>OY978217.1:43272545-43920045 GCA_963854785.1 Vaccinium vitis-idaea | reverse complement strand
TTCAATCACACCGCTATACCGGTGAGTATCCGTACCGGAAGCTCAAAATTCCACTACGAACCGGCCGAAACCGTACGTCTCAGCCAATTTTAAAAAGCATGCCCTACCCTGTCAACAACAGCACTTTGACTACAGTTAAACCTGCATTCCAAGTAATTTGTTCACTACTACTCAATCCTAAATCCTTATAATTCTATGCTTCTCTAGTTCTCTCCAAGTTTCAAATTAACTATTAGCACCTCTTGCAATTTTTTTCTAAAACAATATCACACCCACAAACGACATATACCATGGGATATCACCCTAAATGTGTCTAATCAATCCGTCCATAATTAAGGTGAAGGGGTAAGGGCTCAAAGAGAACCCTTGATGTAATCCAACTGTGATCGGGAATTCACTTGTTTCCCCCACTAGAGATCTAATAGTTGTGGCAGCAACATCATACACCAATATACCCTTTTGCCACACTCTCTCTCTCTCTCTCCAAGACCCACCGTATAACGTCTTTGGGCACCTTATCCTATATTTTTCCCAAATCTGTGAAAACCATGTAGAGGTCTCTTTTCTCTCTATACTTTTCTACCAATCTTGTCAACAAGTAGATTGCTTCCACAGTTGATCTAACAGGCACAAACCAAATGATTCTCAAACCAAATAATTCTCTTATACCGTTGTTGTCATTCTTAGGAGATACACAATGACTCTTTCCCACAACATTCATGATATGACTCATCAATTTAATACCTTTACAATTGTTGCAACTTCGAAAATTGTATTGTAATGAACCACATAAATCAGTTTGCAATCATTGTGCTACACATTTATTAGATAGGCTACAAATTGTAATCCTGCCGAACCTCCAGGGAGAAGTACAGATAAGCAATGAAAAACTGCAGTCAACACCAAACAGTTGGAACTTTGAGAAGATGCTTGAATTTAATTCTCTATTCTCTAGAAATAGAAAAACATCTAATATATTACAAGTTACAACTAAGTCAGCAAGTACTAATAAAATTAGTTGTTTCTCCAACAACAATATTTCAAGAACAACAACCAGAGTTAGAAAATCAACATATGAGATTTATTTCCAGTGTGATTACTAAAATTCAGTGCAAGGAAACTCTTAAACGAAATGTTCGTCTTCCATTGCCACTAATAACTGATATTTGGTGTATTAAAATATTAAAAGAAATGGTATACGCTATATTCAATTTCTTAATGCAAACAATTTCTGTATTTGGCAGACAGTTTGTAGTTTTAGCTACAGCAATTTCCAAAGACTTTGCAAACGAAGTATCAGCAAGTATGAAGATGTAAACATTTCACATTGTCTACTTGTTCTTGAGTCCAATAGAAGCCACAAAAAGCCTACATGGTTTTCCTTCAAAAGTTAATCGCTCCAGCATAAATGTTAGCAAACACTTTTGAGGAGAAAAAAAACCGTACATGTTCTATTTACAAAGATTGAACACGTTGCAAGCCACTCCTGGACGGATGAAACTCAACCAAAGAATGAAGATTTAACTACATATAGCAGGGAAGTGCAACTTACCCAGGTTTTGGAAAGGAAGGGGACTACAGCAACAGCCAACACAGTCACTCTTAGATTATTATAACATGTTATGTGTAAAATGTAAATAGAGGAGGATTTAACCCCATCATAGCCTTACCAACATTAGATATTGTCCTCCCCTTGTGCATGCATGTGCGTGTATGTATTTCAGATGTGGAGAAATGAGCATCTAATATTTCAAGATTCAGATCGAGATCTTACCAAATTAACTATAAACTAAGTAATGAGCAATCATACACTAAACAAAATGCAAATCGGTAGCAAATTACCAGGAAATTCAACTCATCAAAAGGAAAAACGATACATAGACCAAGATTTTCAAGAAGCAGAACGCACAAAACACTCAACAGAGACAGCAACTACCACACAGCATCAGATCGCACCACCTACTCACGTTAATAAATAGATTTCATAGAAAATGATGATTCGAGAATTGCATAGAGAGGGCGCGAGTCGAGTAATTAGAACGCACGCACAATTGTGTATATACATACACACAGAAAGAGGGAGAGAGTATATACTACCTCAGCAGAGCTGCCGCGAACCTCGCGGAGGACGACCTTGTCGAGGCCATTGACGCCCTTACAAAGCTCAACAGGAACCCTTTCGCTGTTCGACATTTTTCCCTCTCTCTCTCTCTCAATTTCCTCTCGCTCCTCTCCTACTCCTACACACTCAACCACCCACGCACCCACTCGCCACTACGACTACCACTACCACTTTATATAGACGCGCTCAATCGAGAGATATAGGATCATGATCTATTGAGGACTCCCTCAAACAAGAATTTGGTGCGGATCTCACCATTTTTCGACTTTCCGGATCAAATTTTGACGATCCGAACCGCTCAATGTTTTTAAAATGCATTTTCCAAGGTCTATATAGCGTTTTTGACAAAAACTGATCCGATCAAGCCCTTCCGGGTATTTTTTTTTGAAGATTTTCCGCGTGGACCCTTAAAAATGCATTTTAAAAACATTGAGCGGTTCGGATCGTCAAAATTTGATCCGGAATGGTGAGGTCCGCAAACTCTTATCCTAAGGGAGTCCTCAATAGATCATGATCCTGAGAGATATATATATATATAGTAGTAGGAGTAGTATATATTTCCCTTCTTTATGAATTTCGATCCCTTTTCTCCCTCTCCCCTCTCTCTCTCTCTCTCTCTCTCTCTCTCTCTCGGTCCCTCTCGCTTTCGCTTCTTGAGGCCTCAGGGTACTGTGTGGCAAGTTGGATTATTTTGATGCTTCTTTCGACAAAATAAATTTCCAAAATTTTTGTGCAATCCGTTAAAAATAATAAGTCTTTTAAAAGAAAATTTGTGACTTTTTTTATAAATTAGAAGCACTAGTTGACATCTGGTAACTTGTTAAAAAAATATTAAATCTTTCTTGAAAATTTTGTAGTATTATTTTTAAGTCTTCGTTTTGCAGACGGGACAAAAATTTTGGAACGGAGAGAGTATTATTATAACGGAGGGAGTGTCAATAAGAGAAGTTGCAAAAGAAAGAAAAATATGAATGAAAGCTGAAAATAAAAAGGATAAGTCGCCCCAAAAAATAGTACGAAATTGTCTTTTTCGATTTTCTTCATTTTTACTAAATGTTTTTTAGGCTTATTCTAATAACTTTCTTAAGAAAGAAAAATATAAACAAAATCTCGGGAAAAAAAGAAAGGATAAGACGCCCAAAAAAATAGTACAAAAGTGTCTTTTTCCAATTTTTTTCATTTTTACTATTACTTTTCTGTGTTGCACAAAGGACTAACATAGAATTTACCTTTAACCATGTGCTCATTGGGTTCAACAGATTTTCTAATTGGTGTCATCTCACAATAGGTTTTGCAAAAGGAGAAAAGTCAGCCTCAGTAAAATTTTCGTTTATGCAGATCAGTGGGTTCAGCTGACCCCAGTGCTAATACACTGGCGTCGCCCTTGCTCGTAACCTGCATTTGAAACTTTAGCGAAACCAGAGGACCCCGTATTAGGAATCCTTAAGGGCTACATGGGTTTAAGGTTTAAGCACAGTATTACGTGGCTTAGTGGAAAGTAATGTTATTGTCCAAATAAATACTGATAAGTTGGTTTACTCAAGAGTTTTGAAAATGAGAACTTTTAAAAATTACTGAAATGTCACTAATTGTTTAGGTCGCCGGAACTGGTCAGCTGGAGATAGGGTGTTGGTTGACAAGAGGTAGGAGTTGATTATTTTGAATTGTCTATGTGAAATTAGAACTTTTATAAATTAGTGAGCCGGAAGTGGTCGGCCGAAGGTGGGGTGGTGGTCGGCCAAGAGGCAAGAGTTGATTTTTTTGAATTTTCTGTACGAAAAAAGAACTTTTTAAAATTAGTGACATTTCACTAATTTTTTTGGTCGCCGGAAGTGGTCGGCCGGAGGTAGGGTGGTGGTCGCCCAGGAGGCAGGAGTTGATTTTTTGAATTTTCTGTATGGAATTAAAACTTTTAAAATTAGTGACATTTCACTAAATTTTTTTGTTTTTATGTTCGATTGTAAAAGTTCTTTGTCCTTCCCTTTAAAAATGTCAAATATTTTTTGCCTTTATGTTCAATTGCAAAAGTTTCTTGTCCTTCCCTTTAAAAATGTCAAATCTTTTGAATTTTTTGGCTAAGTGGCCCTTTTTTTTAATGGTACCAATTTTATTAATATTTGATCATAATGTTCCATATTCTGCATCATTTATTGTGTAAAAATATATGGAGAACATTCTTTATATATGAAGAGTCAAACTTGATATTCATCTATCTATCTATACTAAGCAAACTAGCATGAATCCATGCTATGCACGGCACGAAGATATGAAATAAAATGATGTGTTTTTTCTTTTTGTGATGAACTAAAAAATTATATTTTTAACCGGAAAGTTTATTGAATTACTCGATCACTTAAATTAAAAGATTATAACAATTCTATTTCTTTTCTGCTCCTCTTGATTCTAATTTCTCATGGTGATTGAATCAGCTATAAAAACATAAACCATGCATGTGATTGAATCGGCTATAAAATCATAATCCATATATGTGACTTTTCACAAAATAATTGATGTCAACATCCTAAAGGGAAAATGTGCCATAATTTTTTTATGATGCATGTAATTGGAAAAAGGCAAAAAGTATCTATATAATAAGGAAGAACGGTATTTCAATCCCTTATAAATCCTAATATTTTCATTTCTAATCTTATCGTTAAAAGAGTGTTTAGAGTTTCTATAAATCTAAGCCGTTTATTTTTGTTTCCAATAGTAGCTTAAGGAACAGCTAGGATTAATTTTCGAAGTACAGCAGAGATCACGACCACTTGTTTTCTTCTTTAACGTCTCTCTCTCTCTCTCTCCCTGTGATACCCTTGACCCTTAAATCTGTTTTATGGCTTAATTGCGTGATGTGTTTTAGTTAAACACGTAAATTAGCGGGTTAATTAGTCTAGTTAAATTGTGTGTGTTTGACTGTGTACATGTATTTCAAGTTACAACTAGTGTGATGTGTGACATGAGCAGTTTGGACATATGAGTGCACGGGGGATACGACCACACAGGATAATTTACCTTTAGGATATAAGGTAGGAAGCTTCATGTTTTTTTCCCTGGTCTTATCCGTACACCGCTATTGAGAGAGAGAGGAGGGGGGTCGGCAAGGAAATAAGGAAGAAGAAGAAAGAATCGTGGGTTTAAGCTCATTTGATTTGAATTAATGCTTAATAGGTATGTTTCTTCACTTTGTATAGTGGAATTTCATGGTCTTAACGTTAGTTCTTTTGCATCAAGTGGTTTAATTTCAAGTGATCTGGGTTTTGAGTTGGGTTTCGATTGAACACAAGAAAACCCTTTGAATCCTTTGGATTAATGTGTAAAAATTATATTTTGGAGTAGGGGTTAACTATCTCTAAGGTGGGTTGTGGAATCTGTGCATTTGGATACGTTTTTACGAAGTTTTGGAACGGGTTTGAATGGAGATCGAATAGTAGAATCGAGAGAAGTTCAAACTGAATTTTCTGGAAATACCCTGCCACTACCGGTATCGAGTTTTCATTGGTACCGATATCAAATCCAACTTTTGGCCACTGTTCTTCTAATACTGGTATCCCCTATTTTCTAATACCGGTATCTGTAGGTCATTTTCGGCCAGACTTCATGTTGACTGTGTAGACTTCTAGAACTTCATTAGGGGCATGTTTATACTTGTTTAGCATTTTCAAATCACGGTTTCATCGTTCAATTATTTTAGGGAATTCGGGTGGGCACGTGGATCGAGGTGAGTGATTTTAACACATAATTTACATGGTTTTGTATATGTTTTACATCCAAGTGCAAGAGGTAAGTTTTAACTACAGGTTTTGCTATATGATATGTACTCCATGGATATTAAATGAAAGGTGAACACGTTTGGTTATCTATTAATGGCATCCCTTACGTCCCAGCTTGCTAGGGGACAGTGCTAAAAGGCTAGCAAGATGTGTTTGTGTATGCTGTGGGATAATGCGATAGACGTCTAGCTTATCCGCACCAGGGACGTCTGGTGTTGTGCAACAATGTGGAGTGGGATGCGCATTATAAATCTGTTTCTGGAAAAACTATGAAAATCCTTATGCGTTATAAATGGCTTGTGAATCATGGGTTCTTTTTGGAATACGTTTAATGTGAATTGATTCCTTTAAAATGTATTTTGAGGATATCCATGGAAAGCATGTGAACTATGTGTTAAAAACTCATACGAGCTTCGGCTTATGTGAAATATTTTTCCACCTTTCAGGCAACGAGTATTGTGGTGACGTGGTACCTCTTTTGTGGATATGCTCTACATGGGAAACTTGTACAAGGACGTAGATAGCATGTTGTAGCTCGACTTGCACCTTTGACTTGTAACATTATATATAGTTTGTGAACTCTGTATATAAGCACAGCTCTGAGATGTACTTTAAATTTTAGATCCTGATGCAAGACATTTTGTGGTTTGGTTTATTAATACAAATTTTCGCTGTTTAAACCCGTGAGTCCCTTTTGGTCATCAGTTTAAGCAGAATATGTATTGTAATGTGGCCTTGGTGAGAGTTCACTGGCACTTTGTTGTGCCTAACACCTATAGGGACGGGTTTGGGGTATGGGGGTATGACACTCCCCCCCCCCCCCCCCCCCCCAAATTTCACAATCTGCTCCACAATTCTTTCATGTTCGTTTAAATTTTGGAAATCATTTGTCTATTTTCTACAATTCTTCTCTTATTGACTCCCTAATCTATGTGTAACCCTCGCATTTTAATTGTGTCAAAATATTCCATAGTAATTCGCCTCACTCCCTAATCATGTCTGTGGTATGCCCTGATGTGGGAGTTTAGGGGCTATGTATATTCATTGTGATATAAACATTGGTGAGGTTTCTATTTTGCTAATTATGAAATTTTAAATTTATATAAAAGAAATAATTTAATTTTGTTGATTATAAATTTTAAATTTATATAAGCCTCATTTGGGAAGTTATATTTTCATAGCAGAAGTTATATTTGACTGATCTTGGCAATTGAGATTGAGCTAATTTGAATTTTGTCAAGCGATCCAATTTTGCAAGAATTTATTTTCTTCCCAAACCATAGATAACTAATTTCCTCTTAATATTGTTATACTTTAATTTCAGTATATACACGATTACCTTCTATAATAAATTAAATAAGAATCGTCATAATATATTCAAACTCTCTAGTTGATAACTTATTGACTAGAATAGAATATAGAATTAAAGATTCTTTGTTTTTTTTATGTAAGGCGAGATATATGGATTTCAAATTTAAATGAGATTCATAACAATCTTTGATGCAGGTAATCAAGTCACATGCTTCCCTCAAAATCCTAAACGACAAACCAATCAACTCATGCCATTTGTCGCTCCCACGATCCTCCTCACGAAAAGTCATTCTGCAATAATATATAAGATAAGATGTAGTGGGGGTTCTTCTTAAGCCTCCAAACCCTATCCCTATTTTTTAAGAATTTGGATCTTTTCAAAACAAAAAAAAATTTGAGAGGGAGAAGGAGAGAAAAAAACGTGGAGAGAGAGAGAGAGAGAGAGGGGGGGGGGGGGGGGGGGGATTTTAGGAAAATAGGGAGTTAATTTTTATTAGATAAAGAAGATAAATAAATATTATGCTTTTTAATTTTTTTTGTTCACCTTATATTTCTCACAATTTTGCAAATTAATTTATAGAAGTAGATTTATGTTTTCTCGTGTATAGGAAGGAAAAAACACTAGCATTCATTGAGCACGGGCCCAGAAAAAAAAACATATTTTTTTTTATCATTAGCGTTATACCCGTTCGATATATGGGATCGAAAAAGACACTATTGGGATTTGTATGGGCACAACGCTGGTTTTGAAGAATGTAAATAAAGAATGGTTGGAGTGCTACAATTCTTCATTTTGAAGAAATGAAGGTATAGTTGGAGATGCTCTAATATATGGAAACTCTCCCGCCTTATGAACACCCATCCCCAAATTTTTCTTTTTTGATAATCACCAATTTACCCTTTTATCTTTTGTTGCCAAATTGTAATGCCATAATCCTTGCAACCTTTTCTCAACTTTCGTAGAACATTCATAACTTTAGCGCAAGAGTCGATTTTTAAAACATTGATACAAGTTAAAAGATTTTAAAAATATCTTTAAAGTGAGTTTTATATTAAATAGATGTAAAAATGAAGAATTAACAAGAGATCTAGTTCGGAGGGAAATTTTAGAGGCAAGAAATAGAAGATATGGGTTGGAGTTGACGTGAGTAGTAACATTTTCAAAACTTACTTTTTGGACAGAAAAACTTTGTTTTGAGTCCCCAAAATGGAGATTGACAGGGAGATTGGTTGGAGCTCCTCTTATGTGAATCAACCAGTTATACCTAATCAAACAAAAGCCCGATTTCTAGAGGTGAAAGGAAAAACCGGTAAACCAGACCAAACTTTGGTCTCTAAAGGTGAACAGTTCGGTTCGGTTTGCATTTTAGCCAAACCGAAAAAATTGGTTCGGTTTGGTTTGTCACTTTCCAAACCAGACCGAACTGGACCGTGTGTGTGTGTGTTTGTAATTTTTTTTTCTTATGGGAGGGTTACATTAATATACATAAATTAAAAGGTTAAAAAGCAAATAAACTTTACCGCACTTCTGTCTTGTTTTAATTTGTAACGTTTATGGCTTTTTTACCCAACGATTGAAACAGCTAAAACTGTGTTGCCTGATCAATTAATCGTCTTTCACTCTTTTGGACTATGCTTGGATCCATATCTGTGATGAAAATTTATTACTCATTTTTTGTCATGGTATAGTAGCTAATAATGCTTCTTTTTATGATATTCAGCATGTTTCTTATTATCTGTTATATGTTTACATTAGACTAAGCATTCTTAAAACAAGTGTTACTTCCACTTTTTTTTTATAAACAAAATTTTTATTAATCTTTGAATACATATTACAAAGATTAAAAGGGGCCGAGACTGAAAACTCCAAGGACACGAAAGGAGAAATAACAAGACACAATATGGATGGTAAGACACCAGCCAAACCATTGAAACAAAAAAACACCAAAAACAACCAAGACTCTTGAGGTAGAAAACACATTAGAGAAGGCCACGAAAACACCCCAAAAACAACAACAAGAAAAGGAGGCGCTCCTCCCCCTAATCTCGCCATGAGCAGGCAAAACTAGAGAGCTCCCACCAACATCGACAGCAAAATCAAAACTCCACTGAAATGGGGGTACCTTCCTCCAAATTATCAAGAGCTATAATTTCTTGTTCAGAAATTTCAACTCCTATAATTCTAAATATTTCTTTATATTGTAGCTCTCCCTTCCAAAAAAATTTTACTCCATACGTAGCACCCATCTCCATATTCTTATTGGCTTCCTTGGCTTCCTCTTGAGTCGATAGAGTGGGCCCATCAAAACTGTCTTTCTTCAAGCCCAACTTTAAAGACTTCAACTTCTCCTCTAGTTGATCCCGGCTAAACGTCCTAGAAAAGATGGCAGCTTTCAAAGGATTTTTAGTCCATAAAGGATTCCTTAGATAACCTTTTTTGGTCCGGGCTTTTTTTTTACGGCGCTTCTAGTCCACATAATTAATAAGGGGGTCAGCGAAACAAGATTAGCAAATGTGGAGTCGTCAGAACTACAATTCGCATTTGCCACCCCCGTCCTCGATACTATTCCCCTCAGCTTGAGTAGCCTCCTTACAAGCCTCCACATGGATTGATCTCTCTGTATAATGATTATTACCCAAAAGGAGAGTTGGATTCCTCAACAAAGAAGCTTGAGAAGGAGCTCAAATTATCCACCACATTAAGATTCGAAAACTGAGCTTGGTCTCCCTTATTGGGTAGATTAGAATCCCCTATGAACGACTCCAAAACATCAAAGCTGGACAATTGACCAGAGTTTTCTATCAAAAGATTAGAATCCAAATTTTTGGCTCCACCATCTAGATCATCATCTCTGCCATCATCTTCGTCCTTGTCACCTGTGGGATCAACCGAACTAAAAGAATTGTCATCGGATTCATCCATAGCGCGCAACTCCACAGATGGGTTCTCTGCTTATGTTTTGCCCCTTCTTATCTACAGAACATTCGCAAATCGCTTTGATGAAGCTAGTAACACCCACTTGTTCTTCAACAACTCGGACAGAAAATAAATTACCATTGAAGTCGAGATTAACAACATGATTCAAATTACCAAAAAACCGTATTTTTATATTACATCATTCGTCTCGACAAGGGAAACCAGAAAAGTATAAAAGAAAAAGTTTAAAAATTCAAATTAGACGACGCTAAAAACACTAAAAGACTGAGTGCATTTTTTGATTTCATCGAACTTTTTTTGTCTTCAGTGCTATTTTGCAATTCCAAAAGGGATAATAATGTAATTACCTTATACTAAGTAAACAATAAGGATACATATGGTGGTACGAGACTCTAACAACTTTAGGAAAATATGAAGTTACCAGAGAAAGAACACGTACGTGAAGAAGAGAATTACAAGAAGAGAGCTAACATGAATAAAGAAAGACGTGATAAAGAAGACAAGGGGAAGAGATTGTGTATTCGGAAAGGATTTGAAAGCAGTTCTCTACCTTTACTCTTCCTAGCTTTCAATAATATTAATTTCGTGCGGTTGACTTAGAGATCACATAGAAAAGTGAGAAGGTGTGATTTTAATGCTATAATATCTCTTTCATATTTAGGTAAGAAAACATTTTTTACATGGAATTGTTAGACCTCAGGCTCACGCAGGAATTAATGCAGGATGCTGAAATTACTTCATGTTGGAATTGGACAGTTTGGATTTCTAATTCCTGATCAAGCTTGTGCTTACAAGTTAATTCAATCGTTATACATGAAGGTAGTGGAAATTATAGGCTAAAAAGGATGTTTATGTGTGTTGAAACACATGTCTCAAAGTATTACTAAATAGCCATTCCTCCTAACTTTTGGGGGCTTTTTGTTACAGACAAAAGACAAATTGTTTCTACTACTTGGGCTTTATAGTTTTTTATGTAAGGAGAATGATCAGTTGCCTTGAAATTTTTGAAAACATGGGCTTTACACTATTTAGACCATTAAGCCAATTTAGACAATATCAGGAACGGCTGCTAATTAACTTTTTACTGGTATTGAGTTTACTTGCTGAAATTATTGACGTTAAATGCTGAACACTATGCTTACAAATATAAAAATTAACTTACTAATGGCTAGGATTGTATTTGTAGATACTGGATACTAGATTTAACACTCAAAATATCAAACTTATATGCAGTATGCTGGAAATCAGGTATAAGAGCAGAAATTCAATTCCTGAGTATGCGGAAATGAAAATGATAAAAGAACGGGTCTGGGGTCTGTGTTGTGAACTTGGTGCACATCACGCGTGTTGTGCGGACACTTTGGGGCCCACCCCGGGTCCCATTATTGGATCCAAAACGTTCATTTTGTTCGTCTCATCAAGTATGTAGTCCACATAAAAATTCAGGTTGATCGGACATCGGCAACTATTTGATCAGTGACCATTTCAATTACAGTTTTGTAGAAAAAAAAATAACCTACAACAGTTTCTTTGAGTGTTCGTTTCCACTAAGAATGCAATCTGAAAATATAGTTAACAATGTCCAATCAACTTGAATTTCCCCATGGACTACATACTCGACGAGACAAATAAAATGAACGATTCGGATCAAACAAGGGGACCCGGAGTGGGTCCCAAAGTTTCCACCAATTGCACAGTACAGTCTCTGGACCCTAAAAGAACAGTGTATTTTTTTATATGTAGAATAGAAAAAGAAAAAATTTCATCGATTATATATAAAGTAAAAGAGGCATACCTAAGGGGCAGACAAATGGAACCGAAAAACTGATGCAGAGCAAGTTGCGTCCACATTTCTGGATCGTTTGGATCGTACGTATTCAGCCCAAACACTATTTTTAAGTTGCATAGTTGAATGGAAACGGGCTGATCAACGATTGATTTCAGCCGTTCGATGTCATCTAGGCTCTCAAAAGGGCAATTTTGCCGTTTTAGGAAATAATCGATTCGCTTATAACTTTTAGTAGGAAACTCCCGTCTGTTTTGGCAACCTTATAATTCTTTCTAGTTTTTTATTTTCCAGTCAAATTAGAATTTTTCTTTTTTGGTTATTTTCGGATTTCTTTTTATTAAGGTTTGAATTGTAATCAAGGCCTTAATTATTTAGTTTCTTATTGGTCTAGGGTCTCTACAATCCTATAAAAGCTATTGTAAGCCCTTCATTTGTCATGTATATGATTGTTGGGTTTTGCTAATGTGTGCCCATTACACATTAAGCACACAAACAATCAAAAGAAACACACGCTCCAATACACCTTTCAATACACTGTCACATATTTCTATACATTTTTCACACATTTTAATACACTTTTTCAACCTTAATATGTTCCATGATTGTTACTGAATTAAAGAAAATTGAGTATTTACTCAAAATTGCTTGTTCAAGAAGAGAGTATATCCGGCTCAATCGTTGTTTGTGATTGTTCTTGTTTCACAACCAATAATAATAATAATAATAATAAAAAACCTACCGCAATCGGTCTGCAAAAACAACTAATCATCACATACTTCTTAGTGATTGCTCTATAAGAGAAGACTTACATTTTTTTTATTATTATCTGCATACAAATAAAAGTTGAAATGCTGAAATTGCTCTATAAGAGAAGACGACTTTTATATATATATATACATTGGGCGATTGAATGATGGAAAGTGTGATTGAATCATTGAAATGCATTGAGTCATGGGGTTCATTTTGATGGTGATTGAAAATAAAATTTGTGTTTTAGCATGCATTTCCAGGCATAGAATGTGTTGTAAATCTCCATTACTCATTTGCTTCATGATGCGGCTTATGCTAGATTCAGAGTTGTATAGAT
Source organism: Vaccinium vitis-idaea (assembly GCA_963854785.1). NCBI lineage: Eukaryota > Viridiplantae > Streptophyta > Magnoliopsida > Ericales > Ericaceae > Vaccinium > Vaccinium vitis-idaea. The sequence goes on along the minus strand of OY978217.1, from coordinate 43,907,028 downwards.
TCAGAGAGTTCTACATCACTTCAGCTCTACCTAGGGGTTGGTTTGAGATCTTGGTTAATTCGCTTATTAACAAAGGTGAGTATATGCTATTAAGTGTTGAATTTTAAACTTTACATAGTTTAAGTAAAAATGAGTCATAGTTTAGGGAGTTTAATGCAATTTTTACCCTATGAATTATGTAAATCATACCTAAATGTTTGCTTGTAATTATTAACCTTGTCTCTCCTTCTGAATTGTTATTGATTGGTTGGAACATTAGAATCGAGATTAAAAGTATTCGGAAAAAAAAAATTATTTTGAGATTCAATGATAGCTTTGCTTGCCCTGTTCTCGAGCTAATGTGGGAGTTTAAGCCCCAATTCTGTTCTTATATACTTATCTAGTTTGCATATAAAATAGGGATTATTACCTCTAGGTCTAGAAAAGAGATGTCTAATTACCAATAAGGTAAGTCATTTTTTTTAATTACCACTAAGGTAAGTCACTTTTTTTGGAGTTTAGGTTTAGGGTGCACTTTCTTATTATAGGGTATTAGTGGTTTAGGCACTTTCATAGAGTACCCTAGGATTTTAGGCACTTTCATAGGGTATAGGGTACCCTAGAGTTTAGGTTTAGGGTGCATTTTCCTATTATAGGGTTTTAGTGGTTTAGGCACTTTCATAGAGTACCCTAGGATTTTAGGAACTTTCATGGGGTACCCCAGTCGTAGGATACCCTAGGATTTTAGGCACTTTCATAGGGTACCCTAGTCGTAGGGTACCCTGGAATTTTAGGCACTTTCATAGGGTACCCTAGTCATGTCGTAGGGTACCCTAGGATTTTAGACACTTTCATAGGGTACTCTAGTAGTAGGGTACCCTAGAGTTTAGGTTTAGGGTGCACTTTCCTATTATAGGGTTTAGTGGTTTAGGCACTTTCATAGGGTACCCGAGGATTTTATGCACTTTCATAGGGTACCCTGTGATTTAGGCATTTCTATACGGGTTGGGGAGTTGATGGGAATTTTTCAGAGTTGGGCTTGACCTGATGGTAATTATGGGATCCAAGGGTGACTTGATGGTAAATGTCCCTATAAAATATGTGAGCATGTCCCTAACATTGATTGAGATTTATATGAAGCTGCCCATGGTTCCGCAACATACTTAGTTGAGCCGATTTCCAAAGTAGATCGAAGTAAACGACCATTGACTATATGGGATGAGTTCGGCAGACCTCCTGGTGGTCTTTGCACGAATATTCTTAGAAAAAGTATTTTGAATTAAACTTGATCAATGTGCAAAAAAAAAAAAACTTTATTCACATCTATTTTTATTCTGTTATGATTCTGGCATAATCGCTAAGCATGTGCAGAGCTGGCCCTGATTTTTCTTGGGTCTAAGGCGAATATTAAAGATGAGGCCTTTTTTGTTGGACAATTGTAAATGATACGAAGTAGGAGGGGGCTTTAAAATGTTTTTGAAAGGCCTAAAGCGGCCACATAAATAAAATGCGAAACTTTTTCAAGTGTCCGAGTTTAGAGATAGCCTATTGCATAATCAGCATTGTAGGTGTATCTTTTGTTTATTGTGTGTATATTCTTGAGCGAGTTTTTTTGTACTTTCTTGTACATTTCATTTCTAGACGGGAATATCATGGCCTTATTCGTTTCCCTATTTAGTTTTAGTTTTAGTTTTGATGACATCATCATTTTCCTCATTTCTCTCTCTATCTCTCTCCACTCATTACATCTGCTGACATCATCAAAACTAAACAAAACTATCTAACCAAACACAGCCCATATCACCCCGGGCGGGGGCTTGACACAAGTGGTCAAATCTTGCAAAAGTAAGGCTGGACTAATAATTCTTCTAGATGCAAGTTCTTTCAATTTCACTTATACTTTTTCCTTATGGAGTTACTAGGTGATTGTGCATTGTCTTGACGTAGTTATTACAGACATCACATAATTCATGAAATATACTGTTATAACTTTTGAATATATTCTTCTAGTGCATTGTCCACGGAATGGACTAATAATTCTTCTAGATGCAGGTTCTTTCGATTTCACTTTAACTTTTTCCTTATGGAGTTACTAGGTGATTGTGCATTGTCTTGACGTAGTTATTATAGACATCACATAATTCATGAAATATACTATTATAACTTTTGAACATATTCTTCTAGTGCATTGTCCACGGAATCACATCACTTTCCCACACCTTTTCCACCAATCATAATGAGGATTTTTTGTTCACCCTCATTAGGTGAGGGTGAACAAATTTGCACTCACCAAAAATTTCCTTCATATGGAAATTCACATAACGGTTAATTGTTCTAGGGTCCAGAAGTGGGGACTTATTGGGCATTTAGTCCATGTTAAAGTTTTACAGGGTCTAAGGTCCATGAATTTTTATTTTTATTTTTTTTAGAATTTAGGCACTTTCAAAGGGTACCCTAGGGTTTAGGTTTTAGGGTGCACTTTCATATTATAGGGTTTTAGTGGTTTAGGCACTTTCATAGGGTACCCTAGGATTTAGGCACTTTCATAGGGTACCCTAGGGTTTAGGTTTGGCTAATTTGCAAGAACACCCCCTAAACTATCACTTTGTTGCAACATGACCCCCTAAACTACCAAACGTGCCGACATGACCCCCTCAACTATCAAAATCAAGCATGTTCACCCCTTCCGTCCAAATCCGTTAAAAAAAATAAAGAAATTGGACGGAAAATTGAAAAATTAACAGAAAATAAAATTTTAACCCCAAAATGCCCTTGAAATTTTGTACCCTACCCATTCCCTCTCCTTCATACTTCCCATTCCAAGATTTCATTTTCCAGGTTCTCCCGTTCCCATTCCCAGGTCCCATACCCGTGTTCTCTCTCTCTCTCTCTCTCTCTCTCTCTCTCTCTCTCTCTCTCTCTCCAACCAACTAGATTTCAAACCCAACCAAGATGTAAAACCCAAATTTCAAACCGAAAATTTTATAACCTAGATTCCCAAATGTTTGAAACCAGATTTGAAGCCCAGAATTCAAAACCCACCCACACATTAAACTTAGAATTCAAAACCTACCCAGATTTGTGTGTGTGTCTTTGAAATTTATAAAACTCAGAATTCAAAACCCTGCAAAAATTTATAAAACCCAAATTTTAATACCCAGATTTTTATCTTTACGGATTCAATCGAAGTACTTCTTTCCACCCGACGGAATCCTCGACCCCCTCTCTCTCTCTCTACCCCACCCAACCCATACTCGACGGAGTCCTCGAGAACTGACCCATCATCCATTGCCACAGCCCGTGCCGCTTCGACGCCCCAACTCTGTCGGTGTCGTCTAGATCTGGACACTCCATCAACGGTGTCACGGTCTCGTCGATGATGTCACTGCTCAGTCCGGTTTGTCTCTGGTTCCTTCCTTCCACCTTCACCCCCTCGGTATGTGCAGATCTGACGAGTTTGGGGTTGACGAAGCGTCGACCAAATAAAAGAGAAGGGAAGCCGGTGGAGTTTTTTTTTTTTACGATTTTTTAGTTTTTGGTAATCATTTGATTGGAATCTGTTTAAAATTGGGAAGATCTCGTACACAAGGGTAAAGAATAAGAAGTCTGGATGCAATTGAGACCAACGTTTTCTAGAATGTTCTCTCGCTCTCTCTCTATAAAGATCCATACATTGTATATAGGATAATGCAAATAGTTTTTCCCTGTAAATAAGATATTATTTTTATTTCAGTGTTGGGTATTCAATCCTTAAATATATTCCCCATTTCAAATTAAAGGGATCTCGTCTTTCAGGTTTAATCTGGCTAAGTTAAGTTTTAATTTGCATGTGTTTTTATTATTATTTATTTTATGTTTATTTGCAGTGGATTTTCTGTTCCAGGCATAAGCTTCAGGACAAAAAATGAGCTTTTCAAAAAAATTTACTCATCCTTACGTATAATTTTTTTTTTCTTTCATACACTCTTGATGCTAGATTTTGTTTTTTGTTTTTATTCTGTTCCTGTTTTCGAAATTTTGATGTTAAATCAGCAGATTGAGGTCGGATCGTCTCAATAATCCTCATGTTTGTAATTTATCCCACCCATGAGAAAGGAAAACCCAAATTTTAACCGAGGGGTATTTTCGTATTTTCGCTCATTGTTCAAATTTTTAATGGTTTTGATAGGAGGGGGTGAAGTTGCTTGATTTTGATAGTTGAGGGGGTCATGTTGGCACGTTTGGTAGTTTAGGGGGTCATGTTGCAACAAAGTGATAGTTTAGGGGGTGTTCTTGCAAATTAGCCTTTAGGTTTTAGGGTGCACTTTCCTATTATAGGGTTTTAGTGGTTTAGGCACTTTCATAAGGTACTCTAGGGTTTTAGGCACTTTCGTAAGGTACCCTAGGGTTTTAGGCACTTTCGTAGGGTACCCTAGGATTTTAGGCACTTTCATAGGGTATAAACTTTTTTTGCATTTTCATAGGATACAAACTTTTTTTGCACTTTCATAGGGTACAAACTTTTTTTGGTAAGGTAAAAAAAAAAAAAGAAACAAGATGCCAACGTTGGGACTGGATACGTTATAAACTTGTTTGGTGGATTAACGAGGTTACAAATTCTTTGCCTAGGACTTTTGAACAAGTCGCCCATAAATAAAAGACAAAAAAAAAAGAAAAAAAAAAGGAAGTGCTAATAGATAAAAAGGGAGTGCTAAAATTATTTCCCAAAAAAAAATGCAATATATCGGTCAAACTACTTGTAGTTTGACAAAAAATCACCGGATGAGCTCCACAAGTGTCAGAAAAATATGTTCCTAGGAGTATAATGGAGAATTTAATTTTAATCCTATGGGGGCAAAGAGAAAGTCCGCAAAAAAAAAAGAAAGGACTCTCTTGGCACAATCATAATGTCCTATTACAAAACCTATAAGCATAATATTTTAAACATAAAAGATCGAAAATAATTCTTAAGAGCTAAACAACACAGAAACATCAGTAGGAAGAACTATACGTGCTTGAGAGGTTTCTCAATTCTTGTACTTCTTCCTTGCTCATTACAGGGAGCTCTTTGTGAAGAATGACCTCATCAGCTTTTTGAATGCTGACTGCCATGTCGGTTGACCACCTTAAAGGAGTCGAGCTCAATTGACAAGAAATTTTTGGCTACAAGTATAAAACAACTTTAAAACAGCAGCATAGTAGTCGCACACACGCAGAGAGTGTGAAAGTAAATCCTGCTAAAACTAAAATAAACAGCTACATTTCAAAACAAGACTAGGAAAGAGAAAAAAAGTACATTTTCAGGCAACGCTTTCCCGGTTGGTGATACTACATCGAAGATAAAGTAATTAGCGAAGTTATATAAACAACAAATACAAAGAAAAAAACAACATTTTATTAAAACCAATAAATATGGTCTGTTTTTTACACTCTACTTTGCGCACATCCCATCCTCTTCCAAACAATACAGCCTAGAAATTTAACAAACCCAAGCCCCCTAAATTTCTCTTTTGAAATCAATAGATAAATAATTGAATGGGAAACGAAGTAAAAAATGCAATCTCACGCCAACTGGAGACCCTAAAGAATAACAAGTAACTAAATTGTGAGAAAAAACAAAAAAACAAAACCAAAAATAAGTGCTACATATCCAAACCACCACACGGGGAGAAGGGAAGGGAAAATTTCAGATATTCTCCATAAAACAGGAAATCATGCTTCTTGGGAGCAGAAGCAGCTAAAAATGCACTGATGCTGTCCCCTAACATTGATGAATTGAATTCCCGGCTGCAGAAGAAAAGAAACCAGCAATTAGAGTCGGCTGCAAGTTTCATAAGATGCCATAGCAATCAAATGTTTCACCTAGAAAAAATAAGTCGTAGCAATGGAAAACATCAAATAGAAATTTTCCTACAAAGTTCCACCCCATGCTTTCTTTATCTGCAATCTGAACTTCAGGAAGCTGAAACAAAAACCAGAGTCATTAAGGAGACTCAGAACAACTGAAGGGCCATTTTGAGCTTATTTTGTTTCCATTTTGGTAGCTTATAAAAAGCATCCTTCGTCATCCCGAATTTCTCTCTGAACTCTTCAGAAGATAGGTAAGTCTGCAAGAATTATTTTTTGCAAAATCTCAGTACTAACAACAGTGTAAACTTCTTGTGATAATTGCAAATTCAAAGCTACTACCTCTCGCTTGGTGACATCAATTTCTGTAACAGGATCCGCGGAAGATGTTTTAAGTCGTTCATATGGGTATATTGGAAGACCCTCCTCATCTTCAGCTTCACCCTCTTTTACATCTTCCTGTATGGTTAGAGCTTCTATCCTGCTGCTCATGGAGTTTTCTTTGGAGTTTGTCTCTGGATTTTGTTTCGGTGCCTCAGGGCTCACTTTAACCACAACAAGAGAGTACTTCAAACTTCAGTAGAACTCGGTAGAAAGTGATGGCTGCTTCACCATCTTTAAGAAAAGCAACACTTACCTTTAAGAGAACGAGGGATAATATTTTCTCGTGGTGGTTGTTCAAAAGTTGAAGTTAAAGCTGCAATAGCTGCAGATCTAGAAGCCAACTTTGCTGAATCTGGGGTCACAGATTTTGGATATAGCTTCCGTACAATTGGGGGAGGAGTTGAAAGGTTCCTCGCATTTGGGTTCTCAAAAGTGGCAGCAAGTGCATTGAAGGCTGGAGACCTGCCCCTCACTCGTACTCGTTCGGGGCTGAAAGACATGCTTCGGGAACGCTGTGATTTATCTGGAACAGTAGACCGTCCGCCATAGGATACCGGTGTCCTCCTTTTTGGTTTCTATTATCGTACAAACATGTTTCTAATCAGAAAATAAAACTAACCAGTACTACTGGCTATTGCGAGAAGAACTAGCAGAAGAAGAAAGAACGAAGCAAATGGAAATAGCTGTAAGCGACTGTAGTACATTTAGACAATGACAAATCACAAAGCAAAGTATTCTCCAATGCAAACATATAATAAAGGCATTTTGGTTATTATGTAGAAAATAATTAGATTAAGTATTATGTCACAATAATCACATCTAAAAAGCTGTACTTCTTCAACAGTTTAATCAAAAAAGTACGAGCTGTCTTTTGCATCTCAAGCTCCACCTTCAATTACACCAGCAGATCCAGCAGAAAATGGTTCCATATAACCCAAGGTTGTGAGTTAAGAAAGCAACGGGTTTTTTTTCCTTTGGGTGGGTGGGGTGTGGGAGCGTGTGAGAATCACAAACTTTCCAAACCTTGGGTCCACTGGAAGTTAGTTTAACTTCAGGACCCCAGAATAAGTCGAGGTGCGCACGAGCTAGCCTAGACATCTGGTTATCCAGGAAAAAAAAAATCCTCTCAAAAACCGTAAGGACCACGCTGATAGTCTTTAAATCGCTTGATTGGAGGCAGGCACTGCGTAAAGAAGAATCATCCCATACCTAAATTGTAATCTATAAGATATATCAGAAGTGAATAGCTTAATGCCTTCTTGCCACAACCAGGTTGATGTATTTGCAAGAAAGAACTCCTACATTATAACAAAATTCACAACTTTTCTTGCTCAGAGGTCGATCAGGAAAACTTTATATGATGAGCGAAAACTCTGGACTTTCTCATCATGACTTCAGAATCTGGCCAGAAACAGCTTCAGTAGAATATTTTACATGGTTTCTGAGGAAAGTGACGCGTGAATGTGAAGGTAGAAACATCAAATACCACTTTCAGGAAGGAGAGCACATTGGACCCTGAGAAGCTCATTATCCAGTATAAATATATAAGACAACGTTCTTTTAGATGATCTATGTTCATTTAATCTCGACACGGCTAATGTAGATCTAAATTAATCTAGCACTGATAGTAAGCTTCCGGATATCCCTTGTTCAAAATCATCCAAAACGAAGCTTTTCATTCGATGAGGTAAGTTTTGACCACACAAAATTAGAGTTTACTTACTTTTTGAGGTAATTTTGATCCAACCCACATTAGTAGGATCAAACTTTGCAACAAGGGGCTATCATTTGTTCCTTTTGTGGTGTCAGCATCAAACATCCAGTTAGCAGACCCTATTCAGAATTTTGACGTCTTTCTCTTATGCCATGCAATCAGCACCGAAAAAGAGAGAGACTACATTAGTCTCAAAGTTCAAAAGAACTCAACACTGTTGGCCTTGAAAATTCATAAAGAGAAGCATACATGTCAGGTTTTCACTGGAAATTCCAATTCAACAAAAGCTCGTTTTCACTGAGCATTTATGTCCCTCTCGTCCTGATATTGCTTATGCGGTCCATATAGTTAGCCAGTTTGTTTCGGCTCCTCATTCTACCCACTGGGCTGCTTTTTACGTATTTTACGCTATGTACGATGCACCATCTACCAGTGTTTACTGCTATCTTCCACCTCGAGTTTGACTGTTCGGGCCTATGCTGATGCCGATTGGGCAGGGGATATATCTGACAGGCTATGATGCACGGACACGGAAACGGACACGGACACAGACACAGACACGGACACGGGGACAGGGCAATTCTAAAAAAATGGGGACACGGACACGGCGGGGGACACGCCACGTGTATATTTATTTATTTATTTACATATACATATATATATAATATATTTTAAAACTTTTAGGGGTCAAATTGAAATTTTTTTAAACTTTCAGGGGTCAAATTGATATTTTTTTAACTTTCAGGGGTAAAATTGAAATTTTTTTAAACTTTCAGGGGTAAAATTGAATTTTTTTACAACTTTGATGGATAAATTTATAATTACTAAAAAATTTAGGGTAAAAACTGTAATTTAGCATATATATATACACCATCTTCTTCATCCGCGGCCAACATATTCAACTTGAACCCTAAAATTTCAGATCTGCTACTGCCGACATCACCAACAACGCTACTGCTAGCAGCTCTCTCTCTCTCTCTCTCTCTCTCTCTCTCTCGGCTTCTCTCTCTCTCCCTGTGTCCCCAGCCGTGTCCCCATCCAAAAAAGTACATTAGCTGTGTCGGAGAGGTGTCGGTGCTTCGTAGCTAACAGGTGATTCTCTCATATCCTGAAAAAGCAAGAAGCAATCCGTTATTGCTCGCTCTACCGCTGACGCTAAATACCGTGCTATGGCTTCTGCTACTGCTGAAGTAGTTTGACTTCGATGACTTCTGTTTGATATGGGTGTTTCTCTCCACTCTTCCACGCCTCTTTATTGTGATAATAGTAGTACCATCCAGATTGTAAATAACTCAGTCTTCCATGGGCGGACGAAGCATATCGAGATCGATTGTCATTTTGTTTGTCAGCATCTTCAGCCAGGCACTATTATTCTGCCGTGTGTTAGATTATCGTTGCAGTTGGCTATTTTCTTCACTAAGACACATTTCCGACCGATTTCGTTTTCTCCTTGAGAAACTGACGATACTCTATGCACTCACATCCTGAGTTTGAGGTTGGGTGTGAAGTAGTTGCAATTTTTCTTTTTTATCGGGTACTTTGCAATATTTATTTCTCTTTTATGTTACGGGTAGTTTAACGTTGTTATGGGTACTTTGCAATATTGTTTTTATGATTTCATTAGGGTTTGCTTAAGGTTGTTAGGCTAGAATATATAACTTCATCTTTTTCTCTTGTAATTACACTCTTTGAGCACTACAATGTCTTTTCCCTTTCTCTAACACCATCCATGACATAATATCAAAACTAAAGCGTGTGCACCAACCAAAAGCAAAAACACAACACCTCAGATGCAACAGCTATAACGTACTAATGTAAACTTATGTAAAGAAGTCTATCAAAATGGTAAAAATAAAATGACAATGTCATGGTACATTTGTTGTTCCCGCACCATATTGTCATCTGATTTTTAATTTAATGTCGAAAGCAGGCAGACCAAAAGACATGAAGTGAAATCATAGCCGCAATAACCTAGATTTACAGGTAGATTAGAACATGCACAAGGGAAAGATAATTCTGACAAATAACTAAGATGGAGAGGAAAAATTGAAAATAGGATGAAGAACAAGAAAAGGTCTGCGAATCGAAGTAAGCATACGAGATGAAGAAAAATACTTCTAAAATTGGAGTGCCCCCGTTTTTCACTAGTGCAAGCTTCCTTTGAAATGAGTTTCCATGCATCTGTAACCATATGAAAGCAATGTCACCCAAAAAATCATAAATTCCTAGTTCTCATGTCCAGGAACTACATCAAAATAGATTACTTACGGCAGATTTTGCTGAGTCCCAGGTGAAGAAACGTGTGAAAAAAAGTGGTTCACTCCCTTCAGCAATGATATATATTGGAGCTTCATGAGATAATTTTTCGAGAAGAAAATCACGTTCAAGAAATTTCTGTTGAGAAATGATAATAAGAGATTGTGGATGAGACCAAGAAACTTGCAAGCATCAGAACCCAAAAGATGGTTACTCTATAACATTAGGCCTTAGGGTGACTTGGGGATATTTGTTGTTTACAGCACGTCTGCTATAATATGAAAGTGCAACATGACACGTGGGGACTGGGGAGCCCATGAAAACTTAAGACACCGAAATCAATTTCATGAGGGCAGTCCTTTGCCAATGGCCTTGGGCCACTTAAAAACTAACAAAGCAGTGACTCAGAACAGAACCATCATTGTAGTGCCGCAACTTCATATCTTAATAAGCGTGGATGCAGCATTGCCAATGTTCTACAAGCTATTAAGCTTCCTCTAACAACCCAAACAACTGAATCTTAGTCATAGTAGGAGCCACTTTTTCTCTCTACAAATCAAAGCATGAAAGTTTCTTCCAACGAAAACTTTTAGATCATACCTCTCCAATCGTTAGAGCATGCATTCTAGTCTTGGAATCGACCTGTTGCCCAACCCAGACAAAGATGTCCGAGCGACAATCCAGGATGTATACATCTTCAGTCATCAAATCATCCTGATTGAAATTGTATATTTCGTTCACCTGCGGAAGCAATTCATAATTCAATCTTGGTGCAATATTGTTATTATCCACCATGCGTGGTGAGCAAACAGTATTGTCTTTAATTCTTAAACATATTTAATATATAAGACAATCCAGTTCAATACTAACTGAATGGTATATCATATACCATTAGCAAGATTGACACTATAAATGAAGCAGACGTATGGATTTGTTAAAGACAGAACTTTTTATTAGCTTTATTCAAAAGAAAGAACTGGAGAAACAAAAGGGGAATGGGACTTGAAAAATGGGAGTTTTTTCTGAGCAAAATTTCATAGTGGTATGGTGCAACTACAAGCTTAGTTTAGTAAGGGACATAACATGTACTGTAAATCCGCTAAGCTAATAAATAAAGAACTCAAGGGGAATACAAACCTTCAATTCACCTGAAGACCGGCAGGCGTTTCAGCAGTAATCAGTGCAGTGGAAGGGACAGAAAGAATCAGATTACAACAAAATACTGAGAATCACATAATTTGGAATAAGAAATTATTGAGATATAATCTGGCCCCACCTTTTACGAAAGTACAAGAGAATAGGTGAGAATCACTTTCAGCATCCCTTCCAATCTTTTGGCCTGGGTATTCCGATTTTCCACCTAACAAATCCCAAAATTGTTCAGATTCGGCACCTTCTTTTTGTGTTTTGGACTGTAGATTTGGCTGCATGGAAAATGTCTAACATGTGAATAATGAGAAGGCCTGACTAGAGCAAGATATATTTTTTAAAACCATTTTGATGTCTAGAACCAGTGTATGCATACTTATTGAAGTATTGCATCAAACCATTTTAAGTCATTCAATGACTAGTGAGAAGATATCCACTACAATTCAGAAATGCAATTTTTTGAGGAATATTACTCTTTCTATGCTTTCTGCATACCAAAGACATTACAGAAACACAGCTCATGCCAATATCTAAGTGCTGTATCAAGACTCATTGGAATTGGTAACATCCGTAAAATATGCAGACCTTTATGACATCCAGCTGCCTTTCAACTAGTTCCTGGTCCTCTGAGGTTGTAAGATTTCCGGACCATGTAAACACAGTTGAGCCACTGTGTAGGATGTAGCAGTAAGAGGAGTTTAAAGATGAAGCGACCTGATTCAATTAGAAACACAAATACAAAATCTTTATAAATATTGGAGGTCTGAGTACGAGCTCTGGGTGTTGGTATATATTTAGGTGTTGGACATCAATAAATCACCAATCATCAACAAATCACATAGCATAGAATAACCATGATATGACATTATCATTTTATTGTGAGGTCTCTGTATTTACTCGAAACTTTCAAAGTTACTAAAGAAGGACGACCTCTTGTGGCGGCACAGGGGCTCTAAGCAGCACTATTATTTTGTTTTGCTAGAAATCAAGATGCTGCTAGCTGAAGCCTCTTTGTTAGCCAATAAATAAGTAATCAAAAGAGAGATCATACTAAATAAATAAAGAATGACAATATCTTCATGTCTAGTTCGTGAGAAATGACAAAATAACAGGAAATCCCAAAAAATGGGACTGATAACAAAAATGTTGGAGCCTGAAAAACTACATCTATTCTGAAGAAATGAGTCAGAAAATTAGGAGGGAAACCGTCAGTAGGACTTACTGGTTCTACTTGAATTGCTTGCATATTTTCTGGTCCAGAACCTTGTACCCGAAATAATGCGAGACCATCCTCTGTATATGTTACATCTGGAATTTCAGTCTCTGCAATGTGTTTCTTGTATCCATCACTGAGACCACCCTGATGAGTGAGAGAAATTGGTGCAACAGTCAATGAGAAATGAAAACTAACATGAGAATTCGAATAAAAAATATTAACTTTTGAGATAACAACGTTAACTTTTGAGTGAAAAAAATATTAGACAAAAATCCGAAGTGTCCTATACCTTAAATACAATAAAGCTCTGAAAGATTGAAAAGAACTGGATTGGTTCATTTCCTTCATAGATGCGAGCCTGTAAATCAACAATAACCAAAGTGTTAAATATAAATGTACTTAGTATGAACTCACACAAAATTCACAATTATAGATTCCTAATCTATAATACCTGAACAGGTAGAAACTTCAGCGACTCAACCATTTTGCTTGCCTGTGAGATAGATGAAGCTCGATCTTCCTGTATTGTGTAATCAGAGATTGGTAAATATTCACAAAGCAACATAAAATTAGGGTCATGACACGGTTTACTGATGATGTACGAACAAGCAAAAAAAAAAGATAGTTTCCAGACCAAATTCCACATACCACATATATAATTTTTTATCATCCCCCGTACCATACTGCACAACTATATTTTTTTTCTGCACTTGCGCATGCATGAGTTGTGTGTTGGAGAGAGAGAGAGAGAGAGAGAGAGAGAGAGAGAGAGAGTTATACAGGGAAGAAATGACTGAAATTTGGGAATAGTGGTGTTTCCAACAATGCAAACAAAGATTTCATGGTTCAGAGTCTTCACACAACATAATGTCATCGCATATGCTTACTTGACGTGAATCAATTCAAATAACATCTGTAAAGGTTTTCAATGGATTGAAGATGAAATACTTGTCAGGTGTTGTACTAAACAATAACTGTCCAGTGTAAAGAATGACATGGTTTTACATGCCTTGGATCAAGTTGACATAATAACAAAGAAGGAGAGAAACGAAATAAAAACGAAACACAAAACAAAGAGAGTAGAACTCAGCCAAAAAGCATATCATTGTTTTCTAGTAGTCAGGCATAAAGGATAAAGGATAAAGCTAAAATAACAAAGGAACTTTCTTGTAAGTTAAAAGTTACAACGCATGGAAGGTGAACAAGCGAAAAAATAACTGAAGAGGAATTAGTTATAACTTTGTTTTTTCAGAATGATCTGGACTAGCTGTAGAATGATCTAAAAGTTTAGCAAAGTTTAACATAAAAAAAAAAAACTAAAAATCATAATTCTTTTCACCTCAACACTCTGCTTCCCGAACCATGTCCCTATAAGGTATTCCTCTTTATCTTCTCCAGGATAAGAATACTGAAAGATAAAGCAATCTCCACTGTAGAATTTTGACTGGTCAGATGCTGGAAGGAGAGTCTTCACTTGCCCATTTACACGCCAAACCTGTGCAGGCATTTAGAAAACAACCATTAGCAACAAACCAGAGAACTAAAATTGCCAAGCAGACTTACGCTGCATCAAAGTTGATAATGTTCCTACATAAAGGGCCAATACTTCACTGTCAAAAGGACAATATAGACAAAATTTTATTACCAGGAATCGTTATGCTAATTTCATGGGAAAAAAGTATCATAAGCAGTTCAGGTAAACCTAGGAAATGGGTTTCATATAGACACTCATAACTTAGTGCAGCACCTGTAGATTTCCAGTGCAGTCGATATGTGGCTGTGGCTCTTCTTTTGCGGGAGCAGCTTTCAATAGACCCTTCACATTAACTCCTTGGCGTTTTAGAAGTGCTGCAAAATTGTTACCAGATAAGTGTGGTAAGAACTTCTCTAGTACAAAAACAGAACAGGACTTGGAACAGGAATAGAAATACCCAAAAATAGAAGGTATGCAAAAATCTAGGTGCAGAAAAATCCATTTGAGATAAATTTTCCTGGGACAAGCCATGAAAACTCAGTTACTAACCAGCAACCTTTCCTCTGCCATCCTCTGATACAGCTACATCATCAGCCAGAGGCCAGGAAACAAACTTTGACCGGAACATCACTGTCTCAAATCCCTCAATTACCCGAATTATATGAGATTTTGGACGATTGAGGCCACGGACAAGCTCCTGTTCAGCAGAATTACTAATGATAGAAGGATGGAAGATAATTCACTACCAAATTACCAATCAATAAAAAAACTAAAAAATTACTTCTGCAGCTCCACTTGCACTTTTCCTTTCATCTAGGGCCGTACTTCTTCCCATCCACACAAAAACTTCTAGCCCACAATCCAAAAGGTAACATCTGTTTGTGTCTAGGAGCTCCTTGGTCAAACAATCAGCCTCAACAGGTTCTGCCTGCCCCTTGTCAACGCTGGAATAGCAATAAACCTTTTTATCAGAAATAAGATGTAAAGTATGTATACCTGACACCGCAATACAAACTTCTATTTCTATTATCAATATTCTCGTGAACTGAAAGTCCATATTTTCATCATAATATTCTGTTTGCGCTAATGAAAGTCCAGTTTGGAAACATATTCCTTTTCTGGTTTCTTACATTTTCCATTTTCAGATTGAACATCTAACTTTTAAACAATTAATAGGAAATGAATAAAAAAACAGAGGTGTGTGTATCCCTATAATATTAGTTAGCACAGTATAGAAAGACACATTACATAAAATAAGTCAATTTACGATTATTTTGTGTTTAGCCAATTGTGTTCATCAGATAGAAAGTATGAATATAAATTTATGTTTTAACGTCAGGTTCAACAGGAATCCAACTACGGAAAAGTTGGAAAAAGGAAAGGGTAGAAGAGAATTGAAGTAGATCTATATTCTTAATCTACCTTTTGGGACTTTGGAAATAGCAAATACTCTTCTAAAGATCGATTTAACCTAAAAATAAGTGTCAAATGGCACGTATTACCGAAACAGACGGGTAGAAATCACATCAGCAATTTTATCCTCATCATTGGCTGTTTTCCTTGGAAGTGGAGCAAAGCCCCCAAAGAAACCCCAGAATTCACCAGTTTCAGCATCAGCCATCAATTTTCCATCCTCTGTTTAGACAGTTAGTAAATAGACGTAGTAAGTGAGAGTAATTAATGTTTATCTCTGTTACTATGAAATTGATTATTCACTTACCGATGGCGGCTATCTCACATTTCCCATCATGATAGGTATCTTTAATGTACTGCACAACTTCCAGTGCTTTGGCCCTTTCTTGTATAGAAGAGTTAGAACCATTGAACTGAAAAATTTTCAACTTGGTATCCAGTATAAAGATGTCATCATGATTGAGAGAGGATCGAGCAAAAGGAACCTGTCCCCAGCATAAAGAAAGATGAAAATATGATACATATCCGTGAGCCATCATTAGCTGAGCACCTGAAGAATATAGCTAACCTCTTTCACTTGAACAACATGCTTTCCTTTGCAAACAAACAACCGCGTAATGTGCTCCTCAGCCTCCACATGATTAAAACCAGACGAAACTCCACCTTCTTGAGGTATAATACATGGTTTAAAATAAGAAAGGAACTTTTCCGTTTCATGGCCTTGTACTTCACGATACTGAACAGCACGACCACCAAGTGCTGCATCCAATTCGACGGTCTTGATTGCTGCAGTACCAG
The DNA here is from genome assembly GCA_963854785.1 of Vaccinium vitis-idaea. Taxonomy (NCBI): domain Eukaryota; kingdom Viridiplantae; phylum Streptophyta; class Magnoliopsida; order Ericales; family Ericaceae; genus Vaccinium; species Vaccinium vitis-idaea. The sequence continues at coordinate 43,890,819 of OY978217.1, read as the reverse complement.
CTTCATCCTATTTAAACAGAGTTGAGATGGCCAACTTACAATTGTCGCAGGATAACCAATGGAGGTTAAAAGTATACAATATAAGTTACCTGACTGGTATCTTTCCCAACCCAATAATGGATATCATGACGTAAGGCACCACTCTTTAGAGCAATTGTCTGCCAAAAAAAAGAAAGTAAGAAATATGAGATAATAAAAGAATTCATGGACAATGAACATGCAGGGTAGACAGAGATCAAGGCCTTGTTCGTTTTGGTTTTCAAGAACCGGTTTTCTCAATTATTATTCAATTATTACCCCTATTTTTTAATATTATTTTTATTTTTCTCTCTATCTCTCTCCAATCATTAATACCTATTTTTTAATTATTATCCCTATTTCTCCCTCTAATAATTACAAAAACCAAAACTCAAAACCCAAACCAAACACAACCCAAGAATACGTACCATCTCACTAAAAGAAATTAAGGTAAATACTTTGTGTATAAGCTACCAGATGAAAATTGTGTAACCAACTAATGCAGGCAAAGGCTGTTTGGGAGTTTATATTAGCTGTACAGAAATCGAGAAAATATACCAATGCCTATGCTGGACAAATATTGCCCGAGTGACTATCTGACTTGTCCAATAAGAGCACATAACTTAGTGCTCACGTCCTTCCACAGGAACCATGTTCCTAGTACTTTCAAATATTCATTACATAGTGATGTCCTCAAGCTTCAAAGTCCATTCCATCACAATAAATAGCCACTACCAACAGTCTCATTCATTTACCTACAGTAATATCACAGCATTAGTTGTGACCAAGCTGGGATGTTAGGTTTATCTTGTCTCCGACTTTGGAGATTACATCAGAGTCTCCACCCTTGTAGATCATAAGAGTACCATCTGATCATTAAATTAACAGATAGCATACTTTTCTTGGGTCTAACCTTCTCAACCATTCTTGAAGGCAGTTTGTCTGTTTTATTTATTTATATTTATTTGATTCCATCAAACTCCAATGAAATCATCTTCCAAATGGCATGCTGTAAGGATAAGTGAGTGAGAAATTCTGGCAGAAAAATGGAAGTGAGAATGGGAACCAAGCCCCTTCCTTGATTAGCCTCTCTATTCTTCCCTAAGAGATCCTTAAAGTACAAGAAGACTTTGATCATCTGCATGAGAAAGAAACTTTAGTTACAGAAATAAGCACTATGTTTTCAAATCCTAATTTTTATGCCATTATCCACTGACTGACATCAGTTAATTATGGCTCTGGCTTTATAAATATGGAAGAAAGCTAAGTAAACCCCGAAGGAAAGGAAGAAATGCAAAGTTCTACGGTGATATTATTGTTTGCTACACCAGGAATCTTCATTTGGGAATATCTTGTGGAGGAGGAATGAATGGGTGTATAACATAAAAAAATTGCACTAAAAATGCGATATCACATTAGTATAACTACTAATTAGATACTAGGGAAGGGTAGCTACAGATAATATGGCCAAGTCCACTCTTTTGGATCCAATTATGTGAGTAAAGCATCATAAATACAATGTCACTAGGGGAAAATGTGTCTGATTAGAAATAGATCAGTTACCTTCAAAATCACATACGAGTCCCCAGTAAAAAATTTGCCATGTGCAGACTTTGGGACAGGCACAGGACGGAAGTTTTCAATGCGCCATATTTCAATTCCGCTTTATATTGTGAAGGAAAACAGACTGAACTTCCACAAATGGTCTATTCAAAATCCAAATACATAACAATTGGCAAAAGAGCAGCAACAGCAGCAACATGCATTAGTGTTACCTTCTATGCATATTAACGCAATTTACCCTTTGTTGCTTATAAAAACAACCAGAAGAATAGAACTTCATTACACCTCATGCAAAAGGAAAGAATAGTCTGCAAAGCAGTGCTGAGTGTTTGATTCTAAGTTTTACAAATAACAAAAACTATTCCTAGAGAAGGTCACCGCATCAAAATATCCTAATGTAAAGGATACGCCTTTTGTCCAGCTCCCTGAAAAGCGGGATCCAAATCTCTCATTGAAACAGCCATACTCTTTGTTTGTTTTTTCACTTTGGGCTGAAGATAAGAGTAGAACCCTGAAATATGGGCATCTGAAATAGGTAAGGGATAGACCAATTAAGGGTATCATAAGATTTCAACAATTCGTTGTAGCTATGCCATAAAGGAAATAAACAACTCAGAAACTCATTAAAGAGGATTACCAAGAAAAAAGAGAGCACAAGCATATGCATAAACAAATGACAACTGTAACTCAACCCTTGAATTCAATTCAGATTCAATGATGTATCCGATGATAAGCAGCCTGACCTCAGTCAAGGTAAGTTTATTCTCCAGCATGATTTACAATTTGAACCAGTACAACTTATTACAACAACTCCTCCTCTGCCATATTCAACTTAAACATGGTAGACCTAGTGGACTCGATTCATCAGTAAAAGGGAGTACCATTGAGTATTCTCGATTCATCATGTGCATGCCTCAAGATGCACCAACACCTAATATTTAACAGTTCATTTGAACACACAACCTTCCCCACTCATAGGACCTGTCGCAAAAGAATCCGCTCACCTAAAGTAACCAGAAAATCGCTACAGGATGTCATCCAATTTCTCATCAAAGATCTTTTAACTCTTTCGTGTCCTCAAGAAATTAGTCTAAAATGTTGTCATAAGACATTGTTCCCTCACATCTTTTTCTGATTATGCTTGTAGCTGTAAGATCCATGTTGACATAATTGCATTAGGTTTCTCACAACAACAGGTTTTAACTCATTTCCGTGTCACATAACTTACAGTTTCCAGGATTGTTTCTCGCTCTAGTTTGTTAAATCAGCATCCTTTCCATGCTAAGGTTGGTTACATACAAAAAAAATTGTCAGAGACAACATGTCTTAACTCGTAAGTGATTTAATCATGGCCCAGTGTGAGGCTGTGAAGCTAAACATGACATCTAATGCCACAGCTCAATGTGTTCATTTATTTCTCATAATGCTTTATTGGGTCATTCAGCTATGTTTTCATCACAAACAAGATATACAATGTCACCTCCGGGAAAAAAGAAATGGCTACATCAAATCCTAGTTTGATTCGGTCTTTGTAGATCACAATGCATTTACGCAAACGAGATGTGCAAAGCAAACTTTCACGCAATACTTGGCCATCGAAAAATGCCTATTGACTCCATTCTTCAACTGCTTTTTCAGCTTATTAAAGTTAGCTATCTACCTCTTTACTGTCTGAAAGACTAGTTTTTTTTTTTTTTTTTCAGATACTGGTACTGGTCCTCATTTCAATAAATGCAAATGATGTTCCAGACTCCAGAGATTAGTTACCAAGTATAAATGAGGAAGTAGAGAAACAACGAAAAAATAAATAAGACGCAGAAGCATGAAATGAAGACATTTCAAACCAAAAGATTTCAAATTTGAAACCTCAAAGAAAGAAGAAGAAAGAGGAAGTTAAAGAGACCACAGGGGTGGGGAAGAAAGGAGCAGCAGAGCTACACAGAGTAAATTTTGTTGCGAGGAGATTGGGCACGGAGAAACAAAGGGACCAATAATCATTATTTTGCAGTAGCCATTAGAAACCAATGAAATAAATAGGACAATTTCCTTATTTCTTAGCCAACCACCTCCCTCATATACAGGCACAAGATCAAATGAAGGCACAAAAGCAAAAGCAAAAACAAAGTAATGTATTCATCTTGGAATCCTAACATTCCCAAAACAACATTGCACAGCTACCAACCATTGGCATTCCAACATTCTAACATAAAATACAGTTTTTTTCATTCTTCGAAGTATTGTAATCCTCCTGCACCATAGATAATCGCAAATAATATTTCTTTGGGTTTTCCATGATAATTACAGGCAATACCGCGAGAAATCAACACAACTCAACCCAGATCAGCGAATGGTATACTTGACACAGACCAGAGAATTAAATCAAATCCTCACACAGAAACCAACCATGCACAACTATCATTTGAATCCACAGCTAAAAAATGATAAAATTTTCGAATTTCTAAATCAATTCAATAAAAGGAATCGACTCCGCAAATCCATGCCTTGAAAATCAAGCATTCGAAATATAAAAAGAAAATCTTGTACTAATTCGTGGAAACCAATCAACTACTCAGGAATAGATTCCAAAAAATTCCATTCCTCAAAAAAGAAAACGCACTTCATCGAAGCGGAAATGGCGAAACGATGACAAAAAAAAAAAAGAGTTTCGATACAGAAATACCTACTTGTGGACGAAACTAATCCGAAGCAGAACAACGGAAGAATGGGCAGATCCAATCTAATGACACAATTTACCCCCAATTCAGTTCGATCTTTGCTAAACAGAAGGAGGCTGAAAAAGGTGACAGATAAAGAGGAAAGTGGGGTTGGCGAATACGAAGAAGAACAAAAACAATTTCGAGTCTAGAAAGAGAGAGAAATTTAGTGGAGAGAGAGAAAAAGTAGAAGAGGGTTTGGAGGGAATGATGAGTGCCAGCGTGCTTATCACTAACCGCAGGAAAGAGGCCCCCACCCGCAGAGAGAGAGGAAGTCTAAAATTAAATAACAAGACATTAACATCACTGGAACAGAGAGTCTTAATTAACCTTCTAATTGGTTACTACGTATAAATTAGTGCCCGTATGGGGTTAGTTTTGGCGATTGAATGGAGTAAAATTGAACAAGAGTAGAAAAAGGAAAGGCAAAAGGAAAATACTATCAGGTACCTTTTATGACGTGTACATGCTCTTTACAGGTAAAATTCGCTGTTTTGCTCAGGATTCAGGAACCTTTCTATATTTTTTAAGGAATGCACTTTTTTCTTAATTGTCTTCCAGTTTGTTATTTAACATTTAGCTGTTTTGTTTTTTAGGGACAAAATTAAGGGCGCCTTACATTGGCGCGTAGAGAGAGAGAGAGAGAGAGAGAGGGGGAAAACAAAATTGGTCCAAGAATGAGTCATTGTTATGGTTGGTGATGGTGTGCTGATTTCCGCTTTGTGAGGCTGGGAAGAAAGAGAAAAAGAGATACCTGAGGAAAGGTCGGCCACCGGCCATTATTCGTGCGTTACCACTACTACACATGACAATATAGACATTTCATTAGCCGGAGGAAAGGAGGAGAGCAAACAAAATTACCACTAGCTTCTGGGCTTTTTTACACTTAAACTCCTTGGTAGATGTTCACAAAAGTACGTGCCCCCCTGCAAGATTAATTAAAGCAAATTACCCCCGAGTAAGGTTGAAATGTAACAACAGAATCACTCAAGTTACTACCTTCCCTTCCTCCCTCTTAGGGCCACCGAGAGTTATGCCCAATTAGTACGCACAAGCTCTTAATCCTAATTTTTGCCTAGAAAATCTATCTATCTATCTATCTATCTATCAATACCCTATAACAATGTATTTTGCAATCTATTTGTTTGAAAAAGAAAAGAAAAAAAAAAGCATGGTTTGCTTCTACTTGACTTCCCAACTGTAGCAATTAATAATTAACTTATCAATGGTTCCTATTCTATTTTTGTTCTTCTATGTTGTTAAATTCCCAGTGATGCATGTGATTTGTGAAAGTCACTAAAAAACACACTAATGTTTTTTTTTTTTTTGTTAACTATTGTGCCCGTTAAAATTACGAGGCCGGGAAAACACAAATGTATTTTTTTTATTAAACAGCGTTGCACCTGTTCAATGCACGAGGCTGAAAAAATCACACTACGCCCGTTCGATACACAGGGGTCAAAAAAATCGTGATTTTTTCGACCCGTGCATTGAACAGGTACAACACTAGTGATGAATAACACAAAATTCGATAAATGAAAAAAGAATTCTGGAGGTTTTGAGCTAGACATGCCAGTAGTTTATACAATGACTTATATTAGTTGGTTTACAAAACATGACATCACTTTGTAGTGGGATCTATACCAATTGAACCAATAGGAGGGAGGGTTTTGTTCACCCTATTTTAAGGAATGTGAACAAAATTGCACTCCTGCAAAAATGTGAAGCATCAAAAGTGCATTGTCCTTAGGCTTAATTTGGATGGCAGTAATCTTAAGGGGGAATGGGAATGTGATGCATTCTACCCATGATTCCAATGTTTGGAAGTGACAGGAATGGGAATGTGATGTCAGGCTTTTCTGATTCCGACATTCGGCAGAGACAGGAATAAGAATGTAATTCTTGATGACATATTCAACCAGGAATCACATTCCCAGACTGAGTGGAAATTTGATCCCTCCCATACCCCAGAGAATCTCAGATTTCTGGCTCATTCATTAAGAAAATGAAATATTGATTTTAATAAATTTTCAGAATAATCGTTTCCCGCGTAAGATTACTAAATTAATCCAAATACCGAAATGCAATTCCTCCAGGTGTCAAATTCTAAGGAATTCGATTCCAGTAATCATAATCATATCCCTACCCAAGAAAATTCTCAGGAATTTGATTTTCGGTAATTATATTCTTACAGCTTGTTCTCCTATAGATTTTAGGTGCCTTTTATGAAAATCTCATAAAATGAACATTTTACGGAGGGGGTGATAAAATGGAGTTTGTTTTCCCAAATGATAAAATGTAGTGGTTTTCCTATAGATTTTAGGAGGATTTTTATGAAAATCTCATAAAATCACTTTTGCATTTTATGTATTGAGATTGGAGTGTGATAAAATGTGAGATTTTATTGGAAAAAATGTGTAGGAGAACAAGCCCTTATTCCTACTCAAGATTCCGGTCATCCAAACACAGTCTTAAGATCAAATGTGCAATCCTCGGCTTCACGTAGTGGTCTATCCTTTCGTGGTTGGTTTTCAATGGTGAGGTTGTGTATTCGAGTATGTCTAATTTAACCGTAACATTTTATCAGTGACCGAACACAAAATAGTAAAAAAATTCAAAAAGCTTTGATAAGATTGACAAACGCATAAAAAATTATCTTTTTCTTTTGACGTAATCAGGTGTCGAGGCCAGTTTCAACATACCTCGACTAATTTCAAGATCTTGAAGTTAACGACCGAAAAAACCTACAGTAACTGCAATAGAGTTGAATAAACCCCAAGTATCATGCCTCGACTATCATGCCAACCCCAGCTTAAAATGCCACACACTTCCTTAGTGGGAAAAGGGTTTTCTGACTTGAATTTGTGGAATGCAGATCCAAATATTTTTCTTCATATATACACTTTTCACTTTTCCCGTAAATATGGGTGAGAATAATTTGAATAAGTAATTGATTCTCATGTAATTCTCACCACATCCAAACTACAATATGCAATTTTTTCAAGCCTATCAAGCAACTCTTTTTATTTTAATCAAATGTACGCTACATTATTTTTATTTGTTTAACTCAAAACACCAAATTAGTGTCTAGTCTAACAGAAGGACTCCCATGTGTGTGATCTCTTTTTATAAAGAGACTAGTAGTTGTGTCATGTGTGCAATACTGACTTGGCATCTTTGTAAACCAGGCATCGTTTGTAAAGTCCTAACTACCCTTGCACTACTAATTCCTATCAATGACCAATGCAAATTATTTTCCGATGAAAAAAATTCTAACTATTTAACAATTTTTTCCCCATGCATGCACTTCTCTTTGATCCTCTTTTATTTTATTTTTTTGATAGGCAGATAATCTCATTCAGAATCCCAGAGAATCAGTTTATACAATTCATCAGGATATACAGCCAGGGGGAAGAGGAAGGGCTCGTAACCTATGACATTTTTGCCAACAAATGGGCACAACTCTGTTACACCACTAAAAGGAAACATTACAGTCTTCCACATCTTCTAGTAGAATTTAGATCTCCCAGTCAAAGCCAGACCCAGAATTTGACATTGTGACCACCTGTTGCCTGTTGGCAATCTGTCTCAATGATAGAATCTTTCACTCCTCTTCTAGCTGCCATTGAGCATGCAGTACGAATAGCCCATGCCTAACTTTGATACTGCCAAGTGCCATAGTTCACCTCCGTCACTGATCCCTCAAAATTCCGAACACCCCCAAAGCAGCACTCATATCCGAGGGACAAAAAGCCCCGTCACAGTTGAACTTCCAGAACCCAGCTGGAGGACGTTTCCATTTCATTGCATTTCCATCCTCACATGAAGTGGGAGCTGGAGATGCCCAACCTGTGGCTGCTAGAAACTCTCCATTACCAGAGAATGCGCTGTTCAAAGCCCACTCATGACAAGGGAGAGTTCCAGAAAAAATAAACTCATTTCGACAATTCCTTATGGACCAGCAAATATAAGCAACAAGACCAAGTTTGGACATAGCATCCTTCAAGCAAGAGATTTTATGGACGAGCTCCTCAAACCAATGCACAGCAGATACTACGTTACTCATACTAGCCATAGCCATCACTCGACACTCAGAGTTCTGTGATTAAATGGCAGGAAAAAAATCAGATTTGCCTGTGTACATACCTGACTTATTGAATCTCCAAATTGCCTTATATTCTTCTACATCAGTCCAGGATATAGGAGTAGCCATTATTGCCGAGGGAATCTGAGGTGGAAAAATGGATTGAATCAAACTCTTGTTCCAAATTTTAGAGCTGCCCTTAATCAAATCCTTCACAAGAAACACTGAACAATTGGGAGGAGGAGGACAAAGACTCAAAGATTCGGAGCTACTCCCTAAACATTTAACACTCCAGATCTTGATGGGATCACCATTGCCAATCCTCCATTGAAAACCCTGACGGAGAAGCTCCCTTCCTTTGAGTAAGCTCGACCAAATCCAAGATGGAGATGCCCCTTTTTATGCAACCCACGTAGATGAAGTGGGAAAGTAGCATGCCTAAAGAACTTTAGCCCACAATGCATCTGGATTTTGCACCGTCCTCCAGAATTGCTTAGCCAGTAACGCCAAGTTGAAAGCTCTTAGGTCTCTAAAACCCACTCCACCAAACCCTTTGGTTTCGAGATTTCAGACCATTTACACCAACGGATCTTGCAACCTTTATCGGACTTACCCCACCAGAAATTACATAACATGGAGTGGAGGTTGCTTCTTTCTTTGTTGTGTCTATTAGGAGCTTCGGTGTAAAACCCCTGAAACTTGTTAGTGAGAAAATCTATATCCACTTACAGAACTGCCCAAATCGAATATCAGACCGCAAACCATGCTACACTGCTAATGGCACTTTAAATACATGCAGTCTGAAAGGGACGGGCTTTCTAATGTCCAAAATACTGTACAATACAATGTCTCTTGCAAAAAAGGGATTAAAGTAAGGAAAAGAACATACAATGATGCAAACGATTCCACTTTTACAATTTTTTTATGCCTTGTGCACAATCCATCACGTTTGGCAAGAAAAAATTGAGGTAAAATACTTCTTTCGACATGGGAAACAATAGAGGGAAATAACTAACTGGGAGACTATCTCAAAAGAGAAAGAAATGCACCTAAACAACTCGTGCATGAATCTAAATGCGCAAGGGAAGTAGGCAACATACTGGCAAAAACATTGTTCCTACTGCTGATGGCTCTGATAAGGAAACAAATTCTGGTCTTAAGAATAATCGTCCAATCCCTAACTATGGAGAAGAAAGGATGTCCAGAAAGTTGCCTCTTCTATCAGATTGTGAGCATAGGAATGAGCTGCTTTGCCTTCTCTGCCAGAATTCCCAATCCCTCAAGCTGCCAAGCATCGCATTTGAACAAGGTGACCACTTATAATGTACTGGACCCACAATCACAAAACAAAAACAATTTCATATGTGTGCGAAACTGATCCACCTTGCACTCAATTTGCAATCTTTCCTGAAATGAGGCAAACGGACATCGTGATCCTATAGCTATACCATAAATACAGGGTCCATTGCTCTGTCAGCCTAAGCATGGTCTAATGGAAAACCCAGAAGCCTCAATACAGCTGTCTATCTGGCATACATGACCCTTTTCATGCTTGTGACTTTGGTCAACTCAAGAAATCATAACTAAACTATACAATCAGAAGAAGAAACATGCATAGTTGTTTCCCTTTTCCATATCCAATATTTATTTAAAGCTAAAGTGAAAATGGTAAGATGACTGAATATTGAGGAGCAACATTTACAGGTTGGAACCATTACCCATTCTTGCAGTTTTTCCACGGGAACACCATCCCTTTGGCAAAAAAGGCACTGGTGGTTGATCATATTCATAGAGTTAAAGCCTTTTTATCTCTTCAACCCTGCACATACTCATTTAGCAAGCAGTTTTCCATTCAGAACCCATTAGAATCCAAATATACGAAGCATTGCTCCTCAATTTAATGGAATGACGAATACTTCAACCTTTCAAAACCACACAATCTTGCATAAAAGGGAAATGAATATTCACAGTGATATAATGGCATCTTACTGAGTTAATGTTCACCTTAAGGCATGCTTTCTTAAACTACAACAAATGCAAAAACATAAAGAATGTCCAGGATTAGAATGTGTAAGTTATTTAACCGTATTATAAAACTTTGCGCCAGCTATGATGATTTACATCACTTATCCGAACAGTGCCCTACTTCAGTACTTACCTTAAGTTAATAGAGACTGCTTATTTTTGCTTCTAGATTTTACTGATTGCAAGTGCATAACCAGCTAGAATGACTCCTGTACCTAAATTTGAGAGGCATGTTGGTCAGTGGTCAAAGCAAAACATTCAGTGATGGACCGGATGGTATATATGTAACCATTTTGTTAAATAAAAATCGAAAAAAATCATCATAGTTTAATATAATCATGCTAGGGCCTCTCCAGTATTCCTCAGAAGGTCCTCTCATTTCAAACCATGTACCTTTCTTTTATTACTATAAAGTATAAACCGTGTACCTTTTCGTTCTCTTCGCTGAATATTGTGACATTGGAATTCCACTTTTGTTGTTAATAATATGATTCAAACAAGTGTTAAACAGGACTCAGGGAAGAACCATACAAAATCTATTCAGGACAATGCTACAACAGTATAGGTCAAGAACCAAATTGATCAGTTTATTTCCCTGGTAATTAAGCGACACAAACCCTGCAACAATACTGATGGATTTGTTAGTTTGCCACATACATGCATAATCAGAGCAGGATTTTGCTTTATTGACAGGCTGACAGCACATTTAGAGAGAGTGAGCAAATTAGCAGAGTTTTGTACTCTTTTTTAATAGGAGTCTATTTCCCACAGCTGTTATTGTTCTTTAATGGCAATCAGTGCCTTGATATTTTTGAAGAGATTGCTGTCATAAAATAGCTTTATAATTGAACTATAACAAAATTCTTCAGCTATTTCAGACAACATAACTGAGTATTCAACATGCCATGTGATACACACACACACACACACACATCTATATGAAAATTATAAAACGACATGCTTTCTGATAGAAGGACCATGTAGAATGACAACATTGTATTTTGTAATGACCTCGTGATGTTTCAGTTACCTTATATTCACCATAAATGTCTCCAATCTCCATATCTGATTCATCTGAAAGTTCCTCGAAACCGTATATAGTGTCTTCCTTCTTTGGTAGCATATGCACGCCGTCTTCCTCGGACTGACTCCCATACAAATCCTCAGCCACCTTTTTGACAAAATCATGATGAGATTCAATTTTCTTCTTCCTTCCTCTATAACCAATACGGGTTTGGACCTTTTCCTTCCAAAGGACCAATGGGCATTTCTCAATCAACTCGGAAACTTCATATGCTTCATTCAAAAACACACTAAACCTCTTCCCCTATCAGAAACATAGAATACGCCAAAATGTTTCAGTAGAAGTCTCATCAGCTTCTGAGGCATAACAAACTCCGTTCGAAAGTGGGTCAAATGATCAGTTACCAACCTCTTCTCAATAGTAGAACTAAGCAACTCATGCATCACTGCAACTGCTCTCTTATCAAATTCTAACGATCCAGCTGTCAGCCCATGTGCATGTGCATACGGAGACAAATATGACCGCTTTTGAAAGTGATCGATCTTCCCACCATACCTGTACACCTTATTGCAATTAGAAGGGAACTTTAATGGAAAAGCAAGCGAAAGCACCCCTGGTTGGTGATCCTCAAACACCCCAATCACTTTCTTTTCCAATTCAGTGATAGACCAAGATGGTTTCCAAGAAACAAGCTCCAAAAACTCAATATCATCCTCATTCTTAACCACCCTAAAATGCTCTGGATAACTATAAACCCAATCTTTAAGGAAATCAAGAGGCAAACCAAAGTCTCTCCTGAAATGGGCAATCTTATCAAAAGGCAAACGCTTAGCAACTGACATCATCAAGCATCTTGCGACGTGTTCCGCTGCTTTCTCTGAGTACTCTTCAGTGATCCTCTCCTCTTCTTGGACCAACTCTTTGGCGTCCTTTATCATCCCACACCACAAGACCCCCTTGTGGTCCTTGTAGAGTTCAAACAGCTTCGGAGATTTTTTAATGAAGTCCGATATCTTGTGGGGCTTGGGCAAGTTGATTTGCCTTCGGTACTGGTTGAGTGACCTTATTGGTATTACTTGTTCAGGTTCTTCCTTCAGAATCTCCATCAGGAACAACACTTTTGAGACTATCTTCCACTTCTCTGTTGCAATTTCGAGATCATGGATTCTCTTCATCTTGCTTCGGTCTTGAACTCTCTTGCTTGTTGTCATTGATCGATGGTGTGACACCAAATGTGGGGGACTAAATATGAGGGAAGCTTCATTTGATTTATGAAAGATAAGCAAATTCTAATGGCTCGATTTACCATCACTCTGTACCGAAAGAACAAAAAAGAGCCAAGAGATTAGTTCAGAATAAAGATTTTGTGAACAGAAACAATCATAATTCCTACATAAGAAGCACTTAGGCCAGTTTGTTTTACAGATATGAGTATCGGATAGGACTATATATCCAAGGGACCACAAATCCGGTGTTCAGTATAAATATGTAGGGGACAGAAATGTTCATCGGATATAAAATACCACAAAGTATGGGATATAAAATATAGTGTATGTCGTATTGTTAATCACATCACTATTAGGCTGATGAAATTATATAGTTTCTGACATTGTATCTCACTTCACTAGTAGTCCCGTTAAACAAATGAGCCTTAAATTATTACAAAGACGTGCATGATATTATGTAGCATATCAATGAAAATAACCAAGATGTCGATGAATTAGACTCCAATTACAAAGCTATCAATGGAAGTACTCTTCGCTGGATGTCGATTGTCGCACGAGAGTTCAACTGAACTACTTGAATCCACCAAACTCGTCATCGCATAAGAAACAAAGATACTCATTCAAGAGTCCAAGCAGACGTAGTAGAGCACTGGTGGGAACTGAACTCCATGGAGAATCTAAGCACTTGTTTATTCAGATGTTCTGTAATTTTTTTTTTCTCAGGTTAGATCTTTGTGATTTATGCACTAGCTTGTTACATCAACAAAATTAAACCAAATCACTCCATGATGGGTTTCCATAAACAGAACTCATAAACCATGTTTATGTTGTGTAAACATGTGAATGAAGACTGTTAAGTTGTGGGTGTAAATGTGTAATTAGATTGTATTTGTCTACTTTTGCAATTAAGTTAGTAGTTTAGGTTCATAGTGTAATTTATCTCTTGTACTCTTGTATAAGTACTACGTAATGAGAACATAACCCTACTTTTTTGCCTCTCAATTGTTTTGTCTAATTTTACATGGTATCAGAGCTTTCGATCTAATCGCTACGCTGTCGTGTGTGAGTATTCTCCACCATTGTTGTGAGTTGAGTGAGTATTCTCCTCAACGACAAAATCCATCAGTCATCACTATCACCATCAACGAAACCCACGACCAGAAAACCCTAAAATCGAGTTACTGTTCACCGCGCTACTGTTCATCACGACTACTGTTCATCTCGACAGTGATTGGGTCTTCTTCATACGGTCTCTACAACACTCATATTGACTGGGTCCTCTATTAATCTGACTAGTCTCTCTCTCTCTCTCTTCGATAGAAACACTTGGTAACATCAGATTCCCTGTTTAGTTGCTGTTTGAATAGTTTCCAGCCCTATTTATCGTTCTTAGTTTGATTTCGATATGTCTGACGATTCAAAAATTGTTGAGACTTCTGGCGTTAAGGATGTGTCAATTTGAAAGAAAATTGGAGAATGTTCCTTTGGATATTTGTCCAGTTAAATTGGATGGTACGAACTATTTGCTTTGGTCTCGCACCTTCACTTTGGCTATTGAAGCCAAAGAGATGTCAGAATTCATAGACGGTCCTATCACTCAACCTACAGAGGTTGTTGCCCTAAAGAAATTTAAGTCTCAAAGATCTTTGGTCATGACCTGGTTGTTCAACTCTATGAAAGCTGAAATTCGTCATAACTTTCTGCTCCTTCATACTCCACACAAGATTTGGACTACTGCAGCTCAAACCTATTCTCAGCAGGGTAATGATGCACAGTGTTTTGAGTTGAGGAAGCGACTCCGTAATTTAGATCAACACCATCGGTCTGCAGCTAAGTATTTTGCGGAGTTGAGTGGACTGTGGTAGGAATTCGATTTTTATCAGGGATTTCAGGCTGTTTGTACTGAGGATGCTACTAATTGGTTGAAGAGGTTAGAGAAAGAGCGTATTTATGACTTCCTTGCTGGCCTTGACATGGAGTATGATCCAATTAGAGTGCAAGCGCTGGGTCGTGTTCCGTTTCCGTTTCCGTCTCTGGGTGAAGCTTATGCTATTGTTCAGCAGGAGGAGAGTAGGAGGGGAGCTATGGTGCATGCTCCTATTTCTGATCGTTCTGCCTTGGTTGCCAGTCCTCAGGGTCAGTTTGGTTCTAGCAGAGGGTTTACTCCTACTTCACAGAGTGGTAAGTCACAGTCTGGTGCTAGCAGTGGGTCTACTGATCGTGAGTCACTTCAGTGTGATTATTGCCATAACACCGGTCATACTAGGGATTTTTGCTGGAAGTTACATGGCCGGCCCCCTCGTGGGCGAGGGGGTGGACGCGGTGGTCGTGGTACAATACGTTCTCAGGCACAGGCTCATGTCTCTGAATCTGCAGTTGCTACCTCGTCTGACTCTGGATTTAGTATTGGGGCTCAGGTGACTTCAGATCATACTGGTGGTTTTTCTCAGGGGGAGATGCAAGCTCTCAGGCGCCTTATGGCTCGGGTTGATTCTTCATCTACCACAGCTTCCTCTTCCACAACAGCTCCCACTTCATCCTATTTTGCTCACACAGGTATCTCATCAAATGCGTTCACTGCCTCTTCTGCTATCCCTTGGATTATATATTCTGGTGCTTCAGATCATATGACAGGTTGTTCCTCTGTATTTGATTCTTACTCTACTTGTTCGGGTAAGGATAAGGTCAGAATAGCAGACGGGTCGTTCTCTGCTATCGCAGGGAAAGGTTCGATTCACTATTCTCCTTCTATTTCTCTTTCTTCAGTTCTACATATTCCAAATTTTGCCACTAATCTTCTGTCTGTTAGTAGTCTCACTCGTTCTGCAAACTGTTCTGTGACATTTTTTCCTACTCATTGTGCTTTTCAGGAACTGGGAACGGGGAAAGTGATTGACAGTGGTAGAGCACATGGTGGCCTCTATTTCTTGGAATCTACACCTCAACCATCTTTGTCATGTGGTCTAGCTCTACAAGCAGATACGAGTTCAGCCTTTTTTATGTTACATCAGTGGCACCGTAGATTGGGTCATCCCTCCTCTGGGATTTTAGAAAAACTTTTCCCTAGTTTAGTTAAACATTGTTCTAGGAGTCAGTTTTTTGTGAAGCCTGTGAGCTTGGTAAACATAAACGTTCTTTTTATGCACCTATTAATAAAAGAAGTGATTCTCCGTTTGTGGTTATTCATTCTGATGTTTGGGGTCCTTCCCCTGTTCCATCTCTTAAAGGTTTTCGGTGGTTTGTCACTTTCATTGACTGTTATTCTCGTGCTACTTGGGTGTATTTACTTAAGTCGAAAAGTGAAGTGTTTTCTTGTTTTAAATCTTTTCATTCACTGGTTCGCACTCAGTTTGATATGAGTATTAAAATTCTTAGGAGTGATAATGGCACTGAGTATATAGATAAGAGTTTTCGGGCTTATTTAGATGAAAATGGTATTCTTTTTCAGACGACTTGTGTTGACACTCCACAACAAAATGGAGTTGCTGAACGCAAAAATCGTCATCTGGCTGAGGTAGCTCGCTCTCTGTTATTCACCATGAATGTTCCTAAATATTTGTGGGGAGAAGCCATTTTGACTGCAGCATATCTTATTAACCGCATGCCATCCAGTGTTCTTAACTTTAAAACTCCCTTTGAGTGCCTTCCTAGCATTTTTCGTGCCACAACTCTTCCCCCACGTGTTTTTGGTTGTGTGTGTTTTGTTCATGCTCCTCATCCCTCAGGTGGCAAGCTAGGTCCTAAAGCCCATAAATGTGTTTTCATTGGATACTCTCCTACTCATAAGGGCTACAAATGTTATGATCCTCATTCTAGGAAATTTTTTGTGTCTATGGATGTCTCTTTTTGGGAAACAGAGTCCTTTTTTTCTCCATCCACTCCATCTCTTCAGGGGGAGCATAGGCATGCGGAAGAGATGTTTTATGGTGAGGGGGAGCAACTGCTGTATAATCATGGGGAGGGGGAGAAAGAAAAGTTTGGAGAGGAGCAAATATCTGCCGAAAGAGCAACTCATGACATAGGTGATGATGATGAGGAATATAAACACTGGCTGCAACGGTCTAACCTCAAGACCTATAGCAGAAAACATGGGAAGTCCACTTGTGTGATACCACCTTGTCAACTACAGTCTCCTGCTCCAGTTCCAGATTCCTCAGCTGACTCATCTGGTAATGACTCGTCTCTCATTGAACCTCCTCTTGATAATTCTGATGATCTTCCTATTGCTCTTCGGAAAGGTGTTAGATCATGTACTCAACATCCCATCTCCTAGTTTGTCTCTTATGATCGTTTATCTCATTCATACCATGTCTTTGTTTCGTCTCTTTCTTCTATATCTATTCCACAGAATTGGCAGGATGCATTCATGATACCTAAGTGGAAAGGAGCTATGGTAGAGGAGATGACTGCTTTGAAAAAGAATGGCACTTGGGACCTAGTATCACTTCCGGAAGGAAAGAAACCAGCGGGATGTAAATGGATTTTCACTGTTAAGCAAAATGCTGATGGTACAGTTGAGCGATACAAGGCGAGACTTGTTGCCAAGGGTTTCACTCAAACATATGGTATTGACTACGAGGAGACATTTGCGCCAGTAGCAAAGATGAACTTTGTGCGAGCTCTACTCTCGTGTGCTGCCAATTTAAATTGGCCTCTCCAACAGTTTGATGTGAAGAATGCATTCCTCCATGGTGAGTTAGAGGAGGAGGTATATATGGCTATCCCACCTGGTTTTTCTTCATCTCAGACTGAGGGAAAGGTGTGTCGACTGAAAAAGGCTCTTTATGGGTTGAAGCAGTCACCTAGAGCCTGGTTTGGCAGATTTTCGAAGGCTATGTTGAGATTTGGATACAAACAAAGTCATGCAGATCATACTATGTTCATCAAGAAAGGTATTGGTAAGATTGTTGTCCTTATTGTTTATGTTGATGATTTAATAATGACAGGCAATGATGTGGATGAGATCCTTAATCTCAAGTCTAGTCTGGCTCGAGAGTTTGAGATTAAGGATTTAGGATCACTGCGATACTTTCTTGGAATGGAGGTGGCAAGGTCTGATAGAGGGATTTTTATCTCCCAACGGAAGTATATACTTGATTTATTGGAAGAAACAGGTATGTTGGGTTGTAGACCTGCAGATTCTCCTATTGAGGCAAATCATCTGCTTAGTGGAGACTCAGGGGAGCGCACGGATAAGGAGAGATATCAGCGACTGGTTGGTCGACTGATATACTTAGCCCACACGAGACCGGATGTCACTTATGCAGTGGGCGTTGTTAGTCAGTTTATGCATGATCCTCGTACCTCACACCTGGATGCAGTTTATCGTATTTTGAGGTATCTCAAATCAACTCCAGGAAAAGGAATTCTATTCTCTAATCACGGTCACCTGCGATTGGAGGCATTTACTGATGCTGATTGGGCTGGTTCTGTGGATGATAGACGCTCTACTTCTGGCTATTGCACTTTTCTTGGGGGGAATTTAGTTACTTGGCGAAGTAAGAAGCAATCAGTAGTTGCCAGGTCAAGCGCGGAAGCAGAGTATAGAGCTATGGCTCATGGTGTTTGTGAGCTCTTGTGGCTCCAAACTTTGTTACATGATTTGGGAATTTTTGATAATGGTCCTATGAAACTCTACTGCGATAACAAAGCTGCCATAAACATTGCCCATAATCCTGTTCAACATGACAGAACGAAGCATATAGAGGTTGACAGGCACTTCATCAAGGAGAACTTGAGCGAGGGGTTGATATGTATGCCTTTTGTGCGATCTGAGAATCAATTAGCTGATATTTTCACAAAAGGGCTTGGCAGCAAGAGTTTCCACCCCATTGTGTTCAAGTTGGGCTTGATTGATATATTCGCACCAACTTGAGGGGGAGTGTTAAGTTGTGGGTGTAAATGTGTAATTAGATTGTATTTGTCTACTTTTGCAATTAAGTTAGTAGTTTAGGTTCATAGTGTAATTTATCTCTTGTACTCTTGTATAAGTACTACGTAATGAGAACAGAACCCTACTTTTTTGCCTCTCAATTGTTTTGTCTAATTTTACAAAGACTCAATTTTCAAATTAAATGAAATGAACATAAAAATAAAGATCCCATTCTCAAATTATGCCTTAAAACCAAGACAGAGCATAGAGTTTCAATGAACTGCAATTTAACAGATACTGCAAAGAAAGCACATGTATGGACTAGGGTTTCGAAATTACCCCAAAATCCACATATGAAGTTTGAAGAAAGAGTTGTTAGCTATGGCTCCTTACCCATCAGTTGCTCTCCGGCTCTGGCTTGCCATTGTTGGATTCAGTGGCCTCCTAAGTCCTAACCTTCTTCCTTGGCTATTCATTGTTGGATCAGCTCTCTCGAATGGGTTTTGGGAGGAGACAGGTTGACATCGAGATGAGAAAATAGGTGTTGGAGAGAGAATGGTGCTTGCGACCTTGGATTGTATATCAAATGTTGTTTCCCCAAGCGTAGGGTTTAGGCCGACGATAACATCAAAACCGGTAAGACCGGGTCGATTCCATAGATACCGAATGCGCTGAGCGTGATGGTTGACTCGCGAAAGAGGGTTTTAGCCTTAAAGCGGCAAATTGTGGTTTTGTAGTTTTTTTGGTGGAATTCTCTCAACTTCGAGAACGACTTGGAAGTTTAAAAAGACTAATTAAACTAAGGCAAAGTCTAGGGATATTTGACGACCGTGACTCGGGTTAATCAATCCCCTCTTGATAACTGGCTCGGGGCATCGTTAAATGCCCCCGAACGGAAGATTTGGAGTTTAAAACCTTTACTAGAAAAATGTGTTTACCAAAGATTAGGGGCTTTCGGTACATTTTGGAAACGGATGGGTAGACATCGCCTAAAGCATCCCACGTGCCAAGTGGTGAAAACCCCGGCTAGGTGGGATCAAAAGGGTTAACAAACCCACTCTTTGGTACATAAAAATGAAGCCCCAAATATTTGATAAACAAGCAATGTATGCTATTTGTCGAGATGGACGGATTAAACCCGAGTCATGGAGTGCTAATCACCCCATGACTAAGCCTATTAAACTACTCACACATTATGCTAGAAATAAAGCCTAGGAATTTGAAGAAAACTAAAAAAATATGCCTTATAACTCTTAAAACTGATTTTTAATGAAGACCTTAAGTGTACCTACAACATTAATGCTTGAAAAATTAACAAACACTTACTAAAAACTACGGTTTTCAAAGGAAAAAGCTAGAAAACATGGAAATGAAATACTTAATTAAATTGAAAATAAACTAGATTTATAGCAAGATCTCAACAAGAGGAGCAAGTTTAATACACGTGAATTAAACGGAAAACAAGAACTTACATGGGAAATTTAGAGAGAGAAAACTCAAGAGTCTCTCCAATGGAGGAGAGAGGGAGGAGCAACTAACTAAAGTAAAAAGAGAGATAAGGGAGAAAGAGAGAGAGAGGAGAGAGATATATATCATCTTTTACTCTCTCACAAAATATATATCTAAAAACAAGAAAAAGGGAGACTTTCCATAAGTAGAAACTCCATAAAGTAGCTCACACAAGCTTCTCGGGCTGCTGGGTATTGATACCTATCAATACTGGTATCAATACTGACCTTGAAAATGTTCCCCGTAATGCCTAGGTATCGATACCAAGGTAGGGGGTATCGATACCCAATGTTCTGTTCAATTTTTTTCTTCAAAGGTATTGATACCTATCAATACTGGTATTAATACTCAGGCATTTGAGGTTGCCTCTTCTTTCTTAGCCATCCCTTGGCCTTGTGTGCTACCGGACATCTTCCAAAACACTTCCAAACATCGTGCGAGCTTCGGGAAGGGGAGCACTTGGTCTCGTGAGTGCTTGTTCACTCCCGGATTCGACCGGGAGTCTTTGAGAGCGTGAGAGACGGCTTTCAACCCACCGGCTTGGCTTTGTGGCTTTTCGACTTCCCGGGACTTAGCCGAGTCTTCATTTCTTGGCTCTTGAGGCCCAAGGGTGGCATGCCATGGGGCGCTTGGCCCTTGAATTCTTGGGATGCTTCCCAAAATGCTTCAAAACACGCCTTATGCCGTGGTTTGACTTGAAACTTTAAAAAACACACTTCGAGCCACATCAATCATATAAGGTGCTAAAACGCACGTGTGTGTGTGAACAAAAAGAGCTAGATAAGCTCGGATATCTACAATATTAGGGGCTTACCAAATGGAGACTTGGAGAGATTGCTTGTTGTTGGCACCCGGTAGGGACAATGGTTTGTCAAGTGCCACAAAGCCTGTTTGGCTACATTTTGGTTCCTTTTGGTTTCCTATAGCTGGTCAGCTATGTTACATGAAGTCGGGTGTGAGTATCGGGTGCGGGTGGGAGTCCAAGCATCGGACCTTCCTAAACTTAAATCTTCGGCTACTAGGATATGTGTCCCCTAACTAGATGTGGGTACAAGGACACGTTGTGCACACTTGTTTGTAGTAAATATTGCATAACTTTTTTTGAATATGTATCGTAAATAATATTAGAAATGTATTTAAACAAGAAGGGTTACGAAAAATATGTTTTGCTATTTCATGTCCATGTCAAATACTATAAATATTGCTTTTCTAGCAAATTTGACATTCTTTGTCTGTAAATATCAGGACAATAGAGCATCCGAGTGTCCAAAATGGATAAGCATGTCGGACACATCGACGCGAGTACTTCAGCCAAAATGAAGGATCCATGTAACATAGCTAGTCAGAATGGGCTGAGGTAGCCTTGCAGCATGCACAAAAGCTCAACGGAAAAAATGTGAATTATAGTAAAAGAGTCACTTTTTGTATTTTAGCCAGTCGCTTTTTAAACTTACCTTTGTCAAACCCTCAATTCTACCTATATCCTATTAAAATATAGTTTCTTCTTTCCTTTCCTAATTTCTTTATTCTTTGTTCTGCTTGACACATATCAACCACTTAGAAACCAATCTTGCCAGAATCAAAGCATCAAAATTGCATCCACTCTTAATTTACATGCATGATGCATGTACAATTTCTGCCAACCACATAAAGGTCAAAATTTATCCCACTATATCTCAGAACCATGAAATTATCACAAATTATCCCACTAAACTATGAAATTATATCATCTATTCTAATATAGAAAAGGGCTATTCATTTTGGTGTGACCACTTTTGTAAAAGAAAAAATCTACAAATTACCCTGACTACTATAACATAAATTAACTGTAAGGGGCACAGGGGTGAGAGTGAAAACACTCTCTACTACACTACAACCTACTCCACCCCCAGTGTTCAACAGCATCCGTGCACACATGGAGTGTGTGAGTAACTGCTAGTTCATACAAGAAGGAACACCATCCTAATACAAAAGTATAACCATAAGTTAGCAGCCAACGATTCAAAAACAAGAACTACCAAAAAAAAGTCAACGATTTCACTAGGGAGAAATGTGTCGAAGTGGTTAACGAAAGTGTCGAAATACTCCACGTTATCTCCCGTCCTTTGACTCACAATGATTAGCAGATGCACGTAGATTCATAGATAAGAATTGAGAAGAAAAGGCTGGAAATGAGGAGTATACAAAGAACATTAACATTTAGATGACTACTAATCTAATAGAGATCCAACAAGAAATCGATAAACAAAATAAATATATTAATCTAACTAGGAAACAGAAAAGAAAGTGTCTGAAATACCAAGACACAATGTTGGAATTCTATTGATTTATATTTGTCAAATAACTCAAACTAGTACCGAAATAATTAACACGTTCTCTTACACGTCACATCGAACGAGTGACAGGCATGATACTGTACATGAACAAAACCTAGATGTATCGGTGAAAAAAAAATTCTTTCTTGAGGGAGATAGAACGACAATATTTAGGGCGCAGATCTCAAATTGACAAAGGGGATTATACCTCGCTATGCAGCAGTGCAGCGGATGAAGAGAGTCTGCGGCATCAAGGAATTCTGATGGAAGAAGAAAGAGAATGCGGGAGAGAAAGCCAGAACTTCGGTTTTAATGGCGCGAAATAGAGAACTCGAGTCTATGTCGGTTGGGGTGGCTGCAGTAAGCAACCTGACTACACTCATGCTCATACAGTGAGCAATTGGTTAGTTTGGCAATCAACGGTTCGGATTAAATGAAATTATCTTATACATATATTGATTTAGACAATTGATTGTCAAACCGATAACCGTGATTGTTCACTATATACTACACCCGTGTAGAGCCCCTATTTCTAGACTCACCAGAATTGATGAGATACCAAAAAACACTTCCAAAGGCTTTGTTTGAAAAATGGGGGAAGGAAGGGAAAGGAGGAGAAAATTTAAAAAATTTCTGTATCTTTAGTTTGGTTGGAGAGAAAAGAAGAGAGAAAATAACTAAAAAGAACATGAATAATAAAATTTCCCACCTCATTTTTTTCCATTTTCATTCTGAATTATTTTTCCTTGGGATTATTACCTCTAGGTCTAGAAAAGAGATGTCTAATTACTAATAAGGTAAGTCATTTTTTTTAATTACCACTAAGATAAGTCACTATTTTTTGAAGTTTAGGTTTAGGGTGCACTTTCCTATTATAGGGTTTTAGTGGTTTAGGTACTTTCATAGAGTACCCTAGGATTTTAGGCACTTTCATAGGGTACCCTAGTCGTAGGGTACCCTAGAGTTTAGGTTTAGAGTGCACTTTCCTATTATAGGGTTTTAGTGGTTTACGCACTTTCATAGAGTACCCTAGGATTTTAGGCACTTTCATGGGGTACCCTAGTCGTAGGATACCCTAGGATTTTTGGCACTTTTGCTTGCGACCTTGGATTGTATCGTAGATGGTGTCGCCCCAAGCGTAGGGCTAGGTCGGCAGTAGCATAATAACCGGTAAGACCGGGTCGAATCCACAGGGACCGAACGCACCCGGCGTGAGAGTTGACTTGCGAATGAAGTTTTTAGCCTTAAAGCGGCAAACTTGGCTTTTGGATTTTGGTTGATGGAATTCACTTAACTTCGTGAACGACTCGGAAGATTAAAAACGGCAAATTAAACTAAGGCGTAGTCTAGGGGATCATAAATACCACAACTAAGGCTAAACCGTTCGACTCTTGATAACCGGCTCGGGACACCGTTAGATGCTCCCGAACGGAAGATTTAGAGATTAAAACCATTTGACTAGAAAATGTGCTTCACAAAGATTAGGATTCTTGTGCCATTTAGACAAACATTTTGATTGACATCGCCCTAAGCATCACACGTGCCAAGTGGTCAAGCCCTTGGCTACGTGAGATCAAAGAGATTAACAAATCCAAATTTTGATACATAAAATTAATCCTAACTCTTTGATCAACAAGAAGTGTTTGCTTTTGAGATGAGAGGAACGGATTAGCCCGAGTCATGGAGTGTTAATCACCCCATGACCAAGCCTACTTAACTACTCACACATTATGCTAGAAAACAAGTCTAGAATTTTGAAGAAAACTAATAACATGCTTAACAATTCTAAAAACTAATTTTTAATGAAGATCCTAGGTTAGCCTACAATATTAGTACTTGAGAAATTATCAAACAATCACTAAGAACAAGAGTTTTCAAAGGATTAAGCTAGAAAATCACAAGACTAAAAACTAGATGAACTTGGAAATAAACTACATATATTGAAAGATCCAATCACGAGGAACAAGATTAATACATGGTAATTAAACGGGAAATGAAAACTTACTTGAGAAAAACTAGAGAGATGAACCTTAAACTCTCTCCAATGGAGGAGAGAGGTGAGAGCAAAACTAACTAAGGAGGAAGATCTAGGAGAGAGAAGGGAGGAAGGTATTTATACTAAAAGCCATTTACATTGGCTAATTATCCCAAAAACATACTATAAGTGGAAAGTTTCCATATATGGAAGATATTAAAACAACCAAAATCTGTCAAAAAATCGCCAAGGATGGGTCTGGATCGATCCAACTTCATCATGGATCGATCCAGATGAGTCTGGAGAGTTTTGGGATGATCTGGATCGATCCATGATGGTTTGGATCGATCCAAGGTAGTTTGGCAAGAAGTGGATCGATCCACTTGGGCCCTGGATCGATCCAGATAGTGTGGATCGATCCAACTTGATCATGGATCGATCCAGAAGTGTCTGTTTAGGCAGATTTTTTACCCAACTTCGCGGGCACGCCCCGGCTTCGTCCGAACTCGGAATGAGGCGATTCTTGAACCGTTGGAAAGCTCTATGAGTCTACTTTCAAACCCAATTGACCTCATCTTCATAGCCTTTGTATCTTGAGAGAAATGAGCCTTTTTCTATCGGTTGGTCAGATTTTCTCGAGGCTCATAGCTCCAGATTTCTTGTTCCTTTGTTCCGGGCCTTCCTTGAACCTTCCAAAGCTTCTTGAATCGACTTCTAAGCTTCGGCGATTGTCCTCCACGGCATTGCGGGACCTTAGGTACTTCCGGATACAACCGGGGATTATTTGGAGCTTAAGGATACGCCTTTTGCTCCATTTTACCTAAAACTTGGAAAACACACCAAACGCGCAATATCAAACAATTCAAAGTATTTTAAATGCGAAAGTGTGTGCAAAATGAGAGAGATAAGCTCGGATTATATGCAACATTTGGGGCTTATCAACTTTCATAGGATACCCTAGTCGTAGGGTACCCTAGGATTTTAGGCACTTTCATAGGGTACTTAGTCGTAGGTTACCCTAGAGTTTAGGTTTAGGGGTGCACTTTCCTATTATAGGGTTTAGTGGTTGAGGCACTTTCATAGGGTACCATAGGATTTTAGGCACTTTCATAGGGTACCCTAGTCGTAGGGTACCCTAGAGTTTAGATTTAGGGTGCACTTTCCTATTATAGGGTTTAGTGGTTTAGGCACTTTCATAGGGTTCCCTAGGATTTTAGGCACTTTCATAGGGTACCCTATGATTTAGGCATTTTTATACGGGTTGGGGAGTTGATGGGAATTTTTCAGAGTTGGGTTTGACCTGATGGTAATTATGGAATCCAAGGGTGATCTGATGGTAAATGTCCCTTTTTCCTTCTCTACCTTTACTTTCCATAAGTTCTAAACAGAGTCTAGTCTAGAGTTTGAAGGGAGCAGAGGAGGAGGGGTTTGCTAGGGAGTGTATCTCTCTTATTTTTTGGCTCTACATTCATTCAAGTTGTCTGGGCCATATTACATGCAACACTAATATTCCTTTCCATATTATGTGCACCTCTGCTATTCTTTTACGATCCGATTATAGACAGGCCATTTGGTATCGACTTAGACTCTGTTTGGAACTTAAGGATGGAAGTGGAAAAGAAGTGGAAAAGAAGAGAAAATATTTTGGAGGAAAATTAAGAGGAAAGTTGAGGATTTTAATTTGTTTGGCTGTTTGATGAAGAAGGTGGAGGAAAATAAATGGAATAAAACTTTCCCTTGTTTGATTTGAACAAGGAAAATGAAAAGAAAACTTTCTTTCTCTAACTTCTAAACTCAAATTTGAGTTGCTTTGCTAGTGTTCAAACATATCCAATAATTTTTTTTGTTTGGTAAATTACCTTCCCCTTTGTTTCTCTTCAGTTTTCAGGGACCTCTGGATTTTTTATTTGTCTTTCCCTCCTTTTTTTTTTCTCTCTCCCTATACCAATAGCCAAACAAATGAGAAGAAATTTCTTTAATTTTTTCTTTTTTTGGATACCGAGGTTTGAACGAACGACGGCGAGGTGGATTTGCAACTTCTAGAACCTCGATGCTTTGGACAAGCATTCGAAGCATCACTTACATTCGCTAAAATTCTTCCTCCATTCAAATTTATTGAACAATCTAATCCCGTTGACAGATCTCTTCAACACATGTTATCCGACCTCCTCGACCTTCAGCACGTCCTTTGGTCATAGTCAGTATTGGAACTCTTCGTCCAGCTCGACCTCCAGCACATCCTTTGGCCATAGTCAGGATTGGAACTCCTCGTCCAACTCGACCTCCAACACGTCCTCTTGCTATAGTCAATATTGAAACCTGAGCTCTGATACTAACTGATGCAGCGAAGCGTATGAATTAAGGTGTGTGAACCAAGGACAAACACAAATGATTGAGCCAAAGATACTCTCTCATTGAACAACCAATATTGAGTAAAACTCAGTTTTAATTAATAAAAATAACCACCCATTAGCCCTGAGGCTTACAAGAATACTTATAGAGTCGTAGAAACCCTAAACCGATAAAGAAAACAAAATAATTAAGGTCTTGGTTGCAAATCAAGCCTTAAATAAAAGAAAGGAAGCTCTAGAGGCATTAACTAATGGGGCACTTAAATAATCATCATTTTATTCACTTGAAATTAGAAAATCATCCTGAGCATTTTTAGGAGTTATGTTTTCATCCCGAGATTCAAATAAACCCTAAAATGCCCTTTATATATATATATATAGGTTCCACTTCTCCTCCGGACTTCCGGACCTCCGTGATCCGAGCATTTTCGCAAAAACTTTATATTTACAATTTTGGCGAAAACTGCTTGGATCAAGCCCTTCCCGGTATTTTTTTTTGAAGATTTCCCGTGTGGACCCTTGAAAACACCTTCTGAACACATTGGACGGCTCGGATTTTCCAAAAATAATTTGCAACACAAAAAAAAAAATCATTTTTTCTTATTTTCGGGAGGGTTTGGCCTATATATATATAACATATTAGGGGATTGAGGACTAAATTAAATGTTGCTCATAGGAGATTTGGGACTAAATTCAAACTTTTGAGGATTGAATTATGGGTATACTATATAGGTTGGGAAATAAGGATTGAATTCAAACTTGATGAATTGAGCTGTAATTTAGGGATTTGGTGATAAAATCCAATCCCCCAAATTATGGATCAATCTTCGTCCCCATTTAAACCTTCCTCCCCATTTAAACTCTTTGAAAACAAATCTGAGAAAACTTTACCCAGGCAGCCCCAAATCGCTGTCCCAAACCTTCACCCCTTGCGGTCCCAAATTGTCGGCAACAATCCTCTCTTCCAGCAAACTCGGCGTCAACTAATAGGCGGCCCAAATCTCCACCCTTGCCGTCGCAAATCTTCACCCGTTGACGTTCCAATTCGACGCTTTTCATCACCGTCCTCCATCGCCGTCCTCCATTCCCGTCGGTCACCACCATCCTCTATCGTCGTCGACAATCCGGCACAGTTGACTATGATACTTGCAAGGCAGAAGAAACATACGACTACCAATTGGTCTTCAGTTTGGTTCTCTGTATGTTTGTTGCTTTGCATGTGATATAGGTTTTGTGATTTTGGTAATTAAGGTCTGATTATGTTGAGATTTTGTTTGCCCATTTTTTGATCACACATGAAGATGAGATCGACTTCGTTCGAGTTTTTTTTGGGGGATTTGTGGTAATCGATAGTTACCATTTGCTCTTTTGAGTAACTTTACCATGTTACTCTTTTGATTTTTTTTTTCCATGATCAGTGAAATATATTGTGGATGTCCTACCATTATCTAAATTCGTAAGTTCTCTTATTATACCATGTTTTATAGTCTTGGATTATATTTAGGGAAAATTATCGAAATGGTCCCTGTAGTTTCACCCGAGTTTCGATTTAGTCCCTCTAGTTTCAATTGCACTCCAACAAACCCTGTAGTTTCAATTTTGGTCGAATTAGGTCCAATCGATAACGGACGTTTGTAAAGATGAAGGAAATCCCAATTTGGGAGTTTTTTGAGGGCAAAATTGACTTTTTGACCCTCCTTCTTCTTCCCCAATTTGAAACCCTAACCCTAATCTTTTGGTTTGCAGAAAAAAAAAATTAGAATATATTCTCTCTCTCTCTCTCTTGAAAATCAAAATTATCGAAATGAATCCAAACAAATATCTGGAGAAGATACAAACCCAAATGAGAATTAATCATGTAATCTTCGCCACGAACAGTGTTACCACAAACAGGACAAGGTACCCATCGGAAGCACAAGTCTCAACAACACTTCCAACACCATCATCATCACCACCACCGCCCAATTGTCTCTCCGATGATCCTTCTGCCCCAACAGTCATGCCCCAAACATTTTCTTCTTTACACAGAATATTTTAATAACTTCAATTGTTCCAATTTTTTCATGAAATGTGCAGATTATTCACAAAAAAATGGTCTCAGTTCCTTTGAATCCCTTTCAGAAAAAATAAAAGTCCTTTTGAATCGTGAGAAGGTTGTGATGAGTAAGGGGAAGGAACCAATAAAAAAAATACTAATTTTTGTCCATTTCTTGCCCTTTGTTACGAAATCCCTTTATCCAAACGACTGAATTGGTCAGAAGTTCGAATGCTCTTCTTATTCCTCACCAAATCACTCAATCGACATAATTTCATCATATTATTACCCATAATGAACCTTTGAAATCGTCCAAATTGTACTTATTTTAGACCCACGGACGTAGACTTCCCTGTTCGAATCCACTACGTCGACTTGAGACTAGCCATTATTGACTCTAATCGATTCACCATAAGCATAAATACAAATGGGGGGGGGGGGAGAGAGAGAGAGAGAGAGAGAGAGAGAGAGAGAGAGAGAGAGAGAGAGAATGCCTGGGAGGGGGAAGAATAAGAGATTGACGGTTGGGGAGGAACCTCTGGCGCTTTTCGATCAAACGAATCAAGCTCTCTCTTCCAGTCAACATTGATGCCCTAATCTCTCAAAGAGAGAGAGAGAGAGAGAGAGGGAGAATATATTCTGATTTTTTTTGGCAAAACAAAGGATTAGGGCTAGGGTTTCAAATCGGGGAAGAAGAAGAGGGTCAAAAAGTCAGTTTTGCCCTTCAAAAAACCCCTAAATTGGGATTTCCGTCATCTTTACAAATGTTCGTTATCGATTGGACCTAATTCGACCAAAATTGAAACTACAGGGTTCGTTGGAGTGCAATTGAAACTAGATGGACTAAATCGAGACTCGAGTGAAACTATAGGGAACATTTCGGTAACATTTCGGTGAAATATATGGCCACACCTTCCAATTACTATGGTAATTTTTACCATAATAATTGGAAGGTGTGGTCATATATTTCACCATGATCCGAGTTTCACATATTCACCAAAATTTACCATGGTGATTGTTCAAGCTACAAATGTAACTATAGTCAAACAAATATTTTACCATGATGCAACTTGTTATGAAGGATAATTTTACCATGTTTATTGTGCCCTTTCGAAGCTTTTACCATGGGCTAGGTAAAAAGACGGAATTAATTTTTACTATGAATATTCAAAATTTTACCATATATGCTTATGTGGACATTTTTTCCTACGATAATTGCCCAATCTTAGTTTTTACCATGTTATTGTAAATTTTACCACTTTCTTAGTTGTTGCCATTTTTAAAGATAACTTCGTAAATATGGTAAAATTATCCTTTGTAACAAGTTGTATCTTGGTAAAATATTTGTCCACTACTGGAATGAGGTTTTGATGTGGATTGTGATTTTAGGATGATAATAGAATATACAATCCGGATCCCCTCAGGACTCCCAGATATAGCTTAGGTCCGGACCTTAATTTTCAGTCGTTGGATTGCATCCAACAGCTCTGATAAAAGGATGCTTCTCGCGGGTCAAATGGATCCCGGGTCCGGGTAAAACACTCCCGCGGGTCACATATCCTTCCTATTCCGGTCATTCTTCCCCTACACGATTCCAGACTACTGGAACGAAGAGAGAGAGAGAGAGAGAGAGAGAGAGAGAGAGAGAGAGAGAGAGAGAGAGAGAGAGAGAGAGAGAGAGAGAGAGAGAGAGATCGCAAAGAAGAAAAAGAAATCGAGGTCGAAGACGAAGAAGACGGCATCCCAAGGTTCGATTCTCTCCCTCTCAAACATTTTCCTGTCGTTTCTGGTTCGAATCTAGGGTTTTTTGATCATGTCACTGGTACAAATCGAAAAATCTTGGGTTTCTGGTTCGAATCTAGGGTTTGCTGTCTCCCCCCCCCCCCCCCCCCCCCTCTCTCTCTCTCTCTCTCTCTCTCGTTTGCTAGTACAAATCGAAAAAATCTTGGGTCTCGCTCTCTGTTCGAAATTAAGGGTTTTCATTAGAACAAATATAGGGTTTTAGTTCGAAATCTAGGGTTTCAAACTCGAAAAAAGTTTGATTTTAAGTTCGAAATCTCTCTCTCTCTCGTTTTTCTGGTTGATTCAAACTCTATGCATGCCATTGTTGCCATTTTGAATCCTCATTGCTGTGGAAAACGTAGTCATCGGACAAATGCCTATCATGTTAAGAAGCTGTTGTTGTGTACTCCATAGAAAAGATGAAGCTGAACTTGCAAGACTTGGTTTATTACATTCTCAACAATTGTTATTTTTGAAACCTTAGGAAATCTCAGTTCATTTTTATACTTACTGCTTGTTTGTGTTTTGCGTAGGTGAGTGTCCACTAGATCCTGGAGGGTATTTCATTATCAAAGGAACTGAGAAGGTGATGTTCTTCATCTTTATCATTTATGTGGGTTCATGAGCTGTTTGTAACTTAGTAGGGTTTTGGACTTGGATAAATTGTTGGTCTAGCGTACCAATCAGAGTAATCTTGATTCTGTAGATCCAGTTATAGCCTTATAGGTAAACTCAGTTATAGCCTTAAAGAAGAAGAATAAGCCACAATGGGAATTTCTTTAATGTTGGGATAGCAACATAATCACTCATTGAGGCAACTCTTATGAACCATTTCTTTCGTTGTCTTTCTCTTTTCTTAATTCTATTGAGTGCGGCTAATAAACTGTGAAATTGTGGGGGATTTCTATGATGTGGGTACAATGAGGGAGAAAATGAAGGCAGCTCAACTGTAGGGGAAAACTTTAATATTCCATGTCATGTGTCATCCAAATAGTTAGTTTGCTAGGCTCCATCCTGTTCTGCTTGTGAATATATTTTGTATCTACTGTGTATCTTTATCATTATCGTACGTCATTGTATCTTTCTGTTTAAGGCATAGATTAGGCGTATCTTTTGCAACAAACGTACTCCTTCCTAACAATTTCCTGTTCCCTATTCCTTTTGCTAGAATTGTTTTCGCATACCAAACCCAGATTCTCTAGCATACTCATTGTAAAACTTTGAACATCCTCTAAATTGTCAAAATGTTGTCCAACTTTTGATATCAAAGAGTTTTTAACTTGGGAGTGTAAAGTATTTGGGAAGAATTAGCAGATGATTGACACGGTTGAAATGGTGACGGTGATACAAGTTCTATATCTTCCAAACTCTCCATTCTAAAAAATAAAAACACAACAGTAAAACTAAGTTAAAAATAAGACTAAATTTTTACATTACAACTGTGGTTGCTCGGTTTCCGTAGAGATTCGTACCTTGGTTGTTCAATTTCCATAGAGATTGTTTGTGGGAAGAAATCACCCGAAGCCAATCCATCATCATCGGAAGCTAATCCATCCATGTTGCAATCAATAAAAAACTACAAAACATAACATTGCAAACAAATATGAATGCACCACTTGGTTTATTAACAAAGACAAAGATTCCACAAAGTCTGGAGCAGATTATGAAAAGAGTACAACAATGTCAAGAAGATTGGCAGGTTCTTTATTACAGAAGTAACAATCTGAAAAGGACCGTCTATAAGAAGCACCCCAAAAACAAAGATTCCACAAGTTAAAACCTCAAAAAACAAAGATTCCACAAAGTCTGGAGCAGAACTTGTGCTTTTTGTCTGTACAACAGAAGCAACTGATACTGAACTAAACATTTCTGACTTAGGCATTACATTGGGCATTTCTTATTCAATCGCAGCTTCTGCTGTGATATGGAATGTGTCACTGTGTGGCAGAATGCAAGAAATTCGAATGGCATTATAGTAGTCTAAATTCATGTACATTAGTTTGGACCAAGGGAAAAAAAGGAAAAGCATCATGATGGTTTCAATTAAACATTATATTTGGCATGCAGATCAGGTCTGCATCATACAAAGCAGAAACAAATTTTCATAGAAAAAAAAAAAGGCTCCAAGTTCCAACCACACTTGTTAAAGTGAGAATAGCCCGAAATAGATAAGTGAATCAGTATCAAAGTCGAGTAGAATGGCAAACACTAGTAGCAAACATAACTTTGAGTGCTCAATATTTGGTGTCTACCAAATGCCATTTTGTTTTTTCTGGATCTGCTACGGGAGGACATATATCATCAGAAACAAGCTCTAATTGGTGAAACGAAAATTTAATTTTTTGTTGTCTGGAAAAATCAACATCCCATGTTACCAGAGGATCCTATCAAGCCACCACAAATATCAAACGAGAAACGAATTGCAAATCGATCCAAATTGCAAATCGAAAAAAATAACCCTACATTCGTCTACATATATCGAACCAGAAACGAGAGAGAGAGAGAGAGAGAGAGAGAGAGAGAGAGAGAGAGAGAGAGAGAGAGAGAGAGAGAGAGAGAGAGAGAGAGAGAGAGTTCACAGTTTGAAACCCTAGTTTCGAGTTCGAGTTCCAAATCGCACACAAAAACAAAGAATAAACTAGGGTTTTCGAACGATGACGTGATAAAAAAACCCTAGATTCAAATCCTATATATAGGGGTCGCTTCTAGTCTGGACTCCAGACTTGCGGACCCCTATGATCCGAGCATTTTTTTGACGATCTGAATCGTCCAATGTGTTCAAAAGGTGTTTTCAAGGGTCCACGCGGGAAATCTTAAAAAAAAATACCGGGAAGGGCTTGATCCAAGCAATTTTTTCGCAAAACTGGGAAGGGCATGATCCAAGCAATTTTTCGCAAAAACTGTATATTTACAGTTTTTACAAAAAACTGCTTGGATCAAGCCCTTCCCGGTATTTTTTTTTTGAAGATTTCCGTTTGGACCCTTGAAAACACCTTTTAAACACATTGGACTGTTCGGATTTCCCAAAAATAATTTTTTAAAGTGAAAAAATTACATTTTTTCTTAAATCCGGGAGGTCCTTATTAGAAAATTTGCAGATAATTGTCCCACCATCTTCGATCTATTCCAAAATTTATTGAACTATGACCACTCCCACAATTTTGAATTCCCATATTTTTTCTAAAAATACAAGATTTTTTGTACTATTCTTTAAATGAGTTATATTTGGGAACAAATCTCGTGTCCCTCAAATTTGAATTTATGGATTCTCGTTTATTTTAGGAAATACATTCATCACCACTCATTTTGAAAAACCCCAC
This sequence comes from Vaccinium vitis-idaea, assembly GCA_963854785.1. NCBI lineage: Eukaryota > Viridiplantae > Streptophyta > Magnoliopsida > Ericales > Ericaceae > Vaccinium > Vaccinium vitis-idaea. Next base: position 43,857,006 of record OY978217.1, on the reverse strand, counting down.
AATTTTAATTAATCCATGATTTTCAATAGTCCCAACATCAAATCCCCAAAAATTATGAAACAAATATGCCTTGTAATATACATGTCAAAGTAAAGGGTAAGAATGGTAAATCTCATCTAAGGAGGATGAAAACATAACCCCAAAAAATGTGTGGGATGAAAACTTACGTAGAGTTCAAAAATAGGATGATTATTTAATTACCTCTTAACTAATTTAATAAATGTACATGTGGCATTCTTTTAGTGAATAAGTGCATCAATGTATTGCATAATGCATCCATGTGGTATTGACATGTGTACTTTTAGTGTAATAGTTTGTAAGTTATTTTGTGCTTGTAGCATTTCTCATACAGAAGTACGAAATTTTTCAAAAAAGTAAAATTCTAATTCGACTAGGAAATCATAAACTAGAAAGATATATAAGGTTGCCAAAACAGATGGCAACTAAAATGAAATTCCTTACTAAAAGTTATAAGTGATTCAATTAATTCCTAAAATAGCAAAATTTCCATTTTGAAGGCCTAGATGACATCGAACGATCGAAAACAATCGTTGATCTGACGAAAAATTACCTGTAGGTCGCGTTTCCAACTGCCTAATCCCCATTAAGGATAAACAGCAAACTTAATTACCGCCAACTCTAATTAGCTGTTGAAGTTATGAAATTGCCCTTGCCTTCTTCAAAACACGCACGCTCTGTCCAGGCTTCCCCAATTCGACGACACCAAAGGTTGAAGATCTCAAGCCTTGATGAGAGTTCCTCTCTTTGGCAAAATCGGCAATGGAGGACAGCAGATTTTGACGATTTCTCCAAGGAAGACCGCTGCACAAGAGATTTGGGGCCTTTCCTCACCCTCAAGCTCTCGAATATCTTCACGATCTCCCGCAAAACTCTCGTTCGTATCTCATTGGGCCAATTACAAGCCGGTCTACATATCTCATTTCTTTTCACTCTTTCTACGTATTGTTTCAGATTGTGGATATAGGTGTAGATATATGCGTATAGTTTTTCCTAATTTTTCCTGGTGATTGTGGAGCATTAGTTTCCTTTTTCTAGTGCTTTTATTAAACATTATGGTCTCACCATTAACTTGAAGAGTGAGAGAGAAATCCTTCAAACAGAATATTGTGTCAAGCGTAATGATATTGCTTGAGCTCTATGTCTCCTTATCTCAGTTGACCTACATTATTCTGGGAGTGATATTGCTTGAGCTCGGCCAATGTAGAACACGATCCAAGGCCGAGTAATGTAGGATGGTGGTTGGTGTTGGTGTTCGTTATTCATGTGCCCCAACTATTTGATTAAATTACTCTGTGAACGTCATACAGTCAGGAGACCACCACTTGCGGCCGCAGTGTTTTAGCCTTCTAGAACCTTGTGGCCATGTGGTCCAACATTGCGTATCGAACAACACACGTTTGCGGACAAAATGCCTATATTCTTATATAATGCCAAAAAAATGAATGGACGACACTAGAAATGACGAATGCTAAAACACTGCGGAATGAGCATTTTATGCCAAATCTTGGTTGTTTAGTGTTCCTTATGCGGAATGAGCATTTTATGCAAATGCTATTCTATTTTCTCCCCCAAAATTTGTGTCTAAATAGAGCCCAAGACTAGACCAAGGTTCAGTGATGTGTAGAATCAGAAACAATAACCTCAAACATGATTTGTGACAACATCTTCCTATGTTAACTTCAACCATTCTGCTTATGACCTTATCCTTTTCTTTTATGCTGCAGAAAAACCACTTGTCATATTGATTGAGGTTATGCCAGCAACCCCATATCTTCCCTCATCACCGCAGTCAATTTATAAGTGTAGTTCTTGATATATTCTTCTCTCTCTCCATGTAGTTAGTGTCAAAATAAATGTGTTACGGTTAAAATAAATGTGTTCCTAGTTGGGCAATGTTCAGAGCTTAATTGTTTTGTTTTGTTTTCTTTGCTTCTCAGTTCAATGGAAAATGTTGTGGTGTTGTTGTGTAAGCGAGGTGTTCATACTATTGGGGTTATATTGTCTCCTAGGTTAAGATTTGCTGGTTTGCTTGTGATTTTGAAACAAAAGTGGAGTGATTTGAATGAAGGATCATTCTCGCTGTATTATGCATTGGAGGGTCATCCGAATTGCATTCTAGGTAGTGATGATGATTTGAATGTTCTATATGCATTAGCTTTGTCATGCCATATTGGTCACGTGGATGTGTCTATTACCGAATTTGGTGGTTCTAGTAAAGTGTGCAACTCTGTTGAGTCTTCTAGTAGCACTCTAGATGTTCTCTTTAGGTGCTCAAATGGTGGAAATAGTGATTGAGAATGTTCTCATGACTCTTTTTACGCCCACAAACGGTAACTGAGAATGTTCTCATCACTTTGTTTTCACTTTGGTTCAGCCAATTCAATCATTTTCAAAAAAGAAATGGTTACTGAGAACATTCTCATCACTCTTTTTAGGCCCACATGGTGGAAATGCTTAATGAGAACATTCTCATCACTCTTTTTAGGCCCTCGCTATCGTGTATATATAGATAAGGAGTTAATGGTGTTTGGCAACGTTCTCAACACTCTTTTAGGCCCACAAATGGTGAAAATGGTGACTGAGAACATTCTCATCACTCTTTTTATCCCTACAAACAGTGATTGAGAACATTCTCATCACTCTCTTTACGTCTACAAATGGTCAAAATGGTAATTGAGAACATTCTCATCACTCTTTTAGGTCCACGAATGGTGATTGAGAGCATTCTCATCACCCTTTTAAGCCAATTCAACCATTGTGGTAGTCGTTTACCAAATCAATAGTGATCATTTACCGAAAAGAAAGTTACTGAGAACATTCTCATCACTCTCTTTAGGTCATCGAACGGTGGAAATAGTGATTGAGAATGTTCTCATCAATCTTTTTACACCCACAAACGGTGGAAATGGTGATTGAGAATGTTCTCATCACTCTTTTTAGGCCTACATATGGTGATTGAGAACATTCTCATCACTCTTTTTGGGTCCTTAATTGATGATTGGGAACATTTTCATCACTTTTTTTAGGTCCACGATTGGTACTAATGGTGACTGAGAACATTCTCATCACTCTTTTTAGGCACACAAACGGTGACCGAGAACATTCTCATCACTTTGTTTCAGCCAATTCAACCAACCAAAGTTGGTGGTCATTTACTGAAGAAATGGTGATTGAGAACGTCTCCTCGTGTTGTGATGCCTTTTTTCTCAGCCCCTTTAAATCTTTATAATGTGTTTTCGAAGATTAATCTTTGCAAGGAATAATTTTGTCACACCCCAAAATGAGAAGTGACTGGCCGTGGACCACGAGGCTTCAACTCGTAAAACACGCAGCCTAAAATAAAATAAAGTCATCGGACATAACATATCCATTTTCTTTTTCTATCAAACCATACCAAAGTCAAATATATCCCAAATCATAGCCATGGGGCACAACCAACCCATAAACCAAAATGATAAGAATATATCACTAATAGAAAAAGAAGTTTCGATTTCTAGTATAAAAGATTTAATAGAGTGCGGAAGCGATATAAAACTAGAATGCAACATCCTATGGAGGTTGACACAATAACTCCCCAAGACGCAACCAGAGTTCTCACCTATCGACCCGATTTACCTGAAAATGATGTTGGAATAAATCCGTCAGCTAACAAGCTCAGTGAATGACAAGCATGTATATTAAATAAAGTTCTAAAACAGGAATTAAATTAAATTACCATATCATCATAATTTAGCACACACGATGTAAGATAAAACAATAATAAATCTTAATGGTGATCACAAGATGATATCCAAAAATAATGGGGAACCACAACCAAATAGTACCATGGCCAACAAATAATAATCTCAAGATTGGATCCAATATCGAACTTAGAGTCACCAGGTGTTGGCAGACCATGGTACTCTTCCCTAAGTCGATCTGGCGAAAAGACAGCCGTTGAGCAAAAGGGTCACCGGCCTAACCTGGGTCTCTTCCCTAATGGCCAGGGTCACCTATACAAAGGAATAATTTCCCTGGACTTCCAATAATAAAAATTCCCAATAATATCCATGAAGTTCTCACCAAAAGGAATACTTCCTCTGTTCCTATTTGTTTGTCCCACACTCTCTCTTGCCTTTTTTCAAATAAAAAATTTAAGTGTTTCCGTGTATCATTTTTCAAATTTTTTCACACCGAATTAAAGTACACGATGAGTACTTTAATTCGGTGTAAAAAAATTTGAAAATGATACACGAAAACACTTTATTTTTTTATTTGAAAAGTGGCACGACTTTTCGTAGTGGACAAACAAAAAGGAACGGAGGGAGTACATTTTATCGCGTGCCAATTTAAACAATTAAATATAAATAATTCGCTTTTCCAATTAACAATTCTAAATTTTTCAAAGAATAATCTAAGGGACACGGGGAAGTTTCAAAAGTACGTAACATACTTAACCACTCACCTGAGTCCAAAGGCAATGCAACTCGAACACACAAAAACAGACTAAAATGTACAAAATATGAACCAAAAATAATTACTCATCAACTAGTCTCTCAATAACTTGATCTATAACAGTTGGCAAGGAAATTAATTATCTATACCTAAAACTAAAGTTAGTCTAAGCCACCAGCAACTACAAAATCAAGACTCCAATTCTCAAGTCCAAGGAGTCTTCATGCCCACGACTTATCATTTCAAACCTCATGTTCTAAAACTATATTTCTCACCTTCATTAAATTAACCAGGTATCCTCCATTACAAACACACTCTATACCTTTGTCATGTATAATCACCATTGATATCATGATAAAAAATCACATACCGCCCAAACTCAACTAATCAACTCAATTAAAATCTAACTCATACTTTGATTACCATAAACAGGGCATATGCATATCCACCTATCCCCACACAATCTCATCATCACTCGCACAGACCATGGACAAACAGTTCTCTATATGCCAAAACGAGACACGCACCACTGTCTCCTTAATCCTCCTTCCCACAAACACCAAGAAACTTTACCAAACGAGACTGATCCAACGTGATGTAAATAAAAACAAAACATAGGGATACGTACCAGGTAGCACAATGGAAGAAAAGAACAGGAGTTTAGAACCCACTTCGAATGATCCTTCGCCTCTCTCTCTCTCTCTCTCTAAAAAGATGTAACCACTCAGAATCCTTCAATTGTTGCGGCTATCTTTCAAAAGTCAGAAGTTCTCTAAATGTAAACCCTAACCCTCTCTTAAATATATGACTGTGAGTACAATCTATTAAAACTACCCACTAATCACACACACCCTAAATTATAGCTAACCGTTACCTAGAATAACGTAAGTAACATAAAGAAATAGATATATTAATTTAATTAGGCTAATTATAGGATATTATTCAAAATGTAATCTTACATACCCAAAATTACAATATTGCCAATAGTACTTGTAGGATGCGCCAGAATATTACAACATAAGAATGACTTTAATTTTCTTCCTCACTGCACTCGTGCGCAAGACCATGTCAATAGAAACACTTTCAAATAAATGATCAAGGAGATCACCAATATTAAGTCCCAGTGGAGTTCAAGAAATTCAGCCATTCATTCAACTGCAACAAATTATAATATAGCTATTCACACACATCCATCGAATCTGCCATTTTAATGAGGCAAAAAAAAACATTGTCCAGCCGGTAACAACAGTAGCTAGACTAATTTAGAAGTACCCCAAATAACATATCCATCGAATATGCCATTTGATAGGTAAACAATCCTATCAAATGAAGTTGCAAAGTAGCAACGGTATTTGGAGCAATAACCAGCAAACAAGCATCAGTATTTGGAGCAATAACCAACACTGGCGATGCCAAGGACAACCAGCTAAAAAAAAAAAACACTAGATGAAACCAAAAAAAACTGCAGCAGATGAAACATCCCAGACTAGCAGATGAACATATTCAAATGAAGTAGCAAAGCAACCCGACCAGGAGCATGCCAAAACCAAAAATAACAGCAACAACCAATACACAAGAAGACTAAGATAATCAGATTAAGATAAAAACTCGACGGCTTTCAAGAATAAGCATAACTGCCCAAAAACATATCTACACGTTTGTACAATGTATGAGCTTAATAGTGACTAAAGATCGGTATATGGTGGCTAAGTGCCATCCAAGCTAATTCAAAAATCATAATCACAAAAAACCACTAGTCAAGGATGTTCTCTTTCTAATTTGTTCCAATGTTATTGGTGAGGAATGTATTTAAGATTTCTGCTTTGAGGTCGTTGCATTGCACTTTAGAAATTGATTTGTCACACCCCAAAATGAGAAGTGACCGGCCGTGAACCACGAGGCCTCAACTCGTGAAACACGTAGCCTAAAATAAAATAAAGTCATAGGACATCAAATTATCCATTTTTTTTATATAAAATCAACCAAAGCCAAATAGGTCCAAATCATATCCATAGCGCACAACCATCCCATAAACCATAATGATAAGAATATATCACCAATAGAAAACGGATTTTCGATTTCTATCAAAAGGTTTAGCAAAATGTGGAAGCGTTAATAAAATTACAAACTAGAATGCAACATCCTATGGAGGTTGACACAATAAATCCCCAAGACGCAGCCAAGAGTCCTCACCTATCGACTTTATTTGCCTGAAAATGATGTTGGAATAAATCCGTCAGCTGACAAGCTCAGTGAATGACAAGCATGTATATTAAATAAAGTTCTAAAGCAGGGATTAAATTAAATTAGCATATCATCATAATTTGGCACACACAATGTAAGATTAAAACAATAATAAATATTAATGGTGATCACAAAATGATATCCAATAACAATGGGGAACCACAACCAAATAGTACCATGGCCAACAAATAATAATCTCGAGATTGGATCCAATATCGAACTTAGAGTCACCAGGTGTTGGCAGCCCGTGGTACTCTTCCCTAAGTCAATCCGGCGAAAAGACAGCCATTGAGCAAAAGGGTCACCGACCAAACCTGGGTCTCTTCCCTAATGGCCAGGGTCACCTATACAAAGGAATAATTTCCCTGGACTTCCAATAATAAAAGTTCCCAACAATATCCATAAAGTTCTCACCAAAAAGAGTACTTTTATCGCGTGCCAATTTAAAGAACCAAATATAAATAATTCGCTTTTCCAATTAGCACTTCTAAATTCTTCAACAAATAATTTAAGGGACACGGGAAAGTTTTGAAAGTACATAACATACTTAATCACTCACCTGAGTCCAAAAGTAATGCAACTCGAACACGCAAAAAGAGACTAACCTGTACAAAAATAGAAAATACGAATTAACTAACTACTCGAATAAATATTATAACAGTGATCATGAGAGCTAGAATATCCTACTCTATACTATCAAAGTGCCGAAACTATGCCTAATCATAAACCAGGAGCCACCAAAAATATCGAAACCCCAGACTTCAATTTCCAACTCCAACAATCTGTTTCCCTTGCTACATCACCTGCTCTCCATTTTTAACCTCTCCCAAATATATTTTGTCCGCACATGGACAACTAATGGACAGCATGCCAATAATAATCAAGCCTTACCAATAATTCCATTCTAGCAATACCCCAATGAACACGTCAGTAGCACCACCGCACACCACATCGCGCACACGGCACACACTCTCATTCTCCTTCCTATTTAACCATAAACATTAAACCCAATTCATCTCACCCAAAAAGAAATCGTAACCGAAGATGTACACTCTTCCCTTCTATCAAGCAGAACCGATCCAAAGCAATGAAAATAATAAAATTAACTTGTATGTTCTACGTACCACAGTGGAAGAAGAGAACATGAGTATTGAGAACCACCTTGAAACCCCTTTTCCGGCTGCTCTCTCTCTCTCTCTCTCTCTCTCTCTCTCTTAAGCCTTATATCTCCAACCGTTCTCTTAAATTGAAACCCTAATCAACTTATGAATATTTGTCTAGTAAAACTCTTTAAACTACCCACTACTCACGTCTCCCTAAACTATAGTTAACTAATTAATTAGAGTATTAATAGTAACATACAGACTGGTAATAAAAAAATGACCCAATAAATATAATCTACTAAGGCTTATACCCTTAAAACTACAACAATGTCAATAATGTCCGTAAAAATAATTAAATAGGACCCGACAATAAAAGCTAAATGTTTATGTGAAAAATAATTATTAGGAAAAGAAAAGTCGGGACGTAACATGATTCTTCAACCTGCTCATTCTTCACATATTGGTGTATAATGCAGCAAACCAGCACTCCACAGTCTAGGCTGCAAACCAAGTATAGCTTGTATTTAGAGGAATGTCTAAAACTGTCCAAAACTCTAGGTTTGACAATAGAATGAAAGCAAGTCGGTTCTAAAGACTTATGAATCTGCACTTTGCTGAGGCGAATTCTTGACCTTGGTAATGTTGTCTTTGAGGTTTTCATTTTCATTTCTCACATATGCATTGATACGCTTTTGCTGCAAGTATTTTTTGACAGTTGTTGAATTTAGTGAGCTTTATATTATTTTCAAAAGCTGGTAAAGTACAATCATCATAAAAGACTTTTCTTACCATACGTGCAGCCTCTTCACAGTGGAAATCCCGCCCATGTATTCTCGGCATTAAGGAGTTGTAAAATTTCCATGTGCCTTCTGTTTGGTCCAGCACCAAGAGTGTCCAATGTTGTGAATGGTAGATGGGGAACAACAGATATCTGCTCGTTCTTGCTTTATTTTCCTTCATTGCCTTGTCGAAGATTCGCTTCACCTTCTTGTCATCTGTATCTGAGATCAATTGCTATGAAAACAATAGATTTGTTTCAGCCTTTGAAATGTATTGATTGTGCTAAGAATAATCATAGGAAATCATCTAGACCTAATAAACATATTACCAAAATTGCCCCGTGAAGACGTAGCAGGTCCCACTTGGTGTGAGAAGCGCATATGAGGGATCCATATTCTGCTTTCTCACCAGCACCTCAACGTACGAATCAATTATCTAGAACATTTTTTTTTGTACAAGTGAGACTTTAGTTTATTCTGTACTAAAATAAAAAGGCCACATCATGAAGAAATGAAATAAGAAACAAGTAAGTGTGAACTACGAAGGAAAGTCCCACCAACATCTCAATTCATGCTTTAATTGTAGTAGTGAAATGTGAATGCATTGACCTTCAACACAAACAATTGAAATGCTACATGCCCATGAGCCAGTCAAGTTGAAACGCCAAACAAACTAGTAACTAGATCAATGGAGACTAGTGTTCTCAATTTTGTATCTCTATTTCTCCTAAAACTGTTTACATATAAAATTAACAAATCCAATAATTAAATGACACGTAATTATTGATGCCAAATATTGGCAAATATCTGTCAATGAAAATACACTGGATTATTAAATTGAAGTTGAGTAAATACGATGTCGTATTGTTTCTCAATTTAAAGAGCAGTTATTAACAGTTACATAGTGTTCGAAGCTATGATTTTTAACTGCTAAATGTATAAAGTCCACGTGTAAACTTGTGATGCAAGGCAATTAGCAGTTAGAACACGTGGATTACATCTCGAGAGGCAGTTATCTCCTTAAAGTATAATCATTTGGATTGGTTCAAGCAACGTTGCAGATTCAATGAAGAGTTTGCGGAAGAAGATTAACAATAATTCAAATTCAGACGTGGAGGAGGGAAGAAACTGCCAATTCAAATTATGAAAGATGGAGTTCGAAGCAAGCCAAGTTCAAATTCATTGAGCGGGAAGTTCAACTGACAAGCAACGTCTATAAATAGAAGAAATTGAAGAGTGAAAACCCCGGACAAATCTTCAACAAACAGCAATCAAACAAAATGATGCTTGGTTTGTTCATTGGCAAGTAGTTTAGGATTTCGAACTCAGTTCGAAGTAGATTAGGAAGTAGATTAGTGAGTAGTTTAGGATCAATTTCGATTGTTCTTGTAACAATCATCTGTTCGAAGTTCTCATCACGTTGTATTTCGAAGTTGAAGGCAGTTCGAAGTAAGTTTATCTTTGATTTATCAATCGAAGTATCTTGTTTCTATATTGTTCTTTAATTTCCTAAGTATATTGGTTTACATTTCTTCACTTATAAAGAAAAATCCTCTTAATTGAGGTAATTGAACCATTAAAAACACAATCGCCTGATTAGATTTGGTTTTTCCAAAGTTAATCCGAGAGAGGAGATTGAATCTCTCTCTGGCACGCTCGCACTCAATTATTTTTCATTACAAAGAAGTAAAAGAACCAAACACAAACAAATGTAGGTACAATGCTATGAGTCTGTGACTGAAAACCTCTAATTAACCGTTGTCATACCATTTTGCCGACCTACAAATCGCTATGTATGAGAAATTAAGTGTGCCACAACCCACAATGAATCTGAAATGGCCATTTCAATTACAAAAGCAAGGAAATCAAACCTCAACAGAAGTAGCTAGGGCTTTTCAAGGAACCATTGAAACCCTAGAATAGCAGGCGTGCGATCCTCTGTACGTCGATCGCCGCTTCCACCCTCCTTCGCTCGAGCCTTTGTCGTCCTCCGCCTAGAAGATGTCGTCGCCAATTTGGGATTTTTCAGGTAGAGGATGATGGAGCATAGAAATCGGAGGAGCTAATGTTGTGTCAGGGTATTTTGGAACAAATTGACGCGTATAATTTTTTTTATCCTGAACGGTAATTGTTTGGGTTTGGGCTGGAGTTTGTGGGAATTGCACTGTTCTTACTATACCGGCCGTAATTGGCCCTTGATCTGATCAGAAGCCCGTTTTCATTCGACCATGGAAAATCTGGGCCTTTTCGCCAATTATGGGGGTCACGCATCTTATTAATGCATTTTGGGCAGAATATGTCAAAACGATAACATCAAAGGAATGTGGACGGCGGACTTAACCCACTCTGCTGCATCATTAATCCATGTTGCTGAAACTACTCCTTAGGTTTTTGGAGGAGTATTTTACTACTGAATAATTGATGCTCGGATAATTTAATGCAGACCCATTCGACAAAAGTTGCTAACGATTTTTTTCAAAAAAAAAAAAAGACAGGAGAGGAAAAGAAAAGAAAGAAAAAAGAATTGAAAAATAGTGTATTCTTTCATTTGTCATTTTATTTCTTATTTATTCTCAAACCAAACAAGGAGGAAAAATTTTACGTCCCTTTGTTTTTTTTTCTCTCCTTAGATTCCAAACAAACCCTTAAGGTTTTTAAGCTTATTTTAGTAAAATAAAAAAAAAAAAAATAGGGAAGTTCGAACTCAAACTTTTCTTGAATTTAACTTAGACAGTTCAGGCTCAAACTCAAGTTGAGCATACGCCCAATTAAGATCAAAATTGGATAGTATATGAATGAGCTAAGTAATACCCAATTGTTATGTTTTTACTTTTTTTTTATTTCTCTTATCACGACGAGTTTAATAATTAAGTGTGCAAATAAAAATAAAATAATCAACTAAATAAAAAGGAAGAAAATATATTAAGACAGTGCAAACTGTCTTAATATATTAAGACAGTGCAAACTGCAAACACACCAATGAGATGTAGCTCAGTTGGTATCTCCTGGCTCTCCCCACGTGGAAGACCAGGGATCGAGCCCCAATGGGAGTGTTGGAGTTTCAGGGCTATGGATAGCCTCTGTACTCGTCTGACAAAACTAACACCCCGCTAACCCCCACTAACATCTCTCCTAAACTATGGCAAAAAAAAAAAACTGCAAACACCTCTATATAATGGAGAAATCATTTGTTGCTCTTGGAGTTGGAAACTCGCCACGAAGTGTGCGAATCTTAATATCTCATGCCAATGTGTGTTGAATGAGTCCCCTTGTCGATATGACAACGGAAAACTAAATATAAAAACAAAAAATTTACTAAAAATAAAATAAATACCAAAAAAAAAAAACCCACTTAGAGTCAGCGACGCGTGGGGCTGTGATTTCTAGAAGCTCTTGGGCAGTAGTAAAATATTTGCGGGGAGACCTGGTTTGATAATTTTTCCTTTTTTTTAGCGGGGGTTTGATAATTGGTGGCGGCATTTGACTTTCTTTCCGTTCCTTTTTTTCTTACCGAGTCTCCGTCTCTGACCAAGTTTCAGTTACCGGCGTCCCGATTAGAACACAGAAAACTCTTTCCTTTTCCCTTCGCTAGTGTTCAGCTACCGGCGTCCCAATTAGAATCTCGGACCACTTCCCATATCCTTTTCTTGCTCCTCTCTCAGTCTGTCTCTGTGAGTATCCTAGTATCTCCTTTTCCTCATACATCTGCGTCTATAGGCTACATGTGTATGTATGTATGTGTACAGTTTTGCCTTCGACCTAGTGTTTTCTTCCCTCAACTTAGCTGCTGTGCTTAATTTCCCCTCATTAGATAATACTGCTTGGTGTCTTTTCACGAATTCTATACTGAATGGCTTTAATTTCGTGATCTAGTTGCCTAATTGATATTTCAAGACAAATGTAATTTACATCAACTACATACAGACGGAGTACACACATAATCTGATATTCAAACAGCATCTTCGCCACCCTCCTAGAGAAGAGTTGGAAGGGCTAAAGGTCTCGACTGGGGAATACCCGCTCCTAGAGTCTTATGATATGCACGCACGACTTGTATATTCGAAGTTTTACTACTCCGTACCTTGCCATGTTTTCCTTTCCTTTTTGTTTATTTCTCTTTTTCTTTGAAAAGTACTTAGGTATTATTACTTGGCGCAGCTAATTGCTTCCTCGATCAACAGAATATATTTTTTTATTGCCTTTTTTTCATTCAAAAGTAGCAAGTGGCGCTAAGGAAAGACTGAATTTTGTGGCCAGAAAACAATACCTCAATTGCATGCTTGTTGAGTATGTGTCAATTAAAATTTTGGGGACAGTTGTATTTCTAACGCGTATGTATTTCCATTTGAAGTTCAGAGGTTATGTTGCCCTCTATTTTAGCCAATTGGGGTCCTTTCCCTCTGAGTGGGACTCTTCTATGTTTCCTTGTTATTACTGCTACATTCATATGCTGTTTCTTGTTGATGGGCTGTGTTTTTTTTTCCCTTTTCATATCTCAGTGGTAGGCTGCAACCCTATTGTTGACTTCTACTGGAAGCAGCAGAATACCAAATTTAAGGGTGGCTTGCAGTTCCACTTGCTAAAACCAATTGGGTCAACTTTTGTCTTTTGTACTCAACAACGTGGTGACTCAAGCTTATATGCGGACCTTGAATGTGAATTGAAAACGGCTGTTGTGAGCACAATGGGAGCACGCAGTTCTAAAAGTTCCACTCCGCGCAACAGGTTCTCAGATTCCAATAGTCCTTACAATTATTACGGAGCTGGTCGTACCGTTTATCAACCAAATGACTTCAGATTAAACTCAGCAAATGAGAATAAATCAAATACGCAGAGTAATGGTAGTCCTTCACAAGGACGTAAAAGTGTGGAGAAGCAACCAGAAGAATGGAAGCAATTAAAAGAACCCAGTTTGTTTCCTGAGATTGGCTCGACGGGTTACGGAAGCAGCGACGATGATTTTTATGATGGAATTCCACGTTTTCCAAGGGCTCTATCGCAAAAGTCTCAATCAAGGAGGTCTAGGCAAACGGGGCTGGCAAAGGTAGGTTTACCCAAAAAACTTATTTCATACTTCCAGAGTATAATGTTACTTCATTGTGGTTTGTTTGAAGTAAGTAAAATATTATGATGAAACTTGGTATAATATGGATTGTTTAATAGTATCAACCACTGTATAGCCAAATTAGGATGCTTTTATGCCACAAATTAGTATCGATCACTTTATGTGCAATTGTTTCACTACTTCTATTTGGGGCAAAATGCCGTTCTAAAACTCCTCAATTGAGCCTCTAGTCATACAGTCATGAAGAATTGATTCCAAGAAAATGGAAGTTTTTTATTTTTCGGTTGGTTGCATAACATGTAGCTAAGTCCAAACGAATGCAAGGTTCCAGTGGCGGAGTGCGTGTCTATCAGGTATTGTGTATTTATCTGCTACTTTCGTTCTAGACTCAAATTGTGTTTCTTCTTTCTTGCCTGGCTTCAACCTAAATTTAGGGCGTCGTTCTTTAAGGCAATTGGAGTAGTGTTAGATTGGGGATTTGACAGATGGAAAAAATTGGAAGGTTACGGAAAGCTGATTCCCAACTATCTTCATGGCTATTGGGGATCTTCGATTTAGGATTTAATTTCTACGCTTAGTTCTTTTCTTTCTCTTCAGGTATTCAACCATTGTTTCCTTCTAGTTTCTTTGCCCTAAGTTTTCTTGTCCGATAGGGGGAGTGTGTCTTTCAACGGATGGATGGATCGTTTCAATATAAGGGCCGAACACATGTACGTCATGAGCAAGAAAACCGGGGCTGTAATCCACTTGGATGATAGGTTTCTCGGGTCTTTGGTGGAATCATTAGGCAAGTGCAGGAGCTCCACATGAGAAATTGCTTATATGGGTGGTTTAGGGAAAGCATCTGGGTTAGCCACACTAACTTCGGTTCTCTCCCAATTCTCAAACAAAAACCGCCCCCCCCCCCTGCAGCTTGTCAGCGTGTTTTGAAAACCACGTTCAACACTTTACCCAACTCCAGCTGCGTGGGACTCGACTCGGTTCGTGATGGCATCTTGGAAGACATTCGCCAAATTCGCAAGATGGTTAGCGACGTGCTCATGATATTCCCGCTGTCGGGCAATAAGAGATTGCCATTTTGGAAACACCTCTAGAAACTGATTTACAATCCGACTCCAAACTTGTCAATCTACAAAGCCAAAAAGTTGCCTTCTACAATTTCTCACCTCCCCTCTTCCTTTCCAAGGAATAGTTGTGCAACCTAACACACAAATTCAATGAGATCAAATTGATGAGTACGACATTGTTTGATACTGTCATAAATCTGGTTTGAGTAATCCTGTTGCAAATATGGGTGATTGGACAATTAGATTTTGCTTTGTAAGCGATTTTTAGGGTATGGCTGGAGGTAGCTTGAGATCAGAAACCTGCTCTACGAGAAGATACCACATCATGAATATAGGTCTTTTCGTTTCCAAAACGCTTTTGCCTCGGTTGTACCTTACATTTGCATCGCAAATGAGCATAGGCAAAAAAAGGACAATAGACTGTGGTCTAGAAAGACCTATATTCCGAAGGTCCATTACATGTTTTGCAAGGAGTTAGACGACGACATAAAGACTAGGGCATTATATCGTGGTTGTGATGCCATGAAGCTCTTACGGTACGGTTCGTATGGCTACGAAGGATTTAATGTCCAACCATTAGGGAAAAGAAGTTAAGTTTTGGCATCATTGCCACCATGCAGTGCCTTAGTCTTTATGTCGTCGTCAAACTACTTGCAAAACATGTAATGGACCTTCGGAGGCACATCGAGTAAATGTGCCAGGATTTCCCTCAAAACCTTTCCATACCACAGCCTATTGTTCTTTTTTCTCCTGTGCTCATTTGCGATGCATATGTAAGGCACAACCGAGCAGAAGCATTTTGGAATAGAAAGCACCTATATTCATCATGCGATATCTTCTCGTAGAGCAAGTTTTTTATCTCAAGCTACCTCCAGTCATACCCTTATTCTGAATTTCGCTTATTAAGTAGAATCTAATCCGTCCAATTATGATATTTGCAACAGGATTACCCGGGCCAGATTTATGACCGTATCGAACAATGTCGTACTCATCAGTTTGATCTCATTAAATTTGTGTGTTAGGTTGCATAGCTATTCCTTGCAAAAGAAGAGGCGAGATGAGAAATTGTAGAAGGCAACTTTTTTGGCGTCGTAGATTGACAAATCTGGACTCGGGTCGTAAATCGGTTCATGGAGGAATTTTCAAAAGCGCAAGCTCTTACCGCCCGACAGCAGAAATTTTGTGAGCACATCGCTAGCCACCATTCGATTTTGGCAGACATCTTCCAAGATGCCGTCACGAACCAAGTCAGCTCCCATACTGTTGAAGTTTGGTAGAATGTTGAATGCTGGTTTTGAAAATACATTGACAAGGAGGGGACTGGTTTTTGTTTAAGAATTGGGAGATAAACGAAGTTGGTATGGCTAATTTGGATGCTTTCCCTCAACTTCCCATGGAAGCAGCTTCTCATGTGAAGCTCCTGCACTTGCCTAATGATTCCACCGAAGACCCCAAGAAACCCATAACCCATATGTATTAGAACGCCGGTTTTCTTGCTCCTCATGTAGATGTTTCGGCCGTTAGACTGAAACGATCCATCCATGCGTTGAAATGCACAATCCCTATGCTGGACAAATAGAGAAAACTGAGGGAAGAGAAACTAGGAGGAATCAATGGTCGAATAGGTGAAGAGAAGGAAAAGAACCTGTCGGCGAAACCAAATCCCAAATCCAAGAATACGACTCCCCAATAGCCACGAAGATAGTTAGGAACAAGCTCTCATCAATCTTTCAAGCTTTTTCATCTATCAAATCCCTAATCTCACACTACTACAAGTCATGCTATGAAGAAGGTAGAGGGAGAATGGACAAGGCGGGACATAAAAGTATCTACAGTTGTAGTCAAAGTAGGAGGTGAAACATTTGTTAACCCATTACTCAACCCAACATTCAATACCTTACTCATGCTACGACTTTTGTTTCCTCCTAGATTTCATCAAGCAATAAAAGAAATCTTATTTGTGCTTTACTAGAAAATACTCTTAAAATGCCAAAATTTCATGCCAATTTGCTTTTGTTTTACGGCCCAATTGCAAAACTTGTTTCCCCCCTTCATTCTTTAAATACTGTCTTTTCTCCCTCTTCCTTGCTAAATTCGTCATATTAACATGCATCTTGACCATGCATTGACAATGAACACTAATGACATGCAAAGTGAAACATTTGTTAACCCATTACTCAACCCAACATTCAATACCTTATTCATGCTACAACTTTAGTTTCCTCCTAGATTTCATCAAGCAATAGAAGAAATATTATTTGTGCTTTACTAGAAAATACTCTTAAAATGCCAAAATTTCATGCTAATTTGCTTTGTTTTACGGCCCAATTGCAAAACTTGTTTTCCCCCCTTCATTCTCTAACTAATGTCTTTTCTCCCTCTTCCGTGCTAAATTCGTCATAATAACATGCATGCTGAGCATGCATTGACAATGAACACTAATGACATGCAAAAGATGTTGGCTTTGTAAAAAATATGAATGCCCTAGCTAACTTCTTCTAACCATGAGAGATTTTTTCTATTAGAGCATAAACGGAGTCATTGAGATTGAGTTCAAGTTTTTTGTATTATGTGGTGTAGGTTCAAGTCAAAGGGAATCAGACTTCCCACAAAAAGTTTGGAGTAAGGTTTTGTAGCTAGCATTCTTGACAAACCATAGCACATGTGAGAGGGTATTAGGGACCTTTTTACCCATAACCAAAAAACCTTAAAGAAGGCATGTGGGGGCAAACTTGGCCCCACCTTAATCATCCAAACTGTCTATTTTGTAAAGAATAATGTATAGATCATTCTTGCAAAGAATAAAGTTAATCGGATATCGGTAAGTGTTTGATTTGTCTTGAAAACAATGGACGATCGGTAAATGAGAACTTACAGATATCCGATCAACTTCATTTTTTGCGAGAATAATCCACACATTATTTTTTCAAAATTGATGGTTTGGATAATAGATGATTTTAGTTTTCCAATATGGATTAAAATTGATTAGACTTGTTGCTTTCAGTTTCCGGTTACAATTCCTTCATCCCTCTATCTAGTAACAATCGATTAAGCATCCCTTCAGCAATTTGGGGATGCTTTGCTGCACCTCCAGCTAATTGGGGATGCTTGAAATGCTTTTGAAACTCATCAAAAAATTAACTTGCAGTTGTTTGGTGAGCTTGCATACTTTTCCTTTTAGTAGGTATTAATACAATAAACACCATTGATTTGGTTAGATTAGACTTAAAAAAGCCATGCTAAGTGCGGCAATGTGGCAGGGTTCAGAAGTGGGTTCTCGCTCAGGCAAACCTCGTAGTCTTCGGCTGGGGAAGGCTGTTGAAGTCTTAGATTCTCTTGGGAGTAGTGTGACGAGTTTAAACCAAAGCAGTGGTTTTGTTTCTGGGGTTAAAACAAAAGGCAATGAACTTCAAATCTTAGCATTTGAGGTTGCCAACACAATTGTTAAGGGTTCCAGTCTTATGCAGTCCATTTCAAAACGGAGCATACGACAGTTGAAAGAAGTGGTTCTTACTTCTGAAGGAGTGCAATGTTTAGTGTCAAAAGACATGAATGAACTCCTAGCTACTGTTGCTGCTGATAAGAGGTCAGTATCAGAGAGTTTTATTTACTATACTTCCTTCCGTTAAAGTAGGTGCAACTGAATGATTATGCGTGTTTGTATTTTTGTTTCCTAAGATAGCAAACTTGGCTATTATTTGAATTCTTATGCAGGGATGAGTTCAGAACTTTCACAGGAGAAATAGTTCGTTTTGGAAATCGTTGTAAAGATTCTCAGTGGCACAACTTGGACCGCTACTTTGAGAAGTGAGTTATCACATTACAGTTTTGCTATTAATCTTATTTATTTATTGCAGCATTTACCACGTTTTCACCTGTCTGCTTATTTTTTTCCCCAGACGTAGCAAAGAACTTGCCCCTCACAACCAGTTGCAGGAAGAAGCAGAACAGATGATGCAGCAATTGATGACTTTGGTTATCTGTACTGCTGTGAGTATCATCATTTTTCACATAAAGAATCTTAGAGCTTTGATCCCTATTGTTGGTCAAGAAAGGATGGTGAACTTATTCTAATTTGCTACTGTACAAAGTGTGATGCCACGATAGTATTCCTGCTATTTTTCCCCTCAATCTGAAGAACCACTTTAAACTCCTACGGCTTGAGAATGTATGTTACATAGGTACATAATAAAATTTGCACACACCGTTCACAATCTTTCAATTCTTCGTGCTTAGTTGCACAACTGTTTAAAGTAGTTTTTACAAAAAATTTGGAAACCGTTTTAGAAGATTTAAATTCAGGAAAGTTTCATAATTTGTTTAGAGAAGTAGAGCTGTAGGAAAGTTTCCTAATCTTTTTCTTCTTTTTTTTTTTTCCAATTTGGAAAGCAAAATTTCGAAAGTTTCCTCATTTTGTTTTGGAAAGTTCTAATTACAAGGTGTGCGATTTAACGATGTAAACTAGTAGTTCGTTTCAATGGCCTATTTCTTTCTTGCCTACTTTCTAGTTTGTTTTAAATTTTCACTCTGAACCATGAATGAGGAATAGAACCCAACCTCGTGGTTAGACAGGGTGGGTGTGTAGCCCTTTCCCACCTTGTATTTTAGCCCCTGAACTAGGTTATCTACTGATGAAGTGACTGGTCCTTATCTCTGGACCCAACTTAGAGGATGTGGTTCCCTGGTTTCTAAAACCAGGTAGCGACTCTATTGCATTATGATGCTCTAGCTTGGTAACGAAAAAAGGGGCAAACTCCATGTTTACCTTGGTTTAGTCTATGATACTCCCTTTGAGTCTTTGACGTTCACAAAAGCCACTTTTCCCCTTTCCACTCCACCTCCTTGCAATTGTAAATCATGGACGAACTAATGGAAATTGTCCCCTACATGCCTATTTGTCGTCTTGGCATGGGAAGAAAATTATGTTCCAGCCCAAAGTTCACTACAAAAAGGCAGCTGTAGCCTTGCCTTCATCTTTCCCTTACCAGTATGAAACCCCTCTCCCTGACATAGGAAAAGGAAGAAGAAGCGATATTCACCTTGGTTTTTAGATCACTCATGTGTTGCACATGAAAGTCAACGTCACTTACATATATGTCAATTATGCTGATTTACATTGTTGCAGCTATGCAAATATATTAAAAATGACAATCATTCAAACCTAGGTTAATGGTAATAAGCTTACAAAGATGTTGCAAGAAACCCACCTGGGTAGCCAAGTGGTCTAAGGTTGTCAATGGCACCAAACCTAAACGGTATTGTGTTCAACTCCTGCTGGAAATGCCTTTGAGTTGACCTTAGACCTGTGAGGTGTGGGTTAACCACAGGTATCCTTGGTGTACCCTGCTAAGGTGAGTCCAACGTATAGCTTCCTCTTAAGGAAAAAAAGTTGTTGAACAATACCAAAATCATTAATTCTAATATTTTCTTGGTAAATGGGCCTCAGTGTTTTGCTACTGTGAAGGTTAATATGCCTTTCGCTGCAGGACTTGTACAATGAGTTGCAGGCAATTGACCGGCTTTCTGGGCAAGATTATCAACGTAAGCGTTTAGAAGACGATAATCCATATGCAACTCAAAGAGGTGACTTTGCTGTCCCTTTCTTCTTAACATTCAGTAGGTGTCCAAGCAGCACTTTGGCCAAGAACTTAGATGAGTAGAAGTCAGACACATTACTTAGCTGAGCAAGCATGTCCTAAGATATTTGCAATATGCTCTACAAAATAAAAAGGGCTAGCGTGAGGTTCAAGTAGACATGCTTGCATTATTCAAGGCAGATGGCATACTAATGTAAAATTTGGTAGCCTTCACATAGAAAAGAATATTTTCCAAAGATAAGATTCTTTCATATTATCATATCAAAATAGGAATCACAGCAATCTGAACAATAAAAAAGAAGTATGAACAATAAAACGAGATTTAGATTCCAAAATTTTAAAGACTGGCTGACTCACCAATAGGTATAACCGTATGGATACACATTGAATTTAATTTTTTTGAATCGCAATCTACTTTTTCTTCCTACCAGAGGTGTATTTGTTTCGTGTATGTGACATGTGTGTCCCTCATTTGTCCCAAGCATTTGTGTTGGTAAATGATAAAAAAGATAAAGAAAAAGACGAGTCTAGACAAGTGTTCCACTCGTATCGGTCAGTGGCTGATGCGTGATTCCATCTTCTTCAAAGTGTCCGTGGTTCTTTGCTTCTTTGGTCAGAAATGAAATTATAGTTCGGTTTTGCAAAGTTGAACTTGGTTGAAATAAATCAAGCAATACAGAGACCTACTGTACATTGATGCAAGAGCATTCCTCGATCTACGCAGAAGTATATTTTGCAGCCATTGTGGGCGACTTAAGAGTTGATTTAGTTTCTAAGTGTCTTCTTAATTCCTAGTAAAGTGTTTTTAAGTTTCTAGTCAATGCCTTTTAGTTTCTGGTCTAAGCATTTATTATGTGTCTTATCTATCTAGTAAGTTGTGTCTTTGATTTTAATAGTGGTCTAGGTTTTTGAAACGTTTGTGTTGGAAAATGCCGAGCATTAGTAGTATTGATGAGTCTCATCTTTGTAATGCCTATTTAGTGGTGATCTAATGAAATGAAAAATCAGAGTTTTGAGTTTATGAAAATGTTGTGCAAGTGCGTCTTGCTTGGAGTGAGTGATTCATCTTACAATCAAGCGAGTGGCTTGGTCGCGTCGAGTGACATCCACGATTTGTAGCGTTGATTGACATTCGCTACCACTGGTCGAGTGGCATCCTGGGACTTTCCTAACCTAGTGGGTCTCAGCCTGCATCATACATCTTTTCAAGGAGGTGGCAAACATAGGACATGTCTTCTAACATCAGCTTCTTAACTCCATGTATCACTCTTATTCCCAGCTGATGTCATGGTGATTGCTGATGATTATTGTCTTGGTTGTTTTGCCACTTTTATCTTGCAATCTTCCAGGCAAATCTCCTTTTGATTTTTGTTTCTAGATTTTATACAAACACGTTCATTTTCATCTCGGAGTCACTTTTGATGTGGATCTAATTTTGTTCCATGTTGTAGATAAGAGTTGGGAAATTTCTTCGAACGGAAAAGGAGTATGACGCATGCACTCAAATTTTGGTACAATAGGGGTAGACTTCTATGGACCACAAAATTAGAACTTACTCTTCCAAAGCGATAAACATCAAGTAGGACTAGTTATTGTTTTCCAAATTAGTCACGACTCACATGTAATACACACTTCTAGGAGCATAATGAATTTTCTAATGTTTCTCTCACCAAAATTTTATTCTCTTAGTCTTTAACCTCTTTAACCTTAAAGTTCATTCTTCAGATCTGAAATGTACAGTTTTGGAACAAAAGTGTAACCATGTTTCGCTATGCCTGTACCAAAACGTAATTCATCATTGCTTTGACCAGTGGAGTATATCATCTTTGTATAAAAAGCCATTTTGGGACCACTTTGTTGTAGCTTTAGGGCTATACTGCAGGTTTATGGTCGGAAAAAAAAAACTAGACTCCGTGTCCTTTTTTATATCCACAACTAAACCTTTGGATGAGTTTTCCACATTTGTTCTTTAGCCAAGGCGGACTTATATTCCACCGTCAGGTATACAGCAATGGATCTTTCATTTTGCCACTAGAAAACCCAAAAGACACTTTCCACATACAGCAAGATGAATTACTGAAACAAATTAAGTCTAAATGATTACCAGGACACGTGTATCTAGTAAACCAATTCAAGTACGGCTAAAATCTTTGCATGTCTTAGTGTTTTTTCAGCATCCATCTGATTATGGCATCAAATAGCTCATGCTATATGGCAATTAAAGGCATCTCTTGTGTTAGATGAGTGTTGGTCTGGCCTTTGCTTCCATCTTTAAATTGTCGTAGATAATGTTTGAGTTTTAAGTTCTACCCTCTTATCATGTCTACAGAAATCTGTAAGGTAGAGCTGATGAATGTCATCAACTATGCATTTGGTTTGTTGTTTTCTTTTTAAGTTTCATGAGTAATTATTGAACTAACTGTATGCTACATTTTTTATCTGCAGGTGACAGCCTTTCATTCTTGAGGACGGATTTGAAAACCCAAAAGAAGCTTGTAAAAAATTTGAAGAAAAAGTCACTCTGGTCTAAGAGTTTGGAAGAGGTAGCTGTTGGAACTATTTTGACATGTTAAGTGGTAAATATTTCGGTGCATCACAAATGGAAAGGACTAATCAAGAGAGAGAGAGAGAGAGAGAGAGAGAGAGAGAGAGAGAGAGGGAGAGGGAGAGGGTACTATTTGGTAAAACATTATGTTTGATTAAATTTTGGAAGAGTAATCAAATATTGTGGAATACAGGTCATGGAGAAACTTGTTGACATTGTCCTCTTTTTGAATCGGGAGATACAAAATGTCTTCGGCAGTGCTGGTATGTATTAATTCAAAATGTTAAAGACCAGGTTTATTTGTTCTCACCTTGATGTATGAATGTGTAGTGCCCTCATAAGTTACTGTAAACACTCAGACAATTTTATTGAGAGGTAAAAAAAATTAGGGTTCTGTTCTCATTACGTAGTACTTATACAAGAGTACAAGAGATAAATTACACTATGAACCTAAACTACTAACTTAATTGCAAAAGTAGACAAATACAATCTAATTACACATTTACACCCACAACTTAACACTCCCCCTCAAGTTGGTGCAAAGATATCAATCAAGCCCAACTTGAACACAATGGGGTGGAAAACTCTTGCTGCCAAGCCCTTTTGTGAAAATATCAGCTAATTGATTCTCAGATCGCACAAAAGGCATGCATATCAACCCCTCGCTCAACTTCTCCTTGATGAAGTGTCTGTCAACCTCTATATGCTTCGTTCTGTCATGTTGAACAGAATTGTGGGCAATGTTTATGGCAGCTTTGTTATCGCAGTAGAGTTTCATAGGACCATTATCAAAAATTCTCAAATCATGTAACAAAGTTTGGAGCCATAAGAGCTCACAAACACCATGAGCCATAGCTCTATACTCTGCTTCCGCGCTTGACCTGTCAACTACTGATTGCTTCTTACTTCGCCAAGTAACCAAATTCCCCCCAAGAAAAGTGCAATAGCCAGAAGTAGAGCGTCTATCGTCCACAGAACCAGCCCAATCAGCATCAGTAAATGCCTCCAATCGCAGGTGACCGTGATTAGAGAATAGAATTCTTTTTCCTGGAGCTGATTTGAGATACCTCAAAATACGATAAACTGCATCCAGGTGTGAGGTACAAGGGTCATGCATAAACTGACTAACAACGCCCACTGCATAAGTGACATCCGGTCTCGTGTGGGCTAAGTATATCAGTCGACCAACCAGTCGCTGATATCTCTCCTTATCCGTGCGCTCCCCTGAGTCTCCACTAAGCTGATGATTTGCCTCAATAGGAGAATCTGCAGGTCTACAACCCAACATACCTGTTTCTTCCAATAAATCAAGTATATACTTCCGTTGGGAGATAAAAATCCCTCTATCAGACCTTGCCACCTCCATTCCAAGAAAGTATCGCAGTGATCCTAAATCCTTAATCTCAAACTCTTGAGCCAGACTAGACTTGAGATTAAGGATCTCATTCACATCATTGCCTGTCATGATTATATCATCAACATAAACAATAAGGACAACAATCTTACCAATACCTTTCTTGATGAACATAGTATGATCTGCATGACTTTGTTTGTATCCAAATCTCAACATAGCCTTCGAAAATCTGCCAAACCAGGCTCTAGCTAACTGCTTCAACCCATAAAGAGCCTTTTTCAGTTTACACACCTTTCCCTCAGTCTGAGATGAAGAAAAACCAGGTGGGATAGCCATATACACCTCCTCCTCTAACTCACCATGGAGGAATGCATTCTTCACATCAAACTGTTGGAGAGGCCAATTCAAATTGGCAGCACACGAGAGTAGAGCTCGCACAGAGTTCATCTTTGCTACTGGAGCAAATGTCTCCTCGTAGTCAATACCATATGTTTGAGTGAAACCCTTGGCAACAAGTCTCGCTTTGTATCGCTCAACTGTACCATCAGCATTTTGCTTAACAGTGAAAATACATTTACATCCCACTGGTTTCTTCCCTTCCGGAAGTGATACTAGGTCCCAAGTGCCATTCTTTTTCAAAGCTGTCATCTCTTCTACCATAGCTCCTTTCCACTTAGGTATCATGAATGCATCCTGCCGATTCTGTGGAATAAATATAGAAGAAAGAGACGAAACAAAGACATGGTATGAAGGAGATAAACGATCATAAGAGACAAACTGGGAGATGGGATGTTGAGTACATGATCTAACACCTTTCCGAAGAGCAATAGGAAGATCATCAAAATTATCAGGAGGAGGTTCAATGAGAGAAGAGTCATTACCAGATGAGTCAGCTGAGGAATCTGGAACTGGAGCAGGAGACTGTGGTTGACAAGGTGGTATCACACGAGGACTTCCCATGTTTTCTGTTGTAGGTCTTGAGGTTAGACCTTTGTAGCCGGTGTATATATACCTCATCATCACCACCTATGTCATGAGTTGCTCTTTCGGCAGATATTTGCTCCTCTCCAGACTTTTCTTTCTCCCCCTCCCCATCATTATACAACAGTTGCTCCCCCTCACCATAAAACATCTCTTCCTCCTGCTTATGCTCCCCCTGAAGAGATGGAGTGGAGGGAGAAAAAAAGGACTCTGTTTCCCAAAAAGAGACATCCATAGACAAAAAATTTCCTAGAATGAGGATCATAACATTTGTAGCCCTTATGAGTAGGAGAGTATCCAATGAAAACACAGTTATGAGGAGCATGAACAAAACACACAACCAAAAACACGTGGGGGAAGAGTTGTGGCACGAAAAACGCTAGGAAGATACTCAAGGGGAGTTTTAAAGTTAAGAACACTGGATGACATGCGGTTAATAAGATATGTTGCAGTCAAAATGGCTTCTCCCCACAAATATTGAGAAACATTCATGGTGAATAACAGAGAGCGAGCTACCTCAGCTAGATGACGATTTTTGCGTTCAACAACTCTATTTTGTTGTGGAGTGTCAACACAAGTCGTCTGAAAAAGAATACCATTTTCATCTAAAAAAGCCCGAAAACTCTTATCTATATACTCAGTGCCATTATCACTCCTAAGAATTTTAATACTCATATCAAACTGAGTGTGAACAAGTGAATGAAAAGATTTAAAACTAGAAAACACTTCATTTTTTTACTTAAGTAAATACACCCAAGTAGTACGAGAATAACAGTCAACGAAAGTGACAAACCACCGAAAACCTTTAAGAGATGGAACAGGGAAAGGACCCCAAACATCAGAATGAATAATCATAAACGGAGAATCACTCTTTTTATTAATAGGTGCATAAAAAGAACGTTTATGTTTACCAAGCTCACATGCTTCACAAAAAAACTGACTCCTAGAACAATGTTTAACTAAACTAGGGAATTTTTTTTCTAAAATCCCAAATGAGGGATGACCCAATCTACGGTGCCACTGATGTAACATAAAAAAGGCTGAACTCGTATCTGCTTGCAGAGCTAGATCACATGACAAAGATGGTTGAGGTGTAGATTCCAAGAAATAGAGGCCACCATGTGCTTTACCACTGCCAATCACTTTCCCCGTGCCCAGTTCCTGAAAAATACAATGAGTAGGAAAAAATGTCACAGAACAGTTTGCAGAACGAGTGAGACTACTAACAGACAGAAGATTAGTAGCAAAATTTGGAATATGTAGAACTGAAGAAAGAGAAATAGAGGGAGAATAGTGAATGGAACCTTTCCCTGCGATAGCGAGAACGACCCGTCTGCTATTCTGACCTTATCCTTACCCGAACAAGTAGAGTAAGAATCAAATACAGAGGAACAATCTGTCATATGATCTGAAGCACCAGAATCTATAATCCAAGGGGTAGCAGAAGAGGCAGTGAACGCATTTGATGAGATACCTATGTGAGCAAAATAGGATGAAGTGGGAGCTGCTGTGGAAGAGGAGGCTGTGGTAGATGAAGAATCAGCCCGAGCCATAAGGCGCCTGAGGGCTTGCATCTCCCCCTGAGAAAAACCACCAGTATGATCTGAAGTCACTTGAGCCCCAATACTAAATCCAGAGTCAGACGAGGTAGCAACCACAGATTCAGAGACATGAGCCTGCGCCTGAGAATGTATCGTACCACGACCACTGCGTCCACCCCCTCGCCCACGAGGGGGCCGGCCATGTAACTTCCAGCAAAAATCCCTAGTATGACCGGTGTTATGGCAATAATCACACTGAAGTGACTCACGATCAGTAGACCCACTGCTAGCACCAAACTGTGACTTACCACTCTGTGAAGTAGGAGTAAACCCTCTGCTAGAACCAAATTGACCCTGAGGACTGGCAACCAAGGCAGAACGATCAGAAATAGGAGCATGCACCATAGCTCCCCTCCTACTCTCCTCTTGCTGAACAATAGCATAAGCTTCACCCAGAGATGGAAACGGAACACGACCCAGCACTTGCACTCTAATTGGATCATACTCCATGTCAAGGCCAGCAATGAAGTCATAAATACGCTCTTTCTCTAACCTTTTCAACCAATTAGTAGCATCATCAGTACAGACAGCCTGAAATCCCTGATAAAAATTGAATTCCTGCCACAGTCCACTCAACTCTGCAAAATACTCAGCTACAGACCGATGGTGTTGATCTAAATTACGGAGTCGCTTCCTCAACTCAAAACACTGCGCATCATTACCTTGCTGAGAATAGGTTTGAGCTGCAGTAGTCCAAATTTTGTGTGGAGTATCAAGGAGCAGAAAGTTATGACGAATTTCAGCTTTCATAGAGTTGAACAACCAGGTCATGACCAAAGATCTTTGAGACTTAAAATTTCTTAAGTGCAACAGCCTCTATAAATTCTGACATCTCTTTGGCTTCAATAGCCAAAGTGAAGCTGCGAGACCAAAGCAAATAATTTGTACCATCCAATTTAATGGGACAAATATCCAGAAGAACATTATCCAGCTTCCTTTCAAATTGGCCATCCTTAGCCCCAGAGGTTTCAGTCTCAATATTTTTTGAATCAGAAGACATAGTAAAATCACACAAAAAATCAGTGTACCTTGCTTGAAAAACTCAAACAGCAACAAAGCAGGGAATCTGAAGTTACCAAGTGTTTCTATTGAAGAGAGAGAGAGAGACCAGTCAGATTAAAAGAGGACCCAGTGGTTTTGAAGGGTAAATAACACCAGAACCAGTCAATATGAGTGCTTGTAGAGATCGTACAAAGAAGACCAGTTACCGTCGAGCACTGTAAAGGTCAGATCCAGACTACCCAGTGGTCGTCGAGTCTCTATGATGTCCGTACGACGGCTGTTGATGATCGTCGGTGAAGTAGAGGGGGTTTCGAAGCTTGTCGGACGTGAATCAGCAAGGACGATGGCTAGTCTGTGATTCGTCGGGGCTAATGATGGCTAAAAATGGCTAACGATGACCAGGAGTTGATCGTTGATGGTTGTTGAACTGATGATGATCGATTAGGGCTTTGTCGAACTGTTAAGCGAGTGGAAAAACTCAGCGTTGGTGATGATGGGTTGGGACAGCGTGAGATATCTCAACGTTGTCTACTAATCAGAGATTAACGGGAGGAAAAAACTCTACCGTCGTGGAAAAAACTGAAGCAATAATGGATCTTCGCTCTGATACCATGTAAACACTCGGACAATTTTATTGAGAGGTAAAAAAAGTTAGGGTTTTGTTCTCATTACGTAGTACTTATACAAGAGTACAAGAGATAAATTACACTATGAACCTAAACTACTAACTTAATTGCAAAAGTAGACAAATACAATCTAATTACACATTTACACCCACAACTTAACAGTTACATATTGCTTGTGCAACATCTGGTATCATGGAAAAATATTTCAATTTTGTGAGTCATGTTCAAGGTTCTATATGCAGTAGCTAGCGATATTTTATACCTTTGCAATAACCAAGTATAAAGATTCAAGGGTCTCTCATATGGGAAAAATAGTCATGGTGCTGCTATCGATTCAGTTTATTATCTTCCGCAATTGGGTGATTTATTAACAATGTGAAGGTTGGTAAGTTACCTAGGTAATTGCTGCCGGTAATGATAACATCATCTTCTTCTTCTCAAGGGCAAGTTTGTGGGATGGTGATGTTTAGAGGCCAAATAACAAAGTATGAACATTCGATAATATTGTTAAGCTATATTACATGGTCTCAGATGTATCAGGGATGGATGTGTATTTTGGTGTCAATTAGCTGATGTTAATTGTGGTGGTGACGGTAGAGGCCAAAGTAACAGCTGTTCAACTCGTAAAGCGTTTTTTTCATCACCATCTAAAATGGGATGCCTTTAAGTAGCTGATTAGTCGATCTTTGCAAGCCCAAATACATTATACAATGACTCATTTTCTTTTTGTTATATTTATATTAACTGTCAACAATTCATTTGTGGAACTTTGTACTGGTCTTGGAGAAAGTTAACAGCACTAGACAAATGTTATGCTGGTTAACCTACAATTTGAGTAGTTTGTTTCAAAAAAACTTTTGTATTTATTTATGCGTGTGATAATGTGTGCTCTGCAGATTGTGATAAGCCAGGAGGAGGATCTCTGGTCAATCAGCCTAGGTTGGGACCATCTGGTCTTGCATTGCATTATGCTAACATTGTCATCCAGATTGACACAATTGTGAGTACACTCTCTCTTAATATGTCGTATATCTGGAAGTTTTTTTTCTCTTAAGAAAATTATTTTGGTGGCCATCAAGAACTTAAAAGAGGAAATTCAACATGTTATTGAACCTTTGAATGTTGCTTCTTAACATGGTGGTCTTGTGACTCTCAATGCCACCTTGTGAGATGAACAAACTGTCCAAATATGAAAGAGTCATTTAAGCTTTAGTCTTTCTAGGTGACTTCTTATAATTCAGGAAGATTGATTGGGATCAGGGTGGGTGACTTGACTCATTCAAGCGAATGAAGGAGAGATCGGATGTTTAGGTTTTTGTTTATTAGTGCATGAATGTTTCTTATTTTTTTCTTTCTTTTCCTTTGGGAAGAGGAATCAACTTTTTAGTTGATTATTTAGATAGTAGAATTTTCTGTTTGTTGCATACCTTTCACCCTATTGGCCTGAGTCTCTCCATCCCTGCAACTTCCTCTTCTCCTACTTATTCCCTTCTGATGCGGATTGTAAATATTCTAGTCGCAGGAGGAAGATTTTGGTCTGAGAAATATATTACTAGTATAGTATTATTGTTACTACTGTTATTGCTATTTAGTAGGATCTTGATAAGTATTTAGTTATGGTAAGATCATGATTAGTTTTGTTATGTTTTATGTTATGAGTAGGTTTCCTAGTTTTACTAGGACTATAGTTTATTTTGTGTTAGCATTTTAATTTCTATAACTAAAAGCTCCTTTGATGTACTATTCAGAATTTGATTAAAGAGATTTGAGTTTTAAGGCTGTGACCCATTTTAGTTACGCTTCTTCCCCATCTCATCTCTCCACGTGATACATCACCTTCTTTGCATTTCTTTCTCTACTCTGCTGCTATGCCCCTCGCATATCATTATGTATTCTACTTGTGAATCATTAATTTACGATCATATCAACCCACTATACCAGCAAGCCAAAAGTCTGAACCTGTTTCCTGATATATTCTAGTTTTGGGTACAGATTCTCAAGCGAGAAAGTTGAAGCACGTAGTGTGTGCAAATACAAAAATGACTGTTGACTGAGACCTTTCTTTGAAATGTGACAAAGAACACCTTAAATGGACCTTTTATTTTGAAATACTTTTCCAACATGTATCGTCAGCATTTATACTACAAAAAGAAAGGGGTGATGCAATGTAGGCGATTTTTGAAGTCTTGTATGAGGTTCTTTTGACTGATTGATTTCTGATGTGATTAGGTAGCCCGATGCAATTCAATGCCTTCCAGTTTAAGGGATTCGTTGTACCAAGGCCTGCCTCCGAATATGAAAGCATCCTTGCGGACCAAACTTCTGTCTTTTCACGTAAAAGAAGGGGTACTCTTCTGATGAACCTGCAAACATGGAAGGAATTACTGATTTTACTTATCCAAGTACAGCTATATCGTTGATATAGTTAAGCTGCCTATATACTGTTTTGAATGATAATTCTTCAGTTTATCCTTGTGCTGTGTCTGCATGCAGCTCACTGTAATGGAAATTAAGGATGAGATGGAGAAAACATTGCAGTGGCTTGTTCCGATGGCCATAAACACAGCAAAGTAGGATAGCCAGTCTCCTTGTTTTCAATTTTGTCCTTTTGCAACTATATTTGCATATTTGTAGTTGCCTTTTACATTCTTCTGATTCTCATTTTAATCTTTTGGTTGCAAACTTTTGGATCTAGAGCCCATCATGGTTTTGGTTGGGTTGGAGAGTGGGCAAATACCGGGTGAGTAACGAAGCTTAGCTTACTTAGTTTTATGATTGATTGTTTAATTTTTATTTGTTCCACCCTCTATAGTTAACTCCATAAGGTCGTAGAGATATTCTACAGCCGAGAAATAACCAATAGGGCTTTCTACAGGTCCGGAGCAAATCGTAAGCCAGCTGGTCCAATTGATGTGATTCAAATTGAGACTTTCCACTACGCTGACAAGGAGAAGACTGAAGCTTGTATTATTGAGCAACTGTTGTGGCTTAACCATTTGATAAAGCAAATCAAAGTTGATGCAAATGGTGGTGAGCAAAGGACGCCCATTAAATCCCCAGCTCACAAATCCCTCAGAACAATAGATCAGAATCCTGCCCCATTGGCCGCTAGTGCCCCATCACCCAAAGTAACCCTCCAAACAAAAGAACAGTACCCCGTGCCATTGGCCTCTGGTGCCCTATCAACCATTGAAAGTATTGAGGACCAAGAGAAGCTTCAAGACATGAGCAATGATAGCGGACACGAGGAATTAAGACCCTGATTCCATGAAAAAAGCAGGTTAAGAATATGTGACTGTCAGAGCAAGAGTAGCGGTGATTTTCAACAAGCAGAACAGAAGAACCTACTTCCAGTTAAGGGCCTTTCTTCTGGCTGTGCTGTCATGGGATTTGGATTTGACATGGAGAAACATTTCATTTGATCGACAGAGTTGGGACACATTAATAAATTGCCTGGTTTATCATGTCCATTGGTTTTCAGGCCTCGTCATTGTGTTATCCAGAAAAATGTGGTACCAAGTAGTATAAGAGGCTTATTTTAGATGTTGATTAAGGGCCTTCTACGTAGCACACAAGAGTTCCCCTTTTCTTCATTCTTTCTAAGTTTTGGCAAGGGATGGAAACTTATAGGAGATGTAGACGTCTCATTGTGTAAAGCTAAACACTTGTTTAATTGTTTTAATGATTACTGGGAGTTAAGTGCCTTCTGTTTTCATGTGTACTTGAGTTTCCATTCGTTTTTTCTTATTCATTTCAAGTTTAGTTGAAGATATGCCGCATGACATAAATAAAAACAAAAAAGAGAGTGATAGAACAAATGATGATTGGTATGGGCACTAATTTGATTCGCACAGGCATACAGAAATTGTGTAATTCTTCATCGTCTGGGTATATATATGTACCTACTGCTTGCGCCCTTGGATTGTATTCCAATACTATTTCCCCAAGCGTAGGGTTTAGGCCGGCGGTAGCATTATAACCGGTAAGTCCGGGTCGATTCCACAGAGACCGAATGCGCTGAGCGTGATGGTTGATTCGCAAATGTTGGTTTTAGCCTTAAAGCGGCAAACTTGGCTTTTGATTTGGGGGTGAAATTCACTTAACTTCGTGAATGAAGCGAGATTCAAAAGACTAATTAAAACAAGGCTAAGTCAAGAGGTTCACAACACCCATGACTTAGGTCGATTCACTCTCCTCTAAAATGACCGGCTCAGGGATATCGTTAAACATTCCTGAACGGAAGGTTTGGACTTTAAACTCATTCAACTAGAAATGGTGTTTATCGAAGATTAGGATTTTTGGTTCATTTGGCAAACGGCCGAATTGACATCGCCCTAAGCATCACACATGCCAAGTAGATAAACTCTTGGCTACGTGTGATCAAAGAGATTAACAAACCCGAGCTTTGGTACGTAAAATAAATCCTATCTCTTTGTTCAACAAACGATGTTTGCATTATGGCGAGGAGAGCGAATAAACCTAAGTCACGGGGTGCTAATCACCCCATGACCGAGCCTATAACGACTACTCAATCATAACTAAGAAAGACATGCCTAATTTTGCAAAGGAAATAAAGAACATGACATATAACTTAATAACTGATTTTTAAGGTGTATCCTAGATTTGCCTACCACATTAGTACTTGAGAAATTAACAAACAAGATTTAGAACTAGGATTAACTAAGGAAAAATCTAGAGAACCATGAAAATTAAATACTTGAGAGAATTGAAAATAAACTACATATATTGAGAGAGCTAACCAAGTGGAACAAGTTTAATTAACGATAAAACTACGGAAGAAGAAAGCTTACGGGAGATTTCTAGAGAGATAAAGCTCCAAAGGCCTCCAATGGAGAGCAAATAAAAACTAGGAAAATGAAAGCGTAAAAGTGAGAGAGGAGAGAGGAGAGGGCCCAATATAGTCCTCCACTTCTCTCTCTTACAAATATCCATAAAGCTCTCACAACAACCATAAACTTGCCATTAATAGAAAGTGCATAAAGTGCTAAAAAAAAATGGTTCGGAGCATTTCTGGACCAGTCCAGAATAATTCCGGATCGGTCCGGAATCGTCTGGAAGACTTTGGGCAAATCTGGATCGGTCCAGAATAATTCCGGATCGGTCCGGATTGGTCTTGACTTGAATTTGACATCTATGATCACTCCCATTGGATTGCGTGCTTCCGGACTTCCTCCAAAACACTTAAATGAGTTGTGCGACCCTCGGGGGAGGTGCTCCTTCACTCCCGGATACCACCGGGAGTCCATGTGAGCGTGCGGCACGCCTTCCAAGCTATCGGCTGGACTTGGTGACTTTTCAAATTCCCGGGCCTTAGCCGAATCGTCATTCCTTCGCTCTTGAGGCCCAGTGTTGACGTGCTGGCCCTTGATAACTTGGCACGATTTCCAATGCCCTCAAAACACACTTATTTAGCGTGTTAAACCTGTAACTATCAAAAACACCACTACACGCATATCAACCAAATAAAGCGCGAAATCGCGTGTGTGCGTAGAATAAATGAGCGAGATAAGCCCCGGTTATCTACAATATTGGGGACTTATCACCTACCATTCCACATTTTACTTTTTTACTTAAAACTCTTAGGATAGTCATAACTAACAAGGTCAGTGACAGTGAGAAAACTGAACCATCGATCCATTCTCAGAGCTTTGAACCCATTGCTTCTTATGCCAGACTCTGGCAATCAAACTGGGAAAAGTCAGTTTTTTTTTTTTTTTTTTTACTTTGATGAGCATATTCCAACAATTGAATCTGCAGCTCGAGGGTTTAACTCAGTTTCGTTGGCTAAGAAGTTTTCAATTTTTGAAGGATAAAAACAGTTTCATGTTGAGATTTTGTTTCTCATTTTCTTATTCAGCCAAGCGAAGTTCAAACGTTATTCTACATTCCATTGCAAAACTTCAGCGTCCCAATGCACGCTCTACTTCTAGTCACAACTATTTAGCAAGCTATGCTATGTTTCTTGCAACTGACAGAAAAAGAAGGAAATCAAAAGGATTATATTAATGAAATCTGACACAAGTACATAATCTAATTGGGGGAGATCTAACAATCAATAGCACAGACGATATTCGAGATCATGCCCATCAGAGAGCCAACAAATAGCCAACGCAGCGACATGAACTATAACATGCAAGTGCACGAGAATTGGCCACTACAATTGATCTTTGATTCTGTGTCACCAAAAGCCTCAGAAAAATTCCCCGCCCACTTTGCATTTATGCATCAACCTGGATATAGATCTTCCAATCCACAAACACACTGTTAGACAAGCATTTAAAATGCAGATTCACTGCAAATAATTAAATAGTCAACAGAGCACTGATCACCTAACTACTCTGTAGACCAGTACTGTTTTGATCCAGCCTTCAGATGTTGGCAGAGATATAACTAACCTCATTTTTATCTCCTCTTTGTTGTAGAAAAAATTGTTTGAGACATACTTCGCATGGTGGAGTATAGGAACCTTAATGTCTTTGAACAACTTGCTACCAGATGCGGTTGGCATATTCTGGATGATCAACAAAAGGATTTCGGTTATGCTGGTACTTCATGCATATTCTATCATTTCTTAACTTCTCTTCTCTCGAGGGTGGATCGATTTCATTCCATTTCAGCAATGTAGAAAGCATTCCCATCTCCTTGTTTGCTGCAGAAAGGAGGCATGGACAAGCTATCATTCTAAGTATGCAAGCTCTTCTTTCTTGATTAGATGATCGGGCCACAACAGATCATCAAAACAATTTGCAGTGGCAGAGAAGATCGTACAAAAAGGGAAATAGGCAACAATTAATAGAGAGGAATAATGTAATTTATTTCGTCCATTTCATTGTTTTAAAGGTTAAGAATGCTATCATTTGAATGAATGACCCTCCATCATGGATAATAAAACGATGGAACTAGTTGCAGTGGCAGCTCCAAATTTTTTTGCCAGGGTTGTCATTAAGAAAATAAAATTATCATTCGAGGTATGCCAGGACGTTAACTTCAAGATCGTGTGTTTAGTCGAGGTGCGGGTACGCAAGCTGGCCCGAATACCTAGTTATTAAAAAACGTAAAATTTACCAATTCAATTGATGAAATGAGATGTCAAGCAATGTTCGACTAAGTTTATAAAAATGCAATCAAACAGTCATTCATTCATCTCTCATTTGGTTAGGCAAATAACACTTTATATTGTGTGTGCGTGTGTGAGAGAGATAGAGACCTTTTTTTTTTTTTTCTCAAGAGAGAGACCTGTTGGAGGATTTCCCTGCTATTCTGATTTTTTGCGAACTTGTTAGGTGTTCAAAGAATTGGTTGTCAAGACAATAGATTGAATGTGTAATCCGTGCACGCATAGGCGAAGGCAGGGTGTAAATGTGAATACCTGTGATAAGCGTGGCGCCACCTCTGACTAGTGACCTATGCTCGATGGAGAGAGCAAAAAATAAGATGATATCAACTGAGGGGAAGATTAAACCCTGCATTGGTCTTTCTCCTTCAGTTTTTTCTTTTTGTTTTTGGATACGTATGTTAAGGGAACTCGAACGTGAGTCTCTTTGTTAAGAACCACCACAGCTTCCCGAGGGGCAAGGAAAAGGGAGGTTAAATGGACAAAACTAAATAGTACTACTCACTACTCAGTGTCAGAAGCAACAAGAAGCTCCTCAAGTTAGACTCATAATGTTGTTCTACTTCTGCATGCTGAAGGTAAAAGAAAAAT
This sequence comes from Vaccinium vitis-idaea, assembly GCA_963854785.1. NCBI lineage: Eukaryota > Viridiplantae > Streptophyta > Magnoliopsida > Ericales > Ericaceae > Vaccinium > Vaccinium vitis-idaea. The sequence continues at coordinate 43,820,861 of OY978217.1, read as the reverse complement.
GGTAAAATCTTTTCCAAGTTGAACGAGTATCAAACTTTTGATGCTATATCCACTAGTGTCAAAACATGTTGATTTAAACAAATTAGAAAAGCCAGACAAAAAATGGATCAGACATTCATGCACGTGCAAACACAGACAACTCATTCTACTAAATTTTCTTATTTTCCTTGACATACCAATGTTCGGGGAATCAGAGAGGTGAAGATTAAGGCCTCTGCCTGATTGACTGACCCCATAACAGACTGCCATGTACATTATTGCCCTTGCAATATCCCCTCTAACCTGAATTGTAAATGATAAAAAATAATCCGTTACATAACACACTGCACGCCGGAAGTAAAATCAAGGGGTAATTTCATCTGGGACCACTAGGGGAAAGTAATAAAACTCAACACAGGTGAAAAGTTCAGGAACGATACCAGTGACATTAATTTTCAAGAGAAATTCATGGAAGATTTAGCCCCTACAACTCTAATTCTCTGGTTTTAGATCCCACTTCCATGTCACTATGGTCAAGTAGCCACAGCTATGACAAACATGGCTATATAGAAACTGAGGCCAGAGAATTTGCCGGGGAACCTTTGTTGGCTCATCTATTACTGTCTGGTGATAACTGAGAAAATTAAACAGAAGCTTAATAATCAATCCATGACAATAGCTAACCTGCCTCGGTGGTGCCCATCTCTCCTTATCTGTTTCTGTGTCAGATGCGGATTCTCTGGTTGCCGGCTTCCGACAATTAGATTTAACATGGCATTCTCCATAGAATTTGTTTCCCCTTGAGGAATTCACTGCAAAGAATGTTTACCGATGAATCGATGATGATGATGATATGCAAGTTTAAATCAATGAGACCACACACATACCCAGAACTGAAACTCATATTACCATTCACATCTGCTGGTCGAATATTGTGCACATCAGTCAAGGACGGACCACTCACTAACCCATAAGATCGAGGCCATAAATGCTCGCCTGAAACCCACAAAATGAAAGAGAACAACATGAATACTTTCTAGTTTATAGAGCATTAGGAGCTGTATGGATGTCATTACGCCACAATTCACAAAACAAAACTAAGTTGGTTAATCTTTTTGTAAGAATCATTTTTATATTTCCCTCGTTGGTATGTGAGTCATGTGACGATATACAATGCAAAACAAAAGCAGAATAAAATGTGATAACATGTCTAAGCAGTTGAAACACAAGGTGTAGATATATGGCAACTGTAGTCAATCAGGTTGAATGACTCACGATTCCATCCATCTGGTTCTCCCGCTAAGAGCTTAGAGACGACTCTCAAGGAGTAAATTTCGACTCTGAAATCAGCAATTGATGGTGTAAGGACTCTCTCGTTTTTTAGTTTTATAATTGCCAATTAAAATTGACAACAGGAATGTTAAAAAGCCTTTACACTTCTGATGAAGCCTCCGGTTTATCAACATTGGCAGCATCAAGAATCTTAAGAGCTTCCCAAACCTGCTTTGCGAAACCAATCTTCAGAACACTTCCTTATAGCGAAGAATTTAGTGGATGGATTTTTTGTTACCTCCTTGTAGGATAAGGAATGATGTGTGGCAATGATAGAATTCAAGTTTTTCTGTAGTGCTTCACCTCTAAAATCCTCCATTCCAGCATAATAATTTTGAACATTTTCACAAGCATAATCATCAGATGGATAATGTGGAATATCACGAGCCTCTGCAGCAAAACTGAGACATAGTACCAAATAAATGGAGACCAGGCGAGAGGTCCAACTCCATGGGATGATGATAAACCATCTTCTATTCCACTTGAAATTCCACATTCCCCTGCAGAAGAAAATAACTACTCTTCTGTTTAGAGATACAGAACATTTATAGATCGCTGTTACTTAGCTACAACGCCCCACTAAAAGAAAAAAGTTTACTTGCAGTATTTTGTTTGTGTTTTTTTCTTGATTGATTAAACTGAAGCTTCCTCCCAAAAAGAAAAAAGGAAAATGCTGCAAAATCTTAGTAACTGATTTGTGAGCATACGTGCAGCAGCGAACTCACCAATTTTTGATGCGGATACTAGAATTATTATGGCTTCTCCCAACACTAGTACAAGAAAACCCATCTCTGGTGCTTAATTTCTCTTTCAATTTGAGCGGCGTGCCATCCGCTACGGTTGCGGTGAGTGGATGCTTCTTACAATGATGATGGCGTGGCTTCGAGCTTTTTCTGCAACCCAATAAGTTCATTTCTATCAACGGGACCGGAGCCGAAGCGCACGCCATTTTAGAATCCTGAAGAAGATAAAGTAGATAGATACAATTGTTGTTAGTTTTTACCACTACTACAGCTCTTCCCTAGGATTAACGCCAATTCAGATTACTCGCATTGCTAAACTCGTCTCCCACTGTTTTTGGAGAGTATCGTCTCTGATTTTAACTTTGTTTGGATATGGAAAATTCTTATTAAAAGAAGAAAAAATGGGAGAGGAGGGAGGAAATTTTACTATTCTTGTACGTTGTAACATTATTTAACCGTTTCCTCTCCTCTTTTCTCTGCAATCAAACAATAAACTTTCTCTCCCGTTCCCTCTCTTTCACCATTTTCCAAACAAAGCTCGGAGTTTTTTTTTTTTTTTTTTTCATTCGTCATTCCTAATCTATTACATGGAAGGGAGAATGTAACTCGATCCCGGGATACAATATAGGACATTCAAGAGCTCTACCACATAAGTTAGTCACCACTTGCAAGCTTGGAGGTGTTTGGAAGGTTCATTTACACCTTTTCATTTTTAACTTCTGATTTTTTGGGTTTTGAATTATGGTTACAATGCAATTTAAATATCAGATAAGACAAGATTTTTCATGGAAGAGTTAACTTTTGCTCGCTATAATTCTCACTATTTCAAGACACTTCTACAGAAAAATCCCACTTTTTAAACCTTAACGCCCGCCCATTGGTCTGACAGTACAATTTTCCTTTGAATATAGTAGAGTGTTTGGAAAAAATGTTGCAGAATGTATTTTGCAGCAGGAATATTGTTTGAGAGATATGACCAGAATACATTTTATAGGTCTTTTTGTTAACCAAAATGGGAAAAGCAAAAAATGAGAAGTCAAAAAAGTTCCTCTCACCCCACTTTTCACTTCTGCTCTCCAAATCACAAAAAGCAGAATACATTTGGACAGAATGAGTTTTCCGCTTTCCAGCCAAACAGCCGAAACTCAAAAATGCGAAAATGAAAATGTGAAAAGTATGTTGCTAAACAGGCCCTAATTCATCCTTATATTATTATATTACTATTGATTAAACCAATTGAAACCTTCTTGTTAACCAAATGGCCAAGAACCTTGGGTTTGGCCATTGTTGTACGTAGCGCTCTGTTAAAGCATGATGGATAAGATGGATAAGAAGTTGGCCTTCGTATTAACATATGATGGATAAGATGGATAAGAAGTTGGCCTTCGTATTAACATAGTATATACTAAAAATACTAACATCTTATGTTCGACAAAAAGAAAAGAAAACAAATAGCAAATCTCCAATCCAACACTCTCTATAAAACTCAATTTTGGAGGATCAAAACGATTTGTTTTTTTTTAGAAACTGGTTATAGAGAGTTATGCTAGTCATCTCTACTGTACTTCAACCCTATCACTTACTTCATTCCTTCAAAATCCTTCTCAATTTTTATCTAAAACTCCAACAATTCTGAAATTCAAACTGCTATTATTTATTTTTATTTAACAAATATTCAACATTGGCCTCTTTTTAAAGATCTTGCGAATATCAATGATTCTATTAGTAATATTCTTATGGAGAATAAATGTTTAAATTAAAAGTTAAACTATTTAGTAAATAAACTTATATCCTTCAATTATGGAGGATGAATAAGATGACACTCTGATCGTGTCGTACTGTACAAAAATAAATAAATAAAAACTAGGAATTAACCCTTATTCTAGAGGATAGTGGTTAAGTCCGAGTGTCGATCCACAATGACACTTAGGCTAAATTACGCTAGTTTCGATCTACTCCTAATTTAATTCGGAAATAAATTGATTAATTTGTGTTGATTCGTGGCAATTAAATTGATTTAATGAAACTGTTTGGAAAATGGATCTAGGGTTTAGAATCCACCCCACCCGCATAACCATGCATTTGTATAGAGCAGATTTCGAATCGAAAAGGATAATCACTAGGGCTTGTAAACCCTTTTTCATAATCATCAAGAGAATATTAGGACTGTTAAAAGGCATGAACTATCCCATAGCACGGACCGTCTCACTAACGCGGGCCTGCCGCCTAACGGCACGATCCGTCTTACAAGCATAATCCATCTCAGAACTCCAACCACATCGATAAAAACCATTATATGAACAATATTTGAAAACGTGAATACAAATGCTCAACAGATTGAAAGAAGTAAACGATTCAATTGAATTCCATAAAATCGAGTTCTGAACATATAATCTAATTCGAATGAAAACCCTAATCTATACAGAAAACAAGATTACTTGGTGTGGAGCTTCATCCTCCCCCTAGATTAGGGGTTTAGGCGTTTAGCCGGCCACAGAATCGATGTGTTGCCTCTCTCCAACTTTAGAACCCTTTAATGACCTAGGATTCCCCTTTTATAGTGTTCACAACTCTCTTAGAGTCCAAACAAAAGAATAAGTTTAGAAAGTCCAATTTTAACCAAACTCCCCAACAATCCTGTTTTTGCCATCTGTAGCCCGCTTCCAGCCCAATTTCGATCTCCAAGACATTGGAATTTGGAAAACTCAAAAACCGGAAAGTTGTAGGAAATTGATTTTCCTTTTCGGTGCCGTAAACCTTGCCTCAATTGGATACTCGAGCTAATGCCCAAAATATTGAAGGCTATCCAGATTCCTTTCCAATTCGAGATTGAATGATATTCTTTCCAAATTGCACTTTTAGTTCATTGATCTCCAAATCCTACAAACACATTAAACTAATTAATCCGCACCAAGTAACAACGAAAACGGACACACAAGTATAGATTATGGGCTTAATTGGAGGAGAGCTTGGAGGATGAGTTGGAAGAGATACAAAGGAATGGAGAGATGCTCTAATGACATGTCCAATGAAACTAATATAACATTGTATTTTTTTTGGAAGAAAAGATAGCAATCTTTTTTTTTCGAAAAAGGAAAACTGAAGGAATATCACATTCGATATGGAAAGATTATGAATGTTGGATTTACTATACTATGGAAAGATTATGAATGTTGGATTTACTATACTACTCTATATATAACAAACACGAAAAAACGCTAGAGTAGCTGGTAAAAAATCAGTTGGTCGTCCGGGAGACGCTTGTCACGCTTATCAAAGCAACGTGTTAAATGGGGGGATTCTTGGCTCCTCTCTTTGCCGCCTCCTGATCTCCTCTTGCCGCGTGCTAACTCATTCTCCATTATTCTTACTTTCCCAAGGGCTCTAAACTAAACTACATCCCCTAGAACCCTCCTCCTGATATACATTGACAGAGATTTCCGATATCAGGAGAGAGGTTAATAAGAAGATCTCGTATCAATGGGTTGGTGGCATAACATGAGGAGGAAGCGAGGTTGGCTTTCTTTCTCCGCTCGCCTGAGCTTTCATAAATCCGGTCAGTACACTACTTCCTATTACTTTTATTTCCACCATTCTCTATCTGTTAATAAGCATGTGTGTATAGTATTTGCCTGTGTACCCTGCATACTATCTCGGTAGCCCGGCCCCATGGCCCCACCCCCTCCCAATTAACTGTGAAAAAAAAAATCCCCATTCAATATAGTACACAATTTTTAGAAGGAAATGAAAAGAGTTGAATGGTTAAAGTTGAGTGGTTCAAGGGAGAAGGCCACAAAAAACTTAGAGAGAGAGGAAAGGCGAGAAGAAAAAAAAGGGAGAGAGAAAAGGCGAGAAGAAGAACTACTTTTTCAGGTGGGGAAGGCCACCGCCTCCTCCCCCATAAATGAGAATCTTTTCCATTCCTCTCGTGCGAAAGCTTATGGATCTGAGTTTGTCTTGGGCCCACTCCGTGTTAATCGGTGAAGCTCCGTCGTGTTGTGACCTCTGCTCTGTGCCTCTGCTCCTCTTTGGCGATCGGCCCTTCTACCGATCGGATCTGTGCATGCATGTGTCCCTTTATGTTGTTTGCTTGACTTCCCCCTTCGATTCTCCCCCTCCCCGTTGAGTAGCAGCCTCCCTCAGTCCGATTGGATGTCCTCTCAACCCGATCGGGCCTCGTCCCAGCTTCCCCCTCCATCCGATTGGGTTTCTGTTTTTCTTTTCTCCCCTCCTACTGTCTGCGCTTCAATCTTCCCTTCCCCGCCCGATCCGATTAGGTTTCCTTGGGTCCGATGCATGTAGGTCCGATGGTTTGGGGTTTATTTAGAGGGTGTTTAGCTTTTTGGCTTTTTGAATTATGACCAAAATGAGTTTTGAACTGGGAGGAGTGTTTGGGATAAATGTGCATAATGCATTTTGTAAAAGTAGTAGTGTTTGGGAGAAGAATGATGAAAATGAGTTATAGATTGTTTTTTTACCAATTTACCCTTGTTTATTAAAAACATCCCAACACAGTAACTTTTTGTAAAAAAAATTGAAATTGTCACACAGTTGGGAAACTTAATTTAAAAATTGCCAACACACCAATTTGCCCTTGTTTTTTACAAACTTTATTTTTTTAATTGTAAAAACTTAATTCTAAAAGTGGAGAGAGCCGTTGATATATCATTTGGAACATTGATGGTGTGGGATGTAGGTACATGGAATCATTTCTCCCTTATTCTTTGGATTCTTCTGTTCAACTTCTCTCTCTTTCTCGTCTGTTTCAGAGAAGAGAAGTCTCTCTCTCTCTCTCTCTCTCTCTCTCTCTCTCTCTCTCTCTCTCTCTCTCTCTCTCTCTCTCTCTCTCTCTCTCTCTGTGGTTTATGATTGAAAAACTCTTCTCTCTGTTCGTTGCCGACAGTCATCACAACCGCCATGCAATCGACGGCGACGGTCATCACTACCACCGCGCAATCGACGACGATGGTCATCGCTACCGCGACGGTCCATTGTTCATCGTTGTCAGTCAGGTCCGCCACGCAATCGATTTGTAGTTTCTCTGTCTCTCTCGATCTGGTATTTTTCTCTTTCGTTGTTTAATCTGATAGTATTTTTCTCTGTCTCTCTCTGGTTTGTGTTTGTGTGGAAGAGGATAAAGGAGATATATAATGTAAACAAGGGGTAGATTTGGGAGAGATTGATGAGGGGAGAATTTGAAAAAGGAGAATCCAAAACGAGAATGCGAAAAGGAACCTCAGAGCTGTTTTTCAATTTTTGCTTCTAACGTTCAAAATGGTAAATGAGTTTTGTAGAATGGCTTCTCAGAACCTGGCGCCCAAACAGCCGAAAGAGAAAACCGAGAATGGGAAAATGCAAAAAAGCAATGCCCAAACAGGCCCTTATCTTTTTATTGCAGGTTTTTTTTTGTTAAGCTGGGTTGTTACAAGTTTGGCTTGCTGTGATTACGGTGTGGTTTTCCGTTGGGCTCGATGCCAGTGTCTCAATGCATGTGGTTTTCAATTAGATGCACTGCACTTAGTTTTAAGATTTTTGTTTATGTTGTTTTTTCTGCTACACATGCACACATTATGCTCTGTTTCTTAGGCTTTTTGTTGGCATTTGTTTGTCGTCGACATCCTTAGGGCTATTGTTGGGCCTCTTATCTACGGGTGATAACATAGTTTTTGTGCTAGCAGATCAGTAATAATGTTTTATGTTCCATAGACCAAAAGATGATTAGTGACAAATTATCTTCGTTTTGGTCTTTGCCTGTCGCCGGCGTCTCTTATTTATGTAACAGCGATAGCACAGGTGTAATGTCCATTATTATTAATGGATTTTCTCTCTTACTCAAAAAAGTTTAGTGGTTCAATAATTCAATGTGTTTCCTTTTCAATTATGCATATCTGTCTGCTAGTCTTTTGTTTCCTTTATTGGTTTTGTTCGATCTGTGCAATTTTTTCAAGATATGCCGATTAATGGAAAATCTTTGCTTTTTTAAAGTTAGAGAAAGTAGAATTGTATGCATTACATCTTTTTTCATTTGTATTAGTTTGAACTCGGTAATTTATAATATTTTTCTAATTAATGAAGTTTTTACACTTTCATAATAAATAAATAAATAAATAAACAAAACCCCAAGTGGATGATATTGGCCACTAATTGGACTAAAAGTGTATTGAGGTGCGTACAGGTGGCGGTGGTGACAAAGGTCGAAGTGGCGGCGGGGCAGATACAAATGGTCTATTACAGCTTCGGGATGAAGTGAAAATGTGTAGCTACAAAGATGTACATGTAATGTGGAACATTTTGAATGGAATGGATGCTAATATTCCAGCACCAAAGCCAACTAGGACCACTACTACTAAGAGGCGATCCTTTTGGAGTTGGAGGGTTCTCTTTTGGTCTAATAATCACTAATTCGCTCCCTCCTCCTTTTCTTAAATTCAATTCAATTCAATATTGCCTAGCTACATCGATCCTTCGGAGGAAAGGGCTTCCTAACTTCGTAAGTGAACCGTACAATATCTGCACCCAAACATGGTAAAATTAATATGTAATTAAGATTGGCATTTTTAAAGTGGGAGTACTATTCCAGTTGTATGCATTTTCTTTTTCTCAATCTTCTATTGCATTACACCTTAATCGATCAGTGCCTCAACTAGACTAAAATACTAGTAACATAAACAGCTTTGGGGGTCCATGGCTTTTGGATTGAATATATACTTATATATCTATTCAACGAAGCTAACATAAACAAACAGTAATTATGATGGCATTAGGAAGATGTACGTATTATGTAAAATATACAACTCTATTAAACATTAATATATATATAATACAACTCTAATAAACATTTGACATGCAGTTTATTACTGTAGTATTAAGATAACAGCTAGCAAACCAAACATATATATCCCTCACAATGCAATGGAAAGCAAATATATTTTCTGCATTACGGAATTTCTTTCTAGTTATTTATTCTTTTCAGAATTGGAATGTCATAATCACGGGGAAAGCCTCCTGTACGCTCTAAAATCTTGACCTTCTAGAGCGACAGCTAACTAGCTAAGATCTTGGCCAAGTTATACACATCACGAAATGTAGTGTACATTGAATTACTGTTGATGAATAACCATTTATATATCATTTATTCTTCAATTGCTGAGCTGAAGGAACCTTAGTGCCATGGGATGCTTGGCTTGGGATAGTTGGTTAGGTTTCAAGATTTCAACAATTTCCCCATCCACAAGGAGGCACACAAGATCAGCAATCCTTTGGATTTGCTTAATGCTGTGAGACACCAGTATTACCGTCATTCCCCTATTCTTCTTCAGCTTTACAAGAACATCCTCTATGTTTTGAGTTGATATTGGATCCAATGCACTCGTTGGCTCATCCAACAGCAAAACCTTTTACACCAACACACAGAAATTAAGAGTTTGTATCAAAATTTCATATAAAAAAAAAGTCGGTAGGTTTTTTTTTACTATTTTATTTACCTCTGGGTCGTTGGCAAGAGTCCTGGCGAGTGCAACTCTCTGAGCTTGACCAACAGATAATTCACGCCCATTTTTATTGAAAAAGGAGGAATCCAGGTCAGCAAGAGTGAGCAACTTGTATACTTCATTGTCAGCTAGCTTCTTCCCTCTCAATTGTGGTCCATATCTTATATTATCTGCCACTGTACCTGCAAAAAAAAGCCCCCAATAATTAGGCTATCCAAAGCTGAGTGGCCATTATTCACCCGAAAAAAACTATGATTTGATTTAGATTTATACAATGCGTGCCCTAATTGAAAACACAAATTCTCTCTATTGCTCTCTTTTTAACAGAAAAATCCTCCTCTCTGTTTTTTTTTTTTTTTTTTTTGAAAATGTCAAGAATTTCATAACAACGTCATCCGGCAACGATTACATCAAATGACAAGAAAGAAACCACAACCACTAACAATTGAAATGAACACGGCTTAAATTTTTGGGTGCCGAGTGGGTATTGCCCACGTGGTACCGCTCGACAATCCGAGCCGTCCATAATGTAATCCAACGGTCCGGATTTTAGAGAGAGAGTGTTTGGGTGAGAGGAGAGAAAGGGAGTCAATCCGGGCCGTCCAAAACACATTTAGATGGCTCAGGTCATGCTTGGGTACCAAGTGGCAATACCCACTCGGCACCCAAAATTTTTTCCTCTAGTTGTTCACCTATCGTTATCGTGTGTTGACCTACGTAGTCTCAATCTCAGTCAATCATTTACACTCCAACGACCCTAATAGTACTAGATAGTTCTCTCTTAATTATTAATTTTTTTTTTAAGGGGTGTGCCGACTATGAAGATCTTTGTCGTTAGTCGTTAGACGTGTTTGATTAGTAGACGTAATTTAAGAAGTGACAGTGAAGATAGAAACGAATTACTACTGTACTCCACTAATAATAATAGAGATATATAGTTTCTTTTTTTTTTATTATTACTGTACTACTAGTACACTGGAGTATTTATCAACAGGAACAATGATAGGTACCCACTGGGTGAACCCATCACACATGTGAGAGAGAGTGTGGTGGGGAGCGATTAAGAGGGTGTGTACCTATCATTTTTTGTATCAACAGAAACGTGTGTGCCGTGGTGGTAGATATATACTTAGAAATACTAACAAAGGGAGTATAATACTCAGGCCAGTAGTGATTTACCGTCAAAAATAGCAGGTAACTGGAAGAGCATCCCAACTTTACGGCGGAGGCTGAGAACATCGAGGCTACAAATATCACGGCCATCCATAAACACCGTGTGAGGAGGTGGCTCCCAGAGCCGGTTCAACGCCCTCAACAGCGTTGATTTGCCGCTCCCACTTGGGCCTATGATTCCCACCACCATCCCCTTTGGTATCTCTGCGCTTATCCCTTTCAAAATTGGCCGCCCCGACTCCGATATCACTTGCTCCGTTGTCAAATTGCGAATCGAAAACTTGGGTTCCGGTTCACCCTCCCCCGCTTCCATGTCCACCACCAGCAGATGTTCTCGGTCCTCATCTGCAGAAAAATTAAAAAAAAACGAACATAATTGATCAACTAATTAATCATATACTCCTCCTACATAGTATATATATAACTACTCCTGCAGGCCCTGCGTATGTATGTTTGTACGTGTTAAGAGAAAGAGAGAGGGAGAGGGTACGTAGTAGAAGGCAATATCCACCTCTAGTAGTTTTAGAGTTGTCGACTAGTTGAGTTGAAGCTATGGACGTCATTGGATACTTGTAGTACTGTGTGCGTTTCTTAGAGGTGAGGGAGAGGGGGAAGGAGAGAGCATATATATATATATATTAGAGATCTAGAGAGAGAAGGCCGCAGGAAACAGGAAAAGACCTTCACTAGGAGAAGGAAAAAAAACACGGGTGGCGGTCCGGGTAATGACCACATATCCCACATAGTGTGTGTGTGTGTGCGCTCATACTCGACTGGCAACCAAATTTTTTTCGTTCACTAGACAGACTCGACCGTCACCTAACATAAGATAGAGCCACCTAATTCCACAACAACTAATTAAATACTACTAGGAGGGTTTAATAGTCAGCGGTCGGCACAAGAAGTTTAAATCGTAAATACTAGTAAATACTATGAGTGGGTTTTCACTTTCTGAAGAGTAGATCAGATCATTTTAATTAACCAACACAATGAAGTGCTCCGATCCTACTATAAATTAAGGTGATCAGTGCTCAATCGACTGTGAAGCTTGTCTGCTTTTCAACTTAGAAAAAATGCTGAATAACCATTAACTTTTTTTTATAAATGGAATGATCCATAAGATATGCATATGCCTTTGTTTTTAATAATCTAATTACTTTATGGGGCGAAATCCTATATCGTGAATATTTTTTCATCATTTTACGTCACCTCTTTGATTAATGGTTAGTTAATAAAAAAAACCGGGGTGGATAATACCCACCTATGCCCATGGTCAATATTGAATTGCCATCAGTGCTAGCTCTGAGTTTTGAAAGGTTTAAAGTGAACTTTTTTACATGAGTCCTTAATTGATGCAAAACAAGTAGCGGCCTAGTTTTATAATCAATTGGATCCGTCAAAGCCTCAGAGGCCCAAATAGCTTTTAATCGAAAATTGCCCAAATTCGGCAATTTATTGACAAGCCCGGAATTGACCCACACTTGGTGGGCTGAAACAGAATCGCGACATGATCATGACACACCACCTTAAGTTTGTGACTGATTTGTGGATTTTGGCCAAATTCTTCTGTTTAGGCCTTCAATTTTGTAATTTTACTATTTTAGGAAATAATTAGAATATGAATTACTCTTAGCGTATAATTCCGTTTAAGTTGATTTCAATTGGGAATATCTTATTTCTCTTTCTACTTTTCAATCTTGGGAGTTTCCCCAATTTTCGGGATATTTTATTTTAATAGCAATATTTGCTAAGGTGGTCGCCTTATAAAAGAGCATGTAATCTGTATTATTCAGTAGCTTTTGTTCAATAACAATTTTTGAGTTAAATTTCTTTCATCTTATGGATTCAAGAACCCTCATGGATTCGAGACTTATCTCCGTTTGGAATAGTACGATAACTATTCTCTCGTGAATTCCGCTGCGACGTTAATTTACTTTGTATGGTTAAAAATACTTTGAGGAAAAAAAACTTTCATCTGGAAGCCATTACATTATCCGAGAGCATAAATTCCAAAATCGATAACCATTACAATTTATCAAAAACTTTCAATTCTGACATAAATTCTTTCCATCAGTGTCTCATCTTTTTCAGAATATCTTCAAGATTTGCATGATCAAACATTAACTTTTCATAATCAATAGAAGGGCAGTAGTCGTAGGCGAGAATATTCTTGAGAATAAGTCACTAGGAAATAATATTTTAACTTCTTTATTGATACTTATAGCCCTTTAATTTTCCAAATAACACAATAAAACGATCAACTCCACTTGAATAAAAAAAAACACGCTTGAGTGTTCCTCAAACCATCGAAGGTGATAGCCTAGATGGCAAGGGTGAGTGGGGTTAAGTGCTCCTCCCTCCCGTACACGATCCGATAAGATTTGAGTCCCGCCAATTGCAGGATTGGCCCTATGTCCATCCGGATAGTAGCTATGGCTCGAACCGGACGTTCTACAGCGGATCAGGAGCCCTTATAGTCGTGTCCAAGAGGTTTCTATGCTGGTTGCCCCCTCCTACCTTTTTGCAGTTAAAAAAACCAAAGCACCGCCTTAAGCTTCGGACTAGATTACCCTCCCTCACACGTGGTTTGGTTTTGATATAGTAAATGACTTGCGTAGTCTACGTCACAATCCAGTCCACTCATTGGTCTATGTCAAGTTGTCAACAACTGCTTTAGGGAGAGTTTCTAAATGATAAAATCAACATTTTGATTTTATCATTTGGGAATGACACAATAAAGGGCAGTGATTTCCACAAAAAAAAGTTTTACTAAAAGACAAAAAAAAAGTGTGAATATCAATTTGGGAGTGTGAAAATCAGTTACCCATAATAAATAGGAACTTAATAAATATGTTATGTATCAATTTATTTTACTACTCAAAATTGGTAATATTCTAAATTTTACCGCTTCCACTTTATATTTCATAACCACCCCCTCCACCACTACCAAACACATGATGAGAAAATTCTCAATAGTTTTTGAACATTTTTTGGATTGAAAATGAATGAATTCTTTGTCTTTATGGATTGGGAATATTCTTAACATATTTTCAATGGTAGTAGAGGTGGTGGTTTAGAAGGGATGACAATAAATATTTAAGCATTAAATTTTCTCATTTCAAAAATACATTCAGAAAATTTTCTATTGAGAATATTTTCAAATCTCATTTTTTCAACGCAATTCTTTTACGGTGTAATTTGTTAGTGGAATTTAATGAGAGTTAACACAAAAAATAAAAAGAAGAAGAAGAAAGGGGATTTATGCGCTTGTATGTTCTTTTCACTTTACCAAATAAATGCTAGTTAGGAACCCTTCAATAACAATTGTAGGAGAGATCCAAAGTTGACTAAGTCAACAGTTGACCACCCCATGGCATCATGACAAGTGTCGCTTGTAGCTGCGCGACATGTGGCTAAGCCGCGCGGATCATTCCGCGCGAGCGTCACTAGCGTGGTACTACCCTCGGCAAATAGTTCATTGTGTGCCACTTAGGCCCTATGCAATAGGCTCATTTTACTTACGGGCCATCCGTGCATGAAGAAAAACGCATGAGCACCATGACTAGTGCGGCCCAGAGACATGGCCGAGAACACGAGAAGCTAGTATATTCTAGCCCAGGTAACTATACATGCTCAAGTCTGAAGACAGGACCCGAGGAGCCCTTTGAGGCTTGGTTGCGGTACAGACGAGACCGAATAGGTTACGACCTTGCCCTAACGGGAATAGAAGGGGATCTAGTGGTTTGGTGGCTATAAAAGAATAAGAGGACTCTCTGCGCAAGGGGTGGAGTAGCGCTCCCGAGAAAGACGTGGAGGTCAACTCCAGGGTGGGTGGTGTCACCCGCGCAGTCAGGTTGTACGAAAAGGACACGTGTCCTCATATTACGGGGAGCCAGCCTGGCGCTTGATCATTAGCCTGGAGTGCTTATAAATATGAGACATTCCCTTCACAATTCCCAGAGGTGATTTTTGACAGAGTGTGTCATTCTAGAGAGATAAAGTAGGTAATCACTGTTTTTTAGAGGAGAACATTCTCTTAGAGTGATATTATCCTAGTCACAAGGTCACTTGGGATTCTCCATGGATCAACCAGAAAGCAACACTGCCTTAGTCTTTTCTGTGCACACCTGCTCTTTTTCTTCACCCTCATTCTGGACTTCATTCATCCTAAAATCTTTACTGTTAACTATTTTTACCTCTCCCGCTCGTCTTCTTCTTGCATATTGACTTTACAAAGAACCTCTTTTCCAACAATTAATATAAATCAATTTAAAAGGAACTCAATCAATTAGAAAGAGGAATCCTCGTTTTGTTTTTGTGTATTGAGTTTGTTTTGTTCTGAAACTCCATGAATTTGACGAGCTCAAAACCTAATGAAATTCACGAGTTTGAAGGTAATGAAATTTTGTTGTGTTTTGAAATTAAGTGAAATTCACAAGCTTGAAGCTGAGGTTATTGTTGTGTTTTAAAATTCAGTGAAATTCATGAGCTAGTTGTGTTTTGTGAAATTTACTGAAATTCACAAGTTCAAAGCCAGTGAATTCGGCTAGGCTGTTCTACGTAATTCGAATATAGATAGTGCTTTCTCAGCTAGTGAAATTCACAAGCTTTAAGCTCGTGAAATACACAAGATAGTTTCTCTCTGACCTTCATCACTACCTCTTCCTCCTCTCTGACCTTCATCACTTCCTCTGCCTCTTGGCTCCACATCCCCCCCGCCCTACCCTCACCACCGTGCCACGCCACTTCCTAAACAAGTCAGTTCTCTTTCTCACTCGCCTCCATCATAGCTCCTCTACGTCCACCCTCCGCCTCTCCCTCAGCCGTCACCATTAATAGCCCTCCACCTTTTCGATCTGTGGCCGTTTTCCCCCTGCCTTGTTTGGGGTCTGTGTTGACTCAGTGGTGATGATAGGACGGCCCGGGCCCCTCCAGCAAATAATGGTTCTGGTGCCCGAAGGCGGCGGTGTAATGAACCAGATTTTCCAACAAAAGATCCATAAGTACACTATATTTTTCACACTTCTAGGCCCTATTTTTCTCAATACCAAATCGTACATCAAAAGAAATAAATAAATACATAAAAGCCTTCAAATATATCTAGATCAAATAATCCTTAACCGCTCCAAATCATCCTCCACGAACTCGGCTCCACTAACCTGCTTGATAAGCCCCCAATATTGTAGATAACCGGGGCTTATCTCGCTCATTTATTCCACACACATACGCGAATTCGCACTTAATTTGGTTGATATGCGTGTAGTGGTGTTTTTGTAAGTTACAGGTTAAACAAGGAAAATGAGCGCGTTTTGTGCACATTGGGAACCATCCCAAGTTACCGAGGGCCACGTGCCCCATGGCACGCCAACACCGGGCCTCAAGAGCCACGAAACGATGATCCGGCCAAGGCCCAGGAATGCGAAAAGTCACAAGTCACGCCGTTGGCTTTGAAGCCGTGTTTGACACTCACAAAACCTCCCGGTGGGGTCCGGGATTGAACACGCACCCACAAGACCGAGGAGCACCTCCCCCAAGGGTCGCACAACTCATTTAAGTCCATTGGAGGAAGTCCGGAGGCACGCAAACCAATGGGAGTGATCAAAGGGGACAAATTCAAGCCAAGACGATTCTGGACCGATCCAGATTTTGCCAGAAATTTCTAGACGATTCTGGACCGATCTAGATTTTCCCAACTTTTTCCAGACGATTCTGGACCGATCCGGAATAATTCTGGACCGGTCCAGAAATGCTCCGAGGCAACTTTTGTGGACTTTTTGCACTTTCTATTAATGGCAAGTTATGGTTGTTGTGAGAGCTTTATTTGGATATTTTGTAGAGAGAAAAGGGAAAGACTATATAGGCACTCTTCTCTCTCCTTCTCCCCCATTAGTTACTCTTTCATTTTACTAGTTAGTTTTTGCTCCTCCATTGGAGGACTTTGGAAGCTTTCTCTCTCTAATTTTTCCCATGTAAGTTATTGTCTTACATTAATTTCATGTTTATTAATCTTGTAGCTCTTGCTTAGACCTTCCTAGTAATTTAGTTAATTTGCATTTTCATCAAGTTTTTAGTGTTTGTGTTGTTCTAGTCATTTCCTTCATAAAACTCAAGTTAGTAAGTGTTGTTTGTGATTTTCTTAAGGTTTAAAGTTGTAAGCTAACATAGGATCTTCATTAAAAATCACTTTTCAAAGTTATATGTCATGTTCTTTATTTCCTTTATAAATTTGGTCATGTTTTCCGTAGCTATGATCGAGTAGTCGTCATAGGCTCGGTCATGGGGTGATTAGCACCCGTGACTTAGGTTGATTCACTCTCCTCGCCATATTGCAAACATTGCTTGTTAATCAAAGAGTTAGGATTAATTTTATGTATCAAAATTTGGATTTGTTAATCCCGTTGATCACACGTAGCCAAGGGCTTGACCACTTGGCACGTGTGATGCTTCGGGCAATGTCAATCAAAATGTTTGTATAAATGACACAAGAATCCTATTCTTTGAGAAACACCATTTCTAGTCAAACGAGTTTAATCACCAAATCTTCCGTTCGGGGTTGTTTAACGACGCCCCGAGCTGGTTATTTTAGAGGAGAGTGAATCGACCTAAGTCATTGGTGTTGTGAACCCCTTGACTTAGCCTTCTTTTAATTAGTCTTTTTAATCTCGAGTCATTCACGAAGTTAAGTGAATTCCACCCCCAAACTACAAAAGCCAAGTTTGCCGCTTTAAGGCTAAAACCATCACTTGCGAATCAAACACTCACGCTCAGCGCATTCGGTCTCTGTGGACTCGACCCGGACTTCCGGTTATTATGCTACCGCCGGCCTGAACCCTACGCTTGGGGTAACATCATTTGAATTACAATCCAAGGTCGCAAGCACTGCTCCGATTGATAACCAGTTTCCTGTTGATACTGTTCTTCTTTTCTCCTATAAAGTCTGACACAGATGCCAAGGTACACCGTACCGTGAGTGATGAGGTTCACCCAATAGAATTTCCCCAACCCATTCTAAACAGTTATAATTGAACAGTATAAACAATAATTTGAATGATAAATAGCAACAAGCACATTAATTAATTAATAAGACTAGTTCTTTCATTATCTTTCTTTAGGTGTATTCTACATCTCTTTGCCTGAAAAGATATTCCTCCCAATAACCAACTGAACCATGGTCTTTCTGATGATTCTACTCCTCTTGCTTGTCCAACACCGGGGCCCCAGCTGAATAGGATTCAATTATCTACTTAATCAAACCCATCCGCGCCTACACAAGGATAGAACAATCCCTTAGGTTCACATAGTGACCTTAAGAAAATTACCTTTTATGAGTACTGGTTCCGCTGACCATCGCAATGGACCTGTCGGGCTCCCAGACTCAAATCCCTAGTTATCATTATTTATACGTTCTGGAGTAAATCATAGAGTGCCATGTTCAGGGTTCGATAAGACACTGGTCTTGACCACAAGCCCCAATTCCGCTGACCATTCTTTCAGGATCTGCAGGGTTCTCGGCCGCTATGGTTTCTTCAGACCCATCACCGTTACAATCGTGACTATTATCAATATTCCACTTTCCTTAGATTATCGTCTAATTCATTCTGTCACGTTTCCTAACCCAACAACTTAGAGTCCAATCTCATAAGCATGACAGTATAGCGGAATAAAAATATGAATGACAGTATATGAATGACAATAATATTGCATGAGAGTAAACGTGAATGATCATCACATAAGAATTTGAGATCGGTCCAGTGATGTTTGGATAGCCTTTAAGTCTTAGCACATAAGTACTTTGATTAACTTTTGATAATTCAGGACTTGTAATTTAATATTTTAAAGACTTAGGGTTATTCTAAGAATTTTATTTATCTTGAAATCTTTTAAAGCTCCTTAAGGGTATAAAGGCTATACTGGAATCTTTTAGAGGGTGATTGAGAGGATTCTAGTAACCTAGGGTTTAATCTTTAAAAGATTATCTCGATTTCAAATTACACATTCGGTCCTTGATTTAAGTCATTATCCATTATTCGGAAGATTCCCAGTTAAATGGTACTGCCACAATGGACAAGTTAGAAGAACCATTTAGCTTCAAGCCGTAGGTTGTTTTGACAGAATCTCCCCATAATTTAGGATAATAAACTTAAACTCAATTCTTGTTTGTGTAATTAGGAACCATTAGGGATACTAGCTTTGAATCTGTTGGCATGTTTTAAGACTCGTCTTTATCGAGTCGCCACTTGGTTTGGGCTAAACCAAGAAAAAGCCTTACTAGAGATTCTAGTAATGGATTTGTAAGCCAATAGATAATTTTATAAAAACCTAAGGATTACAGTATAAATTATATGATTTATAATTAAAACTAAATAACAAGCTTTAATTGTTTATGAAATAATAGTCAATCTTTAGTAGTAAGAACCTACTACTACTTTAATAGTTCATAGGGTGGATACTATAAAAGCAAATAATAATATTATTATAGAAATTTTTGCAAATCAACACAGAAGCATAACAGTATAGTACAAATTACAAAAGTGCAATGTTTAAAGATAATTAAACACACTAAGAATAAGGCGTAGAAAAATCCTACCTCGGTCCGAAGAATAAGATAGGCAAGGAAGGTTTGTTGGAGAGGCGTTTGAACTACAAATTATTTCGGAAATACTTCGATCGGCGGCGAAATGAACAGAAAACTTTGGACAGCGTGAACGGAGTCATAACTCAACTGTTTTGAATGATTTTTGTATCTAAAACAAAGTACTCGAGGTGTTCTACAACTTTGTTGAAGAAATAGAGATTTGGACAGAGTAATTGTGCTGCCTGAGAATATCCGAACAACAACTTTGGGCTGCGATACCAGGATCATTTCTAAACCGTTTTGGGTGTTTCTTATGTAAAAACGAAGAGCTTGAAGCCCTCTACAACTTTGCAGAAGACACTTAAGGCTAAAAACGAATCCATCTAGGAGAAAAATATCAATTTCCACAGAGTGTACAATCTGTCTCACTTCCTCTCCCTCTTCTATATGTTTATGAAATGCAGTAACCTTATAAACGAAAAAATGAAAGATAAAGAGGAGTGAATACAAGTGGGAAGACTAGGAGAGTATATAGCTATAAGACGCTTGGTGAAGGTATGAAAGAATGAGGAGGAATGAAAGGCTATTTATATTTGAAATTTAGTAGATAAAACTTAATCCTAGCCATTGATTTGTGGTAAGTGAGGAATAATCTTGGCCATTGGAGTTTGGGAAAATGGAAGGTAAAAACATGTGGGAGAGGTAGATAATGTATAGGAAGGGTAGATGTAGAGTGAGGTTGTGGTATATGTATTGTATAAGTAAACATATACCTATATATATTGGCTAACAAATTGACTAATAAGATTATGCCCACAAAAGTCTAAGTTTATAAATAGAGATTTAACTTAAAATTAATAACAATACCCAAATAAAATGTTCCATTATAAAGAAAAATAAAACTCATTTTCAAAATTTTCAGAACTTTTTAAACCTTAACTGAAGCCAACTGGGCTTCTTTTGGCATTTTCTATTGTCAAAATAAAATATTATTCTATTTGGGTTGAGTTGGGTCTCAAAAGATTTTTCCAGACCAATCCATTAAATGAATTTAAAATCTCAACCCAATATATGAGCTTGAATATTTATCTCAACCCCTAAAAACAAAAGGTTGGGATGGTCGTTCTAGGCGGCTACCCCGTCCGAGTGCACCCCTAGTTAAGACAAGGTTGGAGCCATATTGTTATGTTCGGGTCGGACCGAGTATGCCAAAATCCGACCGACCCATTGCCATTCGACCTAGTTGCAAAGCAAGCAGTTGATTTTCTGAAACGTCTCGCTGAGATTGTGGCATTGAGAGAGCGAGAGAGAGAGAGAGAGAGAGAGAGAGGTGTCAGGGTTCTGAAAGGCATTATGAATATGTTAGGTAGGGCAATTGCAGGAGGGTTTCTGCACTCGTCTCCTTGTTCTTCATCAAGAAAATGTCTTCTTCTGATGCTCCGACAACAGCAACTACGACGACAACATCCGGTAGCTGTTCTGCAACAACACCCAGTTCTATACTCAACAACCACTGATACTAAAACTCGCACTCCTAGTTTATCAAAAAATCAGGAGGAGAGGTACGCCGCTAAAAACCCTAAACCCCCGAAGCAGCCCGAAATAGTTCAGAAGCAAACCCAAGAACCGCAGAGAGTGATACAGATGGGACAGGGCTTAAAGATGAAAGAACAATTGCCTAACGCCGATTTGCCGAGGCCGAGCGAGATTCCATGGCAGTCAAAGGTCGCCAATTCGGTCAATCTGATTGGGCATGTCCAGATTCCAGTCCAGTTCGAAGCTTCCCCAGACGGCAAGTACTGGGCTGGCACTATCATCTCCCGAAGCGATGGAAATTCTTTGGATACTCCACCCTTTTGGTACTAATAAGTTAAACCTTTTAGTTAGTACAATCCATCCTCAATTTCATTTTAGGGCCACTAAAAGAACAAGTCGCTTGAACTCAATTCGTTAAATGCTCATTTGAGATTGATAATCAAGTTAAGCCTGCTCATATATTTAATGCTGGTTGAGTTTTCAAGCCAAGCTTTAATAACCCTTTTCTCCGGGCTGGGGGCTGATATGACGAAATCAAGCCATTCAAGGGTAGAGCTCCTGAGTGGCTCAAATGATAAAAATGCCAATAATGGAGCACACGTTTTAAGGTCGTTAAGTTTCTAAGCCAAAGATTGAACAACCTACTACAGTGCTTGGCCCAGCTGCTTTACTACCATATCATCCATATGACCACTACACTCCTATAGCTTCTCTCTTTAGCTCTTGTATTACCAAGATTTCAAGCAGATTCTTTGAGGTGGGGAGGGGATTTCTTAGTCTAGGTTTGGCTCCAAAACTTATCCTATTTGAGTGGCATAAGAAAGTGCCGCCCATAAAGAAATAAACGTAAGAAAGTGCCAAAAGAAAATTGTTGTTCTGCATAAGTGAGCTGTGTCACCAAATGTCAACTGAAATATCTGCTGAAATCGTTTGATTCCGTCTCTTACAATTGAAGAATTATATCAATTCATTTGCTTTGTATGTGTGGACCTTCTTTCCTAGCTTGCTTGTTCTTCTGACTAGTCTTCCTCTTGCTATGTTCTTCTGACTTTTCATTTTTACTTAACATATAGATTCTATCTCAATAAGATTCTCTTGCTCTATTATGTGCATACATCAGGATTCCAATAATTTTTGAAGGTGACCTAGCACATATTGCGGCCTGCCATCTGAAAGCCAAGGATCATGTTCACATAGCTGGACAGCTAAGTGCAGATCCACCACCATTCACTATGGCTGAAGGCCAAGCAAATGTCCAGGTAATGAAGAAAAATTCAAAGGTTTTTTTTTTTCCAGTTTATCTTCACGACCGATATTGATTTCTAGCCACTATTGAGATTTGAGACTCATCTGCAAACCATGGTAGCTTTGATTATCTTTGTCACGACCCTAACCCGCCCTTGTAGGTCTCAGTCACGACAGAGCGCCGTTGAAGCTATCACCAATGCCATTTCATACACATAACACCATATAATCTTCTAATTAAGTGGGCCCAGAGTGCATAATCAACGGAAGGCGTCGGAAGCCTATAAAATAATGTCCAACATATCATCAACTTACAATTACAAAGGATTAATAACCCCAAATTACACCTCAGAGCTGTGCATAGCTGACATGTAATAAGCATTCTTAACTATTTCAAGTGCATCATAAAGTAGTTCGGCACAACCTTCCTATAATCAAGATACACATATGTCCTCATATAAGCCTTGAGTCCACAAGAAAGGAAACACATCACCCTATTCTTCAAATCTTGAAAGGTGGAACATTTTCAAATCCGAAGCTCGTATGAATTACATAATTTACACGCTTTCCATTTATATTGTCAAATGACATTTCAGAGGAAGTAAACCATAGCTTTTCATATTCAAAGAGAAACCGTTTCATAGCTTGTGGAAACATATGTCTCTGATTAACTGTAGCCTTTCACGTTTAAAGAAACCTCATAGCATATGGTAAATATATGTTTTATAATGCACATCCCACCATTCATATCATTTCATATCACCAAGCGTCGCTGGCGTGGATACGCTTAGATGTCTTCGGGTTATCCCAGAACATATCACAAACATATCTTGCTAGCTTTATACTGTCCCTTTGCAAGCCGGGACGTTAGGGATGTCATTAATAGATAAAAAAACATGTCCACCTTTCATTTGATATCCATGGAGTTCATATCATTGAGTAAAACATGTGGCTAAGATATACTCCCTCCGTCCATGTTTGTTGGTCCTTTTTCGGAGTTTGTGCCACTTTTCAAATGTTTATATCTTCCAATTTATATTGTTTTTCATGATTTTGAAAACTTTTAATAATAAAATTAATTGAAATTTATCCGACAAGATCTATATTGCATATTTTTTGAGATCCGTATTAAAAGATGTAATCAATTGAAAAGTGGCACAAACTCTCAAAAAGGACCAACAAACACAGGGAGTATCTTTTGTATTTGCACGTTAAACATATGTAAAACCATGTATAAATATTGAAGTCACTCACCTCGATCCACGTGTTCACACGAGTCTCCTATATCAAATGAGCGATGCAAACATAACTCGATAATGCTAAATAAGCCTATGGAAGATGAATATGAAGTCCTAGAAGTGTGTGAAGTCAATAGTGGAAGTTGCAAAATTTTTCCCAAAATAAAGCTTTCCTACCGGTAGCCTAAAAACCTCCTACCGGTAGCCCACAAAAATCCCAATACCATGAGTTTGGCTACCCGTAGATCCAAAAAGCTGCTACACGGTAGCACAAGCGCTTTTCTGGAGAAATACCAGTCCAGTCTCCTTCGAACTCAACCGCTCAATACTCATCCAAACCACTTCAAACACACACCAAAACCTTAGGAAAACATGTTTAAAGTTATGGATATTAAAGAGGTACTCTCAAGGCCACTAGTACATGCCTCAATCTACTCCCAAAGCACATAATTCAAAGTATTCTACATAGTGTTGATTTTCACCCAAACTCAACCCAAATCCTCATTCCATGGCTTCCTATGCCTTCAAAGTGAAATTAAACTACATTAACATGAATTTCAACATTCAAAAGTGCAAGATTTACCTAATCAAGCTTCAATTGAACCCAAGGTAACCTCCCTCTTGATTTTTCCCTTTTTTTTCCTCCTCTTCTTCTCCTTCTTCTTCATACAGCCCCCCCCCCCCCCCCCTCTCTCTCTCTCTCAAAGGGTGTAAGTGACAAGAATGAAGGAGAGAACATTAAACCCCTTGGCCTTAAGTGTTCTGTCTGCATAATTCCCATGTCACATACTGAGGCAACTAGTAATATTGATACACATACACAAAATCTAACACACAGTCAACTAACGAAACTTATTATTAACCCGATACTCCACACAATTGGTTAAACCCAACACGTAATCAAATTATAAGCACAATTAAGGGTCAAGGGTATTACAATCACTTGGGTTGTGTTAGTGAATTTTGGACTTGAGATTTTATGTTGATTTTGTTGGTTGCTAATCGATACATGTTCCTTCCGTTTCTCCACTCCCTGCCTTCTCCCTTTTGGGTGTCGTTAAGGCAGGATTGACAATTGGCATCAAGCTTTTCTCCAATGGAATTTTTGCATAAGAGCTTATCTAGTGTGATATGAGAGTCATTTGATATTTTTGAACATCAATGCATAAGCTTGCAATTGTTTTGGCAAGTCACTTTAAACAAAACTAGTAGTTCAGCACCATCCACATGCAAGCCAAAAGCTTGACAGAAATAGCTGCAGATAAAAAGGTTCAGTCACTGTCTTTTTGTTGCTTGAATTGAAGAGCAAGAGTGGGGTGTTATTGTGTACTCCATATCATGTGGAAAAATCGAAACTTGTTCCCTCTCCCTTCTTCGATTCATATTTCGACCTATGTGGTACTTTTGCTAGAATAATTTGGTATCCTGAGGTGTAATCATATGCAGGTTATGGTGCGTAGCATAAGCTTTGTGAAGGGGTCTTTTCAGACAAAGAAAGTGGTGACATCACAAAATCTTCAGTGGGATAACAATGTTTCTGGTAACTGCTTCGCAAATGATATCATCTGATTTACTCATCCAACTCTTCGTTTATTGATTTTTCTTGGTGTTTTTCTATGTCTGCAAAGGCTGGCTACTTCAGCTTAATCTTGTATCATAACTTCATGTTGCCCATGATTGTCACTTTGTCCAAAGACTCCAAACTATGTTCTTAAATCTCTTTTTATCTTCTCCCCTTGTAATTCTTCCAGTTAGTGGGATTGAAGATGATGGAGACCCTGCATTTCAGTCTTGGAGGGACCTCATAAGAAATCCACTAGAATGGCGGGATAACCGTGAATATAAGCTCAAGGGAACGGTGAGTGCTCTCTAGAGAGACTTGCTAGTTTTTGATTGATTATATAGCTGACGTTTATCTTTTCCTTGTGCTCTTTGTAGCTTAAACCAAACTACCCAGATTTTAAGCACAAGGATAGTGGTCTTGGCCTCTGGCTTAACAGAGCACCGAAATGGCTATGTTCACAACTCGAAGGTTTAGAATTTGCTGCTCAATTTCCTAAAGTGGAACAAGGAAAGAGTTCTGAGGTGAAACAAGAATTTGCTGCTCAATTTCCAAAATTGGAACAAGGAAAGAGTTCTGAGGTGAAACAAGAATTTGCTGCTCAATTTCCAAAATTGGAACAAGGAAAGAGTTCTGAGGTGAAACAAGAATTTGCTGCTCAATTTCCTAAAGTGGAACAAGGAAAGAGTTCTGCGGTGAAACAAGAATTTGCTGCTCAACTTCCTAAAACGAAACAAGGAAAGAGTTTTAAAGGTGTGTACATGGATACCTGCGTGCTATTTGGGAATTTAAGTTATTGATACAGTTTAGAAATGTGAAAGGATATCACTAGTATCTTTAACATATTGGTAACTAGTATTGTTCGGTAATAGGTATAGCACTCATTGGCATTATAAAAAAAACTTGCAGCTCTATTCTTGCTGATAATTCAAAAAATCTATTCTACCATAGATAGGGAGAACAACACTTTGGTATGGATTAGTTTTTGAAGCTGGCTCACAATTTTGAATTCTCAAACTACCCTCTTAACTGCCTCACAATTACCCCTTGCCCTTTTAAGGGTCACCAATATTTTTTTTTTAACGTTCAACGTGTTGTACGCGCGCATGCATCGCGTGTGCCCAGAGTTCGAAGTGCACACACATTGCGTGTGCCCAGAGCCCTAGTAAAAAAATTATGGGAAAGCAATGGAATTGTAATAACTAAGTTACCAATTCTCTCAAAAGCTCAGGCTATTAGAAAATGGGCCGAACAACGTATCTCAAGCTATCTAAAACCCTTTGCAACTCCGTCTTGCTCGTGGAGATGCAAAATGTTCATAGAGAGAGCAGAATAGAATACAAAGGGAAAAAACAAAATATGAACGGAGAACAAATGCAAACATAGAGACTTGAACCCAAGATCTCTCGCAACCAAAGCTATGATACCATGTTATCAACTCTCCCGAAAGCTTAAGCTGATAGTAAATTGGCCGTATATCAGCTATCTAACAATTTATGAACTTTTAGTCCCGGGTTAGGATCTGAAACAAAAAATGTGGGTTATGTGGGATACTATTAATAGGAGAGAATAGAAGAGGGCAGAGGCGGTGGTGTTGAGATTGTATTGGTGGTGAATTAGGTTGACTTGCAGGGTAAGGGTTAATTTTTTTAGGAGGTAATGACGCAAGAGAGTGGAGACAGTTGTCTTTCAGAATGACTTGGTTGTGAATTCTTTCTTTCTTTCTTTTTTTTTTCTTCCCGCCATATGCATTTCTCCACTTTTAGAAGAAAATTACTTTCAGATCAAGGAATTAGATCTTTCAGAAAGTGAAGCCTTTTGTCACCCATACAGTTGCACGATTTCTTTTCATGGATTATCAAAGTAATTTTGTAGTCGTTTATGCATGCATGTAAAGTACTAATATCATGTTTCTTTGCCTTGGGCTAGGTGACGACTCCTGGACGAACTTGGTGGAAAATCCCGATAAATGGTGGGACAACAGAACGAATAAGGTAGCAATTGATGTTACGCAGTTCTTCTATTCCTTTTCATTAAACTCTCTCTCTCCTTTAGTATTTCCTAAATTTTAAAATGTGCATAGTTCAGCAAAAGGTCTCCTGACTTCAAGCACAAAGTTACGGGTGAAGCACTGTGGCTAAGCGATTCGCCAGCTTGGGTATTGTCTAGGTTGCCTCCTTTGAAAGCTAACCACACTGCTACTTTTACCAAGAGGGATATGCCGCTATCTAAAGCCACGTAAGGAGAAGAAACAGAGTGCAAAGAGACGGGAGGGAGGATTTCATTGTACTCCAGTAGTCAGGCTTGGCAATGAAGCGTTCTTAGGATGGTTATTTTTGTATATAAGGTGCAGACGTGGAGTTGCTTCATTAGTGAAACGTAGAATGTAGAATTGTTGGTGTTAATTCTTATCCATGATAGTATGTTTCCAACATTTGTTTATCTGTTCTGTTTTGCAATTTTAATCCCTTTATTTATTTAAGGTTTTGTGTTTGAAAATAGAATGCTGGATCCATTATGGTACTTTAATGATAATATGGGGAGTACTAAAAGAAAGATGATTTTAAGGGGCACACCCGAGTGACAGGCATTATTTCACCACTAGAAATAAAGCACGTATAGAGGAGGAGACAAGGTTGTTGGCGTTGGTTCCAAGCTTATTTCTTTCGCGGACCCAAATATTCAACACGCTTAAAACGGCATCCAGATTATTCGATTCCCTTCCTTCACAACCCGCACCACACCACACCACAAAGGCGGTTTGGGTTTCTTATTGCCAATCAAATGCTAATACTCCAGCTTATACCCTACCAATCATCCCACAGATTTTCCGCACAAAGAATGAGGGGGTGTTTCATTAAGTTGGTTTTTTGAAAAAAACTGGTTTTTCACGGGTTTTTTTATGTGATGTATTGTGAGAGAATAACGTGTCTCGGTGTTTGAAAAATACAATTTTTTGTTAGTGGAACACCCCATTTGGAGGTGTTTTTATAAACTGACTTATTGGCTTAAGGATTTATTTGTAATTTTTTATTCAATTTTTTTTTTTGGATAGTTTTGCGTCAAATTTTAATAATTATAGGTTGTTCTCTAAGTGAGGATTCGGAAAAATAAAAAATTATGAGAATTATTCAAATATTTTGAAAAATATCCGTGAAAATATATTTTGTCGTTTTTGTTTTTTTGGCTGCATAAAACTATAAGAAATACTAATACTGTAGTTCTTAAAAAATAAAATAAAATAGTAATAGTTCTGTTACCGCTCCCCGTGGACCTCTTTTAACCTCACTTCTGTTCAATATATGAAGCAAATTGCTCCGTCCAAAAACAGCTTATTCCACTATTCCAAACACAGCCTTATGCCAAACATGACACAATTTCACTAGATCGGTGTGTTAGCTAGAACTTGCCAGTTGCCAAACTTCGCCAAACCACTCGTTTTCTCTCACAAACTTACCACCATCTTCCCCAAGCCCCAAACCACAACCACAACCACAACCACAACCAACCAAACCACAAGAAAAGCCCTAATCCTTCCCCGCTCGCGCTATCTCTCTCTCTCTCCCCCCGTGTGTGTGTGTAATTTTCTCACTTTCTTTGCTGAGGTTTGTGCTGATTTGGTGTTGAGATTATTAGGGTTTCCTTTCTGCTTTGTGTTGTATCTATCTCCTTGTGTTCCCTTTTGGTTTGAGGTGATGGGTTGAAGAGAAACGTTTGATGGAGTGGGACAGCGGTTCTGATCTGAGCGGCGACGAGGAAGGAGGAGGAGGATTTCTGTTGAACGATGGGGGTCCCTTTCCATTTCCTCTTACCAATTTACTCCAACCAGCGCCTTGTGGATTCGTTGTCACCGATGCTTTAGAACCGGGCCATCCGATTATATATGTCAATTCAGTGTTCGAGATGGTTACCGGTTATCGAGCCGAAGAGGTCCTCGGCCGGAATTGGTAAGTTGTACGGTTTACAATTAACATCCATTTTTCCGCGTGAGTTGGTTCAGTTCATATGTTGGATTTGTTGCTTTTGCCGTTAATTTTGTTGGTTTGATCTTTGGGGGGTTGTTCTCGCTTGTTGGAATTAGGTTAGAGTCTCGTGTTGCTTTTAACATTCCAATTTTTGCACCTGCAGGCCTACCTTTTTGGCCTTTATTTCACTGCCTTCCTTTGACTTAGCCCCCTTTAAATCTCCAAAGCAAAATTTCATATTTGTCTTGTCATGTTATTTATGCAGAATCGCAGATGTCTTGTGCATAACTGTGCTGAGCACATAATAGTTGCCAATAGTCCGAGCAACCAAACAGCTACCCTGAAGAAATGATTATGTCATTTATGTGGGAAAATGAATATCCAAGTAACAGAAATGACCAATATGTTTGTGAAGTACCACTGGCCTTTTTTTTCCCTTGCTTATTGCTTAAAAATATGCAATGAGCAAGTAAAGTTGTTTGGTTTGGAATTATTAGGAATTATTTGCTTTTGAGTGCTTATTCGGGGACTATTTAATAGCCTTTAGCCCTGCCTGTGAGTTAGGCCGACTACTCTATTCAGGAAACCAACAATCAAAAAAAGCAAAAAGCAATTGTTAAACTAAAAGGATTTTGCTGATTCTTGGTTCTGGTCATTGCTTTTGTAAATGAATAGGCAAGTAAGGAATGTGGGTCAATATGGGCCCAAGTCCAGTTATGCGCGACGTTTTATGGTTAAAGAGTTATGGTATGACTCTGGGTTTTGGTTTGGATCTGTTGGGGACATTATAGTGGAGGATTGGAGAGGCAAGGAAATTTATTAGAAAAAAGACAATTGGAATGTAGTAAAGAACTCAAAACACTCAAAGCAAAAGACTGACATGTGAACTTGTTCAGGCTCTATGTTTCCCACTGACAAAAATGGCGGAGAAGAATTTCTATGTTACCTAGAGAATGATTAGATTTCAGCTACCTCATTAGAAGACTCTCTCTCTCCCTCTCGACGTTAACGGTTTTTCGCTTTCAGAGTTCTGAAATGGCCCATCATTTACTTGTGGAACAAAATGCAAGATTCCACTAACTAATTTGAATTCTTTAAGTTTTCTATGACTTTATATGATTTCTTATGATATTGAGGGAGATATGACCGCTACACCCCTTTGGTTTCCCCTTACCTCTGCCAAATGTCAATAGAACTTATGCATTAAAATGCAGTGGTTTTGCGCTAAAAAGAAGACTGACTAAGCTTGTTTATCAATTGGAGCAGAGAGAAATTAGAAGCGACAACATCACATGCCAGATACTTCATACATTAGACCGAAGTTTGGGTTACCTAAGTAATATGTGGATGCAATATTGGTCTGAGATGTACAAAATATTCAGTTACATATAGTCATTGTTGTTGTCGTTTGCTTAAGGATCTCTAGTATGTTGATTGTGCATCCAAAAGTAACCCTGAGTCCCTGACCGATGCACAGGCCCTTTCTATTGTTCTTCCTTCTTTGTTGTCTTTCTATGATCAACTACATATGGCAAGGAAAATATATGTTTGCATAATTTCTAGTAGAATTCCAAGATCAATTTGAACCAGGTACAAGTGACTTGGAGGGAAATGCTAGCTTAGTCCATTGTTTGTATAGTTAACATTACTCACCTGATGAAATACAGAAGGGTTCACTGTTACCTTTGCATCTCAACTAAGGGGATTATGGTATGGTATTCTACAAACCCGTCTTCCCTTATTGTTAGTCAAAAGCAAATCATATTCTCAATCATGCCTCCACTCGCTACTGTACTGACCGCTGAGATTTTGATTTACTTTCTTTGTGTTTCTCTGACATAATGTTACATGGTTTTCTGATAGACTGATATTTAAGTTGTATCATGTATGCATTAAATTGTTCTAGTCTCGAAGTTTTGGGTTCCTGGTACTTGGTGATGTGTAGTTGAGTTGGAAACAAATGTAGTTGGCTGTAACCATAGGTATTCAGCAGTGTTCTAAAAGTCCCTAGGCGCTAGTCGGGCGGCCAGGCCTAGCGGGTTAGCCGATTAATAGGCACCTTGACAACATGGCGGATTTCCCATTTTAAAAAATAATAATAATCTCCTACACCCTTCCCCAGTTTTAAGAGCAAATACATCAATAAAAGTAGAACAAAACATTAAATAACATAGAAACTAAGTAATAATATGAAGTTAATCGTCCAAAGTTCAAAAAAAATGAAACTAAGTAGTACCAACTACCAAATAACTAGTCAATTACAAAGTTCAAACTTAAAAATAAAATGAAACTAAGTAGTACTACATTAATACTGTAGTAAAAGACTCAATTAGTCTTCCTCTTCTTCTCTGTATCCCTCCAAAACAAGGTCATGCTTTCAACAGTGAATGCTTTCTGATAAAAGCAGTGAATGCGTTCAAGTTTCAACAGTGAACATACCCAGGCCAGCACTCTCGTGTGTGTGGAAGTTAGAGAGGGAGAGGGAGAGGGAGAGCTTACCAATCGAGGACAACTGGAGCGCTGACAATCGAAGATGAGCTGAAGATCGAAGAGTGAGCCGAGGTGAGAGACGATTGAAATCGAAGACTACTCGGAGTACTGGGTATGTATTGTTCAATATAAATACGGTATATATATCATAGATAACTACACAAAAGCCCCTTAAATTTGTTTACGACGACACTAAAGCCCCTAAATTTCTAAAATTGCATATTTTACCTGCCTAATGGTCGCCTTGCTCCACCTAGCCGATTATTTGCGCCTAGCCCGCCTAACCAATTAATCCCCGATTAATTGTGCCTTATATCTGATTAATCGGCCGGCCGCTTTTTCAAACGCCTTGACCCCTAGGCGGGGCGAGGGTCACCGCTTAGCGCCTAGGCGTCTGTTAGAACGCTGGTATCCAGCTGCCATGGTTATTATTGATATGGTTATATATTGTAAATGGAATCTACGAAACACAAAAGGTTCAGTTCTTGCATGATTAAAGGTTTTTTTTTTTTTTTTTTTTTGGTATTTAGGGTTATCCTATGTTGCAAAATTATGGTCACTCATCCGTCAATCCTTCCAAAATATGTATTACCAATGTAAACGTGGGATCCCTGGAACTAACTTCTTTGCTATGACCTATGAATCATGATACCTTCATTGGCCCTCCCAGGAAGTGAGTGACCTTGAAAGGGGAGTAGTGATTGTAGGGTTGAGGTTCCGATTTGGAAGGTGTCATAATGGCCTTCTTTGGTTGAATGTGCTACTTGATTTTGGATTCTTTTACGGTGGTTTCTTTAGGCCTTCGGATCCGTAAATGTAGCTTTCATTTATCTCCCCTGCACTCCAGCATAGTTGTGGGAAGCATTAGGCATTGATATGCATCTTTTTTCATGGTTTTCTTTATGCATATTGATCTGACACTCTTCTGGTTCTAATGTGGTTGTATTCTGAATATTTTGCTTTCACTCCTAACACATTTCCTGAAAATAACTACTTGCATCTATCTTACTGTGCTCTAATATTGTTGCTGTCTGTAACATCATGGTTGATTAAAATTTACACATCATTTAGTAGAGTTTGCTAGGAATGATTTTGTTGTTCTGATTCTCTGAGATTTTTTGGACAGTCGTTTCTTGCAATGCAGAGGTCCATTTGCAAAAAGAAGGCATCCACTTGTGGATTCTACTGTAATTTCAGAAATAAGAAGATGCCTTGATGATGGTGTTGAATTCCAAGGCGATTTGTTAAATTTTAGGAAAGATGGATCTCCAGTGATGAATAGGTTGCGGTTGACACCTATATGCGGAGATGATGATGCAATTACTCATTTTATTGGTATCCAGTTCTTCACCGAAGCAAACCTTGATCTGGGTCCACTTCCAGGATCTTCTGCAAAGGAGTCGGCAAGAATATGTGATCGCTTCCGTTCCAGTCTTTCCTCTTGGCAGCCAAGCCTAGATGGCAACCGAAGTATTACTCGAGGGGCTTGTGGAATTCTGCAATTGAGTGATGAGGTGATTTCTCTCAAGATTCTTTCACGTTTGACTCCAAGAGATATTGCATCTGTGGGATCCGCCTGCAGGCAACTCTATGAGATAACAAAGAATGAGGATCTTTGGAGAATGGTCTGTCAAAATGCTTGGGGCAGCGAAACAACTAGAGTTTTAGAGACGGTTCCAGGAGCAAAGAGACTTGGTTGGGGTCGACTGGCAAGGGAACTCACCACTCTTGAAGCAGCAGCGTGGAGGAAACTTACTGTTGGTGGCGCTGTCGAACCCTCTCGTTGCAACTTCAGTGCATGTGCAGTTGGGAATCGGGTGGTTCTTTTTGGCGGAGAGGGTGTCAACATGCAACCAATGAACGATACCTTTGTATTGGACTTAAACTCTAGCAAACCAGAGTGGCAACATGTCAAAGTGGGCTCTCCGCCTCCTGGTCGTTGGGGTCACACACTTTCGTGTGTCAACGGATCTAATTTAGTTTTATTCGGCGGCTGTGGAACACAAGGCTTACTAAATGATGTCTTTGTACTGGATCTGGATGCAAAGCAACCAACTTGGCGCGAAATCTTCAGCCTCGCCCCTCCACTCCCACGATCGTGGCATAGCTCCTGCACCCTCGACGGGACAAAGCTGATTGTTTCGGGTGGCTGTGCGGATTCTGGAGTACTCCTTAGCGACACTTTTCTGCTTGATCTCTCAATGGAGAAGCCTGTATGGAGGGAGATACCAGTAGCGTGGACTCCGCCTTCTCGTTTGGGTCACACTCTATCTGTTTATGGTGGTAGGAAGATTTTGATGTTTGGGGGTCTGGCTAAGAGTGGGCCCCTCCGGTTCCGGTCGAGCGATGTCTTCACTATGGATCTGAGC
Organism: Vaccinium vitis-idaea; assembly: GCA_963854785.1. Lineage (NCBI taxonomy): Eukaryota > Viridiplantae > Streptophyta > Magnoliopsida > Ericales > Ericaceae > Vaccinium > Vaccinium vitis-idaea. The sequence continues at coordinate 43,787,165 of OY978217.1, read as the reverse complement.
GAGGATGAACCGTGTTGGAGATGCGTGACTGGTAGTGCAATGCCTGGTGCTGGAAATCCAGGCGGCATAGCTCCTCCACCCAGGCTTGATCATGTGGCCGTGAGCCTGCCAGGGGGAAGAATATTAGTGTTTGGTGGGTCCGTGGCGGGTCTTCACTCGGCCTCACAGCTTTATATCCTGGATCCAACTGATGAGAAGCCTACGTGGAGGATATTAAACGTTCCTGGGCGACCGCCGCGATTTGCTTGGGGACACAGTACGTGCGTTGTTGGAGGGACAAGGGCCATAGTTCTTGGTGGTCAAACAGGAGAGGAGTGGATGCTAACTGATCTTCACGAGTTGTCTTTGGCAAGTTCTCTTGTCTGATCGAGGATAAATGCAAAGCAAACTTTGGCAACGAACGAACAAGGAATCCCTTGATGTCAGTGAGTAAAACTGCCTCATTCCTCTAATGGTGGAGAATGTGCATAGTATGAAGATGCTCGACAGACCTAGCCATGGTCCTTGGTGCATTTTCTTGTACTAAGGTACTTGTCACTCGCAATGAATTTCTCTGAATGACTTTTCGTCAGGGCTTGATTTTGTGAGGTTTGTACGGCTTCTGTACAACATATTTTGGATCATCCTGCTTTCTAGTTTGGTAGCGCTTGAATAGAATAGTAGGAACAATACATGTAGGTTTAGTATCTGTGTTCGTACTCAATGTGTAGATTGGTGGGTATAATATATGTAGGTTTAGTTGTGTATTGTTGGAAAAAAGAAAATTACAAAAATGGAAAAACCGTATTGTCATTTTGTTGCACGTGGTGCTACGCAAATCCAATCTTCCTGCTAGGGCTCAGGGCCAGGGGGTGGTTGCTGGAACTGTTTTGTCGAGTTCGAAGGGAAGAGATTCAAGAGAAGACCGGTTCTTCTCGCATATGTTCTGGTTTCATCGTTGACCTTCATTCCAATTTATTAAGTTCCAAGCCTTTGGTGGCTGTATTAAACCAAAGGATTTTGGTGCTCTGTTTGCACCAAACTAGTTGGTTAGTCTCAGCCGCTTGTCTCTCTCTCTCTCCACGCACACGCACACAACATTTTGCCGTGTTTGGGGAGCGACTTGTTATTGAAGCAGCCCGTAGGCTGCTTTGGTTATGTTTGCAAAATATGCTGTTATCATCACATTTCTTGGTGTTACACTTTTTTACTCAGATTTGGACTTGTTTGACGGATGAAGCTTATTATTTATTGTTTAGTTATTTTGTACAAATTTAAAAATATGAACTTTTTTTTTTGTTCCCCCCTCAGACCAGTGACTTTTTATGAGAAGTTGGCTGTTATGGTTGAGACATTTGTTTACCTTGTTGCTTTGGAGTTTTGCATAATGCGCTAGATTATTTAATTTTACTGAAGTCTACTGCATTAACATAGTTGAAACTTGAGACCCATTTTTTTAACATTTTTTTTTTTTGGGCAAAAGAGAACATGATATAAATTATTAGAGGCGATCATAGATCAGATTGGTTCGGTTTTGTAATAAACCAAGAGCCAAACCACTGATTACGGATTATGAATTTGGAGAACCAAACCAATCAACACAATTCATAGAACCAAACCAATACAAACCATTAAAATACTGTTTGGTTCGGTGAACCACGGTTTGCTTGAAATTGAGATTTCATCTTCATAAACTATTTAAAGTACTTAAAATTTCATGGATAAATTAAACCAAAACTTATATTAAAATTAATTTTATTAAAATCACCGAATTGTGTTACTATTAATCAACTAAAGAAGAGTAGAATACTAGTAGTACTTAGTGAAGGAATATAACCATGGAGAGTATTGAACAACGAAATTAGTTACCTAACAAAAGGATTAGAAAATCAATTGACTAAGCTCAAGCCGTGCATGTTTAATGTATTGAAATTGCAGGAATAGGCTTTCATATATACTCCTTAGGGATTTGATCTTGAAAGTGAAGGAATACAGTGGTGGGATAAAGCATTATATTAGGAAATTAATTGACTAGGGAAAAAAGGTCAATTTTTTTTTTTTTTGCCATTCGATATACATAAATAGAGTTAACTGTTAGATGTTGGTAAACTACAAGGATTAACCTTCTATCCATAGGAGTCGAATCCAAAACCTCACCCCTATAGAAAGGGCTACACGACCAACTGGGTTAACTGCCTTGGTAAAAAAATAAAAGGGCATTCAATGTACTTAAACTGTATATATACGTAAATATCACGCTTCGGATCGGTTTGGACCTGGAACCATTCATGTAGATCCATAGACCAAACCATTTGACACGGTTTCTAAATTTTTAAAACCAGGGTCGAACCACTTTACTAAAAACCCAAACCAAACCTCGGTTTGAATTAGTTTGGACAGGATTCGTGATTTAATGATTATTTTGCTCATCCCTATAAATTATCCTCTAAAAAATGTACATCAAGATTTGCAGGCCAAAACTAGAAAAAACAAGGGAAGCATAACAAAACCATGACGACCACAAGCTCATTTTCGGCTTTCATTTTTATTTGTTTGGCTTTCTGCCTTTTTGAATTTTGGTCAGATTCGTCAGAATGTATTTTAAATCTAATAAAGTATTTAAGAAAAAGGTAAAAACACGAGGCTACGAAAAGTGTTTCTTCCAAAAGTTGAAACCGTACAATTAAGATAGGATAAACCTGGGGGTACAGAAGATTTTGCACAAAAATGGTACCGAGCTCCTTCGGGGACCCACTTTTGGGTCCCACACGAGTGATCCGAACCGTTCATTGTTCTTAAAACATTTTTCCGAGGGGCCTCACAAAATTTCAGCTCAATTGGACGGTGGGACTTTGGTTGGAGCACTTCCAACCGTCCGATTGAGCTGAAATTTTGTGAGGCCCCTCGGAAAAATGTTTTAAGAACAATGAACGGTTCGGATCACTCGTGTGGGACCCAAAAGTGGGTCCCCGAAGGAGCTCGGTACCATTTCTGTGCAAAATCTTCGTACCCCAGCAGGGTCCATTAAGATAAATGAAGTTTTGCAAATGAAAGCAGTGTCTAAGCAATAGATCATTTTTAATTTTTTGGCTTTATGCCTTTTCAGATTATGGTAAAAATGTATTTTAAATATGATAAAGTATTTAAGAAAAATGTGTAGAATGTATTTTGCAATAAGAGTAGTGTTTGTGAGATATATGCATATACATCCTATAGGTCTTCTTGTTAACAAAAATGGAAAAAATTGAAAATGATACTTTTGGTTTCTCCTCTCTAATGTCCAAAAATTAAAATATATTCTCACCTAATGCATTTTTTGATTTCTAGCCAAACAACCGAAAACCAAGAATGTAAAAATAAAAGTTGAAAATAAGGTATCCAAACAGCCTCAGCGAGCTCTACTCTCAACACAAATTTTGCACCTCAAGTTAGCGGATGTAAACTTTTTCCTCAGATAAAACCATAAGCAAAATGATAGAAAAATAAGTTTATCTTACATAATTAGCTTTATATAATGTCCTGCAAATTGTCGTCATCTCTTTGGTATTTCTTGATATAATTTTTTTATTTTTCCAATGACGAGAGAAAAAATAAATATAAAAGAGGTAGTCTCCCGTTCCCGAATGATAGTTTACGACGAAAAAAAGAGTAATTTTTTGATAAAAAATAAAATACATTCGTGCGCAATTTTTAAAATTCTTGACACCACATTAAAGATCTCGAAAATTTTAAAAATTTATGAGCAGAAGTACATTAAGTTTTTATTTAAAAATTTGCGGGTCTTTCTCTAGTAGAATATCGTTCTAGGACGACAGCGTATACTAAAAAAAAGAAAAAAGAAAAAGGAGAGAGATCCACCAACAATGCACCACATCGAATCCCGTGCTTTGCTGTGCTCAAAGAAAGAATAATGATAGTGACACAAATTTTGTGCCACAAGGCCCACAACCAACCACAACTCCAGTCACATGGGGTGTAGGGCCTGCACGTGAGGCTCATGTGGGACCCACACCTCATGTGAGTGAGGTTGTGATTGATTGTGGCACAAAGTTTGTGTCACAATTATTTTTGTCAAAGAAAACCCCCCAAACAGCCCCAATTGCGAGTAGCCAAATTACAAAGAAGCCAAAACCCCAAACCGGAACATATCCTCTTCAGTAACTTGGGATGGGCAGCGCATCTCAAACTCACTTTTCAGCTTCCTTTACTTCCTACTTCACAATCTAAAACCGCATTCTCTCTCTCTCAAAATTCGTTACTTCCTTTGGCTCTACATCAAAGTACTGTACTTGGTCCACACCATTTACTCTCTGCTCTGTAGAAATGCCGATCGAAAGCAAAGAATCAACACCTCCACCTGCGATCGGCAAGATCGGACCTTACACCGTCTTCCTTACTCCTCCCACCACTCCCAGCCCCAAACCCTTCGGACCCCTCTCCCAAACTCCCCCAAACAAGGTTTCTTCCCCTCCGGTTCATCCCCGGACGCCGCCGGTTCACGATCCGCTGCCTCCGGTTCAGGCTCCGCCCCAGCAATTTCAGAAGCCTGCTACTGTTCGCTCTCCGTCAGACGCCTCGTCCTTTGGGTTCTTCTGGAACGCCGTCGCCAAAGTCCAGAACGGTAATGCCTTGATCTTTGTGTATCCACAGCCAGCTGCTCCTTTTTTTTTTTTTTTTGGGTTTCCGTTGCGTTCTGGGGAATTTTCTCAAACATTCGTTTGATTGCTTAGAAAATGAGGGAAACAGGAAGTTCATCCACACGTGTTCGTTTGTGTATTCTTTTTTAATCTCTGCTCTGAAAAGGATAGATTGGAAAACCAAAATCTCTTTATGCGTTAGGCCATCTCCAATTCTTTTTCAAATTAGTTCGTACTCAAATTTGAGTAAAAATTAGTTTTTTTTTTTTAAAGAAAAGAGTAAGAATTTACTTTAAGGCTTCATTTGAAATGAAGCAGTTGAGTAGGAAAACTCAAATCTAAGAAGAAATCCCAGTAAAAGCTTCAAATTTGAGTTTTTAGTAGAGATTTGACTAAGGGCTTGAAATGCTATGTACACAATTTTTGTTATCTTATCCACGCATTTGTATTTTGATAAGTATCAGTCACATTGTCGTTATTCCTTTGTTGTGTGCTCTTTTGCAGCTCATTCAAGTTTGGATGAGTACGTGGCCCATTGGTTTGGGTTAAATCAATCAAAGTACCAGTGGGCTTTAGATGATTATTACGAAAGCAAAGGAGTGGTGAGCTTTCCATCAACTCAATTTCTTGTGTTTTCAGTCGTGTTTGATGTAATGATATTATTTCGTTTTGAGCTTGTCATTGGCCATCGTAGTTTTAAAAGACTTGAACAGTAATTTAGGGCAGTCTATGATGTTGTTAGTTAAGTTGGTTTTAATTGTTCGGTGTTGGTGGGGCAAACCAAGCAGGTGTGAACATTTCTTGAAGTGACAATTGTTGTAGCTTATAAGTAATTCCTCATCAGCCTCTCTTTCTATCCAATCATCCTTCCTGTTGATGCTCTGTCTTGGTATCTTATTTCTTCTTCGGTGGGAAAACCTACTATTAGTTATAAATTGCAAAAAAACGAGCAAAAGTGAGGAAGCGAAACTACTTCGTAATTCTGATTATGGTTTTCCATTTTTTTATTTGTTGTGAGCTTAATGATTTAGTCGAAATCAATACCATGGGCATGGAGTTGTTTTGGCTATATAGATTGATGAAGTTCTGTTCTGCTACTGCATCAATAGTTATCTGCTCACAAGCTTACTAACAGGACCCTACTGCCCCAACATTACATATCAAGCCATTCCCCCATCACATGTGACCTCTTCTGCAAGGGGAGAGATTGAGAATGAATTTGAACAAGTTGCATGAGCATGGGGGGAAATAGTGTGCATAATGACAGAGTTGGGGTGATAAGGCTTCAACTTGGAACCTCTTGGAACTAGAGCTTTAATACCAAGTCAGATCACCTATCTTTCCAAAAGATCAAGTAGTTTTAAGGGCTAATCCATGAATTTATGCTGAGTAACTCTTTCCCTCACATGCGATCTTGTCATGCATGTGGAAAGAAAAACTCACAACCTGGAACAATATCACGGACACAAACACATTCACACAATAGATTGTAGTGTTGTACAATGATAGAGATAACTAGGGCTTGTGGTAATTTTGTAATCAATAAAGTGATAGTCCCATTGGTATTGACGGCTGGACTCACTTCCAAAGCCACCAGGTAGTGCTGGTTCATGAAGAGTAAACGACCAATTTGTTCACTCACTTTCTCTAATTCGCGTTTGTCTCCAAGGAATCGTCCTCAGTCGATTGCTTCCCAATCAAATGAGAATCTGGTCAGTGCTAGAGAAGTTGGAATACATATGTTGGCAACTAGATTGGCATTGGTCTTTAGAGGTAGCAGGCACATTGAAGAAGGCGGCGTCATGATTTTAAGCAATGCATGACTCTAATGAATAGCAACTTGAAAAGTATGATTGTGAAAGATGGTGTTAGGACAATAGGGGAAGCCAATATTAAATTTTGTATATGCTATACAGATACCTTAGTACTTATGATCCGGTTAGACTATTGCTATGGTTCCTTCATGTATAAACTGATCATCATTCTCTTGAATTGTTTTGGTGAGGTTTATGGCGAGAAATGCAATTTGTTGTTTGTAGCTCCGTACCCTTAGTGCATCTTTGGAATTTGTTGCCACAGGATCGGGTAGGTGCAAAGACAAAAGATATATCTAGCAAAGTGCAAAGCGTGTAACATGCATGTTGGGCAGGTAACAAGATATTTTTATTCCTCTATCTTAACTTTTCTATAGAACAAAGAAAAGAAAAAGAAAACCGTGTTTCTTTTGTGGTTTTGCTGAAATATAATGTTGGAGTTCCCTAAACTTGTAATGCTACTGGTGTGCAGGAATTTCGTCAAGGTCACCTGCAGTCTTTCCTTTGGGTACTTCATCTGTATGCCTCAAACTAAGTAAGGGAAGTGCCTATTGATCCATGAAGAGACCTTTCTCTCTCCGAAGTATGTTGTATCATCTAAAAGTTGTCTTGTGTTTTTAGGCTATGGGTCCTATCCATTTTGGCTAAGCTTTTGTTCATGTCTTTTGTTCGGCAAAGCGACCCCCTATAGATTATTATCATTACCCGAGTGATGTACTATTGATCGTGAATGCTTAAATTACTTGTTCCTTTAAATTTATTTAACGCTGTAATTTGTTACCTGAGAGCATTGCCTCAATTGATCAAGAGTTTCTATTTGTGATGGCATATGGTGCCATTGGCTATATAAATGAAAGATATTTGGCTGGTTTCTTATCATGGGGCTGGTTGTATCATCCTGTTTATATGGTTGTAGTTATTTGCTACGGGAATTGTTAGCATGATACAGAACTAGCCCATTCAACAAGTTCAGATTTCAGTATTGCCAACATTATTTTGTGAAAAAAAAATTCCTCTTCCATCTCGTTATCAAAGTTTTGTATCTTTCTGATTTTGGTAACAACTATATTTAAAGGCTTAGGGTCAAAGGATGAGGTGTTAAGGCAAATGTGCGCATATAGTCTAATTAATCTAATAAAATTTCCTTCGTTGTGGCGAATTTCTCCCTTCTGTTTGCCAACTTAGCTGAGCTGGATGAAACTCAATTTTGATGCATCATTCCAAGTGACCATTAGGTTTATTTAAATCTCTCTCGTGGAACTTTTCACGTACTGGTTCCAATCTACCACTACAGCAAGTGTGCTTGAAGTTGCCACCAGGAAAGAAGCAATGATATATTAATCATTTTTTCCAAATCGGAAGACTATGATACTTTGCACGTTAGTTCTCTCCGTCAAAAAGCTTTTGGTACATTAATTTACTAGTGATCAGATTCTGCAGATTTGATCACTAGTGCCTTGGTTCAATTGTTCATACTATCGAGTATTCTGTTCTACTTTTGCAAAATGCAAGCGCAGGTAGAAGATCCGTAGATCAAGCTTCATTGTATCCTGGAGGCAAATTTGCTGAACCAGTTGCACACATTTGGTGGGGGTAAATATTGTCTTTAGGAAAGCAACTCAGTAATGCGACTTGAAGCGGTTTAATTTTCCATATTCGAAGTGAAGTTCCAGATACATATTGAAGGTGCCAGCAATTTTTCCAACCGGCGACTCCGTGCAAAGATTGTGAGCATCCCTCAATCCTGCCGTGTGGCCTTGGTTACATTAACATATTCAAACCAAGAAACAAGGTCCAAAATATCAAGAACTATATTCCTAATAGATATACTAGCATCCGAAATACAACAAAGAGCAAAAACAACTTGTAAACTATCCGTCAAAATCTGCAACTACTTGAATCTCGCATTCTTTGTCCACCTCAAAGCATGCAAAACCGCTAAAGCTTCCACACATGTTGACAATGCCACATAGACAATCGAGCAACCCCGAGCATCCCGCCTGTAGCACCATGCAGTAACTCCCTTGAAGACCTCCTTTTTTCACGCACCGTCCACCACCACGGTGTCCACCTGCCTTGCATCATCCACGCTGCGCTATCCAAAGTTTTTTTTTTTTTCTTCCTTCACTGCAAGCTCTGCTGCTGATTTACCCCATCCCACCTGTACTCCTTGACTTCAATAACATGGCCACATTATGAGCAACATTCGCAAAACAAGCATCCAAACTAGGTACAGCCATATCAAAAAGAGCACGATTACGAGAACACCAAATTTCCCGTAACACACACACCATGTTACGGAAACTTCTATCATCAATCCCGTCTTTAATCCACTCAAAAAACCAATCAGCAAAACACCTCTCCTACCATCCTCTAAACTATATTCCCAACCCGAATTGATCCACAACTTTTTTGCCTTTTTTGCGAACTCGCAATGCAAAAACAAATGATCTACCGATTCCTCCCCTACACCACACAACGCACAAGTCCTATCAGTAATCATATTTCTTCTTCTCAATCCTTCTTTAACAGCTATAATCCGATGAAGGACCTTCCAAATAAAAAGCCCATATTTAGGGGTAGATTAAAAGCCCAAAATTTCTTCCACAAATTCGATTCAATCCTTCCAACCCCACCAGGTCTCTCGTACACAGCCAGAAAATACGCCTGTTTTACAATAAATCGACCATTATTAGAACGTGCCCAATACAGCCGATCTACGCCACTCCAAGTAGGAACATAAGTAGCCAAGATCTTCCTAGCAACCTCATTAGGGAAAAAAGCCCCCACTGGTGGCTCATGCCACACACCATCCCTCCAGTCAATCAGAGCCCCTACTCTTAAATCACAGAGAGAGTTCATAACATCACGACCTACATACGGATTCTCCATCCCATTAATCCAATCATCCTTAATCATTTTAACTCTCTGCCCATTCCCTATTTCCCATTTAAGACATTTAAGTAACAAGTCTCTATGCCAACCCCACGAACAACCGACACCTGCTTTCACCGACAAAAAATCCTCCCTGTTACAATATTTTCCCAACAAAACACTCGCCAACAAACTGTCCTTATTCTCGAACAATCTCCAAGCCACCTTAGCTAACAAAGCCTGGTTAAAACAACCTAAATCCCGAATCCCAAGCCCACCTTGACCCATTGGCTTACATAAACTGCTCCACTTCATCCATGGGATTCCACCACCATCCCCTTTACCCCACAAAAAACTAATAATAATACTCCTAACTTGGGCAATAAAATACTCCGGAAAATGAAAAACAGAAAATAGGTAAATAGGTATAGTAGATAGAACGTGCTTAACAAGTGTGACTCTTCCCGCAAAGACCAAAAAAATCTTCTTCCTATTGGCCAATCTATTCTCAATTCGCTCCAACACCCTATTAAAAAGATCACTTTACGCCTTGTAAAATCCAACTCCGCTCCCAAATAAATACCCGGCTTATCCACCATCCGAATTCCCAGCACCACCTTAAGGAAACTTCTCAATTCTGGTTTCAAATAGGGAGAAACAAAGATTTCCGATTTAGCAAAATTCACTTTTTGCCTAGCCAAGTTGCAATACTCAACAAGCAACCACTTGAAATTCCACATGCGATGTTTCAAGCTCCATAAAAAAGAAGCTATCATCAGCAAAAATTAAATGCGACACTCTCAGTGACCTCAGACTCACCGCTACTCCTCTACAAATAAAATTAGCATTAGGAATGGCAAGCGCAGAAGACAACCCTTGGCTAACAAGAATAAAGAGGAACGGGGACAAGGGGTCACCTTGCCGCAACCACACCCAGGCCTAAAAATCTCTGACCTTCCTCCATTCACCAGCACCGTAAATGAAACTGTGGAAATCCATTGAAAAATAATATCCAGCCGAAAGGATGTTTGTAATACCCCAGGTTTGGGAGTAGATGATGTTTAGTCCCACATTGGTTGTTTACATAAGTGGTCTTGGGTATATAACAAACCATGTGGGCTACTACTAGTACCTTGGGCTTAAGCATTTTGGGCCATGTGGTGTGGCTTGTGGATCAAATCAAGGTACTGGGCTAGTGGTCTACATGGGGCGTTACAAATGGTATCAGAGCCCCGCCCTAGTCCAAGTGGTGGGTAGGATGCACTCTGCCACCACGGACACCAGGGGAGGTTGCTGGGATATGCAACGAGGACATTGCATCCCTAAGGGGGGAAGATTGTAATACCCCAGGTTTGGGGGTAGATGGTGTTTAGTCCCACATTGGTTGTTTACATGAGTGATCTTTGGCATATAACAAACCATGTGGGCTACTACTAGTACCTTGGGCTTAAGCATTTTGGGTCATGTGGTGTGACTTGTGATCAAATCAGGGTACTGGGCTAGTGGTCTACATGGGGCGTTACAAATGGTATCAGAGCCCCACTCTGGTCCAAGTGGTGGGTAGGATGTGCTCTGCCACCACAGATACCAGGGGAGCTTGCCGGGACTATGCAACGAGGACGTTGCATCCCCTAAGGGGGGAAGATTGTAATACCCCAGGTTTGGGAGTAGATGATGTTTAGTCTCACATTGGTTGTTTACATGAGTGGTCTTGGGTATATAACAAACCATGTGGGCTACTACTAGTACCTTGGGCTTAAGCATTTTGGGCCATGTGGTGTGGTTTGTGGATAAAATCAAGGTACTGGGCTAGTGGTCTACATGGGGCGTTACAATGTTAGACAATAGGACGTTAGTATGTTATTTAGAGTTAGATTACTATGGCAGACAACAACTAGCAAATACATAATGGTTACCCCAAAGCAAAAACAGAGTATCCAATATTTGTTTTTTTGTTCCTTTTTTAGTAATGGTTGAGATATAACATAGATACGATAGGTTACTTTTGGGACGAAACAGGGTCCAAAACATAAATTTTAAGATGCTTGAATTAAGGGAAAATTTCATAAAACCCCCCAAACTTTGACCCAAATATAAAAAATACTCCCAAACTTACAAAAGTTTCAATCGTACTCCCAAACTTCACTTCCGTTATCAAATATACTCCCACTGTCTGGATCTGTTACCTCACTAACGGGAAATGCTGAGTTGGAACTTAACAGACCAAAAAAAAACCGTTAAGTGACCCAAAACGACTTCGTTTTGGCCTCTTTTTTTATTTTTAAACTCATCTCCTTCCTCCCCCAATTCACAGGAAAACAGAGAGAGAGAGAGAGAGAGAGAGAGAGAGAGAGAGAGAGAGAGAGAGAGAGAGAGAGAGAGAGAGAGAGAGAGAGAAGGGTAAGACCATCCGGTGGCTGCTCGAGCACGTAGAGCCCTCCATCATCGTCGCCACTGGCACCGTCCCAGCCATCACCATGACCGTTGACGGTGCACTGAAAATCCCGACTACATCTTAAAAAGGCTATACCAGATCATACAATCAAGTGTACAGTCAATGGTATATGGATCTAAAAAGGCTCTGTTTGGATGATGAGCGAAATTGCCGATAGGATTATGGTAATGTTAGGAATGTATATACCTTTCTCCCAAATAATTTCCCAGAAAGCAAAAGACGAAGATCAGGTGATTCTTCATCACCACTCTCCCCACTCTCCCCATATATGTATTTATGTATGTATGTATCTATGGAGAGAGAAAGAGAGAGGAGGGCTGTTGATTTGAGAGGTGAAATCATCGGCGGAAGAGGACGAGAAGGATGTTCGGCGGCCGACTACTATGAGGGAGGGGAAGCGTACGGTCGTCAGACTTGCTTCTCTCTCTCTCTCTCTCTCTCTCTCTCTCTGTTTTCCTGTCAATTGGGGGAGGAAGGAAATGATTTTTTTTGGGTTAAATTCCTAAAACACCCCCTCATCTTTTCCATTTTTCCTTAAACACCCCCTAACCTTTAAAAACGTCCAGACAGACCCCCTCATCTATGCGAAATGCAAAAAACCCCTTACTCCGTTAACCAAAGTAAAAAAATGACAAGTTTACCCTTGTAAAAATTTTCTGAATTCAAAAACAACCTCTTCTCTCTCCCTTCTCTTCCCTGTGACACCTCTCCCACCTCTCTCTCTCTCCATCTCTCTCTCTCTCTCTCATCCATTCTTCATTCACTCCAAAATATATATATATATATATCCGATCAAAAAACCCCCTCGTCCTTTCTTGTTTTTGATCTTGGCGTGGGTAGAGGTAGAAGATGTCCGGCGAGTCTCCGGCAATGGACGGTAGGGGTTGATGCTCATGAACTCAGAAAGGGAGATCGAAATCAACTCACACAGTACACAAGTAATATTCAGAGCTTAGAACCAATTATGAACGATTGAAATCAAAGACTACCGCGGTCGGAATCCGCAGAGCTCTAATCTCATAATACAGTTCTAAATTGGTAAATGAATTCCTTAATCAATAACCTGATAGTAAATGGAACTAACAAAGCTATGACTTTGCTGGTTGTTGTTGCTGTAAATGAGATACCGAGATCCCCATTTGAACGTAGATGAACTCCCCCGAACCAGATTCCTACGGCAGACCACGCAGAGAATACCTAGTTCATTGTCGGAAGATCTGGGTATAACTTCTTCTGCCGTGAAACGCAGTGGTAGAGTACGCCAACTGCGATGAGAGGCAACCATCCCCGATCTAGTTCCAAGAATAATCAGTACTCAAATTTTGGGTACATACGAACCCCTTTAGCTGCTGCGCCCAGTTTCCGTGAAGCTCCGAGACCCACTGTTTCCGTGAAACCCAGAATGGGACGATCGTGAAACCCAGATGGGTACTTGATTTTGCAACCAGATCGTGTGAAGCTGGGGCGAAGTGTAGTGAGAGTTGCGAGAGAAGGAGAAGGGGTTTTTTTTTCTATAAGTTGTTTTTTAAACGAGGGTGAAATAGTCATTTCCCTTACTCCGTTAACGGAACTTTAACAGAAGGGGTGAAGATGGGAAACAGTGAAAGATGAGGGGGTGTGTATGGACGTTTTTAAAGGTTAGGGGGTGTTTTAGGAAAAATGGAAAATATGAGGGGGTGTATTAGGAATTTAACCTTTTTTTTATTTTTAAAAAAGGCCCAAAACGACGTCGTTTTGGGCCACTTAACGGGTTTTTTTGGTCTGTTAATTTCCAACTCAGCATTTCCCGTTACTCAGCATTTCCTTGTCTTCATTTCTCGGAAGTGAAGTTTGGGAGTACGATTGAAAAATTTGTAAGTTTGGGAGTATTTTTGATATTCGGGTCAAAGTTTGGATGCTTGAATTAATGTCAAACTATGAACAACAGATCCATTGAAAAATAAAAGAAAGGCGTATATTTTAATCTAGAAAGAACAGATGCCCTAGTGGATGTTCCTCCCTCTGCAACAAATATAACAAGGGAAAAGCAAAGACAAGGGTGAAAGGTGGACTTGAAACAACAACTCTTTATAACAATAGCTATGCTAAGAAAAAGAAGAAGAATAGACAAGTCAAGGGCTGAGTGAAGGATGTATCAAGTGTAGCAACAAAAAAAAACAAAAAAACAAAAAACGATGCCTGTGGTATGTTGGTCATTTCTGCAATTTTCTCTTAGACCTAAGACATTACACCTCCTGTTCTTAATATTTTTGTCAGATGTTAACATACCTAGACACAAAACTCAAATTCCTTTGATACTCATATTTAGAAATATGCTAAAAAATGTCCAAACCAACATAGAAGTCTCCACTACACATAGCATCGGCATTGATGCGTGACATGACACTGGCACTCTAAAACACAAGCTTTCGAAAATTGGAGGACATAACATGTTGGGACACGTCTCTAAAACATTATCGTATATCCTATTATAGAATGACAAATAATAAATAAGACTCAATATTGTTTCCACTTATCGTTGCAACATTAACTAGAATGTTCCAACATAATCCACTTCACAATTCACATTAATCTTTATCATCAATCAAATCATTAATGAAAAATACTTTTAATTTTCATTGTGCCTACCACTTCATTTGACACGTTCAAAGTGTCCCACGAGTGTCCATGGAGAAAACTATAACACAAACAAATTGAGTGTGCGACACGAGTCAGGAGAGTATTGGTGCTAGAAAAGTATCTGACACCACATGTGAACTCCATAGCAGTGTCCGTGCTTCATAGATTGACACACAGTTACACGATACAATTAGGATTCGATACAAATATGGCGATAGGGAAAAATCTAATTGATAGGATGTGGATATAGCAAAGACAAACTTGTAAATAAGTACTTTTATAATCTTGTTAAAGAGAGAAAATCAAACCAAAAGCTAGAGTGCATTTAGCTCATTCACAAGAAACCATATTAAGCAAAGAACATTCCAACTTCAACTTTTTTGGGAGCACGCATTTCTCTAACGTCCTTGATGTGGGAATGAACTCGATGCTAGGTGACTCAATGGGTGTTATTAATAGCTTTAATATGATCACTTAGATTATGCTTTTGATCCTTTTCCAATGTAGTAAAGCCCACTTGTTTTGCACCAAATAGTAGTAAATAGCCTTGATGATCTCACATGCGGATATGATTTGAATCCAAAATTTCCGTGAGAATATTCAGGATTGTTTATATTATATTGGTGAGATTGAAGGGAAAATTTATATCAAGTAGGAATCCATTAACGGTTATTTGAAGTGGAAATGTAAATGATACAACTTATATAAACATAGGAGATTCATAGTGCTGATCTAAGAGATGGGCTCGAGATTTTTTGGGGCTAATGATTATTACAGATAATGCTGAGGTGACTGGCACATGAACACTAGTAGGTTATTGCAGAACTAAGCTGTTCGAGATATTTTCGGATAAAAAAGGTTCAAGATACGATGGGGGCGGCTATTGGTGATGCTGGAATATCTTAATGATGCTCATCTACATAGATGCAACTACGTTGGAAGTTTTTTTATTAAAAAGATGGTTGCAGATTGGCTATGCAATGTTTTCTCTCGACCAATGATCATGGATGCAAGCATAGGAGACCAACGTGCTAGTCAAAGTTCAAGTATACCAGAAAAATAGAACATATGGTTATTCCATTATGTTAGACGTAGTTGACGATGAATGATTTAGGTGTCTAAGTGACCGATGATGGAATAACTTGATGATGCTCATCCCGTATATCAGTGGGAGATTTATGGAGAAAACAAGGTTGTCGTTTGGCTACTCAACTTGTTTTCCCTACCACCACTGATGACTATTGAAGTAGCTGGTTGAAGTATATAAAAAATGATTACCATGATACTAATACCTATTATGTTAGAGGTGATTGACTATTATTGTCTCCCTTGGACTCTCGATAACAATCATCAATCAAAATTGAAGATGTTGGAAGCAACTCTATATGGACTATATACATGTGTTTGTAACGTATATCTTGCAATGGAATGGATTTTATTCTCTTATGGAAGTCTTTCCAAACGAATTAATCAAGACAATTGTTTCCTTCACGACTAGAAATTGTTGTACACTATTTTACCTTCTGAATTGGGTTATACATATTATTTGAGACCTAAGTTGACACGAGATTGTATAGCTAGAAAAGAATTTTCAATATTTTTCTTCAACAAGAGTTGACCGAGCAAAATAGGAAAAAAAAGTATGTATGTAGCCGGTCCCAAATGAATTGATGATGAGACTTTACGTATCTTTCCAACTTTTGATGATGTCCTGCGTCGTTAATGGTAATGTATAACTCTATTATTATTCATTTTGTTACTAAAGTGTTAGTTTTGTTTTCTGGTTCCAAATGTGAGAGTTGTAGAATTTCAACCTTCTTTAAACAAATCTAAAATAAAACAATGGTCTTTGTCAAGAAAAATAAATCTAGAATGATTTAACTTGGAAAATAATGAGATATAAAGCAATTGTAATTATTTGAGATCTGCCGACTAACTTGAAGTTACCTCAATTGTAGTTTTTTAATTTTTTCTTCAATACTTGTAGATCTAAACCGAGAAAGCCCTTGTTTTAGCTAAGGATAGAGTTACGTTGTCGTTATGGCCTTAGTGCTACAGTACGGTTAGTTATGTTGTCCTTTTGGTCATACCACTAAAATGGCATGTTACAGTGAACCGCAAAGCATTATGTTTCATATCGAGAAATAATGTCTCATTGAAACTAATATATTAATCTTTTGACAATTGCTCGAGTGAGTACCATATTTATTTTCCACGAAAGAGTAGTACGTTGTAGTTATTTCAAATTTTCAATACTTCACATGCGTTGCATCTCTGTTGAGTATTGCTTGGGCCAAGCTTGCATACACTTCAAGATGCGGTTTCTAGGAGTAACGAAAGTAAAATAAGTGTTGGCTTGTCAGTTACCAGTTGCCCGAAAGTCAAGTTGTTTTTTAATACCGAATAGGGCTTCTCTCCAAGAATAACAATGTTACTCCTAGATCGCCCAGGCTTGGGTCCATAAGCAGTGAAAATTGACCTATGAAGATTTTCTTTCACTACGGCTCCGGTGGGTTCCCTTAACCAAGCCCTATGAGTCGACGGCTCATTGTTGAACAAGCATGTAGTCAGAGCCCCGGGCTCCTCCCATTGCTTGGGAGCTCACAATTTCATGTTCTCTTTTTCTCGCTGATATGTATCATGATATTGAACACCCTCCCTCGTGTGAAATCCCGACTTGATCTTGGAGATGAAGATAGTCATAAATAGAGCGAAACAAAAAATGAAGAGGGGAAGCAGAATGCAATTGGGGCCAAATGCAAACAGAGTGACTAGAACCCAAGACCTCTTTTGACCTTAGCTCTTGTGCCATGTTAAGTTACCAAATGTTGTACAAATTTAATATGTTCGAAAATGGACCCAACAATATATCATGCTATTCAGCATGCAACCACACACTTTGTTTTTCTTGGGACAAAATGACAAGACCTTACATACATTTGTATAATCCCAGCCCCACTCCTTGACTCGATACATTTACTTAGATATAATGTAATATTTTAGTTGAATTTGGTACACTTAATGCTTAGGCCAACTTGTAATCTATTCATTTTGAACGTTAAGTACATATTAAAAGAGATTTTATGAGCTTCTTTCAACAATTGATGATTTCACCCGTCTTCTACTTCTGTTAGAACTTTGTTTGATGTCAAGTTACCAATTTTGTTACTAGAAGATAAAGCGTTGTTTTGTATTTTAAACTTGCAAAATGCAATTACTAGGATTTTGACCTTTGTTGAATAAGTCGATCATAGAACAAAGATCAATAATAATTATTACAAATCTATAATGTACATATGGAGAAGTAATGAAACATGTAAAACAAAGTAACAGACATCACTTCTTTTTTGCCTTTTTTATGAACTTATGGTTGAAACTTAAAATCTTTTACACTTGTGGCTAGTCAAAGTTAGTTGCGTATTGATTACTAGCTTTTTGCTAGTCTAGATAAAATGACTCTGACACTTTACGCATACTTGCACCTGACACATGTACGGTTGTAACCGAGTCCGTGTATAGATGTGCCTCTGTTCTTGTTCTCTCCATTTTTTTTCCTTGATAGATTCTTTTGTCACTATCAACGAACCACTTTCCCACATTCTTGTATGTCTCATGTCACTATCTGCATCTTGTGTACCACCTCTCTCTCTCATCTCTGCCTCCCTCATTGTTCTTTTCTAGTATTCTCTTCTTCACACTCTTTTAGTCATCTTGGAAATCCACAACACCACCAGTGATGATCAGTTCTCCTTAGCCAAACCTGTCATTTTCCTCCATCTCCAGTAGATGCAACCATTGTAGCGTAACTACAGTATATTGTCCGCTGCCTTCCAATAGAAGTTACGTGTTTCTTTTCTTCTGCTCCTTTTTATCTATTTCTTCTTATTGTGTCTACGTTGCTCTTCAAAACCCTTGAACCCACAACCATAGCCACTTGCAAGCACTAATCACCGCACCAGAATCTCATGCTTCGACATTATATCTGTGTGCCTCTAAACCATTTTTGTTCTTTTGAATGAAACCTATCATATATTGTTTTTACTACAATGATCTCGCTAGAGTGGGGACGTAGCCGGCTTCCATTTTTGCTCTTTTCAATGAAACCTATCATATATTGTTTTTATTACAATGATCTCGCTAGAGTGGGGACGTAGCCAGCTTTTGCTTTTGCTTTAAATTGTGCTTATGACTCTTTGATCAATGTGTCAACACCAGGTCTAAGAAGTTTATGTATGATCACTTTGTAGTGGCTTGATTCTGGGTTTAGCCACTTCAAATATAATTGTTTGGAGTTTCGAAGTGTTGTATCATTGTTTTTGGAGTGGTAGGATATCAAGAAAGCATTAATGATGGTCAGTGTCCTGAGATTTTCATTGTTCTTCTTATATAATCTTATTATTTTCGTTTATTGCAGGCTTCTTTCTTTGTGTGCCGAGGATTTGTTATGTCATGCTATCAAATAATGGTTCAGAGCATGTTCTAAGTTCATGCAGAGAAGAAAATGATGGTAAAGTACATCTGGAACTAGGACATTGCTTTGACAAAGCTATTGTGCATGATGACAACTCCGTTGACATGAAGAATGAGGTTTTGAGGCTTTCAGTGGGACACTTCATGAGCTATAGAATATGATTGAGTTTCCTATGGTTGTTACCCTTATCGGTGTTCAGCTGCCCTCCAGGATGCAGGCTAATGATCTGGTATTTCATCTCAAACTCTTACTGTTATAGTTCAAACATGGTGGTACTTAATGTCATGATGTATCTTTGGGGTTAGAAGATGCATTAGTAGATGCCGTTTTTTTATTGATCTTTGGTGTCTGTGTTTGATTGTCATTCTGACCCTTGATGGTTCCGAACATGGGTTTTTAGTGAAATGCTTTCTTACTTTAGAATCCTAAGATTCGTTACTATCATTGAGGATTATAAAAAGCACTTGATAGCTAACTTCTGCCTACAGTTGCAACTGAAATGCTACTTTAAGAAACTTTGAAAAATAAAACTGTTATATAGGAGGAGACAGAGAGTAGGAGGGAGGGAAAGAGAATTAAAAGATGATTTTTTGCTCATTTTGAGATTGTGGTATCATTTCCTTATATTTGACGCTCTCCTTTTTCATAAAAGTGGAAACACATGTAAAAAGAAGTTTTATAAATTCAAACCATAAATGATTATGAAAACAACCATAAATCTAACACTTTTTTTATTTATGTTTTTTCCTTTTCAGAGAAATAAGGAACCACCCTATCCATGTTATTTTAGTTTAATTCCCAATTTGTAGTCTTGGTAACATATAAAACCTACTCTGAGAACAATCCAACTGCACTCTTCCACAACAGACACGTGTATACTAGATCCCATAACTTGAAATACACCAAAGTAATGAAATATGGTGATAACAGCCCAATCCGTCAACATCTATGACTATATACATATATATGATGTCTAGTTTATTGCTTCTAAGTTCTAATTTACCTTATTGATGAATTAAGAGTTAAGAGTTTGGAGGATCAGAACATGCACTAGTGCTGAAAACCTTACAATACATACGCGAACAAGCACTATAAAGCTGAATTTTGACTTCAAAAGTTAAATAACGAGAGACATCTGAAGTATGCGAGGTCGGGTGGTGGTTTCCTTTCTTGAATTTTCCTTTTTGCCTCACCCTCCCTTTACCAAGAGAAAAGAATACAATTTCGTTAGTATGATTGACTGAGTGCATTTATGCAGTGCAAAAAAATTGGAGGAAGTTTGTAGCTGTTATGGAACATGAACAGGGTCACTGGAAGAGGGGTACTTTGTTAACGGATTTTTAATGAATCACATACTGTTATTTTTTGCAGGCTTCTAACTTCTTTCATCGTGTGCTGAGTATTTGTCAAGTCTTTCAATTTCGAATACAGTTTCAGAGTATGTTATAAGTTGATGCAGTAAAGAAATCATTGTTGCGGTTAGGAATTACTGGCATTGGTGGAGCTATTGTGAAGTGATGATGTCCACTGTCCAGCTCACCTTATGCAGCCCAATGGGCCGATTTTTATCTCAAATACTTCCAAGGTTAGTTTCAACATGACTACTGTCATGCTTTATGTAGTTAGGCTAGAAGAGGCATTCACTGCATTTTTCTTGTTTAGGAATATTGGATATTCTGATGCATCGAGGTTTGCTTCTAGTGAATGGCTTCTTAGTTCTCTTTTATCTCTTTTTTTGTGAGGTTATTTTGGAGAAGAGAGTAATAAACGGTGGTGTATATTTCTTGTGTTTTCCTTTAATAGATACATAAGTTAGTTCTTGTTTATTTTCATCACAAATAAGGTTCACTTGGTTACGTACGCCCTGTAGGCTATAGCAAGGCACAAGTCAATGTGAAACCAGTGTTCCAACTACTCAAAAAGTGGATTTCTGAAAAAATGCAGGCTAAAATTGACCTACCAACTTTTATAGATATATAAGCAAACAACTTGCCAAGGCTTGATTGGCACTTCGACAACACTTCTTGAACTCTCATAAACATATCTGTGGTGATGAATTTAATTTGAGTAACAATGTTCTGCATTCTTCATAATGTAAGTTATGCACCCTACACATCTTTGCAACAGTTTTATTAAGAATACATAATGCGAATAACAACTTTCGGAAAGTCTTTTCATCCTTTAGACTGGAACTTACGTTAACGACAATTTCATGAATTATTGAGAATCTGATTTATTTAATTGATCAGTGTTATCAAACAAAAGAGTTATGTTACATTTTTGTTCTTGCTCTTGAATGAAATTTCCCAAGCGTGTAACGTCTTTCATTTGGTGAAAATTGGAGGTTCCTTTAGACCTATATTCTTTTACATTTTCTCACGAGGTTTTAATTCATTTTGAGTTCCAGTGGAACTAGGCCCAGTGCAATTTCTTTTATGGAGAAAGCTATTTGTTAAAACCAAACATTGTATTGCAGGTGGATATCAAGAATGCGAAGGACATAGATAGAAAACATGGGTCCTAATGGCGATGTGAAGTTTTACCATGTTTTCGGGTTGATCGGACCCAACTAGCAATTCATCACTCAAGAATAATGGTGGATTGAAATCTCTGGGGGCTACTAGTTAAGGCACTTTAGTCCCATTAATATGTTTCTAAAGCGTTGAAGTTGAAATTACTGTTTCGGGGGAAATATAATGATGTTTGGCAATTTTGCTTATCAACTATTTACGACTCCCTCCCCTCCGTCCCTTTTATAGTGTGGACATTTCCATTTTGGGCTGTCCCTTAATAAGTGCGTGTTTTGAAAAGTTAATGGGTAAAAGTTTGTACAATTGTCATTTTGCCCTTTTGAAAAATTAGTGGGTAAATAGTTAATGGGTAAAAGTGGAGGATAATTTTGGGAAAGTGGAAGTAAAAGTTGATGTGAAAAGTGTAAAGTGGAGGTAAAGTTGATGTGAAATGTCTAATGATAATATTTTCTTTAATAAGTTGGATGTACGAAGTTACACACTTAAAAAGGGACAGAGGGAGTAGTAACTTAGAGCAGGCTTGCTGATGAGCACAAAAAATCGACACTTAGAGGCCCCAACATCACATGTACTTAGCCTAAATTGTGTGTAATTTTACTATATTATTGTCTTATTGGTCTTTAACAGCAAATTATTGATTTTTGCAGGAAAATATGACAATATTATTTATTTCACCCCTTGGAATAAAGAGGCCGAAGTCAGATTTGGAATCGTAGAGAATTAGCTAATTAATCATATCCAATTCTTTTACAGAAGAAATCTTGACAATTGAATAACCATTCCTAAAGGAGGTGCACGTTTGAGATGTGTGGCAGCTTTGGAGTGTTTTTTTTTTGGGAAGAATATGGGTTTGATTGAAATTGATCTGTACAAGGAAAGAAATTCTATAGTGATGCACCAGTTAATATCAGAAAAAAAATAATCCTCCCAAAAGGGAAGTCTCCTCATAAAGCAATATTTCTCCTTTCCAAAGGAGATAACTAGGCACATTATAAAAGAAGCATCGGTCGATGCTATCAAGTGGAGAAGACCACGGCAGAGAAAGGAACACCCTGTTTGGATGCCGGATTTGGCACCCGGATTTGGCAAACACCCGGATTTGTAATCCCGGGCCCACTCTACTCCGGTGTTTGGATGCCAAAACGGCCCCCCGGATTTGATCGAAAAATGTCACTGTTGGGAGTACAAATCCGGGAGAACCCGGACTAGCTAACGACAGCTTCCCCCCTGTCGTTAGCAAATCAGGGGGGATTTGTGGGATTTTGGTACCAATCTACCCTTCTAAATCCGGGTGAGATCTAGAACTCGAAATCGAAAAAAAATGGAGTTTTCCGGCTAAAAGCCGACCGAAACAACCAATGGAACTGCTGCAGTACCTGAAACTCGCCTGCTGGGTTCGCCAAAACTCCCCTGCTGGGTTCGCCGGAGCTGCTAGGTTTTTTCCGGACCAGATCTGTTTTTTGTGCAAGGAAGAGAAGTTTGGGTTTACCGAAAAAAGAGAAGTTTGGGTTTTTGCCGGACTAGACCTGCTGGGTTTCTTTCATTCGATATAAACAAGGGATAGGGGAAAATGCTACTGTGTGGTTGGGTGCACAAATCAATACTTTAATTAATCTTTATGTAAAATACTAGTTCATGTCAAAAAAAAAAAAAAAGACACAAAGTAGTGTAAATATATTTATGCAAATTATTGATATCTAATAATTTTTTTTAATATCTAATAAACACAAGTGTGGTTGGAAATATATATTTTTATATCTAATAAATTTTAAAACATTTTTATGTACTTTCTGTGCATTTATTCTATGTATTATGTATTTATTAATAACTTGGGGCAATTTAGTCATTTGACCTCTTATCCTATCAAATCCACCTTCTTAATCTCCCTTCTCAAAATAACATCCAAACACCTCACTAACAAATCCACCATTCTTATGAGGTGGGGCCACCCTCATTATCAAATCCACCCTCATTACAAATCCACCTTCAAATCCACCCTCATTACTAATCCACCCAAATCATCTCCGGCATCCAAACGGGGTGGAAAGGTACACGGCTGAGGCAAATTGTGAGATCCCGAGTACACCGCGGGAAGTAAAGTTTATTTACTTTCATTCGTTTTCGTAAGCTTTAACATTCATTGGAGTTTTGTTATTATAATTTGATTATACGTTCTAACTCCATGAGTGGCTAGTCGTTTTAGGGTGTGTTTTTCAACAGATTTTTGAGACATAGAATCTCACATTTTATGACACTCTAATCTCAACACATAAAATGTAAAAGTGATTTTATGAGATTTTCATAAAATCCTCCTAAAATCTATAGGAAAACTATTACATTTTATCAGTTGGGAAAACAACTTCATTTTATCACCCCTCCATAAAATGTTCATTTTATGAGATTTTCATAAAATGCACCTAAAATTTATAGGAGAACAAGGTCTAAACTAGGGTTGGGGATGAAACCCCATAATTTTTATTATATGATTTTATATATATGATTTTTCCTACGTGCGTTTATCGTTTATTGTTATTGACTCATTAATTAATATGCACGGACTTTGAATATGGATTTAATCGTTATGAATGGGTTTTTTTCATGATTTGAAGTCATCTTATTAATCGAATTGCTTGGTTTATTAAAAGTTAATATTCAAGTACGGGGTATCCATTGTGATTTGTTATTACGGATACAATGGATGATTTTGGCCTAAACTTTGAATCCGAGGGGGAATATATTTTGTTATAAATAAAAGGGCTTAACGAAATATTATCCACGGTAATAATTAAGATTAACCTCTAAATCATTGTGCAGAATCATAGCAAAAATCATTGCATAAGATTATTCAATATATATTTATGAGTGTGGATTCCGAAACCTTAGTTATTTTCTCAACCGTTAGTCTCCACTACTTTTGCGTGCTAGTTTAATTATTTGCTTTGTCACTATTTTATTTTATTTTTATTTTCAAATCAACCACAACTTTTGGAAACTAGGTTCGGGTTTCGATCAATTTAAGTTTATTTGGTTTTCCTACAAAAAAAAATCACGTAACTAAACTTTAATCCGATTCGTGCGCTTGCGAGTACTTTAAAATTTCACAACACTTGCTAGTGTAATTCCACTTGGGTACTCACGCTGTTAACTTGAACCGAACTACATTTTTGCAGCAACTTAAATGTAATAATATCTTCAAAGTGAAAGTTTAGGTTGTGTTTGGGCATCTCGGAAATTTTTTGATGACCTACCATGGTTTTCTTGTCATATCCGGAAAGAAACTTTACGGATTTGAAATAACGGATGGCTCTTATATTTTGTTTTCTTGGTTGTGCATATCTGGGAATCCATAGAAGGAAATTAGTCATGGTTAAGTTGTGAAGTGATTTGAGTCAGGTGGGTTATGAATGGCGGTGCTAGGAAATGATAATCTCAACTACTAATCATTTGTCGAGGGTAGTTGTTCTACTGTGTCGTGTTGGATGCAAAGAAGAGATTGGTGCACAACCCAAATGGTAGCATTCCGTCAATGTCCTGAAACGTTACTGTAAAAAAGATGAAAGCGTAAATGAAGAGCGGAACAGCACTGCTGCTTGCATGCTTTATGAAAGCATCCTTTTGGGTGGCATGTGAAAGCAGAGCTTGCCGTGACACAAGTTAATTGGCGATGGAATAATCCATATTTTGTTTAAGGAAGATATTTAAGTTTAAGGTTTATGTGGACAGAAAATAAATTTGGAATTTTTGAATAATGATAAAGGAGAAAAAAAAGAACACAATTTAAACTTTTGTTTCTAGAAACGAATCTGAGGGAAAAAAAAAAAAAAAAAAATACTAGTATTGATTAGCAAAAAACAACTTAATTAAATTCAAAAACGTATTTAGCAAATTCGAGTTCGGCATAGTATTTTTTTGGAACAGGGGTTAACATAGTCCGAGAACAAAATTTCAAAGGCCTCGATTTAATTAACTACTCGCTAAATCGGTTAATTGGCACCCAGCGGCAGGTTCTCTCATCGGCTCTCTCTCTCTCTCTCTCTCTCGTCATCATCATCATCCCTCCTCTCCCTGATCTGCATTTCCCAATTATCACAAACCCAGCAATTGTGAAGCAACTAATTAGCTCACAAAGTTGATGCTTCTTCAAATCTACACTTCCGGGCTTAAAGTATCACGTAGGTTTTGTTTCTGATTTATATGATTTTGTTTATCAATTTCAGCCACAGAGGTTTCCCCCATTGATCTCCGTTGATTCTAGGGTTAGGCTTTCGTTTTTTGTGCTTGGATCAGTCTCTGGTCCCTTTAAAAGCCTTGCTACCCAAAGATGTGAGAGTGAATTCAAGCCATGCACACAATCCCAAGCGTAATATTTTTCTGCAATCAAGTGTTACAGCTTACAAATCCCCATTTGGAGGTTCGAATTTTAAAAATTGAATTTTTATGTCAACGTGATATCTGCTTTTGATGGGCCTGTTAAGCAATTTTCTGTTTAGACGTATTGCATGCGGTGTTGGATTACAGGGTTGTTTGAGGGAAATTTCTTGTGTTGTTTGGGGAATTGGAAGCTGCATTTCCATTTTATAGGATGATGGTCAGTTGAATGAATAGGAGTATCTGTAGAAAACTTTTGACATTGATGACTCTGTAAAATTCACTTGTTGAAAGTTGGTATTGTTGAAAATTGGCACAGTGCATATGATATGCATAACCAACCAAGTAACTTTGTTTGATGAGTAATCTCTGTCTTCAGCTCTCCCTTTCTCTCCATTCATACACATACTCGTCAACATTGTCGTATGTAGTACTATTTTGGTCTATAACTTTGCCATGGTAGATCGACAATCTGATCTGTTGTACTGATTTGTTGCCAGATTTTATGCCTCGCCAATTTGTTGTAGCTCTTGAATTCGAGGAATTTGAGCGGATATATTGATGATTGGCATTGGGGAACGAGCAGTGTTGTGGTGATATTTTGTGTGTAACAGAGAAAAAGAGATGCAGGAAAGCCAATCCTCAGTATGGGGTGAATCCAAGGAGGAGGAGGAGGAGGGCATGGCAGTTCGAGAAGTGTGTGCAAACGGACTTTGCATGAAAACCACAGAAGTCGAAGCAAAGCTCGATGAAGGAAACATTCAAGAGGCAGAATCTTCATTGCGGGAGGGCTTGTCCCTAAATTCCGAGGTTCAGTATGCCAAGAATGACCTTTTGACTTTCACATTTCCGGTTTTATTTTTGTCTCCCAACGAACAAGTTTTGTAGACTTCTGTTATGCTTAATGTCTCTTCCTACCTGGGTTGTGTTAAACAAACATAAGATTAGTAGGAACACACTTCATTGCCTTTCATATTTGGTCTTTATACCAGTGTGTGATATTCACAGAAGAAGTTGGGTAGCAGGGGCAGTGGGGCTCAAGTTTCGTCTTTATTTACTTGTACTGATAAAATTAGTATAAAACTTTTGGAAAATTTGAGGCACCATACTTTCATTGTTCAATTTCGAGGTTTGATTTGCTGATAACCTTTGGAGTTTATAGACTTCTGGTTTTTTAATCCACAAAGTCACTTTTTAGGTGGAGTTTATAGACGAAGGTTGTCAAAACGGGATATGTGCCGTGTATCATTTTTTTCATGTTACGTATCACGTATAGGACGATACAATAGCAAGAAAATTTAAGTTACTAAATAGTTCTGCCAAATCTAAAATGCAAAATCGATGGCATAAATTTAAAAGAAAAATGTACAAAAGTTCACATCTAAAACCACATAACATTGTCTTTTAACAAAATTTAAGGCATCATATACGCGTATCCCCTTGTGGATCTATGGGCATCACATAATATTTTCTTAAGTATAAGATACATTTAGACAAACGAATTAGGTGTTTCTCTCACCATCTGAATTTTAGGCAAGAGCCTGATGCAGTTAAAGATCATTATAATTCATTAGACATCCTGCTATATGCGTAATGCACTCTGTAGATGTCATCATTTATTTCTTCTTTTCATGTACTGTTGTAAAATTTTAAGGCATGTATCAAATGTGGTGCACTGGTGCTTATGGTTCTATTTTCTTAAAAACAATCACAGGAAGCAAGAGCTCTTCTAGGGAGGTTGGAATATCAAAGAGGAAATGTGGAAGGTGCTCTTCGTGTGTTTGACGGTATTGATCTTCAAGCAGCTATACAGAGGCTTCAACCCGTTGCTGAGAAACAGCCGTCTAAGAAGGGCCGTTCACGCAATGAATCAATGCATAATATCTCTCAACATGCCGCTAGCCTTGTGCTTGAGGCTATATATTTGAAAGCCAAGTCTCTTCAAAAGCTTGGGAGATTAACTGGTATGGAGCTTTTCTGTCATTTGATCCTTTGATATTGGCTGTCCTTTTGGTTATCTTATAATTGTCCCAATTAGTGAGTTGAATTTCTGGATCTCCACTAATGAAATCATTGCACTCTACAAACTCTAACTTTCCAAAAATGCCATTCAATTCAAATTAGATTTGTTACTTAAATTCTACAGAGAAGGGAAAAAAGGACTGAGAATTTTGTTCTTCGACTTTTCAAAATTGTAGAACAATTTGGTATAGTAAAAAGTTCAAAATTATACAAACAGAATGGGACGGAAGGAGTATTTGTTTACTTGATTACCTACAAAGCTTTCTCTTGCTGGGGTTTTACAGATGCTGCTAATGAGTGTAAAAGTGTCCTTGATGCGGTTGAGAAGATATTCTATCATGGCATACCTGATGTGCTAGTGGAAAATAAGTTGCAAGATACAGTTAGTCGCGCGGTAGAGCTACTTCCAGAGCTTTGGAAGCAGGCTGGTTGCTACCATGAAGCAATGTCTGCTTATAGACGAGCGCTCCTAAGTCAATGGAACCTGGAGAATGATTGCTGTGCAAGGATTCAGAAGAGATTTGCAGTGCTATTGCTGTACAGTGGAGTGGAGGCTGGCCCACCTAGTTTGGCAGTTCAAATTGACGGATCATATGTACCTAGAAACAATCTGGAGGAGGCAATTCTGCTTCTGATGATTCTTACGAGAAAATTTTACCTCGGTAAGATCAAATGGGACCCTTCAGTGATGGAACACCTTACAGTTGCTCTATCTTTGTGCAGCCAGACTTCTGTTTTAGCAAAACAACTTGAAGAGGTAATGCCTGGTGTATTTCACCGTGTTGAACGATGGAAAGCCATGGCACTTTGCTATAGCGGAGCAGGACAAAACGAGGTTGCCTTGAATCTATTGAGGAAGTCTCTGCACAATCATGAAAAACCAAACGATCTTACATCTCTGTTGCTTGCTGCCAAAATCTGCAGCGAGGATGCCCTTCTTGCTGCAGAGGGTGTGGGTTATGCACAGAGGGCAATTGTGAATGCAGTGGGGATAAATGAACATCTGAAAGGTGTTGGCCTTCGCATGTTAGGTCTTTGTTTGGGAAAACAAGTCTCTTCTTCAGATTTTGAGCGATCTCGTCTTCAGTCTGACGCATTAAAATCGTTAGATGGAGCGGCTGCTCTTGAGTGTAACAACTCTGACCTTATTTATGAGTTGGGAGTTCAGTATGCAGAGCATCGGAATTTGAATTTGGCTTTGCGGTATGCCAAACAGTTCATTGACGCAACTGGTGGATCTATTCTAAAAGGCTGGAGATTGCTTGCCTTGGTTTTGTCTGCTCAACAGCGGTTCCCAGAGGCTGAAGTGGTGGTTGATGCTGCTTTAGATGAGACAACGAAATGGGAGCAAGGACCGCTACTTAGGATGAAGGCAAAGCTGAAAATCGCACAGTCATCACCCATGGATGCAATTGAAACTTATCGTAACCTCCTTGCATTGGTTCAAGCCCAGAGGAAATCATTTGGGCCTTTTCGTGGCTTGCATCAGGTTAGATCCATTACTCCCTTATGCTTTGAGATGAAAATTTTAGTTTTGGACCTCACTTGAATGTAATACCTTCTACCTATTTTGCCATAACTAGTTGTGTGTCAATATCATTAGCATGTGATACTATCATGAGAAAACGGACTGACCGTATGACTTTTAGTGATTGATATTGATGATGGATTAAAAAATATGAGGAAGGTGTATATGTTATGTTTTAGAATATTTGGTGAAGATACATGTACATTGTGCATGATGTATGAACTAAAATAACTAATCCAAAAGCCAGGTTCTACATCTTTCATACAACACACTCACACAAGGGCACGCGCACACACTCACACACACAAAGAGGAAACCTTTGGCTACACCTACAAGGAAATGGACACCATAATATATCTTCAGGTCTAGTCAGGGCCGGCCCTGATGTTTGGGTTGCCCAAGCCCAAGCACTTGCTTGGTTGCCCACTTAATACTAAATTATAAAATAAGTATATATTCAAGTAAAAAAATAACAAAAATTCAAGAGTTATTTTAGGGCCCAAAGCAAACTCCAAATATTGCACCGCTACATCTTCAAGAGTTCTTCTAGTAAATTTATTATAAAAGATAAATGCAAAAAAATATAATTGTAAGAATTTTTTTTGAGGAAAATAACAAAGTATCCTCATATTTTAACTATGATTTGTTTCAAAAAATTAATAAATTGTGTTAGCTCGTTCGATTTGTTTTCAATTTTCCACCATTGGGATTATTTTTTTAAATTAAATGTAAGAACATATCACTTGTATATTATTGATGTGTATATTAAAAGTTAAATTTCTAACAATGTAATTGAGTAATGTGATTTCGTAATATTATGGATTGAAAAGGAAAAAACAAAAAGTCTAGAACCACACTCAAATGCACCCACATTTACACGAACACATGCATAAATCTGCAGGACTCACTCATATACGAGATAAGGAGTTGCCTTTGAGACTCGAACTCAACCGGCTCAGGAATTTGGCAATGCGAGTGACCATCAGACCAAGTATACAACTTGTGTTTTAGTAGGAAACATTTTATATTTATACAAAACTTACGGTTTTTTTTTTTTTTTGGTTGCCCCTGCCGGGGTGGGTTGCCCAAGCCCGGAGGCTTGCCAGGCTTACCCCAGGGCCAGCCCTAGGTCTAGTTAAAAACCACAAGGAGGAGAGAACAATGGACCCTAGTAGTAGGATACTAGGATCATCTAGTGTTGACTTCTAAATCTTTATGGGTGCTAATTGGTTTGCTGCACCATTCTCTTCCTTATAGAGCCTTAGTTTTCAGGTACTAATGACATTTCATCAGAATTACATGTTATGTGCTTTCTTCTGGAGAATAAATTGCAAAGGGGGTTTTGCTATGTTTTTGGTTTAGGAACATGGATTTGCTTTAAATAGACATTGACCTTGATAGCAATTTGTAGGCGATACTTACAATTCCCTTCTCAGTTTTTGTTTTCGATTGATTTGAAAATTCCAAATTGCATTAGGATTAATAGCCCTTTTTTAATGACAGATTAATGATGATAAATTCAATGAATTTGAAGTTTGGCATGGTCTTGCAAACTTATACTCCAGCCTTTCACATTGGAGGGATGCAGAGATATGCTTGGAAAAAGCTAGAGCACTATTTGAGTACTCTGCTGAAACACTGCACACAGAAGGTGAGACCTGAAACTTGATCTAGTGCAATAATGAATTCTTTGAAGATTCATTTCATGTTACTTTTCTTGGTTCTTGTGAATATACATACAGTTAATGGCTTCTTCGTGTATGTTTTGTCTGCCTATTGTGATGTACTTTGTCATGTGTTAGAACAGATCAACTTGTTGCAAGATGTTGGAATGTGCCGTCATATATCCTTGAGACAAAGGGAAATAGATAGCGTAGATCATATTCCAGGCTTCCAGTCTCTTACCAGATGATAAGTGGTGTGATAGTCATATAGAAGGTTTAAGACGTGGTACCTATTTATGTGGTCTAGGGTCATCATGTTTTGGGGAAAGAAATGGTAAATTGACTAATCTACAAAACCCAATTTAATGTCAAACTTGAAGGTGCAAAATAGAGTTTAATCTGGACTCTACAAATATGCTAAGCATTGGAAAAATGTCCTTTCAATCTATTTTCCACCACTCTGTATTAAATAAAACACTATTCTAGGTGAGATATAGCTTAGTTATGGTAGAAACTAAATGAAAATATCTCGGTACATGTTTTGCGTAACTGCTGTGCATGAAGTAGTACCGTGCAAAGTACTGGTACTCCGTACACGTACGACATGGTTTTGGAAGTTACTATGCTTCACAGTATATTGCTCATGTACTCATTAGCCGTTTCTGAAGAGGGTTCTAGCATAAAATAAAGTGTAGCTCAACTGAGGCCTGATTCGAATATTGTTGTTACTCAACCACGAAAAAGTAAACAAAAAAGTTTCAGCTCGATACTGGTCCTTTCGAACAAGTTTCAGCCAGATACTGGTCCTTTCGAGCCGTGTAACCCGGTTCCTGCACCCCTTCCTGTGAAGCAAAGTCCCACATCGCCTAGGTACCAAAGTAATATGAAATATATAAGCGTGAGGGTACCCTCACTTCAAGGGCCAGCTTTTGGGGTTGACTTCTATCCTAGACCGTGTAACATGGTATCAGAGTTGGGTACCAGAGATGGGTAGGGTGCGTGTCTCTCGCTTGCACTCGTGGCAGGTGCTGCCGAGTGAGCTGGCTGCGTGTGAGGGAGGGTGTGAAGCGAAGTCCCAGATTGCCTGGGTACCGAAGTACTATGAAATATAGGAGCGTGAGGGCATCCTCACTTCATGAGCTAGCTTTTGGGGTTGAGTTTTACCCACGACTGTGTACACTTCCCCTCTTAAGGGTTCTGGCCTTTATAAGCTTTTCAGTTCATTAAGAGGAACATCAAGGGATGATCATATTAGGTGGATCCTTTTGTTGACGGATGCTCCTATTGTACTCGTAGTCTCAAAAGGATGAGTACTTACCATTCCTATTATATTATTTTTGGTTTGAATTGCTCAACAGCTATTTTACTATTTTGAATTGCAATGAGAGGTTTTCTATTTTGAATTGCTCTTTTGGAAAGATTAAATGAGAATGTGGATAAGAGGCTCCTGGGACTGATGTGAGGTGGCTGGGATTGCTGTACTTTTGGGAGAGAACTCCAGCCAACCATGAAGCTGTCCAAACTAGATTTCCAGACTACCAATTCGTACGATCCAGATATCCGGCAGTTTGGACAACTCTTTTCTTATTTACGATTTTCCCGTTCTTACTTGTAACCTGATGCTTTTGTTATGTATTGGTTTTTGTGGCAACAAAATGTTTAAAAAACGAAACAGGCTAGGAGGGATTTCTGGGGAAGTTAAGGGCACTACACACTTTTGAGTGATCGTGGTGTGGTGTGAATGATTAACAATATTGACAAAGCTTTTAGAGGTTCAGAATAGCAGATATGAGTCATGATTCATGGGTGATCAGTTGACTAAAGAGCTCCAGACAGCATTTAAAAATTCAATGACTTTATTGAGTAAGACCAGCTTACTTCTATTGATGTATGTATCTATTGTCTTAGTCATTAGACTGGTTATAGAGCTTGAAACCAACCTCAAAATGTCAGTGTATATGCAATGCATATGCCCATATAGGCCCCGTATGATCCCCATTTTTTGGAATTGGACTACCAGTCCAAAGGGGCCACAAGTCCTGTGTTTGTTGGGAACTTTTTCCTTAGGGATTAAATACAAATTGGATAGGACATCCCACAAAATTTAGGACATCTGATTACCTGGGGGCAAAGAGATATAAATCATCCCATCACTATTAGTCCAGTTAAACAAAGGGGCTAATACCTGACCCATCCTTTGTCGAAATAAAGAAAATCCCTTCTAATAGCAAAGAGACCGTGGAACTTGCCGGTTGGCCCAGTTGGTTGGGTACTTGGCTAAGTTCATCTAGGTCAAGGATTCAACTCTTGACCACCACTAACCTTTTAACATCTGTTGTAAAAATTTCTTGCCATTCTTTAAAGAAAAAGGACCGTTAAAGTTCTGATATTTTGTGCTGTAATTCTGCTAGGTATCATATGCGAAGCACAGGGACAAAGCCAAGAAGCTTTGGCTGCTTATACCAATGCTCTTCTTCTAGAACCTGGTTATGTACCTTGCAAGATCTTGATTGGTGCAGTGTTGTCGAAGATGGGCTCAAAGGTGCTGCCGGTTGCAAGAAGCTTACTCTCAGACGCACTGCGGATAGAACCTAAGAATCGCATGGCTTGGTATTACTTGGGATTGGTTCACAAGGATGATGGACGAGTAGGTGATGCTATAGACTGCTTTCAGGCTGCCTCTATGCTGGAAGAGTCCGATCCCATTGAAAGCTTCAGCTCTATTTCTTAACCAGTTTTGATCAACCAGAGGTTCAAACCTTCAAAATTCTCCCCTTCAACTCTCCTCCAGCTTAATGTAATCTGTCAAAGCAGTAAGCATCAGTGTAGCTTGATTCGTATGGGTTTTGGTTGCATAGTCATCTTGGATATGTAATGGGACTTGTGGAAGGGAAGGAAAAGAGAAGGTACAAAAAAACTATAGATATATGGAAGGAAATCCGTTGCATTTTCTGTCTCTGATAGAAGTTCGTATACAAATGCTTGATCCAAACACAACCTAAGGCTCTGCTGTGATGGATGTTATTGGAAAGTATGGAGAACTGGCTCCAAGTTACTGAATTTGGTTTTGAACAGAGATTGGAGGCAAGTGGGGCATGTAAATGCTTGTTGCTCAAATGAGTGAATTCTTTGGAAGATAGATAATTTATTCAGGTTCTTTGAGATGCATTCTTTGTATTAAAGGCTATGTTTCTTTCACTATAGAATATCAATACTGAAAAACTAACGAAGCTTGGTTGTTTGAAAATTAAGGAAAATACCATATCTGTTCAGCCAGCGCCAAAAGAGCAAGAGCATTTAACTAAAAAGATGTGTTAATAGTTACAACGAAAAATGCAGAGGCTATAGGTGAGTTTAATTAGGACAAGCATGGTAAGAACCTTGCTCCCATAATCTTCCAGTAGTAGCTTTTGAAAGACGTTTTTACACTCAGCAATCTCACTCTCGAGCAAGCTCATGCACGCGCAATATGCGACTTTTGTAGGAACTAGTGGACACGCGCAATATGCGACTTTTGTAGGAACTAGTGGACACGCGCAATATGCGACTTTTGTAGGAACTAGTGGACACGCGCAATATGCGACTTTTGTAGGAACTAGTGGACAGAGAAGATGAAAAATAAAACAAAACTGGTGAAAAACTTGCCAATATATAAATATTCTCGTGTAACCTTCACTTTTGTTTCATGCAACAAAAAAAAAAAATTAAAGTAAAACTAACCACGCGCACACAAAAAAAAAAAAAAAAAAATTTGTATAGCTAATGTTTGTGTGCGCCAACAGATAGCAAAAAATGCTCCTCAACAGTGTTAAAATGCATTTTCCCGTTGCCAATTTTTCCTCTCCAACTCCTCTTAAATTTACCTGTCACCTATTAAAAATTAAATTACTAATTCTTTTAATAGTATTTTAATACAAAATAAAAACTGGAAGAGGAGAGAAGGTGGGGGTGGGAATGAAGAGAAGAGAGGTACAAAAAAGATAAAATGTTCAATCCCTTGTGACAGTAGCTAGGGAGATGTAGCAAGCCCACTCTCACAGAATGTATTTTGTCTTTTGGTTTGGCGAGTCTAGTGCAAGCCCTTTTTTTGTGAAAATGCTCTTTATTATTGCTAAAATGAGATATGCATGGTCTGGTGCACTTGCCCTAAGAATGCTCTAGTGAGTTTTTCTTTTGCTAAAATCAACATTTGATAAAATCAAGTGTTGATTTTAGCAAACGAGGAGAAGATTTGAAGAAGATTAAATCTTCTCCTTGTTTGCTAAACTCAACACTTGATTTTAGCAAATGTTGATTTTAACAAATGGAATAGCGAGTTGTGGCATAAATGATTATCACGTGGATTTCTCTTCTTATGAATCTTATCAGAATATAAACATTGAAGGTTTTGCAAGTAAAATATCTTGTCTTTGAGAAGAAAAAATTGAATCTAAACGACGTAATTTTGTCAATTCACATAAAAATTATACGCTGTAATAAAAATCAAGACCGTCTTCTCAATTTTGACCCCACTTCTCTAAAATCCTGGCTCCGCCCCTGCAAATGGATTATTAAATTATTTCAATGATATAGAACGTGGTAAATGCACTTCCATTTGAATTATGACTAACATGGAAGAATATCTCAATCTTTCCACCAAAGATGGGTTTCATTCAATTCTTCCACCTCCACGATGAACATCCTCCCACAAGCTACAATTACAAAGGGTTCATTTGATTAGCGAGGTAATAGAAAATGAAAGAAAGAGAAAAAGAATACACTTTTTCCGTATTCAATTGGCAAGAATGTGTAGGAAAAACAGCAGTGAAAAATAAACAATAATCAGAAATTATTTAGGAAACAAAATCGCAAACCGAGGCCCGTGTATCACACGGTGCCCTTAAGACAAATCCGCCGCCTCACCAGAGGTGCTAGAGGTTATTTCAGTGTTCGTCTCACAGGGTAATTCGGTCAACTCAGTCACAGTAGCATCGTCTGTGACTGCCTGTCGAATTGAAGAAGTGTCTGTACTCTCTCCACAAAACAAAAAGAACTCAGAAGAAGATGAAAGACATAAACTAAACTCTTTCTGGTGTATCTAGAAAAGGAAGAAGTAGCTCCCTTTCTAATAGAGGAACTCTGAAGACAAAAGACAAAATTGAATTGGAGGATGACCTATCCACCACATTTTACCAGCCAATTCAAAGCAATCATCCAATGCTATGCTGGTGGGAATTCAATTCATACGTATAATTGAGTTCAAGGTTTTTTGGGCTTAAAAAAACATAAACATGGAAGACTTAAAAATCATTTCTGCTTCAAACTTTAGGCCCAATAGGCCTAAGCCCAATGAGGATACAAGTTTATTATTTAGTAATTTTGAGCCTGTAGCCCACAATAATTCCTAACTAACCTAGACCAGACCACAGACCTCGGACCACAAGTCGTGGGCCCATGAATTTTGAGTTCCGGTCCCGGCCTTTGTCTAAGTGTTCAGCGACAGCGAGCGTGCGCGAGTCATTTCTGTAGTAAACTTGGTTTTTTCCATTTCCCCTAATGAGACAATTCTCATTCATCCTTTAAATGGATTATATTCATATTTAGGCGCACCAAAATAATCGAATAATTTATCCATTTTCCAATTGAATGTCATAGAAAGTGTTAGGATAGTGAACGGCTAAGTTTGGATGCCCATAATCTTTTATAGGACTTGGAATTTGATTAGAAAGTGTTAGGAAAGTGAACGGCTAAGTTTGGATGCCCATAATCTTTTATAGGACTTGGAATTTGATTACCAAGAATCAAATTCTTAGAAATTCGATTACCAAGAATCAAATTCCTAGTAATTCGATATCAGGAGCAAATGCAATTCTATTCTGACGTTTGGATTGATCTAATAATGCTCTCTAGGAATAATTTATTTTGAAAATTTACTTAAGTTAATGGATCAGATTCCTCTTTTATTCAAGAATGTAATTCCTCTTGAATTAGGAGATCAATTGGTAATCACATTCTCATAATCTCATTCCCAACTTCCCAAACATAGGAATGTTAGAATTTCGGAATAACATTCTCATTTCCCCTAAAATAGCCGCCATCCAAACACAGCCTTATAAGCCATTGAACTTGCAGCAAAATTTAATTTTCTCGTAGGAAATTAAGAATCAACAATTAACATGATTTTATTATTTCTCTTATCTCTAACTTTTCTATTTTGTGTCACTTCCTTTTAACTTTAATTTCCTCATTTTCAAACAAGGATAATTTTATACTAAAAAAAAGAATTATTTTAGCTTTTGCTACTTTATTTGATTATAGTTGGAGAGAAATCTTAAAAATCCAAGCAAACTAGGAAAAAAATTTAGCATACTAATTTTCTTAATTGTAGCTTAATTATAAAAAAAGTAAAAAAAAAAAAAAAAAAGCAAAAAGTTGACTAATTTTAGTTTCCTAATTTGTTTGATTATAGCTAGAGAGAAATCTTAAAAATACAACCAAACTAGGAAAAAGATTTAACGTACTTATTTCTTTGACTCTATTTAATTAAGAAACAAAAAACAAAATGTATAGCTGGAGAGAAATCTTAAAAATCCAAGCAAACTAAGAAAAAAATTGAACATACTAATTTCCTCAATTCTAGCTTAAATATAAAAAAAGTTAAACAAAAATGAAAATAGTTAACTAATTTGTTTGATTATAGCTGGAGAGAGATCTTAAAAATCCAACCAAACTAGGAAAAAAATTAACGAACTTATTTCTTTGATTCTATTTAATTAAGAAACGGAAAACAAAAAGTACAGCAGGAGAGAAATCTTAAAAATCCAAGCAAACTAGGAAAAAAATTTAACATACTAATTTCTTTAATTGTAGCTTAATTATAAAAAGGTCAAAAGTTAACTTATTTTAGTTCCTAATTTGTTTGATTATAGCTAGAGAGAAATCTTAAAAATCCAAGCAAACTAGGAAAAAAAAAAGGTAATTAAATAATCATCCTGTTTAGATGTAGCACGTAAGTTTTCATCCTTGTCATTTTGAACGGTTAAGATTTCATCCTTTTTAATTGTAAAATACCTTTTCTACCCTTACTCAGTGATATGTATTAATATACCGTAGATAATTATTGTTGCCTAAATAGGTGGGATATAATTTTCCTAATTTTATGGGATGTAAGTTACCTAAAATCATGGGTTTTGAATATTTTCATTCCTTCCAAGGGAATTTTGAATTCTAGATTTTTAAATTTTTTTATGATATCTTACCATAATTGTCGTTGGAATCAAATTTTACTATATTTTATGCGTTGTACTTGATTTTTATCATGATTACTGGCTCATGATCTCTGTCATTTTGATTTTTACCATGATTTGATTTTACCATATTTTTTGTACTTGATTTTTACCATAATTACTGGCTCATGATCTCCATCATTTTAACATGGTTGTATTGAATCATGGTAAAAAAAAAATTATTCAACATCGCAACTCCAAACATCAAAATCCAAACTAACCAAAATGGTAAAACATAACATAGTAATATTCGTTGATTTAGAAACTTCGATCATGGTGAAAAATATGGCCACCATATTTTCCAATTATCCTGGTAAAATTTAGTCCTAGAACAGTAAATATGGTAAATTTGTTACAACTAAGTTAACTTGAACTCTTGGATCATGGTAAAATACATGCCACGAGATATTTAAATGATTATGGTAAAAATACTAAAATTTGATAGGCTACATATGGTTTTTATCAAAACAAAAATCACAGCGAGAGGAAGAAGAAGAAGAACATAATGTGCAAAGTCCTGAGAACAAGCAACACCAAAATGGTTTGGAAGACTAAATTGATATGACATGAAATATAGCAGAAAACTTGATGCTCGTACTCCATTCCCGGGCACCGTTGGGTCTTCCTCTTGCTTGTTGTCACCAAATAAGCGGCCCATATCCTTTTTAGAGTCTTCTCCGTCGTCAAACTGAAAAATTGAAAATCATAGCAATGGAGGATGGAGGACGTTAATACAGTAACATGAAAAAAATATAGCCACAAAAATGAAATCACAGTTACGGAAAATAATCAAATTATTATATACCCTCATTTGTAGCCGATGATTGACTTTTTCTGGAAATTAAACTAGTTCACTGAGTTTGATACTTGGCCCGACGATGGTCTGGAGATGGAAGACAGTGGTGGAGGACGGTGATCGATGGCAATGGAGGAAGGAGAATGGTGATTGACGGCAGCAAAGGAGGACAGTGATCTACAGCAGTAACTGGATGTGGTAAATTGATACGCTCCCCCCCCCCCGTGGCCCCACCCACTGACACCTCCTTAATGACTATTTTACCCCTCCTCCCATCCTGTAATTACACAAAAAGATTTATTCAATTGTAAATGTGCTAAATGTACATTGGTTTAAATTTCCATTTCACCACAAAAAAAAAGAAGATTATTTTCGGTGCAAATTTGTGGTGGCATGCACTGACTTTTTTTTCATTGGGTGGTTTAAATTTCCGTTTCACCACAAAAAAAAAAAGATTATTTTCGGTGCACATTTGTGGTGGCATGTACTGACTTTTTTTTCATTGGGTTTAAATTGATTTTTGATTTTTGATTTTAAAGTTTTTGGAAAGAGGCAAAAAAATAATTTACTCATACTTTATTCTTTGACTTTTGAAATTGGACAAACATTTTCGGATTGGAAAAAGTATGTTTGTGGACCAACAAATCCGGACAGAGGGAGTATATTAATTCATTTATTTATATGAATTCATTTAATTTTTGAATTTATTTCTTTAAATCAATTCATTTAATTATTTAATTCAGTTTTGAAATTATTTATTTCAATTTTTTATTTAATTATTGTTGATACCCACCATCTAATTTTATTTAATTCTCGTCGCTCAGGATTAATAAAAAAGGCCTACTATTTTTAAGTCCAACGAAGCGAGACGCGTGAAAAAACATCAGCAACCTCGCATTATAAAATACGCGCCACTACATGAAAAATGACATATCCTGGGATCCAATCGGACAACATCGACCGTGTGCCGGCAAGAAATAGCTATTGCCCGTATATGTCCCACACTGTAGATGTCAAAGCTGATGGACATTGTGGATTCAGGGCGATAGCAGCCCAAATCTATGACTCTGAGGAGGATTGGGCGCAAGTACGACAAGATCTTATTCAAGAGATTGTTCAGAATAAAAATCTGTACGATGGGCTTTATCCACAACATAATTTGGCAGATGAGCTACTAGAGTCATTGAACTATTTCCAACATACGGCTCCAACGCCAAATTGGATGGACTGTATGAGTTTGGGGGTGGTTATCGCATCACGGTACAACATTGTTTTACACACATTTGACACGAATGTTGGATTTTGTTGTACTCACTTGCCCCTGAGATCCCCTCCAGTTCCAGTCCAACACCGCAAAGAAATAGCTATTGCCCGTATTAACAATCACTTCGTGCAACTTTTTTTGCACCATCATCACCCTGTACCACCCATCCCAATGTGGTTGTGGAAGCATGCGTCGGATGAAGCTAAAGGATGGGTTTTAAGTTATGATCTTAATTTGTGGTTCCAAGCACTAGGCGTTGTGCCGGGACAACAATTTGGAGGAAATATTGATTAGGGCTGAACATTGTCAACGTTATTGTAATATTTATTCACTTTAAAACGTGATTGTAATATTTATTTACTTTTAAGCGTGTTTGTAATATTATTCACTTTTAGAAGTTTTTTTTAAATTTATTATCATTGTTAAGACAAATTAATTAACTAATTAAAATAATATAAAGTTTCTAAATTAAAGTCAAATTTATATGTCAATGTAAAAAAATAATTTACTTGCAAATATAATTAAATAAAATCCCCTATTTTTTTGCACTTTCCTCTGCTCCACCCAAAACAGATTTCAATTACAAATTAGATCTGATTCTCGGGAAACAAATTTAGGGAGAAGGAAAAAAAAAAAAAACCAAGAAAACGATTTGGCAACTATTACCAACCAAGGGAAAAAAAAAAACCCAGAAAAAATAAAGAACTAATTAAGTACTTCAATAGGAGCATTCCAAACGGTGTACACGATCTCTTAGAATTCCACTGTACAAAGCCACCCGATTCGCAGGATCGAAGAATTGGCTTCGTGGGTGGGGAATCTTGAGTCGCGGGAAAATGGGTAGGTGGGAAATTCCTTTCACGACAGAGGGCGAAGAAAACGACGGCGCCGGAGACGGCCATGGCCGTTGCTAAGACCAACCCAGGTGAGTTGATAATGGAAGACATGTTTAAAATCCTGATGAAGAAGAAGACAGGGAATGTGTTGGTTTCTTGGGTTTTTTTTTATAGTAATTATATAAATAAAGTTAAAAGAAAAAAAGATAAAAGATAAAAAGATAAAAAGAAAAAAAAAAGAAAAAAGAAAAGAAAAGGAGTTTGGCCGAAAAAAGAGGTGTGGGCTGGTGTGAGGGGGTATTAGGGGAAAGTGGGGTGGGGCCGGTGTCAGGGGGGATTTTCGGGGGGGGGGGGGGGGGGGTTCAACTAAACCGAAATTTGGGGGATTTTGTTTCCCTGAATATCTCCATAATTATAGCATTGGATCCCAAAATTAGATAATGGTCCTATTTTTCTGCACCTATATATATAGTATATCTAATTTAGTCCCAAAATACATTATATATATATATATATATATATATATATATATATATATATATATATATAACGAAGGGAAAATTTGGATTTATTTGAGTTTGGGGATGAAAACATAACTTCAAAATTAGGGCAGGATGATAACATAAGTTAAGGTGCTTCGGAGGATCATTATTTAAGTGCCCAAAAAAAATTAACACAATTATTTCTTTGAATGTACAGTAATTTCTTTGACCAAACACCACCTTAACTTGCTTTACCATAACTGGTCTATATATACGGGCTCCATCGCCCGTATTGGGATCCTTTACGAAATCTAGGAAGAGAGTCGAGAGCGAGGGAGAGAGAGAGATAGAGGCCCATATGAAAAAGAAGAGGAAGAAGAAAGCTCTAATCCATTTTGTTCCGATTTATTGCTTCAGTGAATTACCAAAGGTTTGTAATTTTTTTCACCCTGCTCTGACCTGTGGGGGAACCAAAAAAGTAAATTAACTTTCCCAGACAACTTAGCGAAACAAAAAAAACTTCCCAGACAGCTTGATTGTCTTTTATCTCAGAATCTGTGTTCGGGTGTCCAAAACGCAGATTTTTTTCCGATCTTGTTCATGTTTAGCGATCTTTTTTGGTCTTCGGGTCACTTTGTTGGGCATTTGCAGTTGATCTCGAATAGAAGAACTGGAAAATCTACTGGAAAAAGATTATTCAAAGTACAGTATATATGAAAAAAAAAAAAATGGAATCTCATGTTTTTTGAGGTCTTTCTTTCAAAAGTACATTAAATCTTATGGCTTTGTGTGTGTAGATATGTTTTCCAAGTTATTCACCCCAAGTTTATTTCAACTGATTGAGCTGAATTTTCAGGTTTACCAGCAGTGCATCCCAATCTACTGCGCCACTGGACTGTGACTCCATAAGAGGTACTTGCGTTGTTTCTGCAAATTGTTGCAGTCTCGTAGATGACTCTCTACTTCGCATATCTCCCAACGGATAGAATTTTCTATCAATGCATGTAATCTGTTGAGGCATCTTATTCACATAATTGTACAAATTAAGATCTTCGAAACCTGCTTATTGAAGTTTGTGTTTGTAAACTGAGCGGAGGTGTTGTTCCAAAGGAATGTGTCTATCTGAAGGCAATTTGTTCTATTTTTAGGCATGAGTGTTCATGAACACAATTTGTACTTAGTGGAAGAGTGTGGATCTATTAAACACGGACACTTCAAAGAAGGATTTTCGACATGTGTCGGAGGCTGACACTTCCCAGTCACTCTCAACTAAGTGTTTGATACTCTTTTTTTTCGTGTTCCTAAACTAGAAATCGAATCTTAGTTTCTACATGTGGCCGACATTTTTTTGCAACTTGTCGGACACTTCTCAGGTGTCTATGAGTTAAAAATTGGCATTCCATTGACACTTCTTAAAAAACTTGCTGAAGTGTGATTATCAAGATTTTGGTATTTGACATCACTATCTTGTACAAGGTGGACATATTTAAAGTTCACTCAAAATATCTAGAGAAATGAAGAAGGTACATTAATAAATCTTACGAAAAGGATTTAGCATTTCCAAGCTGTGTCTGAGCCTTTATTTTTCACGATTTCTTGAGTCCCTTGCCCATCCAGATTCCTCATAACTTTGTGTACCTTACCTATTATTTAATGTGGGATGTGAACTTCTGGTGATAGATACATAGCTATTTATTTAAATATATTCAAGACAATGTATCCACAACCTGCATGTCCTATTTTTTTGAGAAATAGTGTATTCACATGTCCGTGCCGTGTCGTACCCGTGTCTCATGTCCGTATCCATGTTTCTTTGGTGTGAATATAGGGTGATGTGAGCCTTATTGTTCAGCTATTTGCTTTTCATTTTCGCTTGCTTGCTTGCTTTTTTCTCACTAGTCTGACTTGTTTGCGTCATTGTTTTCTATGACTGGTCAGATCTATTCTTTGAGAGCATTCCTCAAGTTGTAGATCAAATGACCCTAAATCTTTTTGTTTCCATGTAGTTTTTCATCATCCTACTAAATTAGAGATGGGAGTGCAAACTATCACTAATCCCTTCAAATGCTCGGTGATATCATCAGTTGACCAAATGTGGTAACACTATTAAAGGGTCTGGCATATATTTTATATCATTATAATATCTCGTTGATGTGCTAGGTGCTCAAATGAAAGGTAACAGCTTTTACAAGCTCAAACAAATAAATGCTTTTAATGGTTGGCAATGTGGTATTAACGTCTATAAAGCCCACCGTTTAGCACAAAATAGGTAACAAA
Organism: Vaccinium vitis-idaea; assembly: GCA_963854785.1. Taxonomy (NCBI): domain Eukaryota; kingdom Viridiplantae; phylum Streptophyta; class Magnoliopsida; order Ericales; family Ericaceae; genus Vaccinium; species Vaccinium vitis-idaea. The sequence goes on along the minus strand of OY978217.1, from coordinate 43,743,283 downwards.
TAGCTTTTTTAAGCCACTAATGGAAAGAAATGGAGACCAAAATGGTTACTCAAAGAGTTGTGCTTGCCTATGTTATATAGGCAGATCAAATGGGAAGCATAACCAAAATCCAATACCTAATTATTTGTGTGGAGGTCTAAAGGATACAACGCCTGCCAACATAGGAGATTGCTGGTGTCGCTGTAAGGAGATGTTGTCTGCAAGAATTTTTTGGGAACAAGAATATTGCAGATATTGGTGAGGATAGAGTAGATTGGCGGTGTTGGTATGTGGACATTGTGCAAATAAATCTTTTCAGTGGCTTTGCGTAAAAGAAGATTGCAGATACGATGGAGTTGGATGGCAATGGAATTTACCATTCTCATTTGTATATTTACGATGGAGTGGTCATTTGTAACCTCCTGAGGCCCAACATTTCTCGAGGGGCGACCAAAATTGATAATGGAGAAGATTTACATAGATGGTTCAAAGACAACAAAAATGATGCTTATTTTGATTTCTCCGATGTTAGAGATAACTGATTGAGGAGTTAGACAATGTGTCTTCGTGTCCTCTTGTTCATTAATAACCGACGCATCAACGGTAGAGATAGAAGATGTCGATAGTGACTATACATGGATAGTGAGGGCATGCCTTTGTACTTGCATAAATTCGGTGTAGTGGAAAGGATGTTAACCTCTTCCGTGTCACACGGTTAAACTAACTGCAAGACTAGTTGGTTTTTAACTAGTAGAAATTGTTGTAAAACACTCTACCTCGTCAATTTATTTCTTAAGTTGCACGAAGCGGGAGCGGGTGCGGGGGAGCGGAGGCACCTAGAAGTTCCCAAGGTTGGAAGTGCTTAAAGAGCGTATATAGATCATATTTAAATATGTATGTAAAATATCTTTAAATACTTAACCATTGTAGGAAAAGTGATACTTATTGAGAATTTTCCCTATCTTAAAGGGTAAAATTTTTGGAAGTTAGATATTTTCAATTTGTAAAACTTCTTGACTCATGATTTTCATATTCTTATTTCCACACCCTTAAAAGTATGAGAATAATTGCTTTAATCGCCCGATAAGCTCCCATCCTAGTTGGGAGTGAGCTTCCATCTTGGGAGCGCACTCATTTTAGAAGGATCCTAGAACTAAGATTTATTTGAATTCATATGTACTGAGACCTAAATTGGAATGGGATGTTATGCTAACAATGACATCAATCTATTCAATGACTGAACACATGCCCCTTGCTAGATCAACATGGCCTAAAAGAATTCTTGTTTCTGACCCAAATTGGTTAGGATTCAAGACTTAATTTGATTGCATTTTCTTAGTTTTAGGGTTTAATTACCGTTATAATTAACAGAAATATAGCAACGGGTTGAGTCAACCTTATATTACTTTCTAATTTTTTATTTTGGAGTCAGTTTCAAATTTACCATTTTTGGTAATTGTCGTAACTCCTTTAATTTAGGCTTAATTAGCAGTCGTAGCCTTTCGTTATTTGTTTCCTAGTTTGTTTAGGGTTTGTACAACAATATAAGTATTGCTTTAAGCACTAAGCCGAGTTGGTTTTTGATGGTTAATGAAAATATAGTCTTAGAGATGGTTTCTCTAGATTATCTTGTTTGGGATTGTCCTTGTTGCACATTGTTCTTTAATTCGTACACTTCCCTACATCACATAGGCTTGCATGCACTTGAAGACACAGTTTTAAGGTGTGACGTGCGGAGCATAATAGTTGCGGCAGTGAGAAGTTGTACTTTATTTCTTAATACAAACTCCAAAACCATAAAACACACATGTCTCCCCCTCCCCTCCCCAAACAATCGCATTTATTGGGATGCAAAGTTTGGATTTTGCATGACTTTTAAACGTGATGCAGGTGGTGTCAAAACCTTCTACATATTTCTTTCAACAATTAACAATTTCACTTAATTCAAAGAAATATTTATAACTTTGTTTCTATGTATTCTGTGAGGTGTTTGACTACCTTTGTTCCAAAGTAATTTTTGTAATCCGTTGTTCTATTCCAGGCAACTTAAAAATCGTTTGATATTTTGTATTTTAGTATTTTTCGATAAGGGAAATGATTTTCACACCCCCCTTTTATCCCCAAACACTCCGTTTTTGTTTTTATTCACTTGAAATTACCAAATTTCCCTTACCACATGAGTCCTTTTTTCATGTGAAGGGCAATTTGGTAATTTCAAGTGAATAAAGACAAAAAAGGGAGTGTTAAGGGATAATAGGGGGGTGTGAAAATCATTTCCTCGATAAATTGTGAAAGTTTGGTCTAAAAGAACAAATTGACGTCATTGGATTTGTGGAGGAAATTTTCAAAAGAATTTCACAAAACTATACTCCATCCGATATGTTTCTCTCTTTTCACTATTTGGGACTTCTCAAAAAATTGTCTATAATTTTCAATATATTGTGTGCTTTTAATATGCAATATGGATGTTGTTTGATTGATCTCAATTTGTTCTATTACACAAAGTTTTTAAAATTACATAAAACATTTTATGTTGCAACATTTTAATTGGGACGGAGGGAGTATTTATTAATTGGATTGAATAACGCGTTCATTGAAAAGGGACCAAGAAAAAGGAATGGAGGGAGTACTATTTATCTGTGTTGCAAAATGTAAGAGTTGTGAAATTTATACTTTCTTAACATATTTAACGGAAAACAATGATCTTTGTTAACAAATGCAAATTTGCAATGATTTAGTTGACTATGAATGAAACTCTACTAGCTTGTCCCACATTCGTCAGTTACCACCTTAAAGTTTCTGCATATGAGTCTTGCTGGCCTCTCCCCTCATTGTCAATTGGTTTTGTGTTAGAATGCTTTTCCATGACGTTTGATGATTTTAGAGGCTTTTAGACAAGATTCTCAGATTAATTCTCCCCCTTATGGGGCCTTAAGTGCACATTGTTTCGGTGTGATCCTTGTGTTTTGTATCTTCTGTTTACCTCTCTATGTGCGGGAGAGTATTAGAGCTTGTTCCCAGTGTTTAACAAGCACCTCCAAAAACTAGTGTTGCGAGTCTGGATAGTCACTCCACTCATTGCTAATCAGTTTTGAGTTCAATGTTTTAACATAAAAATGACACAAACATAAGGCTTTCCTGGAAAATTTAGTTGGAAAATCAAATGTCTATATTCTTGATTTCTCCAACATGTTCAATCAGTATGTGCTTTTTCTATTTAGAAAATAGAGAAACAAGTGGCATGGTTGAAAATAGAAAAAAAGTTGGTCTGGCACAGTCTGCACGGAGCAATTTTCTCCCAAAATCTATCTTCGTATGATCCATAAATGAGGTCCTCTAACAGCGTTTATCGATACATATTCAAAACAAAATATAAACGTATGTGTTAGATGGTTTTTTTTGGTGTACTTGGCGGATCTGACTAATCTTTCTGTTCTTTACATGCTTCCTATCCTATCCACGTCTGTACGATACATATTTTGGTATCTTTGTGTTTGTCTTCCTGCAGAATTTGAGCAACAAAGAGTCCGAAGAATCGAGGTGGAGACCTGGTACGCAGGGGAGAGGGAACAGGGGTGGCCAGGGCAATTATTCTCGCTACATATCGAATGGTAATGAACTGCTTCGATGTGATTTCCTGTCGAGAGTATGTTTCCCACTTGCCAGAATTTCTTGCTAATAATGTAGACTTGTAACGGACTATGCCATTAATTCACAAAAGAGAGGAAAAGTAGAGTGAGGTCAATTTAAAGGGAGAAAATTTGAAAGGGGAATACCTGGTAGATGGCTCACTTTTTTTTCTCCCAATGGGATGTAAACTGTCGTTCTTTTTTCCCCCCACTGAAAAAGTATCGTTCTCCAAATCTGTATCCCTTATTTGTCACTATTCCTTCTGTTAGTTCTGGCGTTGCATACTTTGGCATCCATGGACTATGCCATTAATTCACAAAAGAGAGGAAACTTAAGATTGAGGTCAGCTTAAGTGCTCTTTTGTTTTGTTGGCTTTTTTGTTTGAAAAGTATGCAACTGTTGTGAAGTAATGGTGTATGAGGAGAGTTAAACATTGTAGGTGAAGAAGGGAAGAGAGTGGAAGAAGAGAACATGGGGACGTGTTAGATGGTGGGCAGCGGTTTTCAGTCACGTTTTTTCCCCTTAAATTTTAACTGCTGTTCAATTTTTTGGGGGTAGGAAGAACCAATAGTTATGTGCCACCTTGTTAATTTATGAATTAATAATTCGAAAACACAGGAAATTAGGGATAAGGAGTTGAGCCTTGGAGGCATGGGAGGCTCTGACACATTTGTGTAGAGTATGTATTGATTGATAGGTTAACAAAACCTTAATGTCAATTGTAATGGGCACAAGGCTACGTTGTCATTACATTGTTAATGCACACCACTATAGAGCGCTGTAATGACGACAAGGTCAAAATTGTTAATATGGTTCTGTCTTACTAAGAATGTTTTGCCAAATGCCATTAGACGTCAATGTCTTCTGACAAGTGCATAAATGACTATTTTTTTGTCATGTAGGTGGAACCTGTCGCCATGGAAGTTGCTGCTGATGTTGCACATGGACTGGGTCATTGGAAACTCTCCGGTGGTCTGGGTCAATGGAAACTCACTCGTACAATGTACCCCTTCATTGTCGTTCAGGTATGGTGAAGCTGTTTTTAGTAAATGAATAATTTCAAATGATATGGATCGCTGCATTGATAATTTCTAAGTTGTCGCACATTTATAGGTTGGTGTTAGTTCTTGCTAAATGGAAAGTGAGGTCGTCAGTATTTCACCAGGAGACTTTTCAGAGAAGGCATGAGTAGAATTTAAGTTTTAACCATGTTGTTCTTGGTTAAAAAAAAATAAAATAAAAAAACTGTGTTGTTCCATTATGATTTTAGTAAAGGCATGACCGGACACCTACTCTTCTGTCTGCAATTTCACCAGTGTTATAAAAGTTGACCGACTAGTCCCCGCCTAGGCGCTAGGTGGTGGCAAACGCCTAGATTAGGGCCTAGGCCCTAGGTGCCCCTTCTCCGCCCGATTAGCACCTAGCGAGTTTTAGAACATTACATTTCATCTGAGATTTTACTTGTAGAAACTTGGTTAAAAATGGTTAGGCTAGAGAGAGACAGATGACTTGCTATTTAGTTAGAAGATTGTTACGTCAATACCTTGCATGCACTTCTTCCTTAGCTGCTGAGGCCGCACAACCCCCCCCAACCCCACAAATATATTATCATATTTACATTTACATGTGCCTCTAATGTTATATCCCAAATGGCTTGTTCCTTTTTATTAGTTCTGCTGATTAACGGGTCTTGCTTTCGATTTTTCCCTGCTAAAACACACTTGTGGTCCATTTGTTTTTGGTAAAGAGGAACATCTTGTTGGAGTCATGGCATCTGGTGGAGATTGGGGTGCAGAGAAGATGGGAGTCTTTGGAGCATGGACCTTGTTACCGGGCATGGACAAGGTACGATACGGGTATGGAGATATGAGAGAATCTAAAAGAGTAGGATGTGGGTACGGCTAGGATATGTTAGATTTACAAGTATTTTGGCTTTGTTCGTTTCATAGTTTAGTTTAGTTTTAGTTTAGTTTTGTAATCATTACCTTATTTCTCACTCCAATTATTACCCATATCTCCAATTATTACTCTCATTTCTCTTTCTATCTCTCTCCACTCATTACCCCTATCTCCAATTATTACCCTCATTCTCTCTGCACTCCCTATCTCCAAAACTAAACTAAACTAAAATTACTAAATGAACAAAGCCTTTATTGTTTCAGAACTGGAGTACATGTAATAACGAAAATGGTAATGTTGCTGTCTTGAAACCAAATGAGTAAGTTAATCTCTTAATTTTGCTAGGAATATAGTTTCTTTTTACTGTTTGAGGATCCTCCCACATGTGTAGAAGATTTGGAATTGAATCATTGGATTTTGTTTTTGTACAGGGCTGCTTTCGAAAAAGAAATTGAAGGCCGGCCTTCAACTCGTTCCATTGGTGATCTTCCACCTGAGGTCCTGAACTTCACTGTCTGTTATGCAAAGACATTATGAAGGATGCGGTGCTGACAAGCAAGTGCTGTTTTAAGAGCTTTTCTGATAAATGTAAGATATTGACTTGCTACATTTGCTGTGTGCATTAGATGTTGGGTGTTTGTTTTTATTAAATTTTCTTGAAGGCCGGCCTTCAACTCATTCCAGTGGTGATCTTCCACCTGAGGTCCTGAACTTCAATGTCCGTTATGCAAAGACATTATGAAGGATGCGCTGCTGACAAGCAAGTGCTGTTTTAAGAGCTTTTGTGATAAATGTAAGATATTGACTTGCTACATTTGCTGTGTGCATTAGATGTTGGGTGTTTGTTTTTATTAAATTTTCCTTCCTCTACCTGTATCTTCTTATTACATCTGGGCAATGGCACATGTTATAGAAGTTACTCGCCTGTGCATCTTATGCTTTTTGAATTTAACTGTTCGGTAGCTATGAATTTGTCAGGATATACTTGACCTGACTTTCTGCACCCCATTTCCCCTCTGCTTATTCATCTCCCTATCTCTTTTTTTTGTGTGCATGTGCAAGTTGAATTCATGATTAGCTGCCACGGATATTAGTGACCGTGAATGTTTCCTTGCTCAAATTTAAATGTCTACTTTTCCTCTAGAATTACACTATCTTGTTAACGCGGTTTACTTGCAGCATAAGAGACCACATAATATCCAAGTCAATGTGTGTCTTGCTTTCGACTAGCGTTGTCCCCATTCGACTAACTTAGATTTACTAGTATTTTATTGTTTCAGAACTAGATTACATGTAATAATGAAAATGGTGATAATAATCATTTTACTTTCTTATGCAATAGTGTAGTATACAGGTCTGTTAGTTGTTATTTATGGAAATGACATTTTATGGAACACGTGTATGACACAAGAAGCTACTTCTCACCATGTCATCCTCTCCACAACGCAAGTTAAGTGCTAGAAATACATCATTTTCCTTTGCTCTTAAATTTTTTACTGTAATAAAGTACTATGCAAGAAGTTTCATAATCTTAACTTGTTAGAAGTTTGGATACACGACCTAGAGTATCCAGAAGTATATGATACTTAAAGAATAAAGAATATTAATTTCTATATTGTGGATACTTCTGGAATACATATCCGGGAGTATCGGTACCTGATATGGATACCATACTAGTAGGACTTTCATCATGAAGTATCCTTGCTTTATTGATGTTAGTAGATATAGGCATTTTTTTTTTTTGATAACCGGATGTCCGGGCCAACTTGTGTGCACCTCGACTAATTCCGGGGCCCTGAAGTTAACGACCGGGAAAACCTCCAGTGGCCCCAAGATTTGGAATGTTTGGCCTTCGTGAGAATGCTGGAGGAGCACTTATGATCTTGATGTTAGTAGATATGCTTCTACTTTAATTGCTCAAGGTATCTTCAGTAGATGATTTAGGGGAACTCAAGGCATAACCATGTTGTTGTTACCCATCTTCCGAGAATTTATGATCACTTTCCATGATAGTTTTAGAAAATGCATGGTCAAAACGCATGAGATAACTGATTCCCACTGCTGCAACAGAGGCATCACTTAAAGAAACTAGGTAAAAAAACACTGGAGGGAAAGGGAAAAACAATGCCGCAATTAAAAGCTTAATTTTTCTACTTATTTAGAAGCTTGTCAGGTCTTTGCCTTCTATCTATAACATCCTTATCATAAACGAGGTTAAGCTGGGGAAGTTTTGATGTTTGCTGGTGTGTTATACATACAATCAGGATGCTTCTAAATTTGCCAATTTCCTTTCTTTGCAGGCACGCTTCTGTCATCCCGTGCTGAGTATTTGTCAAGTCTTCTTGTTTCGATGACACTTTCAGAGTATGTTCTAAGTTCAAGCGGTGAAGTTAGTCACTGCAGCATGCAACCATTGTCATGTACATCTGTGGCATTTATGAGACCTGTTGAGAATGATGGCCTAAACAACCGGTTTTTGTTTTTTATATATCTTAGACGATTTCCTCGTCGGTTCAAAATTGGTACTAGTTGCTGTCATGCTTTACACTATACCAGTAGATACTTCTAATGAAGAGCTTCTTTTTTATTTATTTTTCTTTTTCTGGTAACTACATATCACTTGGGTTGGGTGTTTTTTTTTCTTGTTTTCTTGTTTTCTTTTAATTCATACGTAAATCACTTTTTTTTTTTTTTTTTTTTTTCTGTTTCTTTCCCTGGAAAAGAGTTGTCGCTATAGATGGCCTTTAGCAAAGGCAGGAGACAATTTACGGACAGTCATCCCAATATTTGTTTATATGGATTGTTCATAAATGCAGGCTTATTGTGACGGGTTGGGGTTGGGACCGCTTGGTAGTTGGTACTGCCGGGCCTTTTTCTTTTTTGAGTCTTTCTCCTCACATGCGCACAATATTTTCATTAAGGGTGTTTTTGTCTACTTTTGTCCTTGAGCCCTCAAATATTTCCTATCAATGTATTGGATGCCTTAAAATAAGTTAACTTGGACTAAACACCATTTAAAGCTCCAAACTTGGCCTTTAGACCAATTTTCTGATCTTTTTAATAGGAATCCAAACACTAAATGGATAGAAAAAAGTACAAAATTGAGATTTCAAAGGTAGTACCGTTATGTTGCATTAAAAATTTAAAACGCAATACCTGTCAAATAATTCAAGAATTCAAGATAAGATAGCCAGAGAAAAAATATACAGAAAGGAGTATATGGTTTTGAACCAACTTCAAATAACTACGAGTTGGACATAATTTACAATTCTGAGGTACGAATGAATATGATTGAGAATCAACAAAGAGAATATATCCGTGTTCCCATGACCCAGCACCCAAGACGACCAAACCAATTATACCTGGCATCTATGTTTAGGGAAAGCTCTCTTATTCATGGAACTGACCCAAATTAGTAGGAGTATTCAATTTTGTTTCGTATCAAAAACTATGAAGGTACACGTTCTTTTTGGCTAGTCCATATTTGAACTTGCTAACTATTTGGCTTCACCTAACTTTGAGTTCAATTTTGTGAGCTGGGTGAATAACGTCTTGCTACACAGTTAGCTAAAATAACAGTTAGGGTCGATCACAATGTTTTAGTCAAAAAAGTCAATGTTACATGGACTTGAATATGGATGTCGCGGGTGGGTATATACGTCTAAGTATCAAATTCATTTTATTTTCATTCCGAATATACCATGACATGTGAGAATATGTAAACTATTTATGTGGTATACAATTTTTATTTTCAAGCAAAAATGGAGTTTACTAGTTGTCTTTGACATTTTCTGTGTGTATTGCACAAAACTCGGAAGAAAAGAGTTAGAAAATATTGTCTAGCTAAATATGTGCGACATAGATATGTCGTTATCTGAATGTCTAGTGTCTGACATGAGCATTTTATAAGATAGAAGAATGTCTTGTCTCCTGACCTAAGAGATAGCCAAATAAACTTACTTTTCCTATCCTAGTATAGACTCTCGCCCCTATACTAATTTGAAAATGTCGTATGAAAGAAATTTCACTTGCATAAAGTAGTAAATTAGAACTTAATCATCGAGGTACTTGGTGTTGTAGAGTTTTATATCACTAATTAACAATTAGACACCGGAGAAAAACTCCTATTGACTCTATTATTTACACTAGCCAGAAGGACACTTGTACATTTCAGCACTGGAAAGACACTTATATATAACCATTAGATATATTATGTAAATGGTAGATTAATAATAGAAGAGAAGAGAGAAGAAAGTTTCATCTGCTCACCTAATTAAACCTGAATCTTCTTGCATTTAGTAGTTAAACTAATCATGATAGACCTTGGACTTCGAATTGTTACTATAATAATATATTGTTAGGCCAATTAATTCTCCTACAAAATCGTGCCTTAATTAGCTCATTCATGAGTGCACTCTAGTTAAACAGCCTTCTACCCAATTATGAGAATTTATCAAATAATACATTAGTACTAACTTGCTCTCAAAACCAAAATATTCTTCCTCATGAACAAAGATTATAATCTATGACCAAAGCTTCTAATTCAGTTGGTTGTGTACCAGTACTTAGGTGCCGGGAGATTTTGGATTCAAGCTGATGGAATAATATCAATACATTTTGTGATAAGTCAACTCAACTAACATATTAACATCTTATCGCCTGGCAAAGAAAGCTAAGATCTCAATTTTGCCTCAAAAGGGACTCATAACTCATAAGTTGAACAACCTTCTACTTAATTTTATATCAGAATTTGACAAAAGTAATAATACTATAATAGGCCTGAGATGCTTTCATGCTCCAAATAAAAACCTTCCTCTGTCGCTCTTTTGTCTCTCTATACATGTGGTTTATAGATCAGATAGGGGGTTTGAGTTTTCAACTAACGCAATTTACTAATACTATATTACAAAGACAAGTCTGGCCACCTGTTCATTCAACTGTCTTTGCCTTTCAAAAATTCATACGATTCGATTTGTTGTGAATTGTTGGTTTAAGATTACACATGTTCAATTTGCATGAATCTTGTTTAAGTATTGAATCCCTGTCAGAAAAAAAAACTATTAAATGTCCAAGTTTAATATATGTGGCCGGTCGGACTATACACAAATTAGAGATAAACTAGTCACCCTTTTATCCCCTGAGGAGCCAGCTGTGGACTCAACGGCGGAGCCATGTGAAGGCCAGTGTGGGCACAGGCCCACACTGGATTTTGGGGATTTTTTTTTTGTATTTGCAAAAATAAATATATTACAAGTTCAATTAAAATATCATTTTTAAAAAAAGAGTACTTATTTAGTGTTCTTGGAGTGTCATTACATGGTGTCACAATACTCTTCTTCTCTACATATTTATGTGGGAATCAATAATCCACGTATGTATCGATCTCACCTAAAAATGTGATGGAAAAGAGTGTTAGGATACCAAGTGGGGACGCCCCAGAATTAATTACTAATAAGCATGCAACCTCAATTCACCAATTTTCGCCTCGAAACTATTTTGTGTTACAAAATGATGATTATTATCATAAATGCAAGTCAAGCGAGAATTCTTTTTACATTTGCACTTATTTCTCCTCTTAAATCTATCAATAACTCCTCTCTTTTGTATTGAAGATAATTCATTGAGAACTAAAAATAGAATTATTTACTTATTAAAAACAAGAAATTTTCTAAAATATAAAATTAATTTTGATTTTTCTTCTTACCTATTTTATTTAATGTAATAGTTAAATAGTTTTCAAATTAGAATATATGTTGAAGAAAATTTTAAAAGAAAATCAAGGCATGTTCGCTTCTTAAAAAGGAGAGAGATTTTTCTCACAACAAAGAGGTGTGTATGGATTGACAGGATTGTGCCCTCACTGATACAGAATTCTGGCTACGCCACTGGCTGTGGTTTGCTACATGTGCCACTACTCCCCTGATCAACTTGCTTATACCACATAAATAAAATCTTGAAGTTCTTGTATAAATAGTCAAATACACACATATATATATATATACAGGTGGGTACCTATATTTTTTTTCCCGGGAATTTCTTATTCGATTCTATGAAGTACAAATACCTTTAGAAGAGAGACGTAACCATATATTCGTATATGCACTTGACATCGAGATTCCTCAAAGATACGCACAAACATATCTGCATATGTATTATACTTGAAATATATTTTCTTTAAATCTAAGAAGTAGGATACTTTTACAATAATCTAATTAACTTACATATCAAAACTTGTATGAAATGGAGAATGTGATACTTGTATCGCAGATTCATGAAAAAAGAGTATCAAGATTCAGACAGATAAAAGATTCATTTTTTGTAAAATGTTGGTTACTCTTTGTAGAAGAACAAAATACATAGTAGGATTAAAGTCAGATTCTTCTTTTTCCATAAATGGTCAAATTTACAAATTCTATCAGGTTAAATCTGTATATGACCATATCCCAATAGACTGACCAAATGGCTATTAAGCTTATTCTTCATTTGTAAATTCATTTGTCACCTTTCACGAACTTCTTTACAAGCATGTTTTGGTTATATCCATCTTCAATTTTTTTGAAGTTTTTGCGTATTGAGTCTATCGACGTTGGATCACGTCGTGTATATGCCGGTTCCATATGGACCATATTAATGTTCATGCTTCACAGACTTGAAGATCGAGATTGTAGCAAGTATGGAACCAGCCGGCAATCTATTAATTGTGGAACCAAAATTTGTGATAAGTGAGAATATTCTTGGATTTTGGATATACTGGAGTTGATAGCCAGCACGACAGCTCTACTGGGGCTCCTTCACAGTGTCAAGCACGTGCTTCGTGGCATATTGTCGTCTATCGGCAAGACATACCTCCGTTATATCACTCTCTTTCCATTGATTTCTAGCTCACTGACTATTAATTTCATTCTACATTCACAGAAACCCAATGGGAATTTGTGTACGTTCTGCAATATTTAAATTGGATGCAACTTGCTTTTTACGTACTCCTAAGAAGAAAAAAAAACCATTCACTAGGCTGTTCATAATAAGTTCAAGAAAATGGCAAGAAAACACGCTCCAATACAATTTTTACACATTTTAATATATTTTCACATATTAAAATAACAACAACCCATTCACTGTTTTAGCATTTTCCCAAAAAAAAAAAAAAAAAGAATTCTTTTTTAACGAATTAAGAAGACAGGAAAATAGCAATGGGGAATATTAAGGAAGCAATAAAAGGGGTTTGGTTTGGTAATGAAGGGGAGCCTGACCTGACCAAATGGAGAGCCACTTGTCAATTAATCAGATGATTCACAAAATTTCTGATACAGAGAGAGAGAGAGAGAGAGTGATAGAGAAAGGAGTGGGGTTGCATGCTGATACAGTTCGTAACTACTCCCATCCACTCTTGTACTTGGGTTTTATATCTACAGCTGGCTGGATAAATAAATATAGTACTCGATCCATATATAAATGGAATTGGTCCTAATTACTTCTACGACTAATTACTACAATTAAGGGTGAACTCGTGGTTGAGGAAGTAGTGCTCTCACATTCAGATTCAAGATCCTCATATCCCCAAAACTCTTCCTGCTCTTCTTCTTCTTCTTCTGGCATTTTCCACTTCTCTCTCTCTATTTTCCCTTCTGACATCACCTCCAATACCTGTCATTACCAATAATTAAACCCACTTTTAGTAGCAAATAATTGTAGTAGGTAGCAAGCATTATTTTTGTTTTCCCTAGGAAAAAGAAAGTACTACTCCATATGTTATCTGCAAGCACTATACTTTTTGTAATTTTATGCTTGGCAATAATTTGGGGTATCAATGCCTTTCCTTTTGTGATTTGTATATAATTTCAAGGATATTAGAGTAGGATTGTCGTAGAATCAAAAAGCACAATAGAGACAAGAAAAGTGGTACATAAGAATCTGATTTAATTGCACAAAGTTGGTATTCCAAACACAAAAATAACTTAAAAGAAATTTCCATTATAGTAGTACTATTAAGGAACACAACCCAATTATCAAAACAGTATAAAGACTTAATGAAAGACCCACTTGACCTTTACTCTTTATAAGTTTGTGATCATGTGTTGATCAACCACATGGGAGGGCAATAATGAATGCCGTCTATTTAGTATAAAGGCTTATGTTAGGTGGGATAGAACATCATATGATCACAATTTGCATTTGGAATCGTATGAGGAAAACCCAAATTCACCCTCCCATGCACCAACCAGGGCCAAAGACCAAATCTTAACGTGCAGCCAATGTTTTGAATCTTGGACCGTTGAACGAACCGGAAAAAGAAACGAGCAGATGGGTCGAACTAAAAAAGATATCGGTCCAAGTCGTGCTTGCTAACTAAATGATGATGTAAACTCTAGGCTATTAATATTTGCTATATGTAATAGCTGGTACAGGTACCTATACTCTCTTCACTTACTCAAATTACAGAATGGAAAATTACATAATGGAAAACATAGCGAGTTATGGACGTATTCAACTACGCAGTTGGAAAATCACGTAAAAATCTCTATTTCTGATGTACACTACTACTTGGAACACGAGCTTTAACATTTGGCGTCCTATTGTTAGGTTTGAACGAATTACTAGATTCGTGATTGTTACAACTCCCCTAAACTCAATCGGGGGTTCCAATTCGCTTAAGTTTGTTTTTTTAAGATGATCTATTGTGAGAGCTCGTAAAATGTAATAAATCAATTTTGAGTATAAGTCAATTGAGAAAGAAGGTATTGTGAAGAGTTTTTATATATTCGTTCTATTCGTGAAATGACATAGCATATATATGCTGAGTGTATTTTCAAAGCCGTCATGGAAGTGGGCACTATCCATCTAACCGACAAAATGTCAGAACAGAAGTAGTCAAAATATGAAAAACATGGCTTAATGGCAAGAATATTGTATCGTCACTATATAATGAATATTCTATTTAATCAAAACTAGACATAAGACAACGATATAGTTTATCTTCCAGTCGGCAGGTCAACTAAAAAGGGGTCGATTCCATTCATGAACACGCCTCACTAGTAGCATTCAATGGGAATCATGATCAGCACGCCATAGAAATATGACAATCCGGTCCTTGTCAAGATAACTTGAACAGGCCGGTGAGAAAATTAGGGGTGTTTCCTTCACAACAAAGGGCTCAACGCTTGACCATACATATAATTGAGGGACTAAACAACGACGATACATACACTTCCTGGGAGCCACACCCTCTCTCACATGGGGTGTGGTCCCCACATCTAGGCCCCACACCCCATGTGAGAGAGAGTGTGGCTGAGAATGGCTCTCAGGGAGTGTATGTATCATTTTTCGGGGCAAAAATATGGAGTAGTAGTTAGAAAATTGAAGGGAAGTAAATGATTCCGGGAATGAAAATACGTTGTTCCAAAAATTGACTAAAGTTAGGAAATGACCGGCTTAAGTTGGTTTTTTTGCTTGTCTGGATATAAGTATTGGATTGGAGTACTACATCAACTAATTTCATAATTTGTAGTTTAAATATATATAGTTTCAGAAACTATAATACCTTCGGAGTGTGATATTATCACTCCGATTGGTGTTAAAACCGTGATGTTGCATATCTGGTGAGCTTATTTATTCTTTCTTTTTTCGTTACATCAAACAAAGGATCTTAATTTGGCTAGCTTTGGGGTGGATAGAAAGTGCATCAAATGTTAATCAAAAGTGTAGATTTTAGTGTAGCTTGAACATAGTATATTGAAAGCTTGGCTCCGCTTTTTATAGAGACAATTTTTATGACACATTCAATAGAGAGATGGCATTGTCATTAAAAAAAAAAAAAGTACTGGACTAAGGATAGTGAAATTATTTCTCGGTAATCTAGACATTAACCTGATCCTCGTCGTGATTACTCTGCTAAATAAGAAATTAGGGACGTTGCGTAGGGTACAGAGGCTAAGGCACAGAAAATGTACAGACCATGCTCAGGGACCTAGTTTTGGGTCCCGCACGAGTGATCTGAACCGTTCATTATTCTTAGAAATTTTTTCCGAGGGGCTCCACAAAAATTCAGCTCAATCGGACGATTAAAAGTGGTTGAACCAAAGTCCTACCGTTGCAATCCAAAAGTTTTAGATTACAACGGTGGCACTTTGGTTCAACCACTTTTAACCGTCCGATTGAGCTAAATTTTTGTGGAGCTCCTTGGAAAAATGTTTTAAGAATAATGAACGGTTCGGATCACTCGTGTGTGACCCAAAAGTGGGTTCCCGAGCATGGTCTGTACATTTTCTTTGCCTTAGCATCTGTATCCATAGATTTTTCCAAGAAATTAGTGGGGATGTAGTTGAAGTAAAGGGAAGCGGATCCGCTGTCCCAACTCTTTGTCCCGTTCATCAGAACCGTCCATCCGAGCAATCAACGGCTCATATTCTATCCCACCCCAAACAAATCTGAGCCATACACATTCATTTGCGAATCTGAGCAGTCGAGAACTCAGATGGGTTGCTCGGATGAACGGGACACGGAGTCGGGACAGCAGATCCGCAACCGAAGTAAAGCATAGCCATTAGGTACCTGACCAATGGTAGGGCGCCACGTGGAAGATGCACGAATACAAAGAGATGCCGCAAAGGCTAGTCGATCAAGCTGTCCATTATCAAAGGCCCCTCCAAGCCTTGGATCTACCAATTTTTCAATGTCCCCTTGGTTCAATAAAGGTTTAGCCTATCAACATCAAAATCCTTTAATAAGCATAGAATTTATAGAGGATAAAAAAACTATATATAAAAAAAAAGGATAGAATTTATAACACAAGCATCACAAGAAGACAGAGAAGAGAATACTAAACTAGAAAGCCTAAACAAATTTAATCTCTCATTCACCAGCTCTAGGTAGTCCAACCCTAGAAGAAACACCCAAGAATTAACCAGAGTTATTGTCCCAAAGCATACCTCTCAGATTGGGTTATTAGGTCACGGAAATACTATCATTTTCTTACCCAGCTATGCAAGCTTTGGTGAGAGGCATCGACTGGTTTCTTGCCGGAGATGAGCTCCAATAAAAAGACTCCGAAAGCAAAAACATCAGTCTTTTCATCCACGACACCGTGCATAAAGTACTCTGGCGCCAAGTGCCTGCAATTTGTGTAACATTTTTGTCGTGTTACTCAAAGCTAGTAATAATCTGTCAACTGTTTATAGCTTTAACAGATTTTCAGTAAAAAATTGGAGAAAAGTTGCTATGTTTTTATGAAAAGAGCCATAAGCTAATATTGAAATTTGTTAATGTTGTGTACTACCCAAATGTCCCTTCAATTGGAGTGATTGAGTGATGAGTCCACTGAGATGGAAGCCATTTTGCCAACCCAAAATCGGATATCTACATTACATAATTCAAACAAAACACACAATCAAACACAAAAGTATATAATCAAAACTTCTTGGAACCCAAAATGCAAAAGCAATAACAGGAAGAAAGGGGCATAATCAAATCTTGTGAAGTGAGGATCTCTTTCGGTTTCTTGGAAACAGAGTGAATCTGAAAAACTGTACCTGTGGTTCATAATCTGAAGTCAACAATACATTCGAAGCCTTGATGTCTCTATGAATTATTCTTCTAGGGCAACCTTCGTGCAAATAATGGAGGCCTTTAGCTGCTCCTACTCCTATCTTATACCTTGTTTTCCACTCCATTGCTGGCAAATTCTCATCTAAACAAACAAAAAAACATTCGACACTTGTAAACATGAAAAATCAAAACGTTTACAAACTTCGTAATATAATCTTCACGCGTAGAACTCATTCAAAATGATAGGGGCAGCTACATTTCTTACATAACTCACATAATATATAAATTTGTTATTATTAATTATGATGTAACTATATATACCATGGAGAACAGAAGCAACAGAGCCTCTGGAGGAGAATTGGAAGATGAGATAGAGGCCATTGTCAATGCAACAACCGAGGAGTGAAGATACATTTGGGTGGCAAACATGAGCAAGTGTTCCAATCTCTGTTAAGAAGTCCTTCTCCTTCCTCTCATCTGTGGATTCTTTTGCTAACCTCTTCACAGCTATTGCATCACCATCTTCTAGTGTTCCTTTGTATACCTCTGCATACCCTCCTTTCCCAACCATGTTTTCTGATCCACAAAACAATTAACAAATAGAAATCAGAAATCTAAAAGAAGAAACATAAAACCCAGAAAAAGCCAAGTAAAATAGGGGGTTTTGGAATCCATATAGTTTCATATAGATATTCATGTATCCGTAGAGTCCATAAATATGCATTCTTTTGTTTAGAAACGTTGGAGGAAACAGAGGGGGGAAATAATGTGAAACCATGAAAATTTTCTATGGACCTGAGATAAAACCAACAGAAATCAGAACACAAAAACAACTTGAACAACTGTAAATGGGAATTGAGGGGTTTGGTGTCGTCACACCCAAACGCGCGGGCGCGCACACGAAAATCAGACAAAAGGACAAAACTAAAGTACATTCCTTTTCTATTGTTGGAACTTGTACTATTCTAGTAAGAAAATAGAGAGAAAATCTGTGCAAGTTTGAAACTTTGTACGAAACCTGAGGAAAATCCATTGGTGGCGACAAAGATTTCTTCAAAAGAGAAGCATTTCCAAGTGGGTCTCCGAAAAGGCTCTGTTCCTGGAGCTATCTCTGAGGCTTTATTGTTGTCTTCTTCAGGGGAATCACTTTGTTTTCCAACATCTCCTTCAAAGCTTCGACGCTTAATTGAGAAAAGCCTCTTTAAACTTCCTGTGCGAATATATCTCATTTTGTTTAGAATACTAACTTTCTCAACGGAGCTCTGTTTTATGCAGGGCCTTCGCAAGGAAAGAGAGAACCACAGAACAGGACAAGTGAGAGAAGATTCTCTCTCTCTCTCTCTCTCTCTGTCTATAGATTAGGAGAATTTGTCTACATAATGAAAATCAAATGGGTATTATTAGCTTAATATTATAAATATACGTGGATGTGATAATTGGTGAGTCAGGAGGAAGTCGCTGCAGTCTCATATAGTGTGGTGTTTGTGTTCTTTCTCTTGTCTTAGGAGGGCTAACATATTCTACTTGATTTGGTCAATTTGTAATAATTGGTGGAGTTGTTGGAACGAAACAAGCAATGGGTCAAGTCTTAACCATACAAAGGTGTGTATTGCTATTAGTGCATTTTCTTTTTCTTTTTTTTCCGGTCTGGCAATGGTTCAATTAATCTTTTTTCTGGTCCGGTCAAATGCAAACAATTCACGCCTTGCTAGAAAGTTCACAAGAAATTTGTTTATTGCGGAATGACCCCAAGAATATAACCTAGTCAATTGTGTAGAGAGCAAACCCACCAATCAACCGGACTAACCATTGGTCCTTGGGGCTATGACATGCTACTTAATATTTTCAATGACTAGTATTGCCCTCGCCACCTGAAAGTACCCCGTTGCCTCTCATGTTGGGCTAAAGTTAAGGTCTGACCACGTGATAGTTTAGTAGATTGCCAAAGCGAGTACGTTGAGCCCCACAAAGCGACCATAGAAACTTGAGTTTAAATATTGAGCAAGGAACTATGAAGTACTTACTCGTTGAACAAATCACTTAATAGTTTGATGCATTTCTACTTGCTCCCTGGATTGACAGAAGTGCAATTTTCTAACACTGCGTTATGTAATTGTGATCTTTTTTATGTCGATCCATAATAAAGAAATCTAGAGTATCCAATTAACCATAACAAAAAAAATTCTTGTAATATCCGCCCTCCCATATGCTAGCTAATTAGCCAACCATACAATCTCTCAAATGAGAGGCCAGTAGCTCAACTCTTCACGAGAATTGAGTTGTGTTCCTACGTGATGTCAGACACGTATTATGATAATGTGTTGAATTTTTATTTTATATAGGTATTACAGAATTTCTTATGAACATTCTTTGTCACGATGGACTCATTCAAAAAGTTAAAAAAAGAAAAAGAAAATGCAACTAAGCTAGACATTTGAAATAACTCTGTAGAAACAACCCACGACTTTAAACTACGTACTAGGAAAAAAAACTTCAATCCAACCTAATGTTATGTCAATTTAAGAATAAATGTAAAGCAAGAATTCAATACGAGAAGAACAAAACAACTCTATAGAGATATGTAAATTTGAGGAGCCTTTTAGGGTAATTATAGGTTCCTTGGTTAATAGATAGATAATAAAAAATTTGTGGTGTGAAACAACATTTTTTGATTTAGTGGCGGGAAAAGTATGTCTGTTAGAAGAAAACGGGGGCATTTGTGATGTTTGATGTCTGATTTGATTTGTTTTTCCCCCCTCTAGATAGACCCAAAATGATATCGTTTTGATCACTCGAAATGTGTGCACAATTTTAGCCATTGAAATTATAGATGGGTGCAGTCTGAAGCAAGCACAGATACATCGCATTAGAGGATTACATGAGAGGATTAAACCTCATGGAATCAGAGGGGGATAAAAGTAAAACTTCGATCCCTGGCACCGCACCATATAGTTGAAAAAGAGTTGGTTTCTTAAGATAGAAAGAAAAAAAAAAAACATGCGGAGGGAAATGGCTTTAATGTTATCCCAAGACCATGAAACTGTAACTGTTGCCTCTTTTCAGTTTTCACGTACCTAGAACATTGACCACCTGCCCCTCATCCAATACCTTTGAGGGGCCCAAAGCTGCATATATAAAAATGAAGTGAAAATAGGGAAAAGGAAAAGCGAGTCTTTATTTATGGAAGTAACAAAAAAACAGAGTGTTTGTTTGGCAAAATAATGTAGCCGCAGCATGCATGCACCAAGCACAATACTAATTGCAGATTAGAATACTGATCATCTTCTGACAAATACTGTATTATCTCTTGTGCTCATTTTTCATTCATAGACATAGATTTAACATTTGAGAAGTTGCCATACTAGAAGAACAACTTTTCATGTACTTACACAGTTACACCTTTCAAAAGTTTGTATAATTTATTATTTTGTCATTCTAAAAAAGTAATGGGTAAAAGTGGAGGTAAAGACAGGAGAAAAGTAGATGTAAAAAGTGTAATGATGATATTTCCTTAATAAGTTAAAATTAAAAAGCTACACACTTAAAAAGGGACGGAAGGAAAACCAAGAATTTCTTACTTGTAATTGTTTTTGCTTCCTAAAGCACCATTAAAATAACCATGAAAACTGAGAAATTGCAATAAGAAACATACTTCTTTGAGGTCTAGAGGGGTTTGGACTGCTCTATGCCGTTCATGTAATCTCCACCGTTTAAAAGAGTTTTTAATGGTTTAGATGTGTTGAATGTCTCAAACTTGCGAAGGTCTATCTGCCAATCTCATTCTTCGAACTAATCATGACTATAGGGTGCTTAAAACATTAAAAAAACAAAAACAAAAACAAAACAATACATTCTTCGAACTAATTACATGTCACCATTCAGCAACAAGCCAACCTCATTTAGCTTGATCAAATCTTGCACACAGTCTTCCCATTTTCGGCTGTAAAAAAATTGGAGTCATTGGGCCATATTTTCGAGCTTTTTACCAGTAGGAATAAAATTACTCATGTGGAAATGAAGTTATATTACATGGTGGCGTGATTAATGAAACAGAAGAAAGAAACACTTCTAGTAGACAGTGATTGGCAACCAAAAACACTATTATCCTACCCCCATTTATAAGGCTTGCAAGTTAACCCATTCCTCAAGAAAGGGATGTTTTCTTACCAGCTAGCAAGAAAGAGAATAGTTAATGAGAGACTGATCAGGGTGTGTGATGTGTACCTGTGCATCGGTCATGGGGCACACTTCGGTCCTGTTATTTGATCCGAACCGTTCATTTGTTCGTCTTGTTGAGTACTTTGTCCATGTAAAATTTCAAGTTGATCGGCATTGGTAACTCTTTGATCGGAGAGCATTTAAGTTGCGGTTTGTAAAAAACGTCCTCTACAACAGCTTCTTTAACTGTTTCTTTTCCAAGAAAAATGCATTGTGGAAATATAGTTACCGATATCCGATCAATCCGAAATTTTACGTGGACCAATTGATTTGACGAGACGAACAAAATGCTCGGTTCGAATCGAAAAATTAGAAAAGGTGCACAGCACAGACCTTCATCCTGATTTCATTGCAAGTAAATCGATCAGTGTTTGTTTGATAGAGGGATATGATTTTGTTTGCATTGAGAGATCTTTTGGCAAGTGGACGTGATCATGTACTAGTGTTTGTTAGATAGAGCCATAGAGGCAAATTTGTTTGCAGTGAGAGATCTTTTGGCAAGTGCACGTACGTGATTTCCGTTTGCAGATTAAAATACCGAACTTTTTTTTTTTTTTTTTTCCTTTTTTGTGTGCATATAGTGAATTGAGGGGACATCAGTAGACATTCAAAAAGCAAGCAGATTACGCCTGGATATGCGTATAACAATAGGGGGACTAAAGATGTAAAAGCCGTGAACAGCATCTGCGCGCAATAAAATGGGTAAACAAAATCCAACTGCTTACAAAAAAGAAGTCCATCATCTCTAGTAACTAGAACATGTCTGCTAATTAACATACCCATATTCAAATCAAATGCACAGCTTTTGAGATAGAGGGGAGTAAATTACAGAAGCTAAATTAGAGTAGAATTTTGTGGAATCAATGAAGGCATACCAAATCTGCAACAAAAATTGTAAAAGTAGGAGTAATTAACTCCATTAAAGATGCACAGTGAGAGTGGGTGGATGTAGTGGTCATGCTCTGCTTTTTAAGTGCTTTTCTTCTCCGGCCAAATGTTTCATTTGCAACACTACTACACATTGACACATGTCTGAAAGCTGTGGGTTGGGTACTGCTCTCCAAACTTTTTTTTTTTTTTTAATTTACATTTTGGGAGTTGGAGAGAGAGATGATATTTATTTATGTGCAGCTGCAACAGCCAGAGAGCTTTGATACGTGGCTACGTGCAGTACAGTGGCTGATTTCTTAATCGATTACTATCATTCCAATTGTCATTTTACTGGATCTTCTAGGGTATGGGTCAAACAATTAGCTCAATGTTTCTAACCATAGTTGTCCAATCTTGAATTGAATTTACAATCAAGGGAATCATTTTTCGGACCGTTAATCGAATCAAATCGTGTATCAAATCGTATAGTGCGTCACTCCGATTTACCCATGATTTTTTTTAATTATACTATTAAAATACATAGTTACTCCTTTGGATGACATAGATATGTATGAAATAAATGATGTATTAAGAAACATGTCTTAAGTAATGATCCAAAAGAGAAGATGCCTGGTTGTGTGGCAATGGATTTAGATTGGGTGAGGTAATTTTTATTTTTATTGGTCATTTTCAAGGTTATTAGGATTATTATAAGTATTTCATTTTATTTTGCCATGATTAGTAGTCTATACACGTACAAATTTATGAAATAGAAATCGGGTGTACATCATACGAGAAGATTAAAAATACTATAATAGAAAAATTAATTGCCCAATAATCATGGGAAAATAGGATATTAGCTAAGTCTATCTAGAGAAATATGATCCTAACCAAAATATAGAACGACGTAGTTCCTACGCCAAGCAATAGACCAATATAAACTTAGGAATATGAAAATCAAGATCACAGTAAAAACTGCGCAAACCAAAAACCAAATTACTATTCGGGTAAGGCTTTAGTTTGTTTCGAGAAGTTACAGATTTCAGTTGGGCTCTCAGTGTTTGGATTGAGCCGTAGGTAGTTACTATTGAAGCTTGGATAGGACCCTATGCATCAATCCTCTTATGGATCTGCATCTGCTTTGCAGTATGTGTCTCAGAGCTCCATGCCCGTCGTGGCTTTTGTGGTGTGCTCGTGCCCGAGCCTTAGTAGTACCGGTTCTTTCCGCATTTGTTTTGAAATCTTGTATGTGCCGAATGGCTTGGCTTTCGGGCCTTTATTAATGAAATGATTGACTTTCAGTTCAAAAAAAAATTAAAATTGCTACTACTATCGAGAGTAGGACAACCTCTAAAAACAACAGGACGGTTATAATGCATCAATGTCCTAATGCTAAGCATCAAACTTCTCATGCGAAGCACTTTTGTAATGTAGGAACAGATCCGTGACACGTGTTATTACTCCAAGCTAATCACCAACCTGCTAATTAGAGTAATAATAGCAGCGCATGGAAATCGGCAATTGGTTCAAGTTTGGATGTACAAAACTTTCTCAATGTACAAAATTATTCTCCACTTTTACCCATTAACTATTACTCACTAATTTTTCAAAACGGCAAAATGATAAGTCTACAAACCTTTACCCATTAACTTAAGGGACAGGCCAAAATGGAAATGTCCACGCTATAAAAGTGGCGGAGGGAGTAGTTGATAAGCGGAAACCAAACATTCCCCCGAAACAATAATTTAAACTTTAACGCTTCAGAAAAATATTAATGGGACCAAATAGTAGCCCCCAGAGATGTCAATCCAACATTATTCTTGAGTGATGAACTGCTAGTTGGGTCCGATCCACCCGAAAACATGGTAAAACTTCACATCGACACTAACCAATGTTTTCTGTCTATGCCTTTGCATTCTTGATATCCACTTGCAGTACAATGTTTGGTCTTAACATTTAGCTTTCTCCATAAAAGAAATTGTACTAGGTCTAGTTCCACTAGAACTCAAAACGAATTAAAACCTCGTGAGAAAATGTAAAATAATATTAGGTCTACAAGAACCTGCACACATGCCAATTTTCACCAAATAAAAGACGTTACATGCCTGAGAAATTTCATTCAAGAGCAAGAACAAAAATGTAAGATAACTCTTTTGTTTGATAACACTAATGAATTAAATAAATCAGATTCTCAATAACTCATGAACTTGTCATTAACGTAAGAGTTCCAGTCAAAAGGATGAAAAGACTTTCCGAAAGTTGTTATTTGCATTATGTATTCTTAACAAAACTGTTGCAAAGATGTGTAGGGTGCATAACTTACATTATGAAGAATGCAGAACATTGTTACTCAAATTAAATTCATCACGTCAGATGTGTTTATGAGAGTTCAAGAAGTGTTGTCAAAGTGCCAATCAAACCTAGGTAAATTGTCTGCTTATATATCGATAAAAGTTGGTAGGTCAATTTTAGACTGCTTTTTTTCCAGAATCCACTTTTTATGCAGTTGGAATACTGGTTTCACATTGACTTGTGCCTTGTTATAGCCTACAGGCGTAAGTAACCAAGTGCACCTTATTTGTGATGAAAAGAAACAAGAACTAATTTCTATATCTATTAAAGAAAACACAAGAAACATACACCACCGTCTATTACCCTCTTCTCCAAAACAACCTCACAAAAAAGAGAGAAAAAGAAATATCTAGAATTAAGAAGGCCATTCACTAGAAGCAAACTTCGATGCATCAGAATATCCAATATTCTCAAACAAGAAATATGCAGTGTTGACTCTTTTAGCCTAACTACAAGAAATATGCATAACTTGCTTTTCAGAATTAGACATACTTGTTCCATTCTTTGAGGTTATCTTTAACATCCTTGAGTTTCTACGCTAACTTTTCACCTACACATCTAGGAATGTTTGATTGGACCTAGGCTTCTTTGGCAATGGTGAGACATCTGGAATCAGAGAGCCAAATGTTAAGGAATTTGAATGGCTTGGGCCCCCAATCCCTATGATCATCAGCTAGAAGGATGGGGCAATGACCATAGATGGGTCTGTGCAAACCCCATTGAGAAAGCTTAAATTTTTCCAGCCATGCATGATCCACCATTGCTATGCATGTTGGAATCTGTCCAGTCTGCTATGCATGTTGGAATCTTGAAAGTTGGTCCAGGTAAATTTCCTCCCAATCATTGGCATGTCATGAATTTCCATGGAATTGATAAAATCTAGAAAGTCCCTCATGCCTCTATCCATTCTTGTTGAGTGTGGCTTCAAAATGGGTGTTTGCAGCATCTCTGGCCCGGACCAAGATTTTGGAGGTCCGGACCAGACTTCGGGAGACCAAATTGGAGCTTCTGCATCGGTAGTCTGGACGGAGGTTTTCTTGGTCTGGACTAGGGGGTCATGGTCCGAACGAGCGATTTCTTGGTCCGGACCATCACTCTAGAAACACTTGTATGTGTCTCAGGAACCTTGGTCCGGACCATGGCGACGTACAACACCTTATTTAAGTGCGTTTTAATCAGTTTTAGGGTTTTCTAAGCTTGTTTTGGAGAGAGAAACCCAGAGAGACTGAGAGAAACATTGAGAGGAGATTAGAGATTGTAATCTTTATTGATTATAGTGGATTGATTTGTCCCTTCCCCCCGTGGATTAGCTACACAACATGTGTAGTGAACCACGTAAATCTCTCGTGTTCTTGTGTGTTTGGTTTTCTTGATTTCCAAGCATTCTTCATCTTTATTATTCTTGTTTCTAGATTGATTGTGCTTGCTAGAATCGTTGTGACTTCCGCAGTATCGCACAACAATTCTCAAACATCCAGTCCTTTCTGAGATGGATTTGATTTCATTAAGATCACCACCAATGCACCATGGGAGGTGGAAGGATTGTTTGACGGCAAGAATTTCTTCCCAAATTCTTCTGCGACTGTGAGCATCATTTGGGGCATAGATATTCACAAGCACGCAATGAAAATCATTGAACAAGAAGCCTTTAATAAGAATGAAATGCTTGTGGATGATGCTTTGCTCCAATCTAAAAATTTCCAAATTCCACATGGAAATAATGCCACCGGAAGCCCCTTCAAATTTTGAAAATACACTTGCCACTTCAAGATTGCCCCAGAAAATTTGATAATCAGAAAGTTCCACTTGTTCAAGTTTTGACTCTTGAATGAACATTATATATGGTCTTCTATCCTTAATAATTTTGATTAGGAATCTCTTCTTTACTCTACTTCCAAGTCCTCTGATGTTCCATGACAGAATTCTCATGTTGACTGAGGCTTATTTGAGAGTGAGATGGGAATTTTAAAGGAGTTGTGGACACCTCTCAGAAAACTGAGAGCAACATGTAACCTCAACTTCAAGCATTTGCTTAAGTAAGTTTTAATCACGAGCAAGAAGATTTACCTCAAACGCATTTTCCAGTATTAAGTGCTGCCTCAGTTTCCTTACGAATGCTGTGATGAATAATTTATTTCTTGGATCTTTGAAGAACTTGGAATTTGTTATAGGTGGAAATATGGGATGAGATCACTTGATTCGGAATTGCATTCTCTTCAATTTGAACTAGGTTAGGAGAATAAGCTATGGACTCTTCGTTTCTTTCCTTTGGGATTAAGCCTACAAAGAGACTAATTCCATTGATTTGTGATGGATTAGGTGGCAGTTGAGAGCAGATGTTGCCATTAAGGCATAAATCCTCATTAATCTTGGGAGATAGAGTAGGTTCAGAAATTTCAGAGTTGACCTCCTGAAGAGCAGGCAAAAAAATAGGCCTAAGTGATGGCCCAATTGGAGGCCCAGATTGGTTAGAGAAAAAAAAGTCTAGACTTTTGAAGAGAGTTATGGGCTGAAGCTGAGAGGCCCAATTAGGTAATTGGAAAGAGAATTGGATCCAAATGAGTTGGATCAAGGTTGGCTTCTGGTTGGGTTGTGTTACGGTTTGCCTCTGAATGGGCTGGATCATTGTCGGCCTGACTGTCATCATTGTAATTTTGGTCCATTTGTTCAAAAGTATCTTGAACCACAAGAGATAGAAGAATCATGTAGCCCACTGTCATTTTGAAAAATCTGGTTGGGCATGGGAACCAACAACTCATTAATTGCCAACTTTGGAGATATAGAGTGGCTGCTAGCATTGACATGTACTTTACATTCCCCATGCAAAATAATGAAATTATTCATCATTGCAATCTGCTCTTGTTTAAAATTTGAATTTTCCACAGTTGTCAAAATGAGATTGGCCAGGTTATTCTTGTTGGCAGCCACATCAATTTTCTTGTTGGCAGCCATGTCATCATCTCTAACCTCTGATGATGAGACAAAGCTTGGCAATGGTGAACAGGGTATGTCCTCTTCCTAAACATAGATCGAACCAATTTGATTGCTAACTTCAAAATTAATTAGCTCCAAGATTTTTTTGGTGACTAGTAGTAGCAACTGGAATTCTTCCTTTATCAAAAGATAAACATTTAATTGTGTTGATGTCAACTTCCATAATAATTCCCCAGTTCTCTCCAATTTTCTTGAATGTTGTTGTGTTCCATGCTTGTAGGGGAATACCTGTGCAAGATAGCCAAGTGAATCTTTCTCGACCAGCTGATTCTCCATTCCATGGAGTAACGGATGAAAACCAAATTTCCTATATATTCTCGTTGATGATTGAGTCTCTGTCTTCAGGAGAGGGAAAGGTGATTAGGACAAATCTGCCTCCCATGGATCTTACCTCAGAAACTTGGATATTCTGTTTGATACTACCATTTTGAGTTCATCCATTGTAATATGCCAACTTAAAGTAGCTACAACACTTTGAAGGAACCAACCATTACCAGAGGGTTGGATTTTGATGAGTCTAGGATTCTTACTGCTTTCTCCTTCTTGGATATTTCTGGTGGGTGGGAAAGAAGAATTAGATAGGCAAGGGTCTGAAGGCTTTGAAATTCCTTTGCTTTCAGATTTGTAGTTTCGGAGAGGCCTCTGTTTTTGTTTACTTTGGTTTGGTTTGTAGGCTGCGATTTTGACGAGAAGCTTGTGATTGTTGAAATGCTTCCCGGGTAAGTTTGACCTTAAAAAATAAAATACTTTCAGAATTACTTTTTAAATTTTTTTGTACCATTCAAAAGATCCCAATGAGTACTTCTGAATGGTGTAAATTTTTTGAAAGAAAATGTCTAGAAATATGTTTTCTTTTAAAGTCAAAATGACATGACTTTACGTAGTGGACATTTGAAATGGGACAGAGGGAGTAATAAGAAAAGAAAGAAGCAATGTATATATAAAAAAAAGAAGCTAAGAGATCATAAATTTCATGAGATATTCTTTGTTTTTTTTTTCTTTTCAAGGAAAGCTTGCACACTCTATGAAGCCAAGCCATTGGGGGGCTCTGCTGTCCCACAGGATGGAAAGCGTTGCCAATCCTCTATCCAAACCGTCCATCTTTGCAATCAACAGTTTAGATTTGTAGATGGACTCTTATCCGTGAGAATTAACTCTCGGTAAGAATTAACTCTTACGGATAAGAATACATTCTCCATCTAATCCATTGACTGTCGAGATGGACAGCTCGGATGAGTTGGCAAGGCATGCTATCCCTATGGACAGCTAAGCCCCTGGGTCATAGCAAGAGATTTAAGTTTCATTATTAATGTGGATGAAACGAACTTCCAGATGCAAGTACAACAAGGATAAATAAATTTAGAATGGTGGATATAATAACATAATGAAATACTACTCTCTCTCTTCTGTCTCTTTGTTTTCTAGAGTGAGAGAATTGAAAAACAAATATGAGAAAAACTAGTCGAAAGTTGTTGAACTGCTCTATTCCTAGTTTCAGTCATTCGTTTCCTCTTTATCCATCATTTGGCAAGTTAATATAGTCAAATCTCATTCAAATTGAACCAACCTTGGCTAGCTCAGCTCAATTGGCCAACTCCTAAGTCTTTCATGTCACTAGGAAATCAAGAGCTTGAATCATCTCACCTACGTGTGGGTGTTATTGCTTATATTTGTTGACATTATTTATCCTCTTAATAAGGCTACTAGTTGGATGAGCTTATAGTGATTGTGGACTTGCTTTCAATTCAATATATATAAGTTCTCGTTTCACAAACTGACTTCAACTCAATAAGTCAGTGGAATTGGTTTAAATTGGTTTTTTGAGTTGATGTGTTGTGAGTGAGTAATCTGTCTCGTAAAGCACAATAAGGAAATTTTTGAGTTTAATTCAGTTTTATGGAACAAGGATAATTAGTTGTATTCTCCCATCTTTTGTAATAAATAAATAAAACTCATTCGAATTGTGGCCGATAGTTGGCATGTTGATGGAGTCAAATCTCATCCAAAATGTAGCCAATGAGCATGAAATATTAATAAGAGAGTTATTAATCAAATAATAACGTGTTTAATGCATATTCATCTAGATAATTGATATAAGGAAGAATAATAACTGATTTTTATTCCAGTTCAAACTTTTGATAAGAAGGGATGAAATTACATTAGAGACATTAATGAAATGAAATGCTAATCATTTTTTAATCATTTTATTCCCTACGCTGACTAAAGAATGGATTTCCAATTTAGGCTTTGCTCTTAAGGAAAACATATTCTGACTCAGTTGTTGGATCGAATCTGTAAACTGAGAGAATTTAAAGCAATAAATCTAAGGCTCTTTTTGGAACTTGGGGAAAGACAAAGGAAAGAAGGAAAATGGGAGAGGAAGTGAGAAGAAAATTGAGAGAAAAAGTTGAATTTATTTTTTTTGGAGGAAGAGTAAGAATTTCATTGCACAAGCTACGGCGTTCAATTGCCAGGGGCCGTATCTTTAGTTTTTTTGCCCTCATCTTCCGAACCACAAAAAGTATCTGAAAACATTTATCTATCCTCCACCTCCTTCCCAATCCAAATTTTTTTCACTCTCTTTGTTCTAGAACCAAACAAGGGGAAAAAACTTTTAAATTTTTTTTATTCCTTCCCACATGTTTTCGCAAGTTCCAAACATAGTCTAAGCAACATAAGGAAAAAATATTAAATTCATTTCATAATTGGAAAACAATAACTTATGAAGTAAAAGCATAAGAGTATTTCTTTATTTCATCTATCATTTCCAGATTTCAATAACAAAACACAAATCTAATAAAATTAGGTAAAAAATTATTTTACTCCTTACCTAATTACAATTGTTCAATATTTCATTTCTGCCTTTGCTTTGATTGGTTTAGTTACCTAATAAATTCCACCTCTTTAATTAAAATCCCACAAGGATTTAGTTATACTGATTTAAATACAGTTTGTGAAGTCGACTATCATTCGAATTAGGACTAATAAGTAGAGATTTTCAAACTTATGAAAAATAAAAAATTATGTACTTAATTTACTTACACCATAACACCAATAAAAAGGAGGAAAATGCTACAATACACACCCCTTATTTGGGTGTGTATCATACACACCCCTATAAAAGTTACGAATTTTTTGTAGAAGTTACGATTTTTTTTTGTAAAAGTTACGAATTTGTTTATAAAAGTTACAAGACACACTAAAATGTTACGAATCATAGAAAATGTTACGAATCATATTGCTGAAAAGTTACGAAAAACTAAAAAATGTTACGATTGCCCAATGAGGTGGCACAATCTGGACCATAATAGGTGCATATGGTACCTCCAAATAAGGGGTGTGTATTGTAGCCATTTCCTAAAAAGGAATGCATAAATTTGAAACTTATCCATGTGTTTAAATCTTGAGAAGTAGAGAGTAAAAAATTAGAAAAGTGATAATTTTTTCGTAAACCACATACATTTAAATCGCTACCTATAATTTCACATGTCTTTAAATTCTTTCCAAATTAATTAGAAAATTAAATATCTACAGTGAAAAAACGTTTTTACCATTATCTCTTTTTCTCTTTGGTATTAAATCAAACAAGGGAAACATTAATGCTTTCCAGATTTCTTTCTTTTTCTAGTTAATGCATTATAAAATGACAACGGGTATCCACAATATGTTTATAGTGCATATTTAAAATTATTTCCTAAGTTAATCAAATATCAGAAAATTAACTCTTTTCCTCTTTTGTGTAAAATCAAAGGGAAACATTAATGTTTTCCAGATTTCTTTCTTTTTCTAGTTAATCCGTTATGAAATGACAACGGGGATCAACAATATGTTTATATTGCATATTTAAAATTATTTCCTAAGTTAATTAGAAATTAACAAAAGATGATGCATGTACAACAATACATCTCCAACACACTCACATAGTGTGTGGAGCCCACACACACTTTCACACTCAAGTGTGTGGGCTCTAGTGTGAAAGTGCATGTGGGCTCCACACACCATGTGAGTGTGTTGGAGCCATGTTGGAAATTAATTGTTATACGGGAAAGGTTACATTACACATGCTCTATTTGGGTGTGTATCATGTGCACCCCTATGAAAGTTATGAATAAGTTAATAAAATTTCTGAGACGCGCTAAAATTTTATGAACATAGAAAATGTTACAAATCACATTGCTGAAAAGTTACGAAACACCAACAAATATTACGAGGTGGCACAATATGGACCATACAATAGGTGCATATGGTACACACCTTTAATGAGTGTGTATTGTAGCCATTCCATGTTTGTACACATATCATTTTTGTTAAATTAAACCTCTAGAATGTTTTCATTTACTAATCCAGATGTAGAGAGGTCATTTTCAAAAGAAAGAAATTGTGTAAACAGGTCACCCTTTATGTGGTTTAAGACCTCAATCGCTCTTTATATATAATCACAACTTAAGGCAGAGTGTAGGTAGGGCAAAGCCTTCAAACGGCTCAAAACAGGGTTTTGTCTATAACTCGATCATGATTTCCTCGGATAACAATGGTGATAGTGATGAAGAAGAAGACAATGAATGCGAAAACAAAGACCATTCAGTCTTCGATTATTGCCTCAGTGAATTACCAAAGGTTTGTAACTTCTTTCACGTTAGATTTAACTCATTTTGTCTCCTACCCTAGTAATCTATGTCCTTGAAATAGTTTGATCTGATTAATTTAGATTGAGCACTTGTATGTGTGTATATGCCTACTCGAGTATCTATGTTTTTTTGTACCATAGATTTCATGGGTCACTAGATCTGATTTTCCTACCCAATTTTGTTAGTTTGAAATGTAAGAGAAACGAAAAATAGTCTTTTTGATCTTTAATTCCAACCCATGTTGGCTTATCTTCGATCGGATATCTCATTTACTCTATATCACTATCTTCTCGTCGTAGTATTCCTGTCTCTATATATGTGTGTTAGTTGATCAATTTGATTCCTCTACGGCAATTACATAGATAAAACTCAAATTTCAGGTTTACGATAACTCGGGCCAAAATATTTACATGGGCTGATCCCTGGGTCTGATTGTTTCAGGTACATATTTCCTACAAATTTTGTTAGCATCGTTGATGTCCCTCCTAATACTCCATACTTTTCATTTTCGATAGGATTATATTCTATGTTCACTAATTCCATTGTATCTCATTCTAATAAATTCATAAAGAAAATCATCATATCTAGTTTACGTATGAAGCTAATCCTTGCTATGGGTTAGATTGCCGTCGATTTGGGATTGGACATTGGAGTGTAGTTCCACACTGATGTGTTTTCCAAAAGCCATATTTAATTTTTTTCCAAACAATAGGATGTTAGTATGTTAGTTAGAGTTAGATTACTACAGTAGGCAACAACTAACAGATACATATTGCATACCCCAAAGGAAAGACGGCGTATCCAATATTTGTTTTTTGTTCCTTTTTCAGTAATGCAGGATACAACATAGATATGATAGGTTGCTTTTGGGATGAAACGGGGTCCAAAACATAAATTTTAAATTGCCTTAATTAATGTCAAACCGTGAACATCACATCCATTGAAAAATAAAGAAAGGTGTATATTTTAAATCTAGAAAGAACAAATGCCCTAGTAGATGTCCCTCCCTCTGCAGCGAATAAAACAAGGAGAAATGAAAGACAAGGGTGAAAAGTCGACTTGAAGCAACAACTCTTTGTAACAATAGCTATGCTAAGACAAAGAAAAAGAATAGACAAGTCAAGGATCGGAGTGAAGGGAAATAAATGAAAAGATGTATCAAGTGTAGCAACACATGAAAAACTAAAATAAACCATGACTGTGGTATATTGGGCATTTCTGCTATTTCCTCTTAGACATGAGATATTACAACCCCCATTCTTAATATTTTTGTCAGATGTTAACATACCTAGACACAAAACTCAAAAGTTTTAAGTCCCCTGATATTCATATTTAGAAACATGCTAAAAAAATCGGCATGGATGCGTGACATGGCACTGGCACTCCAAAAAGCAAGCTTTCAAAAATTGGAGGACATAACATGTTGGGACACGCCTCTAAAACATAATTGTATATCTTATTATAGAATGACAAATAATAAATAAGGCTCTACATTATTTGCACTTATCGTTGCAACATTAACTAGAGTGTTCCAGCATAATCCGTTTCACAATTCACATTAATCTTTATCATCAATCAAACCATCAATGAAAAATACTTTTTACTTTCATTGTACCTACCACTTCATTTGACAACTTTGAAGTGTCCCATGAGTGTCCATGGAGAAAACTATAACACAAACAAATTGAGTGTGCGACACCAGTCAGGAGAGTACTGATGCCCGAAAAGTTCATGTGAACTCCATAGAAGTGTTCGTGCTTCATAGATTGGACACGGTTACACGATACAATTAGGATTCGATACAAATATGTTGATAGGGAAAAACCTAAATGATAGGATGTGGATATAGCAAAGACAAACTTGTAAATAAGTACTTTATAATCTTGTTATAGAGAGAACACCAAACCAAAAACTAGAGTGCATTTAGCTCATTCCTAAGAAACCATATTAAGAAAAGAACATTCCAACTTTGACTTTTTTGGGAGCATGCATAAATACATGCATTTCTCTTACGTCCTTGTTGTGGGAATGAACTCGATGCTAGGTGACTCAATGGGTGTTCTTAATAGCTTTAATATGATCACAGAGATTAGGCTTTTGATCCTTGTTTGATGTAGTAAAGCCCACTTGTTTTGCACTGAATAGTAGTAAATAGCCTTGATGATCTCACACGTGGATATGATTTGAATCCAAAATTCCCGTGAGAATATTCAAGATTTTGTATATTATATTGGTGTTATTGAAGGGGAAATTTATAACAAGTAGGAATCCATTAACGGTGATTTGGAGTGGAAGTGTAAATGATACAAATTATATCAACATAGGAGATTCACAGTGCTGGTCTAAAAGATGGGCTCGAGATATTTTTGGGCCAAGGATTATTACAGATAATGCTGATGTGACTGGCACATGAGTACTAGTAGGTTATTGCAAAATTAAGTTCTTCGATATATATATTTTTTGGATAAAAAAAAAGGTTCAAGATACGATGGGGGCAGCTATTGGCGATGCTAGAATATTTTGTGCATAGATGCAACTACGTTGGAAGTTTTTGATTAAAAATATGGTTGCAGATTGGCTAGGCAATGTTTTCTCTTGACCAATGATCATGGATGCAACCAAAGGAGATCAACATGCTGGTCAAAGTTCAAGTATACCAGAAAAGTGGAACATATGGTTATTCCATTACGTTAGAAGTAATTGACGATGAATGATTGAGGTGTCTAAGTAATCGATGACGGAATAACTTGATGATGCTCATCCCGCATATCAGTTGGAGATTTATGGAGAAGACAAGGTTGTAGTTTGTCTACTCAACTTGTTTTCCCTCCACCACTAATGACAATTGAAGTAGCTGGTTGAAGTATATCAAAAATGATTACCATAGTACTAATACCTATTATGTTAAAGGTGATCAACTATTATTGTCTCCCTAGGACTCTTGATAACAATCATCAATAAAAATTGAAGATGTCGGTAGTAACTCTGTACGGACTATATACATGTGTTTGTAATGTACATCTTGAGATGGAATGATTTTATTCTCTCTTATGGTGGTCTTTCCAAACGAATTAACCAAGACTATTGTTTCTTTCATGAGTAGAAATTGTTGTACACCATTTTACCTTGTCAATTGGGTTATTATACATATTATTTGAGACCTAAGTTGGCACAAGATTGTGCAACTAGAAAAGAATTCAGTATTTTTCTTCAACAAGAGTTGACCGAGCAAAATAGGGAAAAAAAAGTATGTATGTAGTCAATCTCAAATGAATTGATGATGAGAATTTATGTATCTTTCCAACTTATGATGATGTCATGCATCGTTAATGGCAATGTATAACTTTACTACTCCCTCCGTCCCAAATTGTTTGCCCTTTTTGGGTTTCCATGTATTAGCATTCATTTTTTTCAAAAATTTTTACACCAATTTAAAGATCTCATTGAGTAGAAAAAATTGGTGTAAATTTAAAAAAAATATAATTCTCATAAACATATCCTTTTTTGCGTGCAAAATGCACGTTTCCCTAAAAGGGGCAAGCAAATAGAGCACGGAGGGAGTTTTATTCATTTTGCTACTAAAGTGTTAGTTTTGTTTTTTGGTTCCAAATGTGAGCGTGTAGAATTTCAACCTTCTTTAAACAAATCTAACATAAAAACAATGGTCTGTGTTAAGAAAAATAAACCTAGAATGATTTAACTTCGAAAAGAATGAGATATAAAGCAAATGCAATTATTTGGAATCTGCCGATTAACTTCAAGTTACCTCAATAGTAGTCTTTTAATTGTTGCTTCAATACTTGTAGATCTAAACCGAGAAAGCCCTTGTTGTAGCTAAGGATAGAGTTGCGTTGTCGTTACGGCCTTAGTGTTGTAGTATGGTTAATTACGTTGTCATTTTGGTCATACCACTAAAACGACATGTTACAGCGATGTTGCAACCTTAAAACATTATGTATCATTTTCTCGTATCGAGAAATAATGTCTCACTGCAACTAATAAATTAATCTTTGACAATTGCTCGAGTGAGTCCATATTTATTTTCTACGAAATGGTTGTACATTGTAGTTATATCAAATTTTCAATACTTCACATGCGTTGCATCTCTATTGAGTATTGCCCGAGCCAAGTTTGCATACGCTTAAAGATGCAGTTTTTATGAGTAACAAGAGTAAAATAAGTGTCGGCTTGTCAGTTACTAGTTGCCCGAAAGTTCAGTGGTTTTGTATGACCGAATTGTGCCTATCTCCAAGAGTAACAGGGTTACTCCTAGATCACCTAGGCTTGGGTCCATAAGCAGTGACAATTGCCCTATATATGAAGATTTGGTTTCACTACAGCTCCCGTTGGTTCCCTTAACCAAGCCCAATGAGTCGATGACACATTCTTAAACAAGCATGCAGTCAGAGCCCCGGGCTCCTCCCAATGCTTGAGAGCTCACAATTTTTGTTCTCTCTCTCTCCCTGATATGTATATCATGATATTGAAAAACCTCCCTCATGTGTAATCCCGACTTGATCGTGGAGATGAAGATAGTCATAAATAGAGCAAAACAGAAAACAAAAGGGGAAGCAGAATGGATTGGGGCCAAATGCAAACAGAGAGACTTGAACCCAAGACCTCTTCTGACCGGAACTCTAGCGCCGTTTTAAGTTTATCAAATGTTGTACAAATTTAATGTGTTCGAAAATGGACCCAACAATGTATATCATGTTATTCGGCATGCAACCGAACACTTTATTTTTCTTGGGACAAAATAACAAGACCTTACATACATGCGTTGTATAACCCCAGCCCCACTCCTTAGCTAGATACATTTAGACATACTGTAATATTTTAGTTGTATTTGATACACTTAATGCTTAGGCCAACTTATCTATTCATTTTGAACGTTAAATACGTATTAAAAGAGATTTTATGAGCTTCTTTCGACAATTGATGATTTCACCCGTTTTCTACTTCTATTATAACTTTTTTTTATGTCAAGTTACCTATTTTGTTACTAGAAGATAAAGTGTTATTTTGTATTTTAAACTTGCAAAATGTAACTACTAGGATTTTGACCTTTGTTGAATAAGTTGATCATAGAGCAAAGATCAATAATAATAATTACAAGTCTATATTGTACACGTGGAGAAGTAATGAAACATGTAAAACAAAGTAACAGACATCACTTCTTTTTTTTGCCTTTTTTATGAACTTATGGTTGAAACTTAAAATCTTTTACACTTGTGGCTAACCAAGTTAGCTGCGTATTGATAACCGGTTTTTGCCACTCTAGATAAAATGACTCCGACACTTTACGCATACTCGCACCTGACACATGTGTGGCTATAACCGAGTCCATGTATAGATGTGCCTCTGTTCCCATTCTCTCCTTTTTTTTTATTCCTTAGTAGCTTCTTTTGTCACTATCAACCACTTTCCAACATTCTTCTATGTCTCATGTCACTATCCGCATCTTGTGTAACACCTCTCCCTCTCATCTCTGCCTCCCTCATTGTTCTTTTCTAGTTTTCTCTTCTTCACACTCTTTTGGTCATCTTGGAAATCAACAATACCATCGGTGATGATCAGTTCTCCTTAGCCAAACTTATCATTTTCCTCCATCTCCACTAGCCGCAACCATTGTAGCATAACTACATTACATTCTTCGCTGCCTTCCAATAGAAGTCACCTATTTCTCTTCTTCTGCTCCTTTCTGTCTATTTCTTCTTATTGTGTCCATGTTGCTCTTCAAAACCCTTGAATCCACAACAATAGCCGCTTGCAAGCACTAATCATTGCACCGGAGTCTCATGCTTCAACGTTACATCCATGTGCCCATTTTTGCTCTTTTCAATGAAACCTATTATATACTCCCACCATCCCAAATTGTTGAGCCACTTTCACTTTTTGATTTTTTCAAACAATTGTATATATTTCACAATTTTGAAAAATGTGTTTAATAAAGTTAATGAAGATCTATCAAACAAGATCCATATTGCATATAAAACTCATTATAGATCAAAAGATATAGACAATTTTTTTAGAGGTCCCAAATAGTAACATGGCCCACCAATTTGGGACATAGGGAGTATTGTTTTTACTTATTTGATCTTGCTAGAGTGGGGACGTAGCCAGTTTCTGCTTTAGCTTTAAATTGTGCTTATGATTCTTTGATCAATGTGTCAGCACCAGGACTTAGCAGGTTATGTATGATAACTTTGTAGTGGCTTAATTGTGGGTTTATCCACTTCAAATATAATTGTTTGGAGTTTCGAAGTGTTGTATCATTGTTTTGGGTGTGGTAGGATATCAAGAAAGCATTAAAAAAGGTCAGTGTCCTAAGATTTTCATCGTTCTTCTTATTCTTATGTAATCTTATTATTTTTGTCTATTGCAGGCTTCTTTCTTTGTGTGACGAGTATTTGTTACGTCATGCTATCAAATAATGGTTCAGAGCATGTTCTAAGTTCAAGTAGAGAAGAAAATTATGCTAAAGTACATATGGAACTAGGACATTGCATTGACAAAGCTATTGTGCATGATGACAACTCCGTTGACATGAAGAATGAGGTTTTGAGACTTTCAGTGGGACACTTCATGAGCTAATAAAATATGATTGAGTTTCCTATGGCTATCACCCTTACCGGTGTTCAGCTTCCCTCCAGGATGCAGCCCAATGATCTGGTATTTCATCTCAAACACTTATTGTTCTAGTTCAAACATGGTGGTACTTAGTGTCATGATTTATCTGTGGGGTTAGAGGATGTATCAGTAGGTGCCATTTTTTATTGATCTTTGGTGATTGTGTTTGATTGTCACTTTGACCCATGATGGTTCCAAATGTGGATTTTTAGTGAAATGCCCTCTTACTTCAAAATCGTAAGATTCGTTACTGT
Organism: Vaccinium vitis-idaea; assembly: GCA_963854785.1. Taxonomy (NCBI): domain Eukaryota; kingdom Viridiplantae; phylum Streptophyta; class Magnoliopsida; order Ericales; family Ericaceae; genus Vaccinium; species Vaccinium vitis-idaea. The sequence goes on along the minus strand of OY978217.1, from coordinate 43,704,288 downwards.
CGTTGAGGGTTTTAGAAACCACTTGATGCCTACAGTTGCAACTGAAATGCTACTGTAAGAAAGTCCGAAAAAAAAATTGTTATATAGGAGGAGACAGAGAGTGGGAGAGGGGGAAAAAGGAATAAAAGTTGATTTTTTTTGCTCATTTTGAGATTGTGATATCATTTCCTTATATTTGACGCTCTCCTTTTTCATAAAAGTGGAAACACATGTATAAAGAAGTTTTACAAATTTAAATCATAAATGATTATGAAATCAACCATAAATCTAACACTTTTTTTTATGATTTTTTCTTTTTAGAGAAATAAGGAACCACCATATCTGCGTTATTTTAGTTTCATTCCCAATTTGCAGTTTTGGTAACATGCAAAACCTGATTTGAGAACAATCCAATTGCACTCTTCCACAACAGACACATGTATACTAGATCCCATAACCTGAAATACACCAGAAGTAAGGAAATATGGTGACAGCAACCCAATCCCTCAATACCTATGACTATATACATATGATGTCTAGTTTATTGCTTCTAAGTTCTAACCTTATTGATGAATTAAGAGTTAAGAGTTCGGAGGATTAGAACACGCACTAGTGCCGAAAACCTTACAATACATACACGAACAAGCACTATAAAGCTGAATTTTGACTTCAAAAGTGAAATAACGAGAGACATCTGAAGTATGCGAGGTCTGGTGGATTCCTTTCTTGAAGTTTTCCTTTTTGCCTCGCCCTCCCTTTACCAGGAGAAAAAGAATTACAGTTTCTTCAGTATGATTGACTGAGTGCTTTTATGCAGTGCAAAAAACTGGAGGAAGTTTGTAGCTGTTATGGAACATGAACAGGGTCACTGGAAGCTCAATCATAGAACATACTCTTACAATGGCGGCTCCTTGTCTGTTGGGACTTATAGATGAAGATCAACACCAAGGTGATGTTATTCTGCAAGTGGACATCAAGTAAATAGATAACATACACACTGAAAACATGGGTGAAGGCAATAGGAAGACAAACCAGGTTTTCAGGTGGGTTAGACCTGAAAAATATGCATCACTCCAGAAAGTAATGCCCCCACCCACCCTCAATGGAGGAGGATTTATAGAATGAGTGGGATGCCTGGATGGTAACTGCATGTGGAGGAGGTCTTGACCTAGTCCAAGTCCGTGAACATCCTCTATCATTTGTTAGGCCGATGCTTCTTTAGGATCAAAGAGCGCCCTTTGACCGATGACAAAAAGGTAGATGAGTCCACAAGTATTGATGGGAATTTTGAGTCCATATATCTAGTAGATTCTAATTAAGGTATTTTCATCCCATTTACCAACATTAAATGGTAGAATCACCAATCAACAACTTCATATGTATCCTAGCATTGAAAATTATGTTTTGGGTGTTACTGATTTTGCCATGAAGATTTCAAATGGTTTTCTAGTTCCTAATGATGATAAAAGAATTTAAAGGGTTTGCAATCGCATCGCAGTACTAGTCATGCTATCTTGTTGTATTGTACTAAGCTGCCCCAGTCCTCGTATTCTCTACCCAAAGCAAAAAGGAAAAGTAAGAAAGAACATTTGAACAAAGTAGTTAACAGTTCTCAAATTATATTGCATAGTTGTCAGATCTGCGAGTTATAAGGGCATCAATTGTAAATTTGCACATAGTAGAACTTTGCAATTTCAAGATTGGTAAGTATCTTTTTGTCTAAATTCTTGTTGCATGATTTTCGAAAGGCGTTTAATAGTTAGAGTAGAATATTATTTCATTTCTTGTTACTTGAAAACTATGCATGTGGCAAATATGCTAATGGTGTCCAACTCATCTTAGGTCTGGGAAGAGGGGTACTTTGTTAACGGATTTTTAATGAATCACATACTGTTATTTTTTGCAGGCTTCTAACTTCTTTCATCGTGTGCTGAGTATTTTTCAAGTCTTTCAATTTCAAATACAATTTCAGAGTATATTATAAGTTCATGCAGTAAAGATATCATTGTTGCGGTTAGGAATTACTGGCATTGGTGAAGCCATTGTGAAGTGATGGTGTCCACTGTCCAGCTTACCTTATACAGCCTAATGGGTCGATTTTTATCTCAAATCCTTCCAAGGTTAGTTTCAACATGACTACTCTCATGCTCTCTGTAGTTAGGCTAAAAGAGTCAACACTGCATATTTCTTGTTTGAGAATATTGGATATTCTGATGCATCGAAGTTTGCTTCTAGTGAATGGCCTTCTTAATTCTAGATATTTCTTTTTCTCTCTTTTTTGTGAGGTATTGGAGAAGAGGGTAATAGACGGTGGTGTATGTTTCTTGTGTTTTCTTTAATAGATACATAAATTAGTTCTTGTTTCTTTTCATCACAAATAAGGTTCACTTGGTTCCTTACGCCCTCTAGGCTATAGCAAGGCACAAGTCAATGTGAAACCAGTATTCCAACTGCATAAAAAGTGGATTCTGAAAAAATGCAAGCTAAAATTGACCTACCAACTTTTATCAATGTATAAGCAGCCAACTTACCTAGGCTTGGTTAGCACTTCGACGACACTTCTTAAACTCTCATAAACACATCCGACGTGATGAATTTAATTTGAGTACCAATGTTCTACATTCTTCATAATGTAAGTTATGCACCCTACACATCTTTGCAATAGTTTTGTTAAGAACACATAATGCGAATAACAACTTTCGGAAAGTCTTTTCATCCTTTAGACTGGAACCCTTACATTAATGACAAGTTCATGAGTTATAGAGAACCTGATTTATTTAATTGATTAGTGTTATCAAACAAAAGAGTTATCTTATATTTTTGTTCTTGCTCTTGAATGAAATTTCCCAGGCATGTAACGTCTTTCATTTGGTGAAAATTGGGATGTATGCAGGTTCTTGTAGCCCTATATTCTTTTACATTTTCTCATGAGGTTTTAATTCGTTTTGAGTTCCAGTGGAACTAGACCCAGTACAATTTCTTTTAAAGCTAAATGTTAAGAACAAACATTGTATTGCAAGTGGATATCAAGAATGCGAAGGCATAGACATAAAACATGGGTCCTAATGTTGATGTGAAGTTTTACCATGTTTTCGGGTGGATCGGAACCAACTAGCAGTCCATCACTCAAGAACAATGTTGGATTGACATCTCTGGGGGCTACTATTCGGTCCCACTAATATGTTTCTGAAGCGTTAAAGTTCAAATTATTGTTTAGGGGAAATCTGATGATGTTTGGTAATTCCGCTTATTAACTACTCCCTCCGTCCCTATTATAGAGTGAAAATTTCCATTTTGGACTGTCCCTTAATAAGTGTGTGTTTCGAAAAGTCAATGGGTAAAGGTTTGTACAATTATCATTTTGCCCTTTTGAAAAACTTGTGAGTAAATAGTTAATAGGTAAAAGTGGAGGATAATTTTGTACATCGAGAAGGTTTTGTACCTTGAGACTTAAACCACAACATATTATGAAAAATTACTCAAAACTATGAGGCAATTGGAAAACAGCAAAATAAAAAAGCAAAATTTCAATAAAAGAAACTCAAGAAATCAAATTCCAATTCCTTGAACAAATATCTCAAAAGGTCACAGCATAGAGTATACCAATACACATGTATATAATTGTTCGGTTACTCCTTGACACGTGTGCCAATAAACTCTTTCAAATAGAAGAAGACACATGATTAAGCCCCTAAGGATGCATCTCAAGTCTCAACCCTTGGATAAATTCAATTTCAGCCACTACAGCGAAAATCTGTTTGTGTAGACCCCACACCATCGCAAAATGTAATATAGATTGTACATAAGAGTTTGTATAATTGTTAGTACAAGTGTTTATCATTGTGACAAACTTGATTATCAAAATGATACATATGCAATTTGATTCTATCATCCTATAGGACCTATACAAGAATGGCAACGAGCAAGATATGGGACTCTACTCCTCCGATCCCCAGTTGGGGATTCTTTCCCATCGTAACCCTAATTCAAGGGGATATTGGATAAGCCACCAACCCTGTATACAAGGGAGGATCGGTGTTTCCAAATATATCCATATCGAGCCATTGAAACTACAACTTCAAAAGACTAAAAATAAAATAAAAGTTTTAACTTTGCTAAAATGTTTTGTTCAAATTGTAACAGTTTTTGCATGAATTTGCTGCAAGCCTTACAAAATGTACATACTTGAGCAAAATTATAAACAAAAAGAGATTGTATTTAACGTCATAGTAACAATATCACATGGTCATGATAAATTGTAGGAATTGAAGAAACATACTTGTTAAAAGCCCATATATTTTGAAAAGCTAATTAGTTTGGTACAGTAATGCCCGTCTGTGGGCAAGCTAAGGTTGAAGCAAGAGAATGGAAGAATAAGTATGGACTGGGTTGGGAAAAGCTTAAGCCTAAGAATGTTCAATCAGTGGTGGGTGGTGACTTTTAAGAGGAGGTGGAAGTGGGTTTTTGAATGACCTAAGGCAATGCACTCAACCTGGTGCTTGTTGTCAAAAGGACAAATAGCGAATAGAAAAGCAATGTATTTTACTATTCTTACAGTCTTGTATTTCATATCTCAGAACTTGGCATTGCAAACAAACGTCGCACAGCTTCTCCATTGTCCGGTTCCCTCCCAGCATAGGTAGCCCGGAATTTGGCTGTTTCCCCTGTAGACATAGCCCACCTTTGAAGAAGAAAAAAAAATATTAGTAACCAAAACATGCCACCGAGTAGCTCTGTTATATCACTTCAACGTTTGAAACAAGTGTACGTACGAACCTTTCAATTCCTTTGGCTTCTCTGAGTTCTCTCTAATCTCGGGAAAAGAAACCATCCGCTAGAAGTGGTCATGAAACAGACCCCAATTTAACGGGTAGAATCAAGAGTACTAGATTTGAAAATTTTAGATTGTCTAGTATGATTATAATATCATCGCCTTCTCCATCCCTGACTCAAGCCTGTCTTTGGAGAGTTCCTGCATATCCGCGTTTATGATACTCTCACATGCCGGCCCGTCTAGGCTCCTCTTGTCCGGTTCTGTCGGGGGTAGTGGTTCTGTTGGTCAAAAAAAGGTTGCCACGCTTCGGTCGCCCCCACCTACCCTATTATAGCACAGAGACACCAGTTCATAATTAAATTGATTCAAGAGTCGGTAGATATCTCTTGATTGTGAATGAGACTTATCATCCACGACGAATTTATGGACGGCCCCATCAATCTCAATGAAACTCCAAGCAGCAACTGTATCTACTTTTCTCTCTTTCATCATTTTCCTTAGCCTTAATACACCCTCCCATAAGCCCATTGCAGCATACATATTTGCTAAAAGAACATACCTACCACTATGTTGAGGCTCTAATTGGATCAACAACTTCCCTGCTCTCTCCCCCATATCAACATGGCCATGAATCAGACACCCATTAAGAAAAGACCCCCAGATAGCTCCATCCGGTTCCATTGGCATGCTCTTTATCAAAACCTCTGCCTCTTTGATTCGTCCTGCCCTGGCTAAGAGATCAACCATGCAACCATAGTGCTCAATCACTGGTGAGATACTATAAATTTTATACATGCACCCAAATAATCTCCAGGCTTCATTTGCAAGAGTTTTGTGATTGCAAGCAGAAAGAACGCTGACAAAGGTTATGGCATTGGGTTTTGGCCCCCTTAGTTCCATCTCCGTGAAAAGCTGAAGCCCCCTCTCATTATCCCCATTGATGGCTAATCCCAAGATCATAGCACTCCAAGTTGTTACATCTTTACATGTTATTGTACAGAATATATTTTCTGCAGCTTTTACTTGCCCACATTTTGCATAAAAATCTAGAAGCGCTGTACCCAACTCCAGCTCGTGCTCTAAGAAATGCTCATTTATGTAAGAGTGAACCCATTTGCCTTCCTCAAACGCACCCAGAGCCGCACAAGCATTCAGAATGCACACCAACAGAGGCCTATTAAGCTTCACATCAGCACAACTCTTCAACTCGCGAAACAACCTAATCGCCTCGTTGAAATCTTCATTCCTCACGTACCCAGAAACCATGGCACTACACGAAACATCATTTCTCTCAGGCATTGAATCATACACTTCACGAGCCTTTTCAACAAGGCCATTACTACAATACGCGGTTATTAGACTAGTCCAACAAACAATATTTCTGCTAGAACTTTCATCGAACACTTGGCAGGCGACACTTGTCGCTCCACACTTTGAGTACATATGTATAAGAGAACTAATCACATAAACATCAGGACAATGTCCCAGCTTCATTATCTGACCATGAACTTGGTATAATTCATAAGTACAAGAACAAGCTCTGGTTAAAGAAGGAAAAGTACGTCCATTCGGTTCAAACCCTCGGCTTCGCATACATGAGTAAATGGCCAGACCTTTTTCGGGTTCTGAGCTATCGGAATAACCCGTTATCATGGCATTGAAATCAAAAGGAGTGGGTATTGAGATCTGGTTAAAAACTGTTTGTGCATAGTTCATGTCAGCAGTTTGAGATAGTGCACAGAAAGCTAAGATTTTGCTGGTGGTGTAGGTGAAACGGGCAAGACCTGTGGTGATCACATGGGAGTGGATTTGTTTGAGTTCATCCATTGTTGAGCATCTCTGTAAGAGACAAAGGTAGGAGATATTCGAGATGGGTTTCACGAGACTTCTCCCTCTACTCATGCATGCGCTACGGAAATTAAATTTTAAGATGGAGACAGGAGGCGGAATGTAAAAGCCGTTAAACTGTTAGAGCACCCCAATTTATGGCGGGTAGAAGAAACGAGGTAATGACTAGTAATTTTTAAAACATTCCTGAATTTGGATTTCCAACCTACTAGGGGATCGTCCGCCAACAGGGTTTTAGAATAAATTAGTTTTTCACAGTTTTTTATGTGATGTATTTTGAGAGAATGAGCTGTCTTAATTTTTGGAAAAAAAATGTTTGGTTTTTAGAATAAACTAGATTGGGTTTTAGAATAAAATAAATTTTAATAGTTTTTTATGTGATGTATCATGAAAGAATAATCTGTCTTGGTTTTTGAAAAAAACTGTTTTTTGTTAATGGAACACCCCCTTAAAGTCCTTTTTTTTAATTTTTTTTATTTTGCAACTCAGGGGATTAAGAAAAAGAATTGACTTGAAAAAAATATTCGTAAAAGCACTTTGGCTAGAGAATTTAGTCAAACTTCGTACTTGGAAGAGCGGGTGTTAAAAGGATGTTTGGGAAAACTACAAATGCTTATAAAAGAATTTTGAAATATGGATAGAACGACCACTCTTGATTTATGGCTATTTGGAAAAATAAAGAGGGCAAAAAAGAATCCACCCAAATTGATAAAGATTCACCGAGGTCGTGATTTCCGTTAAACTTTGTTTTCTAAATAATTGGGTTCATTTGGAACTTGTGGAAAAGAAGAGCAAGGAAAGGAATTGTTTGATTTAGATAGAAAGAGGGGACGTAATAACAAAAGTAAAAACAATAAAATTTCTCACCCTTTTTCCTTCCATTTCTCTGTCATTTTTCTTTTCTTTTCTTTTCTCTCATTTTCTCAGTTCCAGACACAGCGTTAGTAGTCTTTAGCTAAAGGTATTGCATCCCATAAGACGTAACATGTAAAGAAGTCAATTTTAAAAGTTTCCAAGCAATGCGGGACACATAAACCAAACACAAACTCATCACCAGTTTGCCTGACTAATTAATGATTCCATTCCGATAAAACAATCACTGCCATACCATGCACACATTTAATACTATATATATCCACAATATATGAACTAGATATTCATAAATAGTGCACTCGTAGGCTGCCCAAAAATAAACCTATCAATGATTGTTGCGCTAATTGATCAAAAAAAAAAAAAAAATTGATTGTTGCGCTACAGAAGAAAATGACTTCTGCTGTTTTTATGCCATGACAAATAGCAGATGCTAACAATCAAATTCAATGGTAATAATAGCCTAAAATCTCTAAATGAAGAATGTAAGACATTTTCTCAAAGGGTTCAAAGAAATACCCCTCCACAACCCATAGTCAGATTCGAAACAGCGTTGGGACAGATAAGACCCCTTTCTAAAACTTTCGTTAATGCCAAAGCTTCAGGCAAAACCCAGATGGCCCATGAGCAGATCTCTTGCTCGAAATTGTTTCTGAAAAAGAGTCGACAAGCTGTCCTGCTAGACACGCCGGATCATCAATAAGAGTATCGACAAACACCTTCACTACCCTCATTTCTTGTGGTGTTGCTCTCAAGCTATACCAGGTCAGGAATTTCTGCCTAAACGCCGTCTCAATATGACCTTTGCATTCCAACCACCTGATCACTTTCACATAATACTCGAAATCCCTATTACCATTGCCAGAATGCTCCTCTTCCCTCCCGGACACGTTATCGCAATCCTTGTTGCTGGGCTTCAACCTCCCGTTTCTTGCCACATCTTTGTTATTTTCCAACTTGCAAGGAGTAATTGGCAAATCGGCTTCTGAGCTACCCACCAATGGCACAACGCATTCCATACCTGTCTGAATATGGGTATGTGATCCACTGTCTGTGCTGGTCTCTTGGTCTTCTTGTGAGTCCTTATTCTCAACATTTAATTCAATAGATCCTGGGACAGAATTAATTCTCCCTCTTGCCCCTTCTTCATCCAACGAAGACACAGGATCCCCCAAGTTTATATCATTCGACAAATCTGCAGTAGCAATTTTCTCAGTGTTCTTGTCCTTGAAATAAGTAAAACTAGGGTCCTCTCTCTTCTGAGTCTCATTGCTACAAAGAACAAGGGTAGTATTTTCATCTTCCACAGAAGATGGATTAGATAAACTGCTGGAGTTGGTCGCTTGGCTTTCACTTCCTCCAACTTCGATTTTATCTGGAGTGGCGACATCGTCTTGGGTACCTGTTCGGAACGAAACTTCACACTTACCAAACTCTTTACTGCTACTAAAGCAAACCACCTTGACAACATATTCGGTTCCTGGACTCAGACCAGACAGCATAAACCTCATATTTGGCATAAACAATGTACAAGTTGGTTCTGCTGGGTAGTCACTATCTTCAACTTTACGATGCCACAAGGTATAACCCCCAGAATTTCCCAGTGCAGGAGCTTTAGAACTCAATATCAAAGTAACAGATGAAGTTCCCACGTCTCCAAACTGGATTATATTTGAACCTATCAAATTGGATTCTGCAAATATTACACTCTCATTAACAGTTCAAAGATTCTACTTGCTTTGAATTTTACCGTACTATTTCACCACAGAAAAAAGAAAGAGATCGACATCTCTAACTGGTGAATAAAAAGAGACAAAAAGATGGTACTACCATGACTAACAAGACTAGAAGATTTTCCAGAAGCAACAGGTATACTTGAACCTGTATCACAAGAAACTGGACAATTCGCAACTCCACTTTTTTGAAAAACATATTAAGATATCCAAGGAAAACTTGAAAATCATTGGCAGCATAAGTTTGTCCATATTCTTGTAACACGGTATCAGCTCGTCATCTATTGAAAAAAACTGATAAAAAATTGCAACAGTAGAGCTGACCTTGACTCTGATAATTGGATGATACATGGAGAAGAGTTTTCGAAACCATTGAATTCAGATACTCTACTGCCAAAGCACAGAGTCTTTGAACCTCTGGACCCGAAGAAAGCCTGTTAACGATACCCCTTGCATTCTTCACAGGTAAACCAGTTAAAGGACCCACGTCTTCTTCAAGCTTCTTCACTGCCCCATCAACAATTTCATAAAGGGTTTTGTAATATTTGGTACCAACAAGAAGCTTCTGGCTCAAGGAGACACGATAGCACAATATATCAACCCGCCTTGTTTCCTTCGCTATGATAAGTTGTTTTCTCCAGCATCTGCAGAATTTTAAAGAAAATAATGCAGTGAGATAAATTGCAGTTTCTCGTTGTTCTAGACGGAGAAAAAAAAAATCAATATTCGACCAATTCGTAACACGAAATTCACTTCAGCTGGAGAGAGATATATCCCAACTGTTTGATAAAAATTGATTCTCTCCCTCGTGACATACTTATCAACTGGTTGTCAAGTACTTAGCTGTTAGACTTGTTAGTTGTAACCTAATTGACAAAGAAGAGAAAACTCCTAATCTAAATGGACATCTAAATTCTCTTTGATTAAGAATTTACAGCACATCTTTAACAAAGTTTGTTTGATCTCCAAATCTAAGTATTTCCGTTCTTAGCTGCAGCACCCTACAGGCTACAGCTCTTCTCCTAGGGCCATGCGGAGATCGTTGCAGGTTATAGCTCGGTCTCAACTTCAGCTCTTCCGTGCCATCATTAACCATTCAATAATGGTGGCAGCCTCTAGAAGAACATTATACGACCTAGTGTCAGGTAAAATGATGACATAAGAACTATGACAAAGTTTCACGAAACACTAAGATGCAACAGACGTGTTCTAATTACCATATAAACAGACTAAACTACCCCCCCCCCATTCCCTTCAGTTTTCAACCCGATCATTGAAAAGAGCCATCAAATACAGAGAACATTTACAATATTGCACAATCATCAAAGCACTTGGAAAAAGACCAATGTAAAGGACGGAGAAGCGGTCAGAATTTACCCAAGCAAATCATTCAACTTCCCGCAAAAAATACAAGAGAAACTTCCATCCATTCCATCCTTTGCAATGCCAGATTTTGTATGCTTTAAAGCACATTCCAAATGACATGACATACCGCATGCATCACCTTGATAGGGAGGCTCTAGGCTGCATGTTAACCACAAGCTAGGGTCCTTGTTATCGTCATACTTATAACAGATACAGCACGAGCACCTCTTGCAAAATACATCCTTTTGACTTAATTTAGCTTTGCAAGCTGTGTTTTTGCAGTATATAGTATTAGCCATATCAGTTTCACTATTGTGCACAACTACACTGTTTACAGCAACAGGAAGTCGACTAGGCTGATCAGTTTTCCTCTGCCGTTTGGAAGCCCTTTGCTCAACTGAAGGTGAACACTGTGGATCAGGCCTTTTGGCAGTCTCATTCCCCTGTAATTTCTTCTCAGCTACAATTTTCAATAGGTGCTCGATGATTTTCAACTTTGTCAAGCCAGTATATTTTCTTTCTTTACCCATTTCTGCACACAGTATCTGCAAAATTTCCTGTCGGCTCCATGTTTGTAGCATTTCAGGCGCACCATGTGACCACTTTGACAGCTCGTAAACAAGTTCTCTCTTTTCCTCCATACTCAACATACTGCACTTAGAAGGATCAAGTACAACTCCTGGGGACAAATGATATAGAATTATCACGTTAGTATCGTAGCCCTAAACAATGAGTCCAGTAGATCAACACAAACTTACTCGAGACTTACCCACATACGAGGAAAAATTATAATGGAAAAATAAAGAGAATAAGAATACCGAAAGGAAGAGGAAAGAATTCTCTTACAGTGTGAGAAATTAAGTGACTCGTGCGAGCCCTATCATTCCAAAAAGTATGTAATAGAAAAAATAATTTAAAGCAAGCAAGATTTTTTAAACTGAGATTATTCTCCGTTGGAGTACAACTGTGAGAGTTATTATACAGTTATATCTTCTTTTCTTTTTCCGATTCTCTGGCACCCATAAACAAAATAATAACAAATAGACTAATGATTGACTTTACGATGACAGAGAGATTCCAACAACATCAAATGGAGTCCGTTCATTGCAGGGCAGTTCCCTAAAAATAAGGCAAAGGAGGTCACTATCCTAACAATTTGCAACATGGAGTACTATTAAAGAAGCCTGAATGGGTACTTCAATTCGTTTGACTTTATAATGCCACCAGCCCGAGTAAACCCCGATCTAGTGCAGTGTTACTTCTTCCCATAAGTAACAGTTCCCGATTATCATAAGAAATTATGACTTTAATAAGAATTTGGCAATAATATTGGTGTAAAACCAAATTCTGACCAAATTAAACCAACTCACAAGCACTTAACCAACTTGTTTAAGGTTACGTAATTGTAAGTCCAGAGAGGAAGGGCATTCTTATAACCTAACATCTACCTGAAAAGGAGGCTGAGAGCACCTCAATCAACACACACACACACACACACACAAAACCCATTATAATACGTAACTGGAAATCTAGAATTGACACAAAATTCATGCAATATGATCTGATATGCAGATAAATTGAAGCCTTCAGGTGTTTAAAAAAAAAAAAAAAGACCTTCAAAAGATTCAACCCTTTGGCTCATCAATATGGAAAACACAAACTTCTGTTATTATCATTTAGCAACATTACTAACCCAGAAAAGGTTAATAAGAACTGGGTGAGAAAGAACAAAAAAATAAAAAAATAATAAAGAAGAAGAAGAAAGAAGAAAGAAAGCAGAGGTTACCCTCGAAAGGAGGAGAATCCATAGATGTGGGTCAATGAGTAACCACTATGCCCACCGCATTACCACCAAAGCTCCAACTTTTGCTGCATCTGTTATAGACAAATCAGGAATACATACACGGGGGAATATTATATACGTAAACAATGAGACTCGCATATGAGAGAATGGAATAGAAATAGGACGAATAGATGGTAGAAATTCGGCCACTAATTGTAGGATCGAATGAGATGGGTCCTGAACGTGGGCTTGTGAGACCCGAAGGGAGAGATTCGAGGATTCTAGAGAGAGAGAGAGAGAGAGAGGGCAAGAGGGAAGAGGAGGAGAGGTTAGTGGTTGCAGAAAGAGAGAGAAACAGATAAATAAAGGAAGGAAAAGTACCACATAAATAAGGCTGAAAATAAGCTTTGGCAACTGCTGCTGCGGCTGCGGCTGTTTCTTTTCAACCCTCACAAACGAGTGCTGTTAGGCGCCCCCCTGACAGCCCCCCCTGACACCGGCCCCACTCCACACCACCCCACCCCACCCCACCCCACCCCCCCTTTTCGGCCAAACTTGTTTTTTTTTTTTAATCTTTTTATCTTTTATCTTTTATCTTTTTTTCTTTTAACTTTATTTATTTAATTACTTATTTAATTTAGTTTACTCAAATTATATTTGCAAGTAAATTATTTTTTTACATTGACATTTAAATTTGACTTTATATTTTAATTAGTTAATTAATTTGTCTTAACAATGAATAATAATAAAAAAACTTGTAAAAGTGAATAATATTACAATCACGCTTAAAAGTAAATAAATATTGCAATCACGTTTTAAAGTGAATAAATATTACAATCACGTTGACAATGTTCAGCTCTAATCAATATTGCCTGCAAATTGTAGTCCCGGCACAACGCCTAGTGCTTGGAACTACAAATTAAGATCATAACTTAAAGCCCATCCTTTAGCTTCATCCGACGCATGCTGCCACCACCATATTGGGATGGGTGGTACAGGGTGATGACGGTGCAAAAAAAGTTGCACGAAGTGATTGTTAATACGGGCAATAGCTATTTCCTTGTTTATGCGAATAGCGTTGTAAATGCTTCTAATTCCTGTAGTGTTTGACGGGTCTTTTTGCTTCAAAATACTAAAAATTTCACGAGGTGCGGTGTTGTTGGCCATCTCAACCACAAATTGTTTCTCCATTGGATTTAGCCTTGATGGGTACTCGTGACCCTCAATATTTTCTGCTGCTTCATGGTTATGAACTCCACAAGAAACCTTTAAACCCCACTTGGCACCGTCTAGAGGTATTGGTATACCTCACAACTCAAATGGACAATCACATTTTTTAGTTCCAGTATTCCTATGCAAGATTTGTCTTTCAACCCCACGGTGCGGTTTGTAATTTCCTCCTCTCTCACAAATAAGAATGCATTTCGGAAACTTGCCGCCTTTTAAATTAGCAGATTTATTAATAACCACCACAATACCATTTTGGAGACCAACTCTCCGCACCCAAGCTAACATATATTCTCTACTTTCAAAAATCTATACAAAAAAACAAATATGTATAAGTACAAAAAAATATTTTATCTACAAGGGTATATATTATCTACTTTCAAAATAAATGACGAATATGCATAAGAACAACGGAAATAACTAACCTGATCAGTGCTAAATTCGGGTGTATAATCATGACTGCTGTAGGAGATGCTCTCCTCACTAGGAACATCATTCTCAAATGACCAACTATCTGAATAGTAGTAGTTATCCATAATGTTGTTCGATGAATTACAAGAAAAGAAAGAAAAATAGTGCGAGATGTTCTGTGAATGTATGAAGTAGTGGGAGAATGAAGGTGCGAAATACAAACTGAAAATTGCACGAAGTGAAAATTCACTTTCAAATTGGGAGAATAAAGGGAAAATTGCACGAAGTGATTTTTCCAAACCTTTCCTACACTGATTTATAGCTACAAGGCACACATATCAAGTGGTTAACATTTTGCTTCTGTGAATGGCACACTTTTTATGTCTGTGAATGGCACACTTTTTTATGTCTCTGAATGACACAAAATTCACTCCCTGAATTTTGCTTCTGTGAATGGGCACACAATTGATATTGGGCACACAAAATTCACTTTTGTGAATGGGTTATCATTGGGCACACATATCAATGGCACGCATATCTTGCCGGCACACGGTCGATGTTGTCCGATCAGATCCCAGGATATGTCATTTTTCATGTAGTGGCGCGTATTTTACAATGCGAGGTTGCTGATGTTTTTTCACGCGTCTCGCTTCGTCGGACTTAAAAATAAACGAGAATTAAATAAAATTAGATGGTGGGTATCAACAATAATTAAATAAAAAATTGAAATAAATAAATAAATAATTTCAAAACTGAATTAAATAATTAAATGAATTGATTTAAAGAAATAAATTTAAAAATTAAATGAATTCATATAAATAAATGAATTAACACAAATAATATAAAGTAATTATATGGGAGGAGGGGTAAAATAGTAATTAAGGTGGTGTCAATGGGGGGGGGGCCGTGGGGGCGTATCAATTTCCCTCACAAACCTTCTTTGTACGTGGTCTTCGATTTGTGCTTGGTGATTGGATTCTTTATTATTCTTCGTTTCGTAAGATTGTTCGATTTCATTGGTCTACGGGAAATTACCAAAGGCTTCTTTATTTGGTTAGTAGTTCCGAATTAGGGCTAATTATTTGGTACTTCCGAAGTATCATGTGGTAATGCTATGTGATAATTTCTACGAGTAAAAGATTGGCATCACACTATATGTGTCACCTATTTTCCAATCATTCGACAAGAGTAAATGATAAGTGCTCCTACTGAATAGGAATGACGAATTATAAAGAAAAAGAAATTCCTTCCGAATGATTTGTCGATACGTAGATAGTCGGAGCGTTGAATAATTACTTCCGAATTAGGGTGATTTATCCTTTTGTCAAAAAAAGGGTTATCTTTTTTTTTTTAATCGAAAGTATTATTCTGCTTCACAATTTTTAAATGGAGTGACAGTCAAGTAGTATGCTTCATAAATTAGGGTCCAACTACATCCCTTACCTCTGGATTAGTAGTAGAACCAAATTTGTCTTGTTAAAAAGACGGAAAAAACTCACATTTGTAACTAAAAAAACAATTCCGAGTGGCGCCCATCAAAATACAAATTCTAAAATAAGTCATTATCTTCGCATATATTAATTAAATAACTTTTTAGTGAAAACAACTCATCCAAATTCCACAATCTATAGACAAACTTTTTAGAAAAAAACTCACTGTAAATCTCACCCATTTAATTGTCACTCGCGTGGTGGGGGACTCCACTCGTGTGGTCAGTACTCCTCACAAAATTTTGTTTACCGGAAGGACTCAATCACTCAAATAACTTTGGCACGTATGAAAACATTGAAAAGTCAAACTACCAACTTGTGCTTGTAAAATCACATTATAGATTCGCATTTTATTTTTAAAATCACATTCTTTAGAACATCTCCAATTAAGGATGTTAAAAGTAACATAGCATGTTCAGTGAAGGATTTGACACTTGAGCCAACTCCAACCATAGTGTCAATTGTCTAGGTATCATTTAACATCACCCCTCTCGTTTCAAATTTTACAAATGACATCTACCCTCTCATGTGAAATTTTACATGTGATGTCAAATGTTTTCTTTGATTATTTATACTATTACTATTTTAGTTCTTTATTTAAGAAGAATATGAGAGAGAGAGAGAGAGAGAGGAGATAACTATAATAAACAACTGAAAAGATAGTGAATAGTACCTTAACAAATACTACTAACAAATATAACTAGGCACTATTCACAAAACTAAGCTACCAAGATAGCCTCAAGAGTACATTTTTTTTCTTCGACTAGGTTAAGTAGCTAGAAACCCCATTTGATTAGGCTCGTTGGGATGCTTTGAAGCCAAGGTTGGAGATCCTCTTACATCATAGTATAATTATAGATTCACTCTTTGAAGATAAATACTCCTACTCCCTATGTTTTAAAATAGATGTCCAAAATCACTATTACACATCTCAAAAAATAATCTATATTTTATATTTTATAACAATTTTTATGATTTTAAAAACTTTATTTACTAAAACTATGTAAAATCTATTAAACGAGATCCATAGTGCATATATAATACATTATAACATAAAAAAATATAGATATATTTTGAGAAGTGTGAATAGTAGTTTTGGACATCCATTTTGAGACGGAAAGAGTATGAACTTGTTGTTTAACTATTAGTAGTCGATTAGTCATGGTCATTAACCACACACGCACAAAAAATAGAGACAAAGAGAGGGGTTATTGGGCTAATAGCTTATTCCAAACTCTTGGATCTAAAATCTTCCTAATTACTAATAAAGATTCAAAGTTCCAAGGTTAGAGATTTTAATTTTCTGATTAATCAAGATTCAAAGTTCCCAAATTATAGGTAAAGTAACTTAGTAATTTATATTTTGCTCACTTGGTATGATTTCACTTTCATTATCAATTATAATTTTTCAAAAATAACATTATAAAATATGCAGTGGCGGCCAGGCTTCTAGTATATGTTCATAGTCAACCAAAATGTTATTTTCAGTCAATTTAAAATAGATCTTGCGAATGGGGTTTGTTTTAAAAATCTTAATTTTCACACGCAGTTGTCACACAAAAATGATATGGGTACACCTAACTTGCACCCCACATGCACACCAAGGTGATGTGACAGACAAGGAGAAGCAAGCACACATTGGGCTTCTCCTTGTCTGCCACATCACCTTGGTGTGTATGTGGGATACAAGTTAGGTGTATCCATAGCATTGTTGGTATCACATATTCCAAAATCTAGCAAAATCTAGGACATGCATCCCTCCTGGCTAGGGTGCATCCACCCTTGAATAGTTGTAATACTATTTTGTAATGACTTTAATGATTTCAAAAATATTTGATCGTACCAACGTAACGCAATTTTTCGGTCATTCTATGGCTCCCGAAGTCATAAAATAAGAGCACCAGCTCTGTCAAGAACATCACAAATTAAGTTGCAATATTGTTTCTGTTGGTAATTTAATGGAATTAATGGGTATTTGTAATCTTAATGTAGGGAGATTAATAAGTATTTAATAACATAGAGCTCGAAATATAGTCGAGATAAAGACGGGAGTGCAATTATAATTCTTTAGTGGTGTGAATTATAATTTGTGAGATAAGAATAGAATCCGGGTGGAATTAGGTTTTCCTATTTATACAAGGAACCCAGATTTATTTCACCTCAGGTCCCTACTCTAACCCTATAAATATATCGTCATTCAGAAAATTAAAATAGAGACTGTGAGATAGAGAACAAAGAGACCACGTAGAAGTCCACATTTGACTATGTGATCGAGGTATAAGGAAATATGACAGAAGATCATGAGGTACTGTCGAGCAGAGTTTGTTGCATACAGTAATCGAGTCTGTCAAGTTCTAAAATAAACAAGTCAACATGCGTTCGTGTCTATGGATGAGAGGTAAACCCTAATTCCGCCTCGTAAAATTTATATTTATTTTTGTTGTTAAATCTGTATGCGTAATTACCGGATTCTGGAATTCGTTTCCCAACCGTTTCTACTTAGGAATAACTTCTAAAATCAACCAAAACCATAGAGTTACTGGTCATTTGCCTACTGTCAACCAATTTGCAGGGGAAAACGAACGATGTTGCAAGATTGGAAGATGTTTTTTTTTAAAGAAATAGGTGGTTATAAATGTCCAATCTGTTAGCAAACCATATGCATTCGACAAAGGATAAATTTTACAGTTTATAGCATGTATCAACTTATTTACATTTAAAGAAGCAGTGAGGATCTGACCCGACCGATGATATTGATCTATTTACCCTTGATCTATTCTCCTCATCAACCATTCAAGTGACATTTATGACTGCTCCAACCATTATGAGTTCCGTCTACACTACAATAGATTTCACCAATGCCGAGTAAAACTTTACTCGGTAAAAGTGGCTTTTTAGTCGTTGAAAACCATTACCGGCTAAATTATTTAGTCGACGTTAGTCAGTGAATGACCTTTGGTGAATGTATTTGCCAACTAAAAAAAGCTTTACTCGGCAAAAAGTACTTTACTCGGTAAAGGGGTATACTAATCACCGACTAAAAATTTACTCGGTAAAAGGCAAACTAATCGCCAACTAAACATTTACTCAGTAAATGGTTTCACTAATCCCTGACTAAATTTTACTCGGTAAATGTGTGCACTTTACTGGGTAAAATTTAGTCGATATATATGTTCTCAAGAGGATGAAGATGGATGATAATAATTGCGACCAACATTGTTCACTCGGCAAAGATTTCCCGCTACAAATTTTCCACCAATTCTGAAATCCCAAAAGCTATTACAAATTTTCCACATTTTCAATCCCATGTAATACACTATCAACAATCATTCCATCCATAATTGCAAACCTACTACAATTATAAGAAATTGAAATTCCAAGGCATAATTTCATTCATAACTTCCATAAATAAAGGTTCATTACTTAACATCTTAAATCCATATTCCTAGAGCACAAATTAAAAAGATTGTCCAAGAACGGTTACTCCATATGTAATATTAAAAAAACGTATCCAAACTCCCGAAATGCAAATCGATAGCCAAAGTCCAACTTTGATTAACAAAAAGTAGCTCCACTGGATACTCCACCAAAGTGTTGTCGATCTGTAAAAAGAAACCTTTGTCTTGTGCAATAGGTGGATACTCCACCAAAGTAGCTCCACAGGATACTCCACCAAAGTTTTGTCCGGAAAGTGGAGGTCCGGATTTTAACAGCTTGTGGGATCCTTGATAGCAAACTAAGTCTTGTGCAATAGGTGGATGTATAGTAGCTACACCACCGCGACACAATCACGACAAACGAGATTTTTGATTTCATTGTTCTTGTTGGTTAGATCGTTCATCTAAATTTCTGGCTCAATTGGGTTTACAGAGCCCCTTCTTCGAGATATGATTGATTGTCACTAAGTCTTGTGCAATAGTTGAATGTACAGTAACCACACAACCACTACTTAACCATGACAATTAAGACCGTTGATTTTGTGGTGCTTGTTGATTAAGTATTTCATGTAAATTTTGGCTCAATCAGATTTAGAATGCCCGTTCATAAGGAGGCAAAATAAGTCTTGTGCAATAATTGAATGTATAGTAGCCATGTGATCGCGGCACAATCATGATGATCTAGATCATTGATTTTGTTGATTAAACTCTTCATGTAAAATTTTGAGTGTTCAAAAATTTTAGCCGGGAAATACCAAAATCCCCCGCCAACAATTCCGTGAATTTTTAAACTGACGCAAAAAAAAAAATAGTATTCAAAAATTTGATAAACGCCGACTAAATTTTAGTTGGCATTGAATTCCCACCAAAAAATAGCCTTGGCGCCACATTCTTCCCGACTAAAGTATAAGTTTTACTCGGGAAAGGTGTACTTTCAGTGAGTAAGATAATTTACTCGGCAATGGTACACCAATTGCTGAGTGAATTTAATTTAGTCGGCAATGGTACACCAATTGCCAAGTAAATTTAATTTAGTCGGCATTGGTGTAAGTTCTTGTAGTGCCATAGGGATTGTTCTCCAACTTTAAATTGAATCACTGATGGTGGACGGTGTTTGTGGATCTCGTGTGCAGTGTGAGTGTGTGTACAAGCGTGTGTGACTCTAGCATTGCTTTTAGTCAAATTGAATTTTGTGCCTTTTTTGTTAAGAAACTTGGATGAACTTTTTACAATTTTGTCATAAATTTTGTGAGAACTTCATCGATCGTGAACTAAATATATAAGAAACATGATCAAAACCTCATAGTATACCTGCACCAAAGAGTTGTAAGGCGGTGATGAGCTCAACCACCACCATATTCACGTAAACTAATCCCAATCGCCCATGCGCATTCCTTATCTATTTCTGTTTAAGATATGAACTGTCCACGAACATTTTCTCTAAGAGAACCTCGATCTTTATGATCCCACAAACTTGAAACTCCCCTCCTTAATCAATGCTCCTTAATTTGTGCAATGTTCTAGGGCCTTCTCCAAGCTCCACCATATGTTGATGTAAGAGTACCTATCAAAAATTGTACATTCCATGTAGTATGGCGAAGAAAAGCCTTAGATAATCTCTCAATTGAGAAAGTCAGAAAAATGGTACATTCCATGAAGTCCACTTTCTTAATTAATGTGAGAAAATGACATATGCCTAACATCTCATAAACTTGAAGATTAAAATTAGTGTGGTCCTCAAACAATTTTAGAAGTGTTGAAAAAGGTTGTTGGGAGATCAGTTTCTATGCGGTGCTGTGGTCTATCTGGTTGGAAAGAAATCAAGTCGTCTTCAAAGCTAAACAGGTGGATGTTGAAGAGATGGTGGACTGCATCAAAACGAAAATTGCATTATGGACAAAAGCTTGCTTTGACATTCGGGATTACACGGTGGAGGATATTAAAAGGTGCATTCAAGGGATCGGAAAACTGAAGCTGGTGAAATCAAACATTGATCATCTATGATTGTGCAAGAAAACTCAAGCTGGTAAATCAAACATTGATCATCTCTGATTGTGCAAGAGCATGTGGAGTGGAAGGTGTCCAATATGAAGATGTTGGTGAAGTATTATATAGTAATGACAGGGAATGGGTCACATCCCCTGTCTGGTTTCACTTTGTTTTTGTTGTACTACTACATTACTCTAGTCTAGACAGTTGATGCTTGATTGATTCCTTATCAATCTCGCTTGGTGTAATTCTCCTTTTAATTAATATATTTTTTTTTGCCGATCAAAAAATTATTGTGGTCCTGGCTCGAAGCCGACTAAATAAAAAAATTTGTCAAGAAAAGATTTTTATGAGTAACTGTTATGGAGGTGCTTTCACAAGGTTTCATTGAATTCATCATTCCACGTAGGCCTGTCAACGGATCGGATTTGATCTGGATTTGATCCGAATCCGAATCTGATGTTTCAGATCCGATAATCCGATAAACCGGAACCGAAAATTCTAATAAAATTCGGATCGGATCCGGATCGGATCCAAGCTTATCGGATCCGGATCAAATCCGACCCGTAAGCATGCAAATTGGAAAAGCCACAAGCAAGCTAGCTGGAAAGGATACAAAAAATTAAATTACTGGATCGGATTCGGATTTTCTGATCGAATATCCAAAATTCGGATCCGGATCCGGATTAACATTTTTCGGATTTGTGCTTATCAGATCCGAATTCGGATCCAAGCTTATCGGATTTGGATCGAATTTGGATCCTCTCGGATCCGGATCGGATCCGGCCCGTTGACACGATAAGTAATTGGACAGCAAATAAAATGATATCAAAATGGGAGATTAAAGGATCGAATTACCAACATTAATTCACATCAATTGAAAAAACTGGTTTTTTGGTTTTTTTGATTTGGTCCTTATTCATTTTTTTTTTTGCATTTGTTAGTTTTTTGTCGATTTTTTGTGGTTTCTTGGCTTGTCTCGACGAGAGGAATCTAAAAAGTATAGAATTATTAGCCAAACTTAAAGTTTTGTGAATAAAGACGAAGGTGTCGTCCAAAAAACCGATTTTTCGGATTTATTCATAAAACTTTAAATTTGGCTAATAATTTTATACTTTTTAGATTTCTCTCGTCGAGACAAGCCAAGAAAGTATAAAAAATCGACCGAAAACTAACAAATGCAAAAAAAATTTAAATAAGGACAACAAAAAAAACCAAAAAACCAAGGCTTTATTTGGTTGAGAGTTTTGAGAAAAATATTTTGAGAAATATTTCTGAGATAGTGTTTGGATGGATTTTTGGAAAAAGTAATAATTAGATAGAGGAGATGAGTAGAGAGAGAAATATGATTAATGATTAGAGAGATGAAGAAAAAATCTTTTTAGAAATTTTTTGAAAATGTGAAGTGAACAAAGTGCAAGTTTTTCAATTTACCCAAACTAGTTAGGAGGAGTAGGATTTGTTTATTTTTCTGTTTGATCGATCTTTCATACCCTCTCATATCACATGCAATGTCACTTCGGACATGCATAAAGACCTAATTACCCTAACCTTTACTGGCTACCTAGCTAGGGGGACCCCTCATCGAGTACCTAATTATTAAGAGAGAGTGTGTCTTGTCTCTAAATAAAAAATAAAAAAAATACAACGTACAGCCAGAAATGGCGATGTGAAAGGTGTAATTGGCGTCCATCATGCCTGGGAATGATACATCTAACCATATTGCATGCTTCTGAAAAGAAAAGTAATTACCCATGTTTAGTGGCAACTCCAAGCGTTCAGAAATGTAGAGTTATTCATAAACATCAAATGCTTTTACTAAACGTAAATCAAAGAAAAACATTATGGTAATAGCAATTAAAAATCTCGTTTCAACAAAAATCATATTTATAACTCAATGTAGCAAAAGAAATCAACTTTTTATTATCAAAAGAACAAAACAAGTGACTCTGATTTAAACAAGCCACACAAACTTTTATGAGCTTTAGGAGTTATCACGTAATGTCACCACCAAATTTAGGAGGTCCACTTATGATTTTTTTTTTAAAATGTAATATAATAATTAGTATTTATTTTTTTCCCGTGGGATCGGCTGACCCCACTCCAATGCCCATGTCCCTTACATTTTAATTTGTAGAAGATTTTGCAGTACGAGCTATTCGAATTTGTGTTATCTTAATTTAAAATGATCACATATAGATGTAGGTGGTTTTAGTTCTTTACGTATAAACTTGATATCCAACCAAAAACCATCAATTGGCAACCAGTATAGGTATTTAATGTTATTAATTGATCTCTCATTCAATACCATACAATATGAGACTATTTTCTAGCATCTCTTTTAATTGATTTATCAAGTGTAAGTGTGTAGCCACTTTTTTGGGGGGTCTATCTTTGTGCAACTTTTTTTTTGTCTGTCATTGTGGAGTGTAGGCTATTTTAATTTTTATTCGGGATGAAATGAACTCTCTATGATACAATATGAAAACTTTATATCCAACTTAAAAGTCTAACGCTTTTCATACTAACAATGATGATATCTAATGCGTGCATATAATTATTTGAGATTAATAAAAAATTGGTTAAAATTTGAAAAACAAATAACAGTCGAAATATAGAGGTTTTTAAAAGGTTTAGAAAGTGGCTAATTTTTTAAGTGAAGATAGGCTATATAGCCTTGCTTTAGAAGGTTCCTAATCAAAATAATACCACCCATTAGTTGTGGGTTCGATTCTAAAGGATGCTTTAGAGGATGCATGCATCATCGTTTCTATTTGTTTTTTCTTTCAACAGAATGTAATCCATTCCAATCTACCTATTTAAAAAAATGTGAAACAAGTCTGATTTGCTTGCAATTATTCGGCCAACAAAAAATTAAAAATAAAAAAGCAATCCACAAAGCCACACTCAATTAAAGGGGTATTTATATAGCTAATGGAGTGCTATTTTTTGTAGAATTGGTTGAGGACATTCCAATTCTTGTAGATTTGTTTGGGAAGAATGGGCGAATGGAACTCCATTAGCTATATAAATACCCCTTTAGTTTGAGTGTGGCTTTGTGGATTGCTTTTTTTTATGTTTTTCTTATTTTTTTTGTTAGCCGCAGTGGCGGCTCGAGAAATTTTGAACAGGGTGTTCAAAAATTACCTTAACTTAGCACTATTAACTAGTCATATATACACAATTCTTTTTATATATTAATTTGATTAACGAGACCATGATATGAAAATATGTAGATATATGTCACAACAGCATGTTCTACTCGAATTCTATTTTTTAGGCTAAGCAAAATTAAACCGGCACATTAGTTTTTATTGTAGAAAATTGTATGGCAAATAGGTTCACACTTTTTTTTATTATTTATACTCTTATTTTTTGAGGTATAGAGTTGATTGTTGTGTAGAGAAAAGCCAAGCACGATATCGATACCAATAAATACTTTTTGCTCTCTATTTTCTTTTTATATTAAGAGTATGTACATTTTTTTAATCTAGAGTATGTACTTTGTTTGAGCTAATATAAGAGTATTAGTTATTCAATTGTGAATTTCCTGAATTGATGGATATTTACAGTATAGGAATAAGCGTTCAAATAAACTCGAGATAAAATTGTTACATGTAAATTATGTAATATAAAATGTAACAGAGTTTATGTTGTTTAATTGACCATCTATGGGAAGTTATGGAGCCGCTTATGGCTTTTTAATTGGGTTCTTTACATTGGATTGATTTATGAGTTGATTTTTGGAGGCTAGTTGTTCAATTTTTTTGTGTTAGGTGTTCAAATATTTATGCGAGGGTGTTCAAAAGAACAAAACTTACATAAAAGAACAAAAAATTACATGTATTCTAAACAAAAAAAATTTGTTCACGGTGTTCAAGTGAACACCCTAAAATCAATGTGGAGCCGCTATGGCCGAATAAATCAGACTTGTTTCACATTTTTTTAAAGCATATACTATATATCTATATTAACATAAGCGAAAATGTGCTCTTTTCCCATGTCACCATCTTTACCAAAGACAATTATAGTTTGCAACAAAAGTACGAAAAGATAAGGTATGATTTGTTTTATCAACAAAACAATGGTAAGATAACCTTCTCTCTCTCTCTCTCTCTCTCTCTCTCTCTCTCTCTCTCTCTCCATGGGGATTTTCTATTTTTACACACACACTCTCTCTCTCTCTCTCTCTCTCTCTCTCTCTCTCTCTCTCTCTTCTCTCTCTCTCTCAATAATTGAGATAGTAGAACTAGTAGAAGATGAGATCGAGGTCAATATCCATGTCCATTTTTTTCATAGTTTATCGATTTAGTGCGATAGAATTAAATGACTCCAGTGCTGTTGGAATAGTTTCGCCATACATGGCATTAATACCTCAAACGATTTTAAAGGTGACACCCATGCATCATATACACATATCGGCTGGTAGAGCCAGGGGTGCACGTGGGTCAGGTTTATATTATAGAAAACGGGATTTGTGCATATTCAATCCCGGCCCGTTACTAATCGGGTTTCATATATTAATATTCTCAAACCCTAACCTCTTAAAGTTTAATTTCCCAACCCCGTTGAACTAACACATTTTTTTTTTATATAAATTATAGTACCCAAGTACAAATTAATCATTTTCACTATTATAAATAAAGACAAGGGGTCCACTACTACAATAATGGTTAAAGATGACACACCAAAAATTGAAACAATGACAGTTTTTGTAAAACTGTTATCGAAAATATGAGGGTAGAGTTTTGATGTCAGTCTATCCTAAAAACTGTCATCTTTGCGATATAAGATGACAATTTATAATAAAAATGACATTATTATCTATTTCTTTAATGTCAGTTTTTGCTTAGAACAAACATTAAAACAAGGCGCTTCCAGAAGCCCATATGGATAACCTTTGAATGTCAGTTTTCCTTAAAAGTGACTATGAAACTAAGCCCTTTTAATGTCAGTTTTAATTAGAACCGACATTGAAGTTGATCATAAAAGATGATTGTCAAAAAGTGTCATTAAACGTATAAGATGACAGTTTAAAACTGTCATCTTATATTAAATCTAAAACTGACATAAAACGTACTCAGCTTAAAAATTTTCGAAAATATAGTATAAATATTTTTGTTGGTCTTTTGTCAACAACAAGCGTGCTAGCTCAGTTGGTAACATGCGCGCGCGCGAGGAAGTCAAGGTCTTGAGTTCGAGTCCTGGGGCAAGCAAATATTAGCTAACCACACAAGTGCTACGTAGACGCCACACAAGCGCCACGAGGGTGCCATCTGAACTCCACTGGGCGGTCATGCGAGGGCGGCCACACGAGAGCCACGTGTTCGAACTAGAATTGGAATTTTTTTTTTTTTAGAATGGAGGATAGATAAGATGACAGTTTAAAACAGTCATCGTTGATTGTAAAGATGACAGGTTTAAACTGCCATCTTATATGTTTCAATGACCTTTTTTTACTGTCATAACAAATCTAGACTTTTAATGTCACCTCCAAAAATGACAGTTTTAAAACTGTCATCTTTTGTGATTCATGACACATTTTAACTGTCATGATTTAAGGTTTTTGTAGTCGTGCTGTAGTGGTCCCTGTAGTGCTCCTGATCCGATCCTCCATTTTAATGATGCACTACTTCGATTTAACGCTTGTTGAGTTTGGACACCCCAAACTATACACTTATATTGAATATTCACACTCTTATTCAATACAAAATTACACAAGTACACTTACTTGTACACAAGACACCACTCAAAGACAGCTCACTATGACATTCACTCACACTTGAGTGTTTCTCACAAGCACACACACTTTGCGCTCTCACAGAACTTGGTGTTCTCTCCAACACCCACACTTGGTGTTCCTTACACACACTTACAAATGAGCTCCGACTCCTATTTATAGGGAGCAATGGAACTATCTAGAATAAGAATATCCTAGAATAATTCTACAAGCTTCTAGAGAAACCTAAATACTTCTATCATAGTCTAGAAGATTCCAGAGTAACCCGGAAGACTCCATCACCTTCCATAAGTTTTCGGAAGGTTCTAGAATAACCCGGAGCATTCTAATAAGATTCGGAACCTTCTACTAGAGTCCGGAACATTCTAGTAAAACTTGGAATATTCTGGAAGCATCTGGAGACTTCCGAAGAGTCGGTGATGACTCTCAACAAAGCAATGTACACATTCAAATTTCTAGGAGTTAGGATTAAATTCGAGCCATTTGGATCGAAATGGACGGTCAGATGGGGGGCACTACAAGGATGTAGTGTCTTGGGACACTACAGGAACCCCAATTCCTATAAATTAGAGTTTACATCCACAACCATATTAATAATTATT
Source organism: Vaccinium vitis-idaea (assembly GCA_963854785.1). Lineage (NCBI taxonomy): Eukaryota > Viridiplantae > Streptophyta > Magnoliopsida > Ericales > Ericaceae > Vaccinium > Vaccinium vitis-idaea. The sequence goes on along the minus strand of OY978217.1, from coordinate 43,677,040 downwards.
ATATGAAGACCAATGAATACGTGTGTGTGTATATATATATATATATATCTTTAAAAAAAATGATATTGTGTATATAGGTATGGTAGTAGCTTTTTCCCTAAATATTTTTTAATGGTATAACTATATAACGCACATCCTTGTCATTATTTTATTCGGACTAGGCCGGGTCAGGCTTGATTTCAAGAGATATTCCCAAGTCAATCACATTAACTAAAAGGACTTAAAAACCCAACCCAACCCGATGGGTCTACATGCATATCCTATACCCCCTAAAAAATGCAATATGTGTTGGATAGGTTAATGGGTCGATGTGCACCCCAGGTAGAGTAGAGGTCCTTGTAGCTATGGTGCTAGCTAGGACGAATATTATTGGGCCTTGAAGTGATATCTCATATTGAGGCTTGTTGAGTTTTTTCCAACCCATGTTGGTTGGATCAATTTACCCCTACCTCGATTTCAAGCACCTCTCGTTAACGGAAGACCCTATTAAAGCCTGGATAAAGTTAGAAGTCTCGTATGTACTGATCTCATAAGAATAGATAGCACTTGAGAGATTTTGAACATGAGACCTACAAGATAGCAAACTCTAAAGTCCTGGTCATTGACCAGCACGCAAACTCATAGCATGTGAGGTAGCTTAAGCACATTTCGATTATTTCCATAGAAATCAATTTCATTGTCCACTACCAGAGGCAAATTAAACTTAAGCAAAGCGGTGTATGAATAGCTGTCCCAATTACAAGAATTGATAGTGCCAAATATCTAAGTGTTATAGACAATCATAGAGCCAACCCCTCAATTTATGTTATCCCTCTAACTTGCGTTTATCATTAGTTGAGAAACTGACTCAAAAGAGTTATATTCGGTGACAAAAAGTAGGCCAACTTCCATAAATGAGATCATATGCAAGGTGGGGTTTGCTAGCTGCAATGCTATTGAAAGAAATTATTCAAATGTCTCCTACCACATTGTCAAATGTGTCAACATTATAATGTCACTTTACAACTACGCACTTTGCGTAAAAGCACCTTTTATGTTTTAACTGAAATGATTTATTCTGCATGTACAGGCTTCTAGTCAATGGTATAATTTCAATCCCAATCCTAATTTCTTTAAGGCAAAATCGAAGTCATTGCTTCTCTTTTTTTCCCCTGAAAATGGCCGATCGAATTATTGGTGATGGCATTACATAATAAATTGGTTTAACTTAAATAATTTATTAATTCTTCTTTTGTCATAGAGGTGATAGGATATATATGATTCTCCGTTTGCAATATCGTCAAAGCCAAACAATAATACGAAGCCCATTGGATATTTGGTTGTGTTCTCAATTCAAAGTCGATGGATATGAGTTAGTATATATTCAAAAGTGCGTGGGTTCAACATCCAATTCACATTCGGCATTACTTTGACTGATCTTTTGGTACAAGTGATATTGATCTCACGTATATTTATGAAAAATATTCGGAGTAACCCAAAAGGTAAGTGAGAGCTATGGATAAATTAAATATTTAGCATCAGTTTTCCTCTTTGTACTGAAGCCGGCCAATTTTCAATAGATATGCCTCTGGATATGGTATCATTGACTTTAGAGTAGTGACATATATCTAAATCAACATGCCGTACTTATTAGATAAATAAATTAAGTCTACAGTATATATATTTCATGCAACAAACTGATCACTTCATCAGATTTTGCTTTTTCTTTAGTTTGAGGCCCATGTCGGCCCAAATCAGTTGAAGTTGGATCATAGTAATGGGATATCACAAAGTCTTACAGTATATTTCATGCAAGAAACTGATCACTTCGTAAGCTTTTGCTTTATCTTTAGTTTGAGGCCCATGTCGGCCCAAGTCATTTGAAGTTGGATCACTGGGATTTTTCGAGTTAATCCACACAATCGCCTTGTGTGAGTTTTTTTTTATTAATATCTGTCCATGAGGCCCAAGTTTGTTGGGCCGTGTCATTTCAAAACTCTATTTAGGATCGCGTGCCAAAGTTACTCATGCAACATTGGATTAGATTGTCAAAGGCAGCATCAAGATTAATTCTACTGGATCGAGCTTAAACTTCACGGACTTCGTATTCGGTGAGTGCGAAATCTTTCCATTTTTAGGTACACAAAATAAAAGTGCAAATATAGTACTCGTCAATTACGCCAGAGAGTATTATCCCGTTACACCACACCACTATTTGTAGGAGACCATACTGCACCTATGTCAGAACCGAAGCTTAGACCCCACCACGCTTGGATGATGTTAGGAGTATGTTTAGCCCCCAATAAGGGCCTACAGGGACTTAAATCTGAGACTTGTCCTACCAAGTTCAAGTTTCCAACCACTAAACCAATCCCTCGTTAATGAGGAATCTTTCTATGCATGCATCAAGTTTTCAAAGTATTTATTGCTTGTATTGGAGTTTTAGGGGCGTGGAATCAGTTCTGGTGTTTTGGGTCTTTTATTTTATTTTATTTTATTTTTTTGGTATCTTATAGTATCTTTTAATTTATAACGTTTTTTTATTTTGTCATATATCTTTTAATTTTTCAAAAAAAAAAAAAAAAGAGAGGCTGAGAGGTAGATCTAGATTTTTCAAGTAGCAGTATTAGTAGAGTTTTGGTCTCTTCAAAGCTCTCTCAATGTATTTATTTTTGTTGTGAGTTTGATCCGCCTACGGTTCTCCCTTGTGCACATAGAACCAATCCGATAGGGAGTATCCACAGAGTCCACCACATCACATGGACCCAATACACATTGAATAACCCATATCCACTTAAAAGACTAAGCCTTGTAAGTGGTGAGTCATCCCATTGTACATTAAGGTCCAATCTTTTTTCTATTTATTCGATGTGAAACTCAATCATTTACACATGTTCCTAACAATCTCCCCTCATGTGTGAACCATGCATTGGGGCCTAGCTCCCCCACGATCTGATCCACTTGACTCCCCCTTAATTCGTGATCTATCTCTCCATCACCGTGTCCGAACTCGATGAGAGCTACCATACTACATGAGAGCCACCTTGCTTGTCAGCCACCTGTTGCACACACCAGGAATTTTCTTGATCCATCGAGAGCCAGCTTGTTGCCAACCACCTGCTGCACGCACTAGGAATTTTCTTGCTCTATCAAGAGTAACAATGGAGATGACTCTGATACCACTTGTGCGAGCTCCGTCATGGTCCCTAAAGTAATGTAAATTTGGTGTGTTCCAAAATTGATATACCCATAGTTGGGCTCTTAAGATTTTTGAACTAAATTAGTGAACCAATAATTGAGATAAGCTAGAGAGTTATGGGGCCCTTATTTTGGGTAGGGCCCGAGACCTGACAATGCTGCATAAGTTTTCCTTTGACATGTTCAGGCCCGCGTTATCGACCCAAGGTATTTAGCCCCAGCCCGCAAAAGTTTCGGTCGGGATATTAAACATTGTGTTATACTTATGATACCCACAATATTTTTTATGGCTGAAACAAAGTTATCTTAACCAGACTGAGCATGCAGTAACTTATTGTCACACGATCAAAAAAGAAAAGAAAAATTCATGATTCATAATTGTAATTGTAACTGGTATTTGCAAAATGCGAACGCGGGAAAGAATGGAATAGGAGAAAGTGTGAGCAAAAGAGGAGAACGATTAGAGTAAAAGTTTCCCCCTTTCTCAGGAAAAATCAAATCTCCGTGCATAATTAGTGGAAAATCAATGGTCTGAGTCTAAAAGCTCAAAAAAGCTGTACAGAGGAGATTTTGGTGGATTAAATAAAGCGAGATAAGATCATATGATGTATTATTTATATAGAGTGGACCCACATTAATTTGTCATTTATGAATGTGATAGAATAGAACATGATTGTTTTGTAGTTGAAATGTGAGGATAACAAGGATAAATTAGATAGTTTGTATTGAATTGGCCCGGATTAAGGAGGGTCATCCTGGCGGATTAAATATGGTCACCCACTTCGCTATCTATAAATAATTCGGCCTATAGTGGATTGGGCCATATTAGGGGGAGGGGGATAATGTCATCCGGCCTCCTTTTCTTGCTCCCAAACCATGGATGTAATTGTGGGCTTGGGATAAGGGGAGAGGGACGAGTCATCCGGCCTCCTCATCCCCCAGCCAAACGAGCTCCTTAGGTAGGCCGTAATGTTCTAACTAATGATCCATTGCCTGCTCTGATACCTTGTTAATCACCAACTCATCTAAAAACTTAAGTTATTAAAGAGAAGAGTAATTTAACCCCAAAGGGTTGACAAATGATATTGCCTTGGGAATTCAGGGTTTGCTCCCACCTAAGGTTTCAGATTAGACTCCCCTTGCTAGGAAACTTTTGGAGCCAATCTGGTCTGGGAATTATACCCGGTCGTTACCTCCAAGACCCCGAAATTAGTCGAAGTACGCGAAAACTGTCTAGGATATCCGTTTATCAAAAAAAAAAAAAGAGAGAGTAATTTTATTATCTATGTCTTCAATATCCATGCTCTCACCGGTCATTTCAAAGGAAGATTAAAGTAATGGAATATGTAACATTCAACCGCACGCTTCACGGATAGCCCTAGTCAACAAGAACGTGCAGCGTCATTACCACATGATTATAATATTTACCACATTGCAGAGCAGTAAAAAAAAGGTTTTAGGGTAATAAATTACCAAGATAAGCTTGACTTTATGAGTGTAATTTGTCCTTGATTCACGATCTCTTGTTCACTTCTCAGTCGGCAAGCCCCTAATCCCTCAATCATTAAAAATTAACCTATGAAACAGTAGTTTATTTAGCTAATTATGATAACTCTTAGAGCTAGTCCTCAGTCAAAGCAATTCATCAGTACAAAATCTAATTGGCTGCGAACCTTCAAGTACTTCTTTTTACGAAATTTCAATATTATTTCAGGTTTTAGGTGCCCATCTCTACGAGGAAAAAAAAAAAAAACTCTCTAAAAATCCGGAGTAAGGTATCAAAGTATACTTTTGATGCTAAATTTTTAAATATCTGCGGGAAATGCTCTAAGGAGATTACTTCGATAACCTAGTTGTGCACAAGTTTAGATCGATTATATGTTGATCATGCCCTAATCCAATAACTTTTGTGATCAAATAGTAAGAATATGATGTACACTGGCCGGCTTTCATGAACAATCCAAGCTTGATTGGATACATAATAACTATTTATAATAGATCTATCTATATATGATTATTCACGAATGATCTTCTCGATAAATCTTAAAACAAGAACGACTCCGATCCTCGAGATGTAACTCGTAATGAATGCAAAACTTTGTATTGCATGGCGCAATCAAAGATCTAAAAAAACATATGTAGGGAGAGAATGCATGAGGTGGAAATCAAGGCAAGGGGTGTGGCCGACATGAATAGTATAATGTGGGCAAAACAAAAGGGGAACATGGATTGAGACTGAACTTGACAAATAAAATTAAAGGAAGGAAGGTCCCCTCCATAAGTTGAAAGGAGAGTAAAGAGGGCAAAAAGGAAAAGGGATGTGATCTTTTTGCAGGAGGAGAGGAGTATTACATTTGACTAATGCTTTTTGTTTCATTTAAAACGTAGCCTTTTCAGGGAATGGCATGTGCTGTGCTTTGGGACCTTGCTGTTTTTTTGTTGGGTACGTAGATTTCATATATAAAGAAGTAGGGCTACAAATAAACCGAGTTACTTGCTTGCTGTTCGATTTTTGGCTCGTTAAGACTCAACTCGCTTCGGCTGAACGTTTTTAGTAATTGAGTGATAGCTAGCTCGTGTATTAAGCTCGCTTAGTAAACGAGCTGAGATCAACACTTAAAGGCTAAAGAGAGACTGGCGCTATACCCTCCTTACATCACGACAAATGTGGAAGCATATCATTTGCCTAGCACCGGAAGAAAAATAAAATGGAAGTAGCTAAAACAAATTGCAATCAACAGAAGTTGGAATTAGAACCCTGTAGCTCCACAAAAAGAAAAAGAAAAAAAGGCTGTGACATATGGATTAGTCAAATGATTGAGGTGCAACGGAAAAAAAAAAAAAAAAAAGGCAAAGATTTTGCATTCGTAAGTTTTGCATCAAGATTTTGTGGTTTCTGGATTCTTCTCGACGACGAATTTAACAAGTATAAATTTATGGTCAAAACTCAAATTTTTTTGAATAAAGCCAAAATAGTTGGATTATTGGCCAATAATCCAAGTATTTTGGCTTTATTCAAAAAAATATTTGGTTTGACCATAAATTTATACTTGTTAGATTCGTCTCGTCGAGAGGAATTCAGAAACTAGAAAAATCTTGACGCAAAACTAACAAATGCAAAAAAAAAAATTAAATAAAGACAAAACTGGTTTTTAAAAAAACCAAAAACTGGTTTTTTGTCCAAAGGAGGCCTTAGAGTGTGTTTGAATGATTGAGGTGCAGCTATACTTCCCGTTGTTCAATTTCTATGTCAAAAAAACCAAACATAAAAATCATAAAAATCAGTTTTATGCAACACACATAAAATAAAAATCTTGTAAATCAGTTTTTCAAAGGGACATTTACCATCAGGTCACCCTTGGATCCCATAATTACCATCAGGTCAAGCCCAACTCTGAAAATTTCTCATCAGGTCAAAGCGATACCATATGAAAGTGCCTAACCACTAAAACCCTATAATAAGAGAGTGCACCCTAAACCTAAACTCTAGGATACCCTATGACTAAACCATTAAAACCCTATAATAGGAAAGTGCACCCTAAACTTAAACTCTAGGGTACCCTATGACTAGGGTACCCTATGAAAGTGCCTAAAATCCTAGGGTACTCTATGAAAGTGCCTAAACCACTAAAACCCTATAATAGGAAAGTGCACCTTAAACCTAAACTCTAGGGTACCCCTATGACTAGGGTACCCTACGACTAGGGTGCCCTATGAAAGTGCCTAAAATCCTAGGTTACTCTATGAAAGTACCTAAACTACTAAAACTCTATAATAGGAAAGTGCACCCTAAACCTAAACTCCAAAAAAGAGTGACTTACCTTATTGGTAATTAAAAAAAATGACTTACCTTAATGGTAATTAGACATCTATTTCCTAGACCTAGAGGTAATAATCCCTTTTTGGTTTTCAAATAGTGATTAGTCATACCTGCAAGGGAGAGAGATCCAGCGGGCTGATTAGTTTGAAAGAACCAAACAAATAGTTTCATGTTTTTATAATTAAAAAAAATGTATTTGAGTACGTTTGCATGTATCTTTTCTCTACTATTAACACTCGATGACCTTCATTTTTCCTTCGAACATGTTTGTAACTTACATTTTATAGTTAACTATCCTTATTTTCGTTTCTGAAAAGAGTTAAAGGTGTTAATATAGGGATTTATTTTTAACCAAAGCCGAATAGCAACCCAAGTAATCAATCTTAAAAGTGTAGGAATTAGAGGTGTCAAATGGGCCTTGCCGGCCCGGCACGAAAAACTCCGGCACGGGCACGGTAAAACTTAGGCACGGCACGGCACGGTCTGAGGGGGCACGGAAATGGGTGGGCACGGCACGGTAGTTGGCCTGGCACGACACTGTCTAAGCCGGGCACGGCACGGTAGTTGGCCTGGCATGCCACGACACGGCACGACACGGACTTAATCAGGCACGGCACGGGCACAACACGGTCTTAGTCTGGCACGGCACGGTAGTGTGAAGGGCACGACACGGAAGTGTTAAGGGCACGGCACGGGCACGCCATGGTATAATAACGAAAAAAATGAGGAAAAATAAAAAGAAAATGAGAAAAAATAAATTTTATTTTATATCAAAAAATGAGGAAAAATAAAAAATGAATTTTTGAGAAAATTTTAATTTTTGAATTGATAGGTGAAAAATAATTTTTTGTAATTACGCAATATATCACGAGGAGAGAGAGAGAGAGAGAGAGAGAGAGAGAGAGAGAGAGAGAGAGAGAGAGTTGAATTTTGAATAAGTTTTCATTAAATAAATGGATTTTAGAAAAATAAATAAATACATAATAAATAAAAAAATACATTTTTATTAAATAAATGAAGTTGCCAAATGCCATGATAATGGGAAAAAAAAGATGGAAATTAAAAATGAATTTATGAATAATAATTAAAATTTAATTAATGGACTTACCATAATAAGAAGAAACAAAATGAGGGAAAATAAAAATAATTTTTTGAAAAATAATTAGAATTTAATAAATGGACTTGCCAAATAAGGGGAAAAAAAAGAAGGAAAAAAAGGATTTTTTGAATAAATTTTAAATAAATAAATGAACTTCACAAAAATAAATCAATTAAATAATAAATAAAATAAAATACATTGTTATTAAAAAAAATTAAGTTGCCAAATGCCATAATAAGTAAAAAATGAGGGAAATTAAAAATGAATTTTTGAATAACATAAATGAAAAAACTTAGGGGTAAAATAAAAATTAAATTTTGATAACAAAATATAAATTTTGAAAAACATTTTTATAAAATAAAATAAATTTTATTTGAAAATGAGGAAAAAATGAAAAATAAATTTTTTAATAATTAAAATGAATTTTTTGAGGGGACAAAGTTTGGGAAAAAATTGGGAAAAAGAATGAAATATGTGAATAAATTATAATTAAATAAATGGACTTCGCAAAAATAAATAAATACATAATAAATAAAAAATATAATTTTATTAAATAAATTAAGTTTCCAAATGCCATAATAAGGGGAAAATGAGGGAAATAAAAAATGAATTTTTGAATAACATAAATGAAAAAACTTAGGGGTGATATAAAAATTAAATTTTGATAACAAAAATATAAATTTTGAGAAAAAATTTGTAACATAAATTAAATTTTATTTGAAAATGAAGAAAAAATGAAAAAAAAAATTAATAATTAAATGAAATATTTGATTTTTCAATTGATAGGTCAAAATTGAATTTTTATAATTACATAATATGTTAAATTCTTAATATGTGATATTGTTTTGTATAAAATTTTGATTATATTATGCATTAGCCACACGATCGCAACACATTTATGACGATCCACACCGTTCACTTTGTTTGTTTTGCTAATTTAATCACCCTCGCCAAATTTGAAGTCCATCGGGTAGTGAAAGCCCTTTCATCAGGGACGTTGATTTATTATCAACCGACAATTTGTGTCCTTCGATCAAATACGTAACGATAGTTAAATCACTTCATTTTTTGCATGGAGGATATAATCACTCCCACTTGCAATCTAGACGGTTCCGATACGAAAAAAACTGCTCTAATGGTCGTCGAGTCAGGCATTATAAGACATTATTGCTTTTAAATGCACCGAATTTGATCCGATCAGATGGTTGCCGACATTTGATAGCCACCGTTTTCGGGGAAATGATAGAATTGATAAGATATGAAATCGTAACGGTTTAGATCGAACATTCGAGAAATCGAGTCTGCACCTACCTTTTGATCATATATATCGAACTAACTTGGTTATGAACTAAGATGTTATGTTATATGGTAATGTAGACTAGCCACGCGATCTCAACATAATTATGACGATCCAAACCGTTCACATTGTTTGTATTGTTGTTTTAATCACTCTTGACAAATTTGAAGTCTATCGGGTATTCAAAGTCTTTTCATCGGGACGTTGATTTATTGTAAACCAAAATTTTGTGTAATTCGATCAGGTACCCAATGATAACTAATTTTCTTGATTTTTTGAACAGAGGATATAATCACTCCCACGTAAAATGTAGACGGTTCCGATTTCAAGAAAAATACTTTGACAACCCTCGCGTAGTACAATTTTACGGCATTTTTTACCGTTGGGTGCATAGATGGGACTTGTGACTCACCACACTGGATATTTTACTTAATATAAATAAAAAATTACACCCCAAATCCCTTAACCTACAGTGATCTCTCTCTCTCTCTCTCTCTCTCTCTCTCTCTCTCTCTCTCTCTCTCTCTCTCTCTCTCTCTCTCTCTCTCTCTCTCATCCTCACCATTCACCACCGATTGTCGATCTCTCTCTCTCTGTCTCTCTCTGTCTCTCATCACCACCACCACCAGTCTCCACCACCACCACCAGTCACCGACAGTCACCACCACCACCAACAGTCGCGACAGTCATCGCCACCACCACCACCACCAGTCGCCACAATCATCGCCACCACCACCACCACCACCAATCACCACCAGTCACCGACAGTCACCACCACCACCACCACCACCAGTCACCGCCAATCACCACCACCAGTCCAAATCGAAACCCTAACCACCACACCCCCAAATCGAAACCTTGACCACCACATCACCACAACCCCAGATCGAAACCCTAAATCACCAGTCACCACCACACCACCACAACCCCAAATCGAAACCCTAAATCACCACCACCACAACCCCAAATCGAAACCCTACATCACCAGTCACCACCACACCATTACAACCCCAAATCACCAGTCACCACCACAACCCCAAATCGAAACCCTAGATCACCACCACTACAACCCCAAATCGAAACCCTAAATCACCACCACCACAACCCCAAATCGGAACCCTAAATCACCAGTCACTACAACACCACTACAACTCCAAATCGAAACCCTAAATCAGTGCTTCTGTGTTGTTGGTTCAGTGCTTGGTAATAGGATCTCTCTCCCTCTCTCTCTCTCTCTCTCTCTCTCTCTGAGTTTGTTTCTGTGATTATTTGTTTACTGTGCTTACTCTGTGATTATTTGTTTGTTTTCTGTGTTGTTAGTCTGTGATTATTTGTTATCTGTGTTGTTACTCTGTGATTCTTTGTGTTTTGTGTTGTGTTTATTATGGCACAAATTCATATAGACTTTACACATGGCCCAAACAGCCCTAATTCAGACTCTGATGAGTCACAAGATCCACTACCACAAATTCCTGTATTTTCACCACCACATGGACTTAGTTCCATAGGTGAAGCCGCTTCAAACACTGTTGGTCTTGGACCAACAGGTTCAGGTTCGACATCTACACAACGTACTGGCGCGAAAAGGGGTCGCACTTCATGGGTATGGAATCATGCCAAAATTGACGAACATTACAAAACCAAAGAAGGGATTGATATAGGAATGAGAGGTGTGTGTAATTATTGTTCAACCCATTATTCTTGCGGTAGTAGTGGTGGCACGGGGAATATTGAGAGGCATTTTAGGAAGAAACATAAAGAGGAAATTGGCGTAGTTGGTGGTGATAGTAGTGGCACTGCTGTTTGTAATTTCGTATACACAAAACCTAAAATGAGACATGGATTGACCCTTTATGTAGCTGCAGCGGAGCAACCATTCACTTTTGGTGATGATATTAGATTTGAATGCAAACTAGTATAAATCCTGCTTTTTCTAAAGTTTCTAGAAATACTACTAGATCTGATTGTTTGAAAGCTTTATTGAAGTCCGTAAAAATTTGATTACTGAAATTAGTCAAATTGGTAGTACAATCTCTTTTACTTCTGATTTGTGGAGTGGTACAAACTTAAGTGATTGTGTGGTAACTTATGAAGGTCTTAATGGCAACTTAATGTTGCATTCATGTGCATTTCTATATAGATCTGAGCCCAATTGTGTTGTGATATTGTGACATGTTCTATAGTTGTTAGTGTTCTCTTTATTGCAAGATATGGTTACAGTTTTTTGGGCATTTGGTTACTGGATTGTGGATGTGTGTGTGTGTGTGTGTGTGTGTGTGTGTGTTGCTGGTGAATGGTGATTTAAGGTTATCGATTGCGGTTGTGGTGACTGGTTTCTTAGGGCAATGATGAATTGAGCCATTACTTATTTACTTGTGATTTTCTGGGCTGTGATGTTATTTTGTTTATTCGCTTATGATTCCTGGCAGGGCAACTAAGTTGCAGCCAGTTTATTCGCTTATGATTCCTTGATAATGACTGAGCCCATGTATTCCCTTGTTCAAAGTACTGAGCCTACCCAAATTGAACACACAAACTGCCCAGATTGCACTTTAGTATTGGGCAATGATGATTTTGATAAGCCTAGGTTCATATTTTCATTGCACTTGTGTATTAGTTCTAATTAACCAAATTCAGTTTGGGGCAATGATGAATTGACAAACCTGAGCCCTGGGCAGTTTTGTGTGCAATCTGGGCAGTTTGTGTGCAATCTAGGCAGTTTTGTGTGCAATCTGGGCAGTTTGTGTGCAATCTGGGGCAGGTTTGTGTGCAATCTGGGTAGTTTTGTACAGTCTAGGCAGTTTTGTGCAATCTGGGCAGTTTCGTGCAAAATCTGGGCATCTTTGTGTAATCTGGGCAGTTTGTGTGTGCAATCTTGGCAGTTTGTGTGCAATCTGGGCAGTTTGTGTGTGCAATCTAGGCAATTTTGTGTGAAATCTGGGCATTTGTGTTGTGCATGTGTGAAATCAGGGCAGTTTGTGCAATCTGGGCATTTGTGTTTTGTGTGAAATATGGGCATTTGTGAGCATTAGAAGGTCAATTTGGCAACTAATGTTGCAACCCTATTTATGCTGTTATGCATGTTTTATTGGCTACGATGATACACGTTGATTGTTGTTTTGGAATAAGTTACTGAATGACAGGTTCGAAGATTCAAAAAATTGCAGAAGGCCCGAAGATTCAAGAAACTAGTGTGCAAGGCCAATTTCAACATTTTTATACTTAATTGTAATTGTTGTTTTAGGTTTGTAGGTTGTATTTTTTTTGTACTTATTTTTTATTTGGGATAAAGTTGTAAGATTTAATGTTTGAGACTTACATTTTTTGTTTCAATGAAAAAATGCAGCCTAGTTTTGCATCTCTCTCTCTCTCTCTCGCGCGCACTCGCTTGCAAGAAATTTATTTTCATTATAATTCTGGTAATTAATTCAAATTTATTACAATTCATTTTCATTAAAATTCGGGCAATTAATTAAAAAGAGTAAGTTAATTAAAATTTATTTTGTTTTTTTTCTTATTTACATAACAAACAAAATAACGAATTAAGCGGGCCGATACAACACGATTAAGTAAACGGGCCGGCACGGCACGATTAAGTAAATGAGCACGGCACGACACAACACGTCTCAAAAAATTGAGCGGGCCGACACGATTTAAAAAAAGGGCACGGCACGACACGATTAAGTAAATGGGCACGTCACGGCACGACATGACACGAGTCAGACAATTAAGCGGGTCGGCACGGCACGACACGACACGATTAAGTAAGTCGGCCGGCATGGCACGGCACGGCATGATTAAGTAAATGGGTCGGCACGGCACGGCACGAGTCAGACAATTAAGCGGGTCGGCACGACACGGCACGACACGATTAAGTAAGTCGGCCGGCACAGCACGACACGATTAAGTAAATGGGTCGGCACGTCACAGCACAGTACGGCACGACATGAATGAAGAAAAATGGCACGGCACTGCACGACTAAAAATGAACACGGCACGATTAGGCACGGCACGGAATGACACGATTAAGTAAACTGGCACAGCACGGGCACGGGCCCGGTTGGCACGGAAGAAAAGCGGCACGGCACAGCACGACGGGGCTGTTTGACACCTCTAGTCGGAATGGTCATCCCCGTATAGAAATGATCCAAGGAATCCCATGAAAATGACAAGCAGCTGTCAGCTAAACATCTTATCTAATTGTGCCTAATGATAGGATAGCCTTTAGGTCAGTTAAATTAAATACTATTCATAACTCAAATCAAAGCCCTTAACTAACAAAAAATGGAATGATTAATCACGGACGAATACGTTAATTTGTGTTAAGTTTAAGAGCTAAAAAAAAAAGTTTTAAGTACGCTATGCATATTAAATTAGAGATCCACTAGAGGTTAAAATAAGCTTTCAAGTTGGCGAGATGATACAATTGCCTTTCTTTAATTTACACTAAAACCGCGTGATCCATTTGAACCGAGTTTCTTCTTAATGATAGATATATAATGTTATGAATAATTGATGTAGGGAGGCGTGTTGAAATAAGAACGCGCAACAAGGACAATTACGAATTTTGTCTGAACTAGAGATACTCCCTCTTTGAACAAACGATTAGAGAAAAACTCTCAATTTTCATTAATCAATAAACAACCGAATTCTGCCATTAGGCTTACAATGATACTTATAGGGCCAAAGTAACCCTAATCCAACTAGGAATGAAATAACAAATCCTAATACAACTAGGAATCAAACAACATACCCTAATCCAACTAGGAATAAAAAAATACTCTAGAACACTTATTTCTAAAATTGCAAACTTCCTAATAAAATTAATAAAATAAAAATAAGGAAAACTTAAAACACTATTTGTAAGTAATATAAATTTCCAATCTGCATCAATAATAGTGCATAAACTAAAGGAGCAATTGAACATGGTAAGCTTATATTTAGGAGCGGCGAGTTGCAAGTTATGAGTTCAATTATTCTAACCGTGAAGAAGTTGTCACTCTTATTAATGATTTGAGGAGATTTGAATAATATAAATAGCTTCTAACGAATGACAAAAAGAAGTTATCACCATTATTACATTTAAGTATATATACTTGCTTCTTGAATTTTGTGAAGTTTCAGTAAACTTGATTTATGATTTCATGCATTTTTACGGTCTGAAAATTGAAAACAGGATTTCTTTATTCCCATAAACCTAAATAGAGACATTATGGTAATTAAGGACTCACAAATAAATCTATAAACAAAACGTCATGTGCAGTTTTTTAAAGTTTTTTTTTTTGGCGAAAAACAAGTATCATATATATCCAAACAAAAATGTTGCATGTCAAATTAATTCTGCAAAATCATTCACATACTAATGTTATCATTGCCACTATTAGATTGAAAATAGCATTTCAGTCGACACAAAAAAAATACTACTATATTGACTTACTATTAATTAGTTCATCTAGTTTTAATGAAGGATCCAACTCTTGCGCCCACCACTAACTTAACTTTCAAACATAGATATAAAGAATTTCCTAAAAAATAAAAAATAAATAAAAACAAAACAAAATTGTCTGGAATCATATACATAGCTGCAGTTGGGACTAGCTAGTTTGTACTTAATTAAAATAATTCTCATTGATTAAAATTATTAGTGAGATATATGTTCCCAAATGATAAGTGCATGGGTGATGAGTCAAATTAGTAGTGGATGGTCAAAGATTAGGGCAGGAGTAGTACGTAAGTGGTGGGGGTGGGAATCTCATACACGCCGAAAGGTACAAGGGACAACCATGATCATCCCGGAAGGGGCAAATACAGACAAACAAAAGACACGAATATATATATATAATTTTTTTTTTTTTAGCAGAAAAAAATGGGTGGGAGGGAGCGACTGATGTAGCAACTCTCTTGGACGTGACCATAGGGGCTCCGGACCAGCTGTGAAATATCCGGTTCGTGCCATAGCTAATGTCCGTGAGGACAGACCATCACCACAGCACCACCTGAGTGCACAGCTGGCATAAGGCCCAACACGCAGCCCTCCAACACAAACATGTATTTTGATCACTTGAATCTCTCGATCTCTCAATAGTAATAGTCCTAAAGATTAAAGATCCCCCCCCCGCCAAAAAGATTTTGTTTTAATTTCCTGTCGTGTTGTGCATTATTAATTATTAATTATTAATCAAATCTCTCTCCCTTTTGTCTCTCTATCTCTCTCTACATTTTGTTATCTCACTTTTCGGTCAAAGCAAATGGGAAATGGTCCCATTTACTTAAGAGCCTTGATTAACCCTTTCTAGAGTACAATATGCTTTTCTTTCTTTCTGTTTGCATTTTATACCCATGCCAGTGCTTTTTGTCTCCAAATGTTGCTTCTTTAAAGTTATAAGAGAATATTTTGTAAGAGGGAGGGATCGTACTTTATTTATCGAATTGACTGGTAAAGACTGTACAAGGATCAATAAATATAAAGCATATAATGGAGTGATCCCAAGTAACATGTCAAATAACGAAAAAAAAAAAAAAAAATCCTAGGTAACAAAATACTGTACAAAACGAAAAAATAGGAAAAAAGTACGTAGTATGTACATTTTGTCATCATCTAAAACGAGGTATACATGGAATCATTTTAAAAAAGTTTCTGGGTCTAAACCTTCTTTTAAAAATGTGTGATTGATCGTTATTTGTTGGTTGATCACATGGCTTTTAGAAAAGACGAGAAATTCAATAGATATATATAAACATTTACACAGCAAACAAAAAACTAACTAATTTACAAATTAGAGTAGGAGTTGGACTCTAGGGGGAGTAGGAGTTGATCACCATTTCTTATCTACTGTAAACAAATATCCAAATTGGAGTATCAAAGCAACATGATCCCCAAGGATAGAGCTAGGGAGTGGCTGGTAGGGGCAGTCGCCTACAATTTGAAAAAATCTTACTATTGCATTAAAAATATATATATATCATCAAATTATATAACTCCGTCTCCCTCTCCAGATATATATATTACCTATCCCCCCTCTGCAAAATCTTTGGCTCCGTCCCTAATTGATCCCAATATGTGTACTATTGGAATTTAAAAAAAATAAGAAATCATTATAGCATGCAGAGTACCACATATACTCCTTGCGTCCAAAAAAAATATTTGATTTGCAAAACAAGAACTCATCGTAACTTAAAAGATAATGCAGATTATTTGATTTGCAAAACAAGAACTTATATTAATTTAAAGATAATGGATTTTATCTGGAAAATCAAATCTTAAGTTAAAGATGATGCATTGGTCACACCCATCTTATTTTCCCCTCTACTACCTGAAGATCAAGCAGCCTTTGCTAGAGGGGTAACAGACTTAGAACTCAAAGATGCCCTCCATAGGGGCCTTTAAGGCACCAGGGCCAGACGGCTATCAGGCACTATTCTTTCGCAAGTTTTGGCATGTGGTGGGAAGCTCTATTTGTTCATTAGTGCAATCTATGATAGACCCGAGACTGCAACTTTTTGCCACAACCTACTAAATGTCAACGAGTTCGAACATTTTTTCATAAGAAATAAGTACATTTTTACTAGTTGGAACACCTAGCTATCAAACTGGTCTATTCATGCTTGCTGGCTTGCGTTCCACGTGCTAGCAACAACCAGGGGCGACTCCAAGATTTTTATCCAGCGCTGACAAAAATACATAGCTTTTTTTATAATGAAAATCTGTATGCGAAAAAAAAAATCTAACTCGGTAAAAGAGATATATACATATACATTACATTGTTTAACAAAAAGACTCCATATTATAATATCCCACGACGAGTAATCATATTTTGAAGAATGCAAAAAAGACCTTAGGACCTGTTTTTATCTTCTTCTCTCTAAATATCCAAATAAAAAACTCATTCTCACAAAATCTGTTTTGAAGAGGGGCTGCCAAACATACACAATTTTAAAAGGAGAAAATGAAAAGCCAAAAATGGGCTCCCAAACAACACCTCAAAGTTTAACCAGATACATTTTCTATTTTCCTTCCCAACATAAGTTGTAACCAAGGTTCGATAGACTATTTTTAGATGTGTAATACCCCATTGTTCTTAAATGAGTAAAAAATATTGGGCTTTAGGCTTATTTTGTTTTGTTAGGGCTATAACAATTTGGTTCAATTTAGTTAGAAATACTTATTTTAACCTCGCATGAGTAAACTAGCGCTGACAATATTGAAGAAAATTAGTTTATATCTGAATTTTATTTTTAGAGTCGCCGGTGGCAACAACTATAACACTACCGACACGGCCATTAGCACCCGAGGCTTAGAGAAAAAAGAATTTTGGACTCTCCGAGTGTTGATATGGCTACTTTTTTCCCAACGGCCTCTTGGTATGGATAGTTTCATATGATGCATATGCTCATATTGTCCAATATAGACAGTATGACCATGACCAAATCAACGATACATTTACGTTTCCCAATACCACGAACAACTGAGCGCAGGTGGCTGAGTAAATGGATCGGTGACACCACTGATGTCAGAATTCCACAAAATACTTCTTGCTTCATGGTGTACCTATATACCGCAAGCTCACACAGAACTACGAGAGAGAGAGAGAGAGAGATGAAAATTACTAGGAGTCTACTCCTATTTCCGATGGATAGATTTACAGGAAGATTTTCTATCCCCATTAAACCCCTATAAATCATCATGTCAGTAAAAGAGAAAGCAAAAGGCAAAAGAAAAGAGATTAAAAAGAAACGATGACCTAATTAAACAAAAGAAACTCCAGTTAGTACAACCTGTGAAATGATTGTCAGTTCCATCTCATCATCTATTCCAAAGTAAGTTTTGTTTGACCAACACACCCACCATCTTTCCCTTTCTTGTGCATGCAAGCAACCAAATCTATCCCCCGCCACTTCCATGTCCATATTTGTCTTTTCATCTCTCTTCTTTATTTCACTTCCTGATGCGATGGGAGAGAGATCATCGGAGTAGAGTAGAGTAGAGTAGAGAAATCATTCCATGCCGAAAATTGGTGTCTGAAAAACTGATGATGGTAGATTTGGCTTGGCAGATTGGAATGAGTGAAGATGTGGAGATGGTGCTACCCAGTTTCCATAACTACTTGACCCTTGTTCAACATAATAACTACTGTTGCGACTATTCAAGGCAATGGGTGTGGCAAAAGCAATTCCACTTGAACTAACTGAAGTACTGTTGCTACTAATGCTCTGCTGCTGCTGAATGTAACCACCACCATTGAAGATGCCATTATTGTGGGTTGAAATAGTACCACCTGAATTACACAAGTCCATGTTGAATGGTGCTGTACCTTGGTAGGACGTACCATTGTTGGAAGCATGGAAGAGACTACTAGTAGCAGCACTAGGGTTTTTCGCATTGGTCAAAGAATTAGAGCTAGGGTAACCGAGGATTGACCAGTAATCTGTGGTGTCTTGTTTGATAGGGAGAGCAAAGCTGAGTGTGGAGCTTGGTTGTTGTGATGGAAAATTCACCGATGATGCCGAGGAGGGAGTATCTCGATCGTCCAATTGTGCTCCTGATCCGTCAATATGGCATGAATCCGATTGAGTTGTCGGCTTTCCAGTGATTCCTCCGATGGGAAGATTGCTGCTGGCAATGCTCTTGACGTCATATCTGCTCATGTCAAAGTTAGTAACTGCGTTTAAACCCCGGAACTTGATTGCAGCAATATCATAGGCCTCTGCAGCTTCTTCCTGGGTGGCTGTGAGACACAAGTTTATAATTAACCATCAAGAAAGCCATGCGAGTAAAGAAACGACAACACAATCAAACAAAGTATTAACACATTGAATGTAGGACATATATCTTTAAGGTAATGGCATAATGCCATATAAACGGAACTTTTTACACGTTAAAAAGTTCCATATGTACAGTACATCATTAGATCCTTTTTAAAAATAAAACAACGGGTGTTTTAACTAATACCGACGTCTCTCAAAAGATGTGATCTTTTTTCATAGCTGGTTTTCCGTCCTAGTCCGGGACAAATGCACCAAGAAAAGAAAAGTAGGAAAGAAAAGAGAGGAGGAAAACTCAGTACTGAATGTTCCAAGGTAGAGATCTTTGTTGCCAGCAACTCTCCCTATTCTTGCCTGCCAACGGCCATGCTGATGGTGCCTAACAAATATAGTTAAATGGACAAACAAAAGTCACTAAAAGTTGTCCACATTAAAAGGGGAACTCCAACACATACACTTTATATACTTTATTTTAAAAGAAAGAGGATGTAATCATATATATACACTGTACGTACTTGTCATTAATTACTATATTTTATAATAAAACTACTAACCTCGTGACTCCTCTATAGATAGAGGCACCTCTAGAAAATCCACTGCTTTTCCTGTAATGAAATAATTAAACGACGACCACATGAATGTTAAGCTAGCGATGACATATCCTCATACACACACAGCAAATACTCTACCACCCGCTCCAAAACAAAGCCGAAAGCAAAACACCTAATTCGGTGTGTTTTTTAATCCGCAAAAGTCCAAATTCAGAGAACATTAGTTAATTTACCTTCTAAGAGAAGCAACAAACTCTTGCCTAGTCATGCTCTTCATCTCCTCAAGTTCTTTCTCGTAGTTAGATACCTTAAATTTGGAAAAAGTGGTATCAAACAAACTATATCGGTTACCGCAGGAACATACATTATGCGTATATAATAGTTGTAGCTCTAGAGAGAGAGAGAGAGAGTGCAACATACCGGAAAATTAGTAGTGGTGGTGGGACCCCAGTACTTGAGGGCAGCAAGATCATAAGCTCTAGCTGCTTTATCCTCTTTATCATACCCACCTGAAACCATATACATATGAGGAACCACAACAAGATTCTCAAGTTTTGGATGCATGTGATAAAAAATGATCAGTGCATGGATGGATATGTAAACATCGTTCTACTAGTAAAGGAATCTTTTCTTGAACAGATTGGAATTATTATATATAATCAACTTACCCAAATAAACTGGAAAAAATTGATGATGATTTCGTAATAATCCCATATGGGCAGCAGCAATCATATCCCACGAACACATGCCACAAAAACGAACAACAAATTAGAATCTAATCTTCACCTCTCGTGAAACGGCGCATTTTAGCACAAAACATCAAATCCAAGGTATCTACTCACCAGATTCAGTCTCTCTCTCGTGATCAAAAAATAAAGATCTCTCTCTCTCTCTCTCTCTCTCTCTCTCCCTCCCTCTCATACACAAACACACACAACGGACTTTAGCCCTGCTTGGGCCTAAATAATCCATTTCGGATTATTTTTTTCTCCTTGTTCAAATTTTATTGCAAAATAATGTAAACAAATCACTAAATGCAAAAATAATAAACAGAAAAATTCTTGGGATTATTTTTCCCCCTATTCAGGAAAAATTATTTAAGTTTACTATTTTTCTTTTAAAATTCCCCTGAGGAGACGATAAATCAATAAAAATTGACGCAAAATAAATAAAATACGAAAAAAATGAATAAGGGCAAAAAATAATAGAGACATTTTGTATTTAAGCTAAACCCAAACAAAAGATCAGACTTTGTAGCACAGGAGGCGCAGGATAACGGTTTACAACTCACAAGTCACAAGCGCAGAGAAGCAACTATTTAGAAACCCTAAAAAGCCTAAAGCCCATGCCGTACCTTGCCTTCCTTTCCGACTTTGCCCTTCCCTTCTGCAACTATTATCCCATAAATGAGCTTCATATCTCCCTGTCCACCTATGCCTATAACAAAACAAATTCACACAGGGTCTCTTAAATGTAATAATTCATTCTAAAAAACATATGAACATATACACAGGTGAATATACCTACCTATTTATATACAATACTAGCATTTATGCATATATTACCTGGTGACGCCTCTGTAAATAGAGGTCCTCTGGCCAAAGGTGTCAATGGCCTTCTTGGGCGCCGGTACTTCTGGCTGCGCCACCACCACCAACTGCTTCTGTGCATCATCATCAGTGATTTGTTCGGTAGAAAAAGCACGTAAAAAGCTTGCAGCTATGGTCTTCAGCTCCGAATCATAGAGTATTTCCGATCCGGTAACATTCTCTGAAGCTTCAAACTGACACGCGTCAGTATCTCCGGCAACTGAGCTGCAGGCACCACCGCCGAGAAAGTCCTCTAGTTTTGGACCACCGCAGGCGGCCCCAGTGAATATGGACAGGTCTGTTGCACCGCTTGCATCTTCGCCTTGCCTATCCACAACCCCGCCTGTAAAAGAAAACTATTACTTTTATCATGCATATATATATATTGATTGATTGCTACGGATATAATCTGAAATGCATGGAGAGATCATTGATTAGCTAGCTTCTTAAGCTCTAATAGTATTTCCTAGAGAGAGGGGGAGAGAGAGAGTACTGACTGTGGTGAGGGTTGGGGGTAGCGAATGAATCGAAGAGGGAGAGGTGGGGGTGGTGATCATTGGAAAGAGAGAATCCAAGCCAGTTCTGCTGAGAAGGAGGAGAAGAAGAAGAATCCATTGAGACTGATGAGGAGAGCGCGTGAAAGAGATCGGTTGGGGTCTGTGTATTTCTTCTTTGGAAAACAGCGGAGGAGTTGTAGAGAGAGAGAGAGAGGGAGAGAGGGTGTGTGAACCGATGAAGGAAGAGGTAAATGCTAGCTATTGAAGAGGGTCAGGATTGACACAGATATAGAGGCATGAAGAAAAAGAGATGAAGAGAGAGAGAGAGAGAGAGAGAGTGCACGAGGATCGAGGTATTTGTATCTCTCTCTGTCTTTGGAATGGAGGGGAGGTTAATGGATTGAATAATTACTGTAGTATTGATTATTATTACCACTAGAGCAGAGTAGGACTATATATATGTGGACCCTGCTACTGGTACAGAACATTTTGTACAGAAAATGTTCAAATTGCTCTTGGGGACCCACTTTTGGGTCCCACACGAGTGATCCGAACCGTTCATTATTCTTAGAACATTTTTCCGAGGGGCTCCACAAAATTTCAGCTCAATCGGACGGTTAGAAGTGCTCGAACCAAAATCACGCCGTTTCATTTTGAACAAAACGGCGTGATTTTGGTTCGAGCACTTCTAACCGTCCGATTGAGCTGAAATTTTGTGGAGCCCCTCGGAAAAATGTTCTAAGAATAATGAACGGTTCGGATCACTTGTGTGGGACCCAAAAGTGGATCCCCGAGAGCGATTTGTACATTTTATGTACAAAATGTTCTGTACCCGTAGGATTACCGTATATATGTATTGCATGCACTGAAGTATATTATTAGTATAGTAATGCAGAGAGCAGCAAGTGGAAGAATTTCATGGGACGACTTGGGCGGTATCTCTCTGGCCTGTCTGTCTCTCTGTCTGTTGGACCGAACAAAGCTGGACTCTACCATCTTTCTTTATGTACACGGAGACTGAAGAAGTAAAAAAAAAAAAACAGAATGAATTTAGAGAGGGAGATAAAAAAAAAAAAAAAGAGATAGAGAGAGAGTGTGTTATGCATCCACATTTTAAGTAACTTTAGAAAAAGCGAGAGAATTATAAAAAAGAAAGATAAGAATTGAGACGTATATGTATGCTTGTGGGGAAGCAATAGAAGGAGGGAGGGAGCGGGGATACGATGACAAGTGAGGGACCACTCCCAAATCATTTTATTTGGTCCCACCTTCTACACCTGTCATTCCTCACTTCTTCTTTTTTGGTATCAAATTTTTTTTTGGTGGTCTTGAGTCACAGCCCCGTAATATTTCAAATCTTTTACAATGTACGCTGTAAATGAAAGAAGAATGCACAAATCCAAAAAATAATTAAGTTTCACAAAAGACTCGCACATATATATATACACACATAAACTCGGCCATAAATTTCACATCGATAATTAAAGCTGACAGGACATCACGTAATAAAACTTTAGGATTGATAAGTTACCCAACATTCTTGATTTGATTGGGATGGAATTTTTACTTGTAGGCATACGTACGTAACGTACCTCAATAGAGAGAGGAACTTTACTTGGTTGGGATAAAAAGAAAAAAAATCACACCATTAGAAATTGTGTGGCCCTCAAATCCGGCCGTAAGAGGACAATTGCCGCTGGTATGAACACGTGTTTAGCATCCAATGGCTGAAAATGGAGGCGAATGCAAATGGGTGAGGTGTGGAGGCTTCTGCTGTCATCTTCCTTGCTTCCTTTTTCTCCATCTCTGCAGAGAGGATAGATTTCCTAGTGAGCTGCACATGCATATGCCCCCATGCGACGTCACCCCCTTAAATTCTAAAAGGACGAAATCAAATGTGTATATGTTTGGATTATATATAGTATTTTATTATATTATAGTGTTAGTCTAAAATATTCGTACTCCACAAGTACCACTAGCTCCCTCTCTAGAAAATAGAGCTGGAGCTTTTGCAGCATATGCAACTACTTACTTACTGGAGTATATATTTATTTTGTAGCGAGATAGAAAAAATTCATAAAATAAAATACAAAGTATCGTGATTCCTCAAGTGATATGATAATCTAAATTATTCATTTTATCAATTTCAGTTTGATAATCATTCATAAGAAAAAGTAATGAACACGTATGTGACGTGTTCATTACTTTAATTAGACAAACCATTTATGTTTAGCTTTAGATCATGTTCACCAAGAAACGACCCGAAATTTGATCTTGGCCGATTTGAAATTGTTCCTTCGTCACAAGAGAAATGAACTTGCACACTCCTAACCTTTTCATTTCCTTTCTTGCAAATATGATTCGGACAAACCGATAGTGATCAGCTCATTCGCAACGTTGATGATACGATGATCCATAATCTAGAACATGCATTCTTTTTCCGTACTATGAGCCGTTTAATTGAGATTTTATATTTTATTTACTACTACCTATAAAAACTTTAGTGGTTCATTGCTTGCGAATTATACAAATGATCACTTTGGATATAAATGAACGACCCTGTTGAGTAATACGAAATGAACGACTCAAAATCGTCACATGAGACCATCCTTTATTTGAAACCATCTTGATGAGTAATTAAAATGGGTAGTCATAATAATCTACTTAGTTAAAAGTGGTGTGTATGCATAATAAAGGGTAAGCTATATGTTTGCACATGATATTAGACTCCATAGTAGATAGAGTTATGGCCACGTATAGGATTGCTCCATGTGAACCAAATCTTGCCATTATTAGAATACAAAGTTTATATTTAAAAATCAGTCTTCCTCAAGAATCTAAGTTAAGGACTATCTTCTCATGCTTATCGCATCTAAACTTAATAGAAAAGTACTTTATTAGTCAATTGGATAACGATAAAATAAAAAATAAAAATAAATAAAAATTGGATTTGATAGGTTTGAGTTAATCTGGGCCGGGTTTCAGAATCGGGGCTTATAATCTTTAAGAGGTCCATTAGTATTGAATGGCCCAATAAAGCCAGTTGACCATGTATTGGAAACAGTTTCGGCACCGACAGAAAATTCAAATACGTATTTTCGGTCTTCAGCCTATTTCTAAACCTATGATCATGGCTTATGGAAGGCATACTATTTTGAGCATATTTGCGTTTTTCCGTAAGGAAAACCAGATATTTTCTCACTGAATTTTACCTCCTATGTTTGTTCACACAATGGCACAAAAAATGTTACATGTGTAGAGTCAAAAACACCATAACTAAGGATGGAGCCACGAGAAGGGCTACAAGGGATTGTGATTCCTGCTATAATTTTAAAAAATCGTACTATTACATTAAATTATGTAGTTATGTTCCTTCTCCACTGATATAGCCCGCTTCACATACACAATAATCCTGAGTCCGTCCCTAAATAAAACAACTGTGGCCGAAATGTGATGAGTCACAATTAAGGTTGATAGCTTAGTCTAATACAACTATACAGGCTGTGTTCGGTTGCACAG
The DNA here is from genome assembly GCA_963854785.1 of Vaccinium vitis-idaea. NCBI lineage: Eukaryota > Viridiplantae > Streptophyta > Magnoliopsida > Ericales > Ericaceae > Vaccinium > Vaccinium vitis-idaea. The sequence continues at coordinate 43,651,729 of OY978217.1, read as the reverse complement.
TTTAGTTTTGTTTAATTTAGTTTTGATGATGTAAGCAGGTGTAATAAGTGGAGAGAGATAGAGAGAAAAGTGAAAAAAGTGATGATGTAATCAAAACTGAAATAGTGTCAAAACTGCCCCAAAACCCCCAAACGAACACAGCCACAATATTTACTCACGCTGTAGCCCCCAAAAAAGTTAACCTAGTGGCTAAGAAAGAATAATAATCTTTCTCATAAAGAATAATAATCTTTCTCATAAATAAATTAAGTGAATCCAAAGACATGTATGTCCAAGTAACCAATGCAAGGACTGTTCACTGTGGTGAAAGAATGTGAAACGGAACACCATGATAAAGGTGAATTTAATTTGTTTTCTGAAGGTAAGAAAACATGCAGATTGGCAGAGAAATCGGCGAGACTGTGTTTTACATTGCATTTCTGTTTTTTTTTTTTTCCCTTCAGAACACTACGAAAAGAATAATTTAATTAGCGCACATTAAACAATTAAAAAGGTGTAGGCTGTCTCTCTTCTCTTTGATTGAAAGGCCCCATTTTTGGTCCACGGTCAAACTACGTTTTAAATGATTTGAACAAAAACGAATCATTCCTCACGTTTGGCCCCTTGTTTTTTTTATTGATAATTATTACTCACATGATCACCTCCCACATGGCTTTTGCTATCGTAAACGGACAGGGATCCCATGGCTAATTCTACCAGCTAAACTTTGAAGGAAAGGAAAATTATATGCTCCGTATCTATGAACTAACTCCACTCCTCTGTCCGCTTTTGTTGGTTTATTTTTTAAATTCGTATTATAATATGATTGTGATTAATGATATAATGATTTTCATGATTTTGCAAACTTCGTCTATTAAATAAGATTTATATAGGGCTGCACAAAAAACCGATGAACCGTGAATCCGGTCCGGACCAAACCGATCCGTGCGTTTTGGATTTTAACCGTGGATTAATGGTCCGGACACGGATTTTGATTTCGAAATCGTGGATTAACCGATCCGGACCGTGAGATTTTTATTATATATAATTTTTTTAAATATACATATATATATACACACACACATAATTTTACACAAACTTCTACTACACAGACTAAGGGGTAAACTGTGATTTCTTTCAAAACTTGGATGTGTATTTTTATTGATGATCTATGGAAGCAATCTAATATTGCCCATCTAGAGTAAATAAACTCAGGATTTGTGATAACATATAGCAGATTCAATTAGTAGTTGTGTTTACACCATTAGTGTGAGATTCCAACGAAGGCATCTTCTCTAATTATCTACAGGAGCTCTTTACCTTGATTTCCTATTGTTTCAAGTTGATGTGTTAGTTTCAAAATAGGAATTAGTTGTTATGAACTTCTGTGTTCGTGGACTTGTGGTGTCCTTAGTATTTATAGACTTTGAATAATGTGTTTTGGGATGCTTCTTGATTTTATTTTTATGCCAGATTACGACTACCGTAAATAATAATGTCTTATATAATATGTAATCCGTGGATAAAATCGGAACCGATCCGTGACTCGAGGATCGGATTGGAACCGAACCGTGAGACTTTTGGTCTGGACATGGATTGTATTTTCTAAAAACCGTGACTCGCGGATTAGGATTGGATTCATGCCAATCCAATCCGATCCGGACCGTGTACACCCCTAGATTTATATTACACATTTTTTTCAGATCCGTATTGAAAGATATGAGCAATAAAAAAATGGCACGAATTTCAAAAATGATACGGAAGGAGTATATGATATGACTGTTATTAATTATCTATGTGAATATTAACCTTAAGGGTTGGCTTGATATCGTAGATGTCTCAATTTGTTACTTTATAAAGTTTCACGTTAACTATTCTTGTCAACACTCCTTTTCAAAAGATTTTATCAAATCTTTGCTATAAGAATTGAGGGGGTGTTCCACTAACAAAAAACTGTTTTTTCCAAATACCGAGACAGGTCATTCTCTCACAACACATCACATAAAAAACCGTGAAAATCAGTTTTTTTTAAAAACTGGGTTAGTGGAACACCCCCTGAGTCGAGGGTATACATAAAATCATCTTTCATTACCCAAAAAAAGAATGCATAGATGTAGCATTTGAGAATTGATCATGGCACCGGATTTTACCTGGCTTAATTGCATGTGTTATGTGTTTTTCATTTTTGGTAACCGAATTTTTTAGTCAAGTTGTGCGCACCTTAACTAATTTCGAAATTTTGAAATTAATAATTGGGCAAACCCTTAGGTGGCCCAAAGTTTGAAATATTTTACCTTTGTGGGATTCAAACAAGCGACATCATATATATCAACTACTTATTGTTTTCCCATGACGGTCAAATAATTGTATGTGTTACAAGGGCGGACACTGGGGGTGTCCAGTCCCTGCACTACTCCAAATATTGTGACATATAATACTAGTTTTTTAGGTTAATTTGAAAAGATTCTATGAGATTGGCCCCTTCAACTATCACGGGTCAAAAAAAATTCTTAAAATTCATCTATAGATGTGGAACAACCATTTAAATTCCAAGTTATATATGAACCATTCTGTAGTCACGTGTATAAAATTATTTGACAACTATACACAATTTAATCTCTTCCTTTGACACAACATATAACAATTTTTTTTTTTTTGTGGAATACACTTTTTGTTACCCATGTAGGAATATACTAGGTGGTACACTCCGTGCTACGTACGGATGTGTCAATCCAAATGTGATGCACAAACTAATCACCATGAATAGCATTAGTCATGCCTATTAATTTTATGGGGTTTACGGACATTTCAGGGATTCGGTAGGGTATGCCTGATCCTCTACCCTTAAATGTGAGTTTTCTTGTGAAGTGACAAAGTGAGTCCTAAAATTAGGTTAAGTGATTCCCAAAACCTTCTTATCTGTGGACTTTAGTGAAAAATAATCTACTATATGCATAGAGTTTTAGGGCTGGAAACAAATCTTGTTCCCCCATTTTAAGAGTAGGTGGCCAACTTTTTTATTTTTATTTTTTTCTTATCGAGAGCGTCTGAAACATTTTGTCTCCAGCGCCAACTCTGAGCTAAGGCTCAATAGGCTGGCATCTTAGGCCCCCCAAAAATAATGCAAAACAGGGCCCAGCCCCCCTAATATTTTTTAGTGCCTAGTATATAAACCCAATTTTATTTTATTTTTTTGCATAAGCCTATTTTAAAACTCAAACAACCAATTTACACTTAATGGCCACAGGCCATTGGCCCAATATGAGATTCTTATTGCATCACAAAACAAAAAGGAAACAAGGAATAGGAGAATTGCAAATCACAATTCACGGAGGCCCCCTTGAGGCTTGCAAATACAAATTCTCCTCTCAAGTATGTCACAATAGAGATTAAATGGACTAGTCATCCTATCCATTGAAAATGAGATGGCAGAACAAATTGATTGTGAGGCCAAGTTTAGTATTTTTGCCGCTAAAATTGCAAGAAGAGTAATGTTTAAGTGATGATGGTGGGCGATGCATTTTGATTCTTGTAATATACTATATTTCTTGAGGGTTTTCCGTGTTAAATACATGCATATAGTTTTGAAACGGTGATTTATCGACTTTATATTTAATTTTGCTTGCATTTTTAAAGGTTTCCATTTTCAAACTTCGGCTTAACACCCTGAAATGTTAGGACTGGCCCTGTTTGTCTCGACTAATCTCTCAGATACATGCATACAGTCAGTAGGTGGCCGATTAACTCCCAATTAACCATTGAATATTACCCCATTTTGGAATGTGATTGGATTAGGTGTTCCGAAATTAAGGAGGATTATTATCTCCCCCATAAAATTAATCTGTACCAGTTCATTCTTTCATAGACTTCAATTCGAGTATATTATTAGTTTGTTGACTCATTTACTTGTTTATTTACTCCTCGTATGAGGAGTATGGATTTAAATAAGCAATAACCGATTAACTAATGGTGTTTGCTGTAATAAGCAGCAAAACTTCACATTGGAGCCAGAAAAAAGGTCAAAGAAATTAGGCTCCTTTCACTCGTATCCAGATTACTACATGCACTGAATAGTAGCCTTACACTTGGCACGTGGATGGAGGACTCCCGTGGGCGGTGAGAGACGATTTTGAGTAGTCATCACGTGATCATCTTTCATTCCCCCTGCTCTCTGTTTACACGTGTGTCCTCGAAATGCACATCCCAAATCCCATGCAATTTCTGGGACCGTCGATCTTCCGTTGCAGCACAAACAAAAAAAAAATGCAAATTCTGGGACCATTTCAAAAACCAGGCACAAGTAAGTTTGAGGCCAGGGGGTTTGGTATTCCACTTATTTTATTGGGCTTCAGCTCATTTCGGAAAAACCAAACTGTTATTCAATTCTTCGGGGGGGTGAAGTTCTGGGCTATGGGCTTGTCTGGTCAAAGCCTACTGGCTAAGCTCAACTTAGGGGTGGAGTGGGCCGTGGGCCTTGGACCAGGCCAACCTTGGGCTCGTCGGGCTCAAGTACACAATATAGATGTCTTTTATTAGCGAAGAAAAAGAGATGTTTTAATAATTCGGGAAACAAAAATGATACAGACACACCCACTCGGACACACTCTGCCACACCCCCTCTCACATGTGGGGTGGGTCCCTCCCGAGTGGATCCCCTCACATGTGAGAGAGGGTGTGGCAGAATGTGTCCGAGTGGGTGTGTATGTATCATTGTTCTTCGGGAAATGCTAGGCCGCCCCCACTTTTTGTGGGGGCTTTCGTCCAAACCCTATTTTGTATTTCACTCCTAAATTAGTCCTGTGCGCATGTGGGGTTTTTTTTTCCATTCAGTACACATCGCGTGTCATGCTTCCATCACTCTCTTTATCTCTACTCTCAATTTCTCTCTTTCTACGGACAAGCCTACACAGCATCCTGACACACATGAGACTTTCTCTCTCTCTCTCTACACGGCACATGCATGCCTAACACATTGACAATTTCTTTCTTTCTCTCTCCGTCCTCTCTCTCTCTCTCTCTCTCTCTCTCTCTCTCTCTCTCCCTTTTTTATTTTAGATTTAAAATAAAATAATACTCCCTCCATCCCATAAAGTTGGGTCCTTATTCCATTTTTGGCTGTCCCAAAACTCATGTCCCCTTATGGATTTAAATGGCAAATTTTTTATGAACTTCCTATTTTGCCCTTTTCTTTTCCTATTACCGCCTAAATTTGTGGCGAGAATTTTGTCCACTGTCTTGGATGGTAGGGCCCAGTGGATTTGATTCACATCTGTACGTAATATGAATACATAAATAACCCAATCACATCTGCAGTGGGCCCATACCTCAGCAATCTGCGTCAAAACAAAGCAACCAATCACGTTTTGACAAAGCAGCCAATCTGCAGTGGGCCCATGCCTGGGTCTATGACCATTTCGAATTTTAAAATAAACAAATTTGGTTCAAGTCTGCACAGTGTCAGACAAATGGGTGTGGGTAGACCCCACAAATTTTGTTTGGAAAAAGGCTGAGAAGTGATCCGAACAAAAAGTTGGAATCTGCAAGGGTAATTCTGGAAAAAAAATCTGCACAACATAATAATTATTGTACTAATAAAAAGTTGGAATCCCGAAGATGGTCCAACTTTATGGGACGGAGGGAGTAATTTTTTTTTTTTGAAAAGCGAAGAAAGATTTCATTAATCCCGAGGGAGCCAAAGATGAAATCAGTACAATAGGAAAAGAAATACTTAACCTACCTCCCCACCTCTCGATATGTTAATAAAAATGCACCATGTTGGTAAGATACCAACACACCTAATTTTGCCCAGCCCGAAAATACAATTCTCAATGCAAAACAACCCATGCCCCTACAACACCCAATACAAACTGTAAATAGTAAATACAATAAAGCCCATTAAATGTATTCATGTCCCCTTCACGTTCACCCAAGCGCCACTAGCAGATTCGCCGGAAAAAAGCACCGACGACCACCCAAAAACTCATGTGCACGTTCGCCCTCTCCCCAACGAAAACCCAAGACACTATAGCGTCACAAATTGTCTTCCTCTGCATTAGTAACCAAGCTCGATCATTGCCTCCAATCTGTCGCTCATCGCCGATCCTATCTCATCATCCGTCGCCGATCCTCACCTTGTAATTACCTTTCCTTTTGCTTCACTGCCATCACCAAAACCCACGCACAAGTCGACGACATACCTCCTCCCTGCTGCATTCCTCAGATCAGATTTCCCCTGCTTCAATGTTGTCGTCGACATAACCCCAACACAAGCCAACCGGTTTTCGCCGTTGTAATCTAACACCCTTTGTCAACCCCCAAAACATGTCAAAATGAAGCCTCAACGTCGGCAAGTATACCAAACTTGCCCCATACGATGCCATCTCTTGCTCGTGGCAATCGCCCCTTTCACCGTTTCTGCTAGCAAAACCCTCGATAGGACCCGTAGAACCCTTCAAATCACCCACCCAGCGCTGAAAATTGTTAGCTCTGTTGCCATACCTCGCATCGACCCTCCAAAGCCATAAGACGCTACAAGTTCACCTCCTGAAAACCTTCACCCCTATACCTGTAAACACTGACGAATACCTCCGCTGCCACACCACCATTTTGGCGTCTCAAACCACCACCACAACTGCTACTCTCCCATCGGCAAACACCTCGAAAACCTGCAAAAAAAAGAAAGAAAAAAGGAGCGGAGGAAGAAGGAAGCGGGGGGAGAGAGAGAGAGAGAGAGAGAGAGAGAGAGGAAAACCGCCTGGGGGGAGGAGGGAGAAAGAGGCAGCACCAAGGACTTGGTCTAGATCAAGGCTTGAGAGTCTATAAAATAACTTTTATAGTACACATTTATTTTTTATAAAAATTATATATTTGAAATCTACTCGATGAGATCGTTCTAACAAGATCCATTGTGAATATGAAATTTTATACGTGTAAAACAAGTTTTTTTTTATACCCGTTCATTAAGAATTCATACCCCTTCAAAATAATTCACATTTCCCAAAATAAAAGAACTCACATCTTTCAAATGCAGAATTCACATATCATAACAGACTCTGCAAAAAACACAATTCACACTAAAAAAAAAAAAGAATTCACATACCTGAATTGCAGAATTCACACATCATAAGTCACTCTCCAACAGACAAAATTCACATCCAAAAAGAAAGTATGCTACTAATGGTGTGAATTGTTGCAGGGGTGTTAATTGTGTGTTATTCGGGGTGTGAATTGTTACAAGGAGTGTGAGTTGTGAGCTATTTTGGTCGTGTGAATTGTTGCATGGGTGTGAACCGTGTGCATTTGCGGGTTGTGAATTATTTAGAAGTGGTGTGAATTCTGCATTAAGGGTTGTGAATTCTTTTTTTTTTTTATGTGAATTGTATATTTTTGGAGACTGAGTTGTGATGTGTGTGAATTCTGCATTTAAAGTTTGTGATTTCTTTTCATTTTGGAGAGTGTGAATTGTTCCGAAAGGGTGTAAATTAGTATTAATTAATAGGTATAAAACAACTTTTTTTACATGTACAAAATTTCATATTCAAATGGGATCTTATTTGAAAGAATAAGATTCCAAATATATAATTTTTATAAAAAAAAAATCGTATATAATAAAAGTTATTTTATTTTAAATACAATATGAGAGAGAGAGAGAGAGAGAGAGAGAGAGAGAGAGAGAGAGAGAGGGCATGGATTACACGAAAAGCTGATGCTACAGTACTCTTTTTTTGCACGGCAAATGATTCTACAGTACTCGCCTCCCTACTCATGCTACAGTACGCCTGACGCCTACCTACTCATGCCGCCTACCTACTCATGCCGAAAGGTTGCACTTATTAACTACGGCGCGTGAAAATGGGCTTAAACGAAATGTGTTTGACATGAGGTGGGTTTGGAAGGAAAATTCTTAACAAAATAGGGCCGGCCAGGAAGAAGCCCTTAATAATTACAGAGGTAGTCAAATTCCTCCCAACACTATAAAGAAGTTTGCATAAAAGTGTGGAAAGATTTGACATTTTTCTTAGGGGAAATTGACTCTAATTATATCGGAAGTAATATCTCGTAGGTCAAAAATACCTTGTTTAGCATGATATATTTTGAAAGGCAGCCACAAATTCGTTGAAAGATTTCTTATTCGCTGATTCGTAAAATATTGAAAGACTTCTTTTATGCTGATTCATAGTAGTACTTTTATGTGATAAATATCAACACCGGAAGATGATTTCAATTCAATGTATGTCCATTTTCCTATATTTTGTGTCTAAAAATACTCATTGGTTAATCATGCACATTAACATATCACATGTAGTCCAATAAAGGGAAAAAAAATACTATCACATGTAGTGTCAGGTACATTTTTTGGGATTTTTTTGTTGTTGTTTTTTAAGCTAGCGATGCATTGTTGGATGAATCATCTTCCACAAACTCTTGCAGAGTTTGCTGATCGAGCAAAGCAAGAAGTCATTTCCACGAGTACGTACCAGGGTTCGAGTCCTCACAATAACAAGACCTTTCCTTTACGACCTCTACATATACCAAAAACATAAGGCGTTTAATTGTTTTCTGAGGCTGAATACGTATAAAGTAATCCAATCAAAATGGGATTAATTAGAAGGGGGCAGGGCAGAGAAATTTGGTAAAAGGATCCAACTGCATCTTTAATACGGTACTAAATTTACAAACATTCAAATAACTCTGCAGTCATGAGTTTGTAGACATGTTGGGGCCTCTTTTATGTCAACCTCAGCGCTTACAAGATAGTTATTTGATTAGATATATAAGTATTTTACATCTTCCAAAACAACCTATATCAATAACGAGGTTATACCAAAAAAAAACCAACAACAACAACAACAACCATTAAACCCTCTTAGCGACGCGAAAAAATATTGCTGTGATGTTCCAAGGCCTACGAACATAACGTGGATCTAGCGAATCCCTTCGCAACCCTACTTCCGAGTGCAAAGAAGCACAATTTGGTGAAGACGATGATGAAGAGGCCGAGAAACTGGATTCATGAATTGAGCTCATAGATCCCATTTCTAACTTAGCAGCAATCACATCACAACTCACACTCCTCTGGATAGCATTAGCACTAGAATCCCTTTTCTTCTTACTTTTCTTCCAAAACCAACCCTTCCACTTGCCGCTGGATTCCTTTGATTGGCCATCACCATTTTTAGGCCTAGGTGGTAGCCCCTTTCTCTGCAACCCCGGTGGAGGTATGAGCGGCGGAAGGGCCTCACTCTTCATCTCGTGTTTGGGTGTGCCGGGGGCTCTTTCCCATTGAAAGGGAACCCCATCGGTGGTACTCCGGTAGTAAATACGCGATGAGTTTCCGATGGAGGTATCTTTTAGGAGAAGTCTATCAAAGTAGAACCCATCTCCTTCAAGCAATTTAACTGGCTTTCTTTCGTTGTTGTTGTGGTCGCCATTGTTCATTATGGTTGTCATTAGCTGAAGTGTGGAGAGTTTTTGGTAGATAGGTTTATTGAAGGGGCAGATGATAGGATCGGAAATTACCCATAATTGTGGACTTGAATGTACGTATATATAGAGGATAGGATGTTAAAGCGTTGACAATGGCCTATGATCATGTGAATATTATGCAAAAAGTTGAACAGAACACTTGCAAAAGAAGAAGAAGTGGAAAAAGACCGCAATACACCTTCGAAATATTACGATTTTTCAATATAAATATTAGGAGTATGACATACACCAATATATTATGATATTTAGTGAAAATTTTATTGCTGAAAATATTATAATTCCTAGTTAGTGAAAATGTTATAAATCATATTGCGAGTTAGTTTCTAGCATAAAAGTTGCAAAACTCACCAAAATGTTATGAATCTTTATAACGTGGCATAATTTGAACCACATCATAAAGAATATTGTAGACTTTTCCTAAAGTATTATTGAATCCTACATTTCACTGAAAAACAACGGAGGAATAAGCACACGCGTGATGGACTCCTTACCCTAATTATGTTGTGAACCTGTACAATTTTTCAAGAAATAAAATTTGAAAATGCTGACTCCTCCCCCTTTCGGTATGCCTACTAATATGTCGACGGTAAAGGATTCTTTTTATTTTTTGGGTTAATTCTTAATTAAGTCCATTCAGGGCTTTTTAATTTTTTTTTTTAAAAAGATAGGTCATTCATATATGTTTGCACGAACGAATGAGAGTCGAATTACCTCCGGCCATATTGCAACTTAACTGACCTTTTGAGTTGGTAAATACTTTACCTAGGAAAACATTGGAGGAGTAGCAGGGTCTCTGGACATTTTTGGAGAAAGTTTTTATGTATTGTAGTAATATTTTCCAAAACATTGTATCTTTCTGGTTCATCGATGACGTCAATGATCTTGCTAGCTATTTGGACAATAAACGTGCTGGTTTTGATGGGAAAAACTAAGAATTCATAAAAGTACATCGAAAAAAAATGAGTAAGTGGTTCATATGTAAATTTGGATAAATAATTAATAATCGCCACATCACATGCAAAGTGAATCTAAGCTCAATTCCAGTAGGGTTAATGTCATTATTTGTTTGGATATTGTGTATTCAGTCTTATTACAGTTACGTTCACTTGGATTGTCTGAAATTCCTATATCTAAATAATCTAAGCAATTAATTCAAATTTTAGCTTTCTTCAATATTATCAGGGACCAAATATTTTCTTCCCGGATAATTTGTTATGGGATTTTAGGACATGGGGTTGCTGCTGTGCAGTCCCCGCACAGCACCTGTTGTGCACCACCCGAGCTGTCTGTTGCTCGGATGGACGGTCCAGATTTCACCTCAGCACCTTTGCATCCGAACCGTTTGTTGCTGTGCGTGCAAAATGAAATCTGGGCCATTCATCAGAGCAACGAACTGCTCGGATAATACACAGCAGGTGCTGTGCGGGGGTTGCACAGCAGCAACCCCAAATCCAGGATTTTACTATTCTTCTACTTTTCTTCGGAATGACTTTGGGCTATTTAGTGAGTGGCAAGCAAACCAAAGAAAAGAAGAAAGGGGAGAAATTATCTTGGTTATGAAGGTAAATTATCTTGATTATGAAGGTTACGTTAAACCATTTAGGCCCATGTTATGTTAGCTAGTAGAGGGAAGAATGCAATTAACCAACCCTTAAGGCATGGGGCCTCTACCTTTTCTCTCTCTCTCTCTCTCTCTCTTGCATGTTAACCACTAGGCTTATATAGCCCCCTCGCCATTGGACGCCCAGTAGCTTTTCTTGTTCGATCACGTGCCACTTGTTGCCACAAAGAAAGACCCTCGCCATTGTGACTTGTTATTGGTGGCGAGGCTGATCGACTTCACCTTTTGTTGTCCCATTGCAAAGAAAACGATTTACTATTAGGGTTTCCTTGGTCCTTATATGCATTGATGACATACGGAGTACCCTTTTTCTTTTTCTTTTTTCCCTCCAAAAGAGAGAGAATTTCATTTCAAGAAAAATGTTACTCCAAACTACAAAATACAAAGACAACAAAATTACAACAATATACAGGCGAAAAAAATAAAACAGAAACCAAAATAAATGAAGGATATATATCCATCGAGAACTTGTTTCGGCCGTTAAATGTCTGTGATCAGTGTATGCGCTGTCAATTTGCTGCTGATAGCTCCACGAATGACGAAGCTTCCATATAGAGGCTGCCAGAAACAAACCAAGTGATTGTTGCACCTATAGTCGAGAGCTCTAAAATTGGTAGAGAAATTGTTGGAAAGAGACACAACCGCAGAAAGAAAGAACTGCTGCGTGGAAAAAATCACTCTTGAGAGGCTAATTATTATTATGTAAAACAAGCAGTTATACTAGTAAGAAGACTAAAATGGCAGCCAGGGCCGTCCCTGTGGGCAGGCTAGATAGGCCCGGGTCTGGGGCCCACCAAAAATAGCCCATTTTTAGGACCCCAATTAGGTATATCTATATATATATATATATATATATATATATATATGTTCATAACAAGTAATAAATGTATAATGTTGCGCTATGGGAAATATGGAAGCATTTGGCATAGTGGAAAGGTTTGTATGTTTTTTAGTAAATGCTAGGGTTCAATTCCCATGAGCCCTTCTTTTTCTTTCTTTTCTTTTTCTACTTTCTCTTCCCTTTTCTTTTTTTTTCTTACTATAGTCAGTTTTTACCTTCTCTTTCTTTTTTTTTCCCCCTCCACTACATCTTTATCATTTGTTGACTTTTTTTAAAAAAATTGCTGGTGTAGTAATTAGAGAAAAAATAAATAAAACACTTTGTGCATATTCATAAAAGGTTCGCATTGCCCATTTCAATTGATTTTCTAATTCTTGCAATAAGAATAGACAATTATGACCGAAAACTATTTTTTATTAACACGAAGACACAAATTACAAAAATGACAAAATATGGAACACGGTATTTATCATTTGAAATAAATATTGGTTCCTTAATTTTTTTTTTCTCTAGAAAAATATAGGGCCCTGCGTTACATTATCGTCTGGGGCCACGAAAATCTCAGGGCCGAGCCTGATGGCAGCAAGAATGGGCTTGAGGCCTAGTAACTCAAGACGGTCCATTAAAATTAATTAAGTCTGGCCCAGACATGGTAAGTCCAAATTCCGCTATGGATCTGGCTCAGAGTTTTATGACTCATAACCTCAAGGCCTTGTAAATATTGGAGGCGGACCCATAATCTAATTTTTGTGAACAAATCCTACTGAATAATACAAGTTATTTGAATTTTGGGGTCTATATTCTCTTAGCTATGTCCAGTTGTCTCGCAAATGTAAAAATAGCTGCAATTGAAAAAATCTGAAGGTTAATTTCCCGGAATAGAAAAGGAAAAAGCTATAGGTTGGGGATCAACTATACGAGTTTCATTGCTGATTATTATCTCAAATTCTACTTTCAATGAGTCAGAATTATAAGTATAGGAGTTCAATTTCATCTGGGGGTATAACGTAGTCATTTAAAGTAATGTTCTCAAACATTGAAATACTAATAGTAGTACAGTAGTTAATTGTGTCCACACATTTTGTGTTGAAATACGTATATATTAATGGTTGATTGTGTCCACACCTTTTTGGATTGAAAATTTTCTCGAAGATTAAATTGGTTAATTATGTTTACACTTTTTTCTACTGAAAATTAATTGCACCTTTTTTCTATTGAAATTAAATTTAACTTATATTTCAAAGTTGTTTATAATTGTATTCAACCACTTGAGTAGTATTGCCTTAATTTTCCAGCCCCCAACAAAATAGTAAAGCATGGCCAATCAATCACACCGTGTGTTCATAAAGTGCATGCCTGCGAGTCAAACCTCAAGAACTAATAAGATATGATGTGCTGACTTCATTAAACAGGTTTGGGTGACTACCAATTTTGAACATATTAGATTTATACTCTAGTATAAATTTGGGTCAGCAGATATTTTTCGCATGAGACTGATTGTTACTAAAAAAATTCCTCTCCACTGACCTGGTAGACATGACTTCCCCGAAACTGAGACATGGCCTCCTCTTTTGACCTCCAACAAAATCCTCAACTGTTTGATTTTGAATTAATAGCTCCACCCCAATGACAACACAAGGCTGGCCGGGTACTGCCCAGGGGAGTGTTGTCCGGTCCCTCATCCCTGAGCTCGATATTCATCATGCGATCGAGTCTTTTACTGTACTGTTTATATAAAGAGAGAGAGAGAGAGAGATACTTTATTCTTGGAGCCTCTATGAAGAAGCTCTTTATCGATTCAAGTATTTAACGGTTTAGATTTTCAGAAATACTCTTACAGGTCAAAGTGCAAATTACATCCGAGCCGTCCGTGTTTTGAATCGTGAGGCCCAAATTGGGCCGTGCGAACTTCCGTTTACGGAATCCTCCGTAAAGAAGTTTTTCTCTTATATAAGTTCTGAATGTAATTTATCTACGCATTTTTCATTAATTGATACTCGTCACTATAATGGCTGTGTTTGGTTAGATAGTTTAGTTTAGTGTTGATGATGTCATCAGGTGTAATGAGTGGAGAGAGATAGAGAAATAAATGAGGAAAATGATGATGTCATAAAAAAATAAAATTAAAACTAAACTGGGAAACGATCAGGGCCAATATGATTCTCGTCTCCTTTTTCTCAAAATGATAGTAGATGATTCAACTTAAAAATCGTGTCTATATTCTCACAGAAACAGTGAAAAAACCAAGAATGTCAAGTGCTAAGGCATCATTCTTAAATCATACTTAGGGCACTAAAAAATCTTGAGCCGGCCATGGCAATACAATGGTCCAAGCCATATGGCTTGAACTAAAAATGATTGATTCGGTTTCAAACCAGAGGTGCAATTAGTTAGTTTTTTTTGTTGTAAGAGTCATAAGATGGAAAAAGAAGGAAAAATATTACTTAAAAGTCAAAACCCAGTAGATGGTAAAACACGGTGATTGACCTTATGAGCATGCCCAATTATTCATTAATTACTATTAAGGCCTACTTTTCCAATTGATAAAATCAAGATTTGATAAAATTAATTTTAATGCTTAATTTTGTCAAGTGAGGAAGAAGTTTGATAAAATGTTAAATTTTATCAATTGGCAGACTAAGTGTGCTAAACATTTACCACTAGTGTGGTAATTCAATAAATGACAATAAGAAAACAACAAGAACAATAAAAGAGTTTCACCGAATAATTAATTAGTACAAATTTCTGATGTGCCTGATTCTTCAAGACCACTTGAATACTTAATTTAGAATTATTTAACGGTTCGGATCATTGTGTTGGACCCGGAAGTGAATCTCACAGGAGTACATTTGACAAGCACACCTAAAACGGCATCGTTTTGGTGCGGTGCACCATGCAGAGCGCGTATTGCATGGCAGGGCCCCGCTTCCTATGTATAGATCTAGTTTGGACCAAAAACGGACTCTGATAGTGCTTGAGTTGTTGTATTTTGATAGAATGGTCACATTAATGGGCCGACTCCTCATTGGGTTTTGCTTTGTTGATTTTGATCATCGATTACGTATATGTGTGCACTTTCACTGTAAGTCGTAACTCGTCATTGGGTTGTGCCTTGTAGATTTTGATCATTGATTCTGTAATGTCTCTCTCTCCCCGATTCAAGTAACCTATGGTTCCTTTTCATCGAAAAAAAAGTAACCTATGGTTCCCAATTCATGTGTCTGGTTTTTTTTTTTTTTTTTTAACACTCACGGTTTTCCGGGTCAATTTACACGCACTTAAACTATTCTTCTTCCCAGTCCGGTTAAATATAAGTCATCGAGGCCGGGCCAAAAGGATTTCCAAGAGTTTTTTTTCTTTTCTCTTGTAGCCTAGCCCCAAAAAATTGTCGAGTTTCAAACTCAGAATGTTTGAATTTAGATTTACAATTACGGCTCATCATTGTTACAACTTGAGCTACTCTTCCGGTTAGTGTCTTGCTTTCTGCACCCCTGCATATTTTTCATCGCCAGCGAGAATATCTGCTTTCTCCTTTTTCTATGAGAAGTACATTCATTTGTTATTGGCTAAGCAAAAAAAAAAAAAAACATTCAACATCTAGTACAGTATACTATACATTATAATTGTGGAAACTTTATATCCATCTCAAAACCAATTGGCAATGAGTGGAGAGGTCCCAACATATATTAAGTGATCACTCATTCCACTCCTAAGCAATGTGAGACAATATTTCTTAACATCCCCCTCACGTGCAGCCGCATTTGAGGTCTGTCACGTGTGGTCACTTTTTGGGTCCTATCGCATTTTTGCTGGTCTGTCATCGTGTGGTGTGGATTGTGAATTTTTTTTTTTTTAAATGTGGAGTGGAATAGGCCCCGCTCTGATACCATGTGGAAATTTTATATCCATCTCAAAACCAATTGGCAATGAGTGGAGAGGTCCCAACATATATTAAGTGATCACCCATTCCACTCCTAAGCAATGTGAGACAATATTTCTTAACAATGATCAATCAGCAGCCAAATGTATTTGTTAGGTTAATTGGCGATTTCGGGATACCAACAAAACCATTTTATTGTTTCTAAACATGATAAGACGACATTTGAGAAGCACTAAATTTTTTGTGACGTTCATCTAGTTATAGGTTTTGTTTTAATCTTTTCTTTTCTCTTTTATTAAATCAAGTTTTTAACAGAACCATGTATAAATAAGAAATAAAGTAATGGAAGAAGAAATTTGGCATGTTACGTTGTATTCTTGTATCAAAACTCGGCGTCATTCCGAATACCTAAATTATACTGTAGTATCAGAAATGTTTGGCAATTGATTTTTCAACTATTGTTTTCAATCAGCGGTCACCCTATAACTTTTCAGTAAGTTTTGTTTTAGTTTTGCGTAAATGAAAGAAAACTACAAATATTAATTAAAGAATAAGAAACATGTAAAAGATTTGGTATGAATTTTCATATAGTAATCTCAATGTATTTTGAAATAGATTTATGCGGAGAGATGGCAATAAGTGCACGAACAACCATGATGAGCTAATTAGCAACTTGTATGAAAAATCAGGGTTCCCTAACAATCCGGAAAAAAAAACCCTAACAGTATGAAGGTGAATCACTAATTAATACTACCAGCAAAAAATTATGCAAGCAGTCAAATCCCACAACACAGAGATATACGTGGAAAACCTTAATTGGGTAAAAAACCACGGGAAGAAATCAAAATCAATATAATCATTGTGCAGTTACAGAAATATCTATCCAAACGAAGTAAATCCTCACAACGTTCTAAGTATTACTTGCCGAGTCACACGTACACCTCACCTAGTGATCTTGATAGCCAACGCCTTGAATCGCACAAGTCTTTCAATCATTTGCCTTTCGAACTCCACGAAAGGACTCAAATCAAATGTTAATTATTGAAGAATCAAACCCCTTGAAGATGAACCCTAAACATCAGGTCTTCAAAGATCTTCAAGGTGCATTCAAAGAACTCTCATAAGTGTATTTTATGTAAATAGCCCAGAGAAGTGGCTGCTATGCTACGTTCTACTCTCTTCAACCCTAATTGATGTTACTATAGAGGCACGCACTGGTTGCTCAAGCAAGAACCAAGTTGCTCAAGCAACTGGCGAACAGATAACTAGCTTGACTAGTTGTTTGAGCAAGTTCTGAAATACTGAATTAACCTCATCAATGAATAGATGACTTCCTTGAGCAAGTTTCTTGAAATACATCAAAATAAAGACCATAATAAAAAGAATTACATATTGATTTCCTTCCACACCTAAACAGACACTCTAAATAATAAAATTACAACTCAATGTAAATGTGTGTTTTGTCAAACGGAATTGCCAAAACAAAGGACTCCGGAACTTGGTCCTTACATTATATTTAACGTCATATAAGATCACAAGAATCTTACAGAACAGTGAGCTATATCCCCTTTCAATTGTTTAGCTCTTGTACTCTTTTAATTAAAGACCTTTTAGTCCTTACTACCATTTCTTTCACCTACCATCAAGGACAAAAATTCAATAAAAATTTTAATACCTGCTCGTTCAAGGCTTTTAAAAAAAAAAAAAATCAATAACCGTACTCCTAAGATTATATGCATTTATTAAAAATTGGTACTATAGTCTATACTTGGCTTTTTAAAATGGTAAAATACAAATGCACGAGATTGTATATCACTATAATTATATGTGACTTTATTTTTAAAATTTGTTTAGGTTAATCGAGAACATCTATATAAAATTTTACGGTACTTTCATACTATTATCATTTATTGACGACAGAAATGAAAATTGCGTATGTAACTGAAAAAAAGTCCACCCTAAGTTGGAATTCTATGGCCGAACCTGCGTACAATTGCTCTGAAAGAAAATCAAAACAGGGGTTTGGACCAACCTATGTGTTATCGTCGTAACTGAGGACCGGGTTGAAACAATTCCAATCAATATAGCCGTTCGTTAAATAAAACACAACAGGCCATTAAGCGGACGCAACCACCACCAACCCAAAAGCTCAAAAGCTTATTTGCTTGCGTTCACTTCACCACAAAATTAGTGCAGTACAAAGTAAGTATATCTAATTAATGAGACACTTATTTAGAAACCTAGCTGGAGATCTCGTCATCAGAGTTGTCAAAACTAGATTCTGCTCATTTGAGCATACCCTAATTAATAGTAGTAGGAAAATGCTAACTTCCACCTAAGAGGTGGAGAATAATGGGTAAAAGATGTATTGATATCTGAGAAATGTATATTATTAATATCTATGGAAATTCGAACTCATTTGTCTTTTTGTACTTATTTTCCTCCACTTATTGTGTAGATGTTTGCAAGACCCTTTAATAATAGATACTCCATTGAGAAGATGCAGAAAACGTTTTTAGAATGCATAATCAGAATTTAAAATCACCCACACAATTTGCGCCAAAACACCCGTTAAAAGTATACTCCCTCCGTCCCAAATTAATAGTCCATGTTACTATTTTTAACTTGATGAAAAAACGGTATTCTATCTTGTAATATATAAGACTTTGTATATGCAATATGAATCTTATTTGATAGATCTCAATTAATTTTATTAAACAATTTTTTTAAATCTTAAAAAATATTATAAATTGATAAATTTAGACAATTGAAAAGAGAATTGAAAAAGTGAAAGTGGACTATTAAATAGGGATGGGTGAGTATTAACCTAGAAATTGAATCGGCATATACCGTCTGGGCGGAACTTCCTGTGACAGAAATTTGTACCTCCCACTTTGTTAGTCTGGGCAAGTGACCCGACTGTCGACAAGTTTTGCAATCGACTGTGAACTTCGTAGGTTTTTTTAGTGTTCTTGATTGGTTTGACCCCTGGGAGTTGTATAGACCATGTTAAGTACTATATATCTTATTTACGGAGGTGCTGCAAACACCTATTTTGCATCCAACAAATGAGAAATTGCCACATCGTCAAAAAGTGTCAAATTTCCCCAACCCACCCACATGCACCTGATCAGTCCCTCCTTTTCAAAAACCCTCTTTCTGGCCCCCTTACTCTATCCAGGAGCCTTATCTACTTCAGTCGTTGTTTTCCCCAATCTCATGACTGATCTTTTTCTTTATTGGTGTTTGATGAGGTCCGACGAAACAATGTGAAAAGAGAAGGTGTTGGCAGCTGGTGGTCGTCGATAAAGCTCATAGGGAGAGAGAAAGGGGGGTTGAGGGAGGGGCTTTTTGAAAAGGAGGGAGTTATTAGGTACATGTGGGTGGCTTGAGAATATTTGATGGCTCACTTTTTGACGATGTCGCAGCTTATCATTGGTTGTTGCAAAGCTGGCATTTGCAGCACCTCTGTAAATAAAATGTTCTCTATATGTACATTTCTGTTTGCAAGTTTAAACAGAGGAAATAAGCATGAAACATAGAAACAATAGGGAAGTCAATCGACTCGCTTGATTTATTGGTTATGTTCACTCTTGTTACTCCAAGCATGTGCGATTTATTTGTATGTGGTTGATTAATAATGGGCTAGTTAGATCAAGGGGTATGACTTGAACCATGTTATTCCTTGGCTGTGCCATTTCCAAAACTATGAGTTAGGTTTTCCATGTGGGATCACAGTGTATGAGATCCTCAAGTAATGAAATCAATGTCATTGATAATAGAATTGTAATGATGTATGATCTTAATCTTTAAATGATTTACCCTTTTATATATAAACATGTGGGTATCGGACAATTTATTGTATTTTACTAAGTGCTCACCATTTACGATATAATGCTATCCGGCTATTTCATGCTCGTTGTAGATGAGGAATAATTCATCAACGACGACTCCGTAGAGATCCCATAAACCGTTGAGATTGAAGAAATTGTGGATTCAGAGATGTATTACATGACTCAGTATTTTGTAAACTCCTTCGTAGACATGTCCTACATTTTCAAATTCAAAACATTTTATTTGGTTTTGTACAGTAATATTTAACATTTAATCCAAAGAATGTTCAATTTACATGCGCGTCAAAAGTATATATATACATATATATCTTCAGATTACACTCTTTACACTTTCAAGAAGTGAAAATCTATTTTGTATATATTAAAAAAAGTCACTCCCCCAAACTGTTACTGGACCCAATCAAAGCAAAGTCTCGTTTACATGAAGCTGCAGACTGTTAACCATGGTTAAACTGGGGGGTGTTAGGTGGGGTTGACCAGTCTGGTTTGGTAGGCGTTGGGCTGTTATTAAAACCCACCTCCCTCTGTCTCTCTCTCTCTCTCTCTCTCAAGAGAGTCTCTCCAACCTCACCAATTCTCAACACCCCCAACGGTGATCGGAGAGATTCTCGCTTCTCTTTCTTTCTCGAACCAGCTTCCACACTCATCAATTTCACTCACCGGTTGATCTTCTCGCCGGTCAAAAACTGCCTCTGCATCACCGGGAAATGCAATCGAGCTCGGAAAAAGTGTCGCCGTTCGATCTGATGACATCGATCCTAAAAGGAGCCACCATGGACCAGTCAAACGCCTCGTCTGGCACAGCCGATTCTCCTCTATCTGCGTTGGTTGAGAATCGGGAGCTTATGATGATACTCTCGACATCCGTTGCACTACTTATCGGCTGCGTCCTCATGCTTCTCTGGCGTCGCTCTTCCAACCAGAAGTCAGCCAAGGTCTCGGAGTTTCCAAAGCCGTTGGTTGTCAAGACTGAGCTTGAGCCCGAAATCGACGACAGCAAGAAGAAAGTCACCATCTTTTACGGCACCCAGACCGGTACCGCCGAAGGCTTCGCTAAGGTTTGTCGCAGGAGATAATATTTGCTGGAAAAATTTAAAAAAATAGTCTTTAGGATTTGTTTGGTTCACCATCTTATTTGCTTCTCTGCTAAATTTTAGCCAATAAGAAAACAAAAAATGACATGGCTCACACGATCGCGTATTTGCTTATTCCGTCACAATTAAAGTGAATAAGATATGATGCTAACCAAAGCAATTAGCTTATCCTGCTCTGTGCTAATTTTTTCTAGCGAACCAAACGAGCCTTTAGAAATCTTTACAGAGCCTTACGCAATTTTTGATTTGCTGTTATTTGGTTGCTTAAGAGATTGAATTTCAGGTGGTTTCTGTTTTTTCTGATTTTTGATTGCTTGAATTCCTGAATTGCTGTTATTTTCAGGCACTTGCTGAGGAAGCAAGAGTTAGATACGAAAAGGCTACCTTTAAAGTTATTGATTTGGTGAGTTTGACTACTTTTTTTTTTCCTGTTTTTTTTTAATTCCTTTATCACAACACAAGAAAGATGCAGAATTGGAAAAAGGAACCAATTATGTAGTCCAAAACTCACTTCGTTTTCTTTTATTCATCAAATCTTCTTTTCATTATTTTGTTGATGGTTTTTCTTGAACGAATTGTTTGTTGATAGGATGATTATGCCGGCGATGACGAAGAGTATGAGGAGAAGTTGAAGAAAGAAACCTTGGTGTTTTTATTTTTAGCCACGTGAGTTCAAATTGCCCCTGCATCTTAAATTATGTTTGTGCACGTAGTCCCATATGTCGTCATACGTGAAGTGTGTTTGTATTGAGTATCTTTGTTTTGTTGTCTCGTAGATATGGAGATGGAGAGCCAACCGACAATGCCGCGAGGTTCTATAAATGGTTCACGGAGGTAAATATGATTTAGCTTTCGTAGGATTGGGATTGTGGCTTCTTTACCTAGTGGAATCTGGGTATCAATTTCTTTGTGCATGTTTGCTTACAGGGAAAAGAGAGAGGGGAATGGCTTCAGAATCTTTCATATGGAGTGTTTGGCCTCGGCAACAGGCAATATGAGCATTTCAACAAGGTCTAAATTGGGTTTTGTAATCAGCTTTTGATCAATTTAATTTAGATTATGTGTGCTTGTTTACTAAAAGTTTGAATTTGTGGTTGTGTTACTGGAAACAGATTGCAGTAGTCGTGGATGAGCAACTTGCCGGACAGGGTATGTGTTTTGTTCATATTCCCAAGTCCTATAGCAAGTTTTTCATTTTGTTGGAACTTCAAAATGTCAACATTTGAAAATAACTGAAGGATTTAAAATTTCAGTTTTTTATTGGCTTAGGAAAAGTTGCAGCAACTCTTCATCTATCTGCTTCTGTTGGTTATTAACTTATTTATTACTATTCCAACCATAGAAGTTTTAGTAAGTTGTAGACTACCTTACGCATATAATTATTGTCTAATGCTATCCTGTGAACGTGTTATGAGAATCTATTCTAGTTTCTTGTAACTCCTATTTTGCTTCTTTATAGACTATTTTGCATGGCAAGACAGTACAACATCAAAGAAGATTTTGTTAGTTGCTTCTGTTGGTTATTAACTTATTTATTACTATTCCAACCATAGAAGTTTTAATAAGTTGTAGACTGCCTTACGCATGTAATTATTGTCTAATGCTATCCTGTGAACGTGTTATAACTTATAAGAATCTATTCTAGTTTCTTGTAACTCCTATTTCGCTTCTTTATAGACTATTTTGCATAGGCAAGACAGTACAACATCAAAGAAGATTTTGTTAGTCTGGTAGATGTCTTCTTTGGTGGTTTTGTTTTGTGGATAAATGCCATTTTTTTCACATTGCCATATGATTGGAGATATCGTAATAATGGATGGGTGTGGGTTATTGTCACTTTCCGATTGTGGTCTTATCACCATCGACTAGTATTTCTTTCAATAGAAGTTGTTCACATTATTATTATTGTCATTTGCAGGTGGGAAGCGTCTTGTTCCTGTGGGTCTCGGAGATGATGACCAATGCATGGAAGACGACTTTTCTGCATGGTATGAAGAACATAAACTACTTGGAACGTGTAGAATCTCTTTCTGCATTGTTTAGGATATGTTAAGAATCAATTTCTGCATTGTTTAGGATATGTTAAGAATCAAACTTGATTTTATCCACTGTTGCTAACGTAGGCGGGAGTTAATGTGGCCCGAGTTGGATCAGTTACTTCGGGATGAGGATGATGCCGGTGTTGCAACCCCCTACACTGCAGCAGTGTTGGAATATCGTGTTCAAATCCATGACGGTGTAGATGCATCCCAATTGGACAGGAGCATGAGTATGGCAAATGGTCATACGGTTCATGATGCACAACATCCATGCAGGTATACAAGAAAGTCTTAAAATCCTGAACTTTTAGGATACCATATAGCTCTGTGCTTATTGTTTCTGTAACCTAACAAACAATTTCTTTCTGAAAAAAGGGCTAGTGTAGCTGTTAAAAAGGAGCTCCACTCTCCGGCCTCTGATCGATCTTGTACCCATTTGGAATTTGACATTGCTGGCACTGGTCTTGCGTAAGTTGCAATTCTAAGTCACTTATTTCTTGATGCATATTGGTGGTAGGGCGATGACAAATATATTAGCATCTTAATTGTAATTTTTTGAATATGACACAGAATATTGGGGGAAAGATTGTTTATACTCATGAAGTCATGATGTTTACTCATTTGTCTTTGTTCACTTGGTTACTTCTCAGATATGAAACTGGTGACCATGTTGGTGTATATTGTGACAATATGATTGAAGTTGTGGAGGAGGCTGTAAGGTTACTGGGTTTATCACCAGATACTTATTTCTCCGTTCACACTGATAAAGAGGATGGTTCTCCTATTAGTGCAAGCTCGTTGCCACCTCCTTTCCCACCCTGTACCTTGAGAATGGCACTGACTCGATATGCGGACCTTTTGAGCTCTCCCAAGAAGGTAGGTTTTTGTTTTTAATGATGCATTGCTATGGAAAATATATGATATGTAGTCCAATTAATTGAATTTTTTAAATTTTATGTGTTTTCAGTCTGCATTGCTAGCCCTGGCAGCTCATGCTTCAGATCCACATGAAGCCGAGCGATTGAGACATCTTGCATCTCCTGCTGGAAAGGTTTGCTCTCTTTTTTTCAGGGTCAAAATAAGCTGGTGCCTCCATTATCATTGTTATAGTATATGTACTATTTTTTGCTCCAGGATGAATATGCACAATGGGTAGTTGCAAGTCAGAGAAGCCTCCTTGAGGTCATGGCAGAGTTCCCATCAGCCAAGCCTCCGCTTGGAGTTTTCTTTGCAGGAGTGGCTCCACGCTTGCTGCCCAGATATTATTCAATTTCATCCTCCCCAAAGTATGTAGATTCTTCTCCCCCCACCCCCCCCCCCCCCCAAATAATTATGTATCCTAGTTCCCTTCTCCTGTCCAAGTGATATGTTTCAGAGTAAGTGATTCCTCTAATGGTTGCTTGAATATCTCTTGCTATTGTTGGAGGTTATCTTGTAGAGTTAGTCTTGTTACAATATATCTTATGCAATGCCACCAGTTTCTCGGGATCATTCTACACATTTTAGACATGTTAACTAGTGTGAGCTCTATTCCCCAGATAGTAGATTTTATGATTTAGAGAAAGCCAACGTTGAAATATGCTTAATTTGTACTTGTAATGGTCACAATGATTGTGTGATGATCTATGCCATGTATCATTCGGCCAGCTAAGTCATCACTGGAGATTTTTAGAGGGCAACCATCCTGTGGACATCCTGAACTTACGTGCATGGAGTGTTACCTGGATGGACCTAGTAATTTAGAGAATAAATACGTACAGTTGTTTCTACTAGTCACAACCCATTTCAGCTTCATCCTTCATATGCTAACAAAACTGCTCGTTGTAGTGTCCTCCTTTTTCTCTGATGTCATCTATGTCCTGCTGCAACTCTATCCTACAGGAGTGTTATGAAACTCGTTATTTTTTGTGTTATTGTCCCCTTTCTATGGTGGTGTTTACTTACTTTCTGCCCTTATATTCTACAGGATGGCACCAACTAGGATTCATGTTACATCCGCATTAGTATACGAGAAAACACCAACAGGACGGATTCACAAAGGAGTGTGTTCAACATGGATGAAGGTATTGTTATGTATTTTAATTTCTGAATTTTAGTTGGTTTACTAACGTCTCAAAACTGGGCGACGTAGTACTAAATCTGAAATGTCATTATATGGACTTCCCACTTCATGTTGATAAGATCAGACAAGTTCTGTTCCTAAAGCATTTTATCTTTCTTTGATCCATTTCTAGAATGCCGTGCCATTAGAGGAAAGCCGTGATTGCAGCTGGGCACCCATTTTTGTTAGGCAATCAAACTTCAGACTTCCAACTGACACTAAAGTTCCAATTATCATGATTGGGCCTGGCACTGGATTGGCTCCTTTCAGGGGTTTCATGCAGGTTTGAATTGGCGGAGCTGATGTTCATAATTCCTGCATTACAATGTAACCGCAGGATCATGAATATAATATGCTTACTTTCATATTTGCAGGAAAGATTAGCTTTGAAAGAAGCTGGGTATGAGCTTGGACCTGCCATATTATTCTTTGGATGCAGGAACAGTAGAATGGTAAATGTTTATACTTGGTAGTGATATGAATCCTCTGTGAATCTCATGTAATTACTAATTCGGAGTGTTCCATCATTGCAGGATTATATTTATGAGGAGGAGCTGAACAACTTTGTCGAAACTGGTGCAATTTCAGAGCTGATTGTTGCTTTCTCACGTGAGGGACCTACTAAAGAATACGTTCAACACAAGATGACAGAGAGAGTATGATACCAATTTCACTGATTACCCCTCCCGTACAATTAGATGTTCATATATTTTTCAACTTTATGGTAATGTTGAAATGGTTTACCGTTTAAGATAGTCTTCTTTTTCCCATTCGTATTTTCAGGCTTCAGATATCTGGAACATGATCTCTGAGGTAGGGTACCTTTATGTTTGTGGGGATGCTAAAGGCATGGCTAGGGATGTCCACCGAACTCTCCACACCATTGTTCAAGAACAGGTATGTTCATTTCAGTTGATAACCTGCTCATTTCAGTTGATCTGTCCTATAGAGTTATTCAGTAGATGTTTATGTCACTGTCCATCAGCTACCTATTGTAGAGCAAGGTTGTTGCATTTGGTACCACCACCTAGGGAATCTTTTATGGTTGGAGGAAAGCATAGAGAGAGGCCTTAAATACAAAGGTGTATTAGACAGGGAGAGTTTTGCTTCCTGGACCAAGTGCCCAATTAGTGGGGTTGATTTTCACACGCCCACAACTTGCTATATGATAAAAATGCATGTAATGAGTTTGCATGACAAAATATAGTCAATCCTTTCAGTCTCTTTCATGCATTTAGGGGATGATGTCTAATGTTTAGCATAGATATAGGGGCTTCATAGGCCATAGCCTGAGGTCCTACCCGAACACAGTCCATTTTTTAGTGGGAAAATATAGGGGTTGCGTAACTCGCTGGCCATCAATTATCACCCTTGCCCTTGAGAAATTGTTTTGAACGCTCAAGTATTATAGCTCTTTCCATCAAAATTTCAAACAGCCATTCTTTGTCCATCGCTCTTCTCTAGAACAGTTTATCTGTTGTATTAGAAGTACTCCTAGTTGTTTTATTCTTTAAGCTTTGCTGTTCTTTGCCTGGAAAATTCTAGCATGTTTCTTTATTTTTAAAGTCGAGGAATTAAATTGCTGGATTTGTGTGATAGAACGAAAGTTATGGTTACGACTACCTTAACAATTTTTTTTGAAACCTTCTATGACAGCACAGGAAGTTTCAAATTCCTTTACTATCTAGTTACTAGTATGTTTTTCTATGAACTAAAGATCTGTACGAATGTTCAATTTCAGGGATCTCTGGACAGCTCCAAGGCTGAGAGCATGGTGAAGAACCTGCAAATGAATGGGAGGTATTTGCGTGACGTGTGGTGATTTTCGACAAATGTCCCATTGGTAAACAAAGGAAAGAGACTATATTATGTAAATTATTCTTGCCGAGGTCAACTTAATGGGGATTAAACGAGGCATGCAGGAAGGCAAAGTGGGAAAAGCCTATTCGCTTTCCAATGGTGTGCTTAGAAGTGTGCATGTTGCCGGTAATAGTAGTCGGGTCTGTGATTCATTCTCTCTTGCTGCTGTATGATTTTTTTGGTTCTTGTATGATTCAAATTTACACACAATCTAAAGTAATAGCAATAATCTTTTATTTAGCATAGTGAATTGACTACTTGTAATTCTCCTGTACTGAGCTCGAAGATGGTTTTGTTGGCAGAAACATTTGGTTTTGGACTTCCCTATGTAACCAATCACATTACATTGGAAAACCCAAGGGTTTATTAATATTGTGCTTCAACTTTCACCGTTGCTCTTGCAACATTATTCGTTGAAGCTTAAATTGACGCTCTCTCTCTCTCTCTCTCTCTCTCTCTCTCTCTCTCTCTCTCTCTCTCTCTCTCTCTCGTGCATGAGCTCAAATCTGAACAAGAAGTAAAACCCAGTAGCATAAGCCAAATATATGTATTCAACTATTTCGTCCAAGTGTTTTTGTATTCATTTTGTCATTTTCCTATAATTGGACTACTGTACTAGTTTCAGTGCATTATTACCTGAGGGTGACGTTTCTTTCTTTTTCGGCAATTTTCTTTAGCATTTTCTGTCGACATCTTGTCTGATTTTATCAATTATTGTAGTCGCTAGTGGACATTGTTTTCTTCGGTGCACTTATATTTTATTCAAATGCAACATCTAAATAGCCCTCGTTTCATCTCATGGCTGGTTATTTAAGTTCACTACTTTAACCAATCCGTCATTCTCATTAGGTAAACATATTATTATTTTCTTCTATCATTTCTATTGTTGCTGCATCTTTGTACCATCCATTTGATGTGATTGGTCCTACTTAAATACTCTTGTCGAAAGGTTAACCTGGAGTAATTTAATTTAAAATTTTTTAGGCTAGGGGGTTAAATTAGTCTCCCCTTTTTTACTATTTTTTGGTGCAGTGACGAGCGTTAGAGGATGACAACTTCTAGCACCCAACCTTTGATTGTAAAAGATAATAATATGCCCCTCAAATCCTGTACCCAAATTCATATGTACTGTGTTGTAAGACATTTTCAGTCATTATATCATGTGAGATTTTGAAGGTGAGAAGATTTCAATATGATTCAATGGCCGGAAAATGCATTGTTTCAGAGAAGTTACAGTATAGAGGATTTGAAGTCGTGTTTAATTTCTAGCACCCCACCTTTGAACCTCACAAATCAACTCCCTACCCTATTTTGTAAGGTCAGGTTGATAGACGAAGGGAAAATAGATGTTTTGTGTCGTCCTCAAACAACCAGCAAACCAATTAACCTAACTTGGGTTCACACATCCAAATTTGAATTAAGACCATTTAAAACCTTCTTGCTTCTTCTGTTTTTTTGATGTGGGTGTCAACCCCACAGCCACCATATGGTTTTCAGGAAAAGGGACGGGAAAATGAAAATCCCACCACATGTCGTTGCTTTTTATATTGCCATATTGACTAAAGAAAAGACATGGAAATCCAACGATCCACACCCGGCCTCATTTCTTGGCGGTGAGAATTAGTTGTGAGAACCCCTTAATTGCACCACTAAAATGGCTTTGAAACAAAAAAGGGACCACGTGGAAATCTACCACACCACCACGTGGTGGCTAGTGTGTGGTTGTTGAGATTACAAGTCACACCAACCAACGCGTACTCAATTACCATTTATATATATATATATATATATATATATATATATATATAACAAAAGTGAGAGGTTGAATTGATGAAAGCCTAACCGTACTTACAATACGGAACTCATTACAAATATTTTGGAAAAAACCAAATTAATCGTCTAAGTGATACAAAACGAGAGAAGTACAAGGCACTTGATGTCTTTTATCCCAGCCCAGGCATGACCTGACGCACTTTTGCAAAACTCTGTACTCAATTACCCAATCCAATGCAATATTGCTTCCATAGATAGGAATTACAGTACTATTAAATTTAGGTGTTGGAAAATAGTTTCCGTTTTGTATTCGCTATTCATTCATTGCCTATTTTGAGCCTTTTCTTTTTACAAAAAAAAAAAAACGGAATGAGTAGAAGTTAGTACATGTTTCATGGCAAGCAGTATTTTTGTGATGTTTTTAATAAATGACTTTATATTGCCAGTATTAAAGGTATTTGATAAAAACTTACTTGAACACATTTTTATTGATTCACAGACTAAAATAGATAGGATTAACAATCCTGAGACTAGTAGTCCTCCTAGACTAGTATTAATTTAGTCTAGAATTTTACACAATCCCATGTTTGATTCTGGAAGGATTAAACTTTGGATATCCCACTCATTGGTAAATCCCATGGTTGGTTCAATTGGGATTAAACCTCAGCATGATAAGTCAACATTCAACCTAAAATCATATTTCTTGCAACAAAAAACAGTTTTCTGCAAATGGTACCAGTTTCTTATATCAAAATTAGCATAGAAGATCAGTTTCGTGTTCAATTTCGGAGGTGTTTTGGCAGAGAGAGAGAGAGAGAGAGAGGCGGAAAGCTAGGGTTCTTTTTTATATTAGTGGCATTTTTGAAATTATTGCATCTTTCCCTCTTGTGTTTTTTAGTCTGGGATAAACAGTCCCATCCCCATTTAGGGATAAATATTGTCTGGGTTTAACAATCCCTTGCGCCAAAACAGGAACCAAACAAAGGAAAACATGGGATTAGCCATGCTTTTTCCAATCCGAGGCACCTAATCCCGGAATCAAACGAGGCCAAAGTTTTGAAACTAAACTTTAACAGTGTTATGTAGCTCGGCTCGTTCAGCCCGTCCCCTTCCTTACAAGTTAAAAGCCCAGTTTATGTGTATTCCTGGAAAGACCTTTGGGTGAAGGGCCATCGTCAAGGCCCATGTAGGCCCTCTGAAGATTGTCGTTAACATGTTGATGGGCCAATCAAGGTTTCGGACTTCGGAGAGCCTTTTGCACGACAATGGACGTGTTTCTGTATCTACAGTCTCCCTCCGTCTGTATCGTTACATTATAAATGCTATGTGTACAATCATGAACACTCTTTCATCCATTTGATCACTAATTCATTCATTTATTTATTTTATTTTTTTGATAACCGAGGAACAGCCCTACAATAGGCCACTAATTGGACTCACTGCACGACCCAAACCTCGGAGGGAGCTGGTGCAACCCACACCAGTCACGGCCCCCCGCTTAGCACAAGTACTCACCCTGTGGGGAATCGAATACCTGACCAAAGAAATTACCCCTAAAGTCAGACACTCGCCCTAACCACTGGGGCAACCCCTGGGTGTGTCATTCATTTATTTTGATCACTCATTCATTTGCAGCATTGATTTTCACACTAGCTGAAATTGAAAATAAAAGAAAGCAAATTAGCTAAGGAGTAGGTTGTCTCTTCCAATTTCCACTATAATATCAGATACTATAAAAATTTCAATAAAAATCCTAAAAGGGAACTCACCTAGCTAAGCTCCCTTACTGTTCAAAAAAAAAAAAAAAGCTAAGCTCCCTTAGGCCATCTCTAGTGGTGGAGTTAAAAATGTGTTGTATATGACACAAAAGTGTAAAAAGTGAGTCCTATTTATGTGTTGTTAAAAAGTGTTGTAGTAGTGGTGTTAAAATGTTATTAAAGTGTAAAAATACTACCTTTTTCTCTCTCCCTTTTGCCCAGTGTCAGGCCCACCCACTCCCTTTTCTCTCTCTCTCTCTCTCTCTCTCTCCTCCCTTGGCTGTTTTTCTCCGAAAGTTTTTCACTTTTTGAACAGGGCCCCACTTGACTCCTACTCCTGCTGGAGTGGCAGTTGATGCCTGGTGTAAATTTTTTTAACCTCTGACACAAGTTAACTACACATTAACTACACCACTATATACCGAAAAACAAAATATTTTGATGTTAACTGTTAGTTTCTTACACTAATATGCCTTTTTAACTCCACCACTTGAGATGACCTTACCCACCCATCCACCCCATCCGCCTAACCCCATGCACCTCAAGTTTGCCATCACCTCTGTTGTCCTCGACCAAAACCACCATCCCAACCAGTGGCGGACCCAAGAATCTAACACAATGGGGGCACCTTATTAATTATAATTGTGCAATTTTTTTTAGTCAACGACCTTGCTAAATTAAGACATTTATTATGGATTATAAGATTTATAATGCATACTTTTTATATAAAAAAAAACGAACAAAAATGAGCACAGAATTAATTCTACATTTTTATTTTTGAGATATATGTAAGTGTGAATGCTAAATAAGTGTTATATTACATAATTGTGCTAAATATATAATATTAATATTTTTTTTTTTTAAATTTTGAGCGAGGGTCAGTGGGGGCACGTGCCCCCACATGCCCCCAAGGATCCGCCCGTGATCCCAACCACTCTCACCACACTGCCCAAACATAAATGTCAATTATCTAACCTTTGGTAACCAAGATTGTCTAGTGTCGAGCACTAAAATCTTACATTAGTTGGGTATGACATAGGTGATAGGACCTCTGCATCTATTTGCTTAAGATTTTTAGTTGTATCTATAGTTCTCATAAATATCAGAAAATCTATCTAAAAACAATCTAGGGCTGCTCTAGGGTTGCCCAAACTTTTTCCCCTAAGTTTATAGATCTATTGCTATTGGAAGGCTGGAAGCATAAACAGATGAACAAAATTTTTAGCCTTTTACGGCCCGTTGGATGACGTATTAGTTTGAGAGAGATTAAATAATAAGAGGAGATAAAATAGTAGGGACGGTAAGTAAGCCGAGAGATTTTAGTAATAACCCTAGCCAACATTCAAGTATCACCCAAACACACTCCACAAGGCCGTAACCTATGACCCTAGCTAGTGGTTGGCCTCCTTTTGTAGTTTGGTCACTCTAAAATCTTGTGCAAGCTATAAGTGCTCAAGTAGGATAATTAAGCAAAGAAACCCTAGCTTAGATGATCATGTGCAATATATTACCACGGTTTTCTCTTTGAATTAAATCTACGGGATTTGGCTGTCATATGTGTTTTTAGATGCCATGTTTTAAATAGTACTCCTGCCGGGTCGCGAAATTAATTCTCTACGAAAAAACATAAGATATTGATATAAAAATTAAAAATAAATTAGTTCTTTAACATTGTGTAAGAAAATTTCAAAAATTATGCACAAAAGTACTTATTTTCTTCTTCTTCTTCTGAAAATTGAACGTCAATAAGCAACCAACTAATTTTGCGCGATGGACAGTGTATTATCTTTTACAGCGTATTGCAAGTGTCATATGTCCTGTATGATTGAGAGATTTAAATTGTTCCTTTATTGTGAACATCATTTTACATATTCTTGCATTATTTCTCGTCATTTTTCACGCATTTTCGAACTATGCATAAAGGTCCGTATAAAAAAAAACTTTTGGCAAAAAATATATACTACTAGTTCTTTTTCAACTTGATATTCCTCCTGAATCACTTATATATCCAATCATACATTTAGTACACATCCGATGTAGGACTTATATCATTTAACGTTCTTTCTCACGTGCATACACTTTCGAGGTCTATCTTGCGTAACAATTTTTATTTGGATCTGCCCTATATTGTGAGGGTCGGATTGTTTATTAAAATAACTAGGGATGAACAATCCCACTTTAATACCATGCAAAAACTTTTTATATATTTATCTAAAAAATCTCGAATATCATATAAGTGGTCATCCATTTCATGTACTCAAATCAATATAGGACATTAGGACTTACATTATTTAACAATTTTTACATACACATAGTGTTGGGGTTCTTGCCAAAAACTCCAACACATACTTTGTTAGAAATTAAAACACTAAACATGGTATATTTATTTCGAAAAATTTGACGTGAATACCAACATGGACAATGTGAGATTCAAACAGGCGAGGCGTATGCCGACCGTAGCGCCGGTTGTCTCTTCAGCCCATGCATTTCCAATTTACAAGAATTCGTCCTCCCAATTTTTAAAATTATTTCCAAGTACGCATCTACGTTTTCTGAAATCAATACTTGATAAGCTTTGCTTTTTCTTCACGCATATAATCACCATCCCTAGGAAAACCAATAAAAAAAAATCTACTATATTATTTAATGCAACAAAAGAGAACACAATCTTCTTTTGCATTCACAAGCAAACATCCCCACTCCTCTCTCTCTCTCTCTAGGAGCCAATTGTTTGTTTTCTGTACTCTGTCATGGAAATGGGTTTTTTTTTTTCCTTGACAACCAGGGTTTCTGGGTTAACTTACGTGCACCGGCCACAACTTTTTCCTTTTCCGGTCCTGTCAAAGGCATGTCATCTAAATCAGAACTAAGGGATTCACAAGAAATTCTTTTCTTGTAGCCTGGCCTCAAGAGATGATGTTAAATTTCAAACTCAGAATGTCTAAGTTTACGGTTCGTCCGTATTGTCATTTGAACTACCGTTGGTGTTGAAAATAGTTTTTCTTTCTCTTCTCTGCTTCTTACAAATCATATCAGATCTGAGAGAGAGAAAGAGAAGAAGAAGATCCATTTTGGTCAGAGTTGGTGTGAATACGCATTCACAAACCACTTTAATGGGAAGCTTTGAAATTCTAAAACAAGTGAAAACAACAAACTCGACCTTAGGGCGGTCTCAGACACCTTCCCGACTCTCTCCCGACATTTGTGCTGTCTCTCTTTTCTTTATAAATATCGTACCACCATTTTTGAAGTCATCATCTTTCGATCCCAACAGAAAAAAGAACAATTAAATTTGTTTCAGTCAAACATTTTAATTTTGGCTTCTTTATTAATCACCTCATCTCAAGAGTCTCACACATGACACAAGATCGTTTATTGGTTCATGTAAATCTTATGGCATATTGGCATGGTATCTAAATGGTCTTTTAATTTAACAAAACATTTAGGAACAAAAAATGAAACAATTACGATGGATCTTTTGGTTAACAATAAATAAACGAATAGAAAATCTACAACATCAAGTTGCATAAATATTTTATACACTTGGTTGTATTTGATCTGAGTATGCAAATACAGAAAAAAAAATCGCTAGCAAAAGTTACAAAAATTAGACTTAAGACTGTATCTTGTAGGCCAATCAAAAAAAAAAAAAAAACTGTATCTTGTGTGAATTTTACAATTAGAATTCTAGACAAAACATCTACTATTAGGACTTACTATAATATTGACATTCAAATTCATTCGTCATATCTGATATTTTTGTCTAAAAGAATAGCAGGGTCACTCACACTACCATAATGGTTGTATATATATATACCCACCAGAACCATAACAAAAGCACTCCCAGCTCCCAGTTTCACTCACCCTTTTCCTCTCCTTGTTTAACATAAAACTACTATCCACTTCCAACCAAACACCATACCCTTTCCAATTTCTTCACTAGTACCTCTCCTCCACAAACACAAGCAAATATCTACACACAGAGAGAGAGAGAGAGAGAGAGAGAGAGAGAGAGAGAGAGAGAGAGATCATGAACGGTAGTAGTTATCATGATCATTCACAAAGACAAGAGTCCCTGAAAAGGAGGTGGCAAGAAGAGATGATGAGGAGGGTCCCACTTGAGGTCTTTCCCGGCGGTGGGTTTGACGATGACTTGGTTTCAACCGTGGTACCACCAGTGACAGTGGTGCTCGAGGGCCGTTCGATCTGCCAGCGCATCAGCCTCCATAAACACACGAGCTACCAAAGTCTCGCCGTGGCCCTCCGCCAAATGTTTGTGGTAGACGGCGGAGACAATATTTCTTGTTCAGAAAATGGTACTAGTAATATCAACGGTGGTGGTCTTGATCTGTCAAATGCTGTACCTGGTCACCTCATTGCCTACGAGGACATGGAAAATGATCTTCTTCTTGTTGGTGATCTCAACTGGAAGTAAGCAATTAATAAAGCTCACACAATTGGCTTTCACGTGTGAATAACCATGCATGCATATACATACATACATACATACATTTCCCAACATTATGGCAGGTTTGATTGATTGGAGTAATAATAAGAAGATACATATATGTACTCTTTCCGTACGAGTAACAACAGGAGGTCAGGAGTGCAATTTTGTTTACTCAAAGTGAGTGAATTTTCCAATGTGGTGGAGCTTAGACTAATTAAATTAAATTTATTTCCTAAGATGGTAACTTATTTGCATCGGTAGTGACTGTTTTGAAAAAAAATTGAGCAAAATATGTAGGTATTCTCATTTCTCGGGAACTAATAGCTTAGGAAAAAGCTAATGACAACTTAATTTAGAAGAGTATGGTATTCGATCTGTTTGTAAATTATTTCCTCTTGAACTTCTTTGGTCAGAAACTTTGTTTGCCACATCTTCCGTGGCTTTAATATTTTTTTACACCTTATATAAGTATTTACTACAAGTCACTCAAGAAATGTGTAGGGTTCACTGCGTTACAATTAAGCCCCTATGGTCAGCAGCACCCATTTGTTAGGAGTATTATTTAATGTAATTTTTTTTAATACACACACACACACATGTATATACATTTTTTTTAAACGGCAAAGGAATATTGCACTTCATTGCAAAATATTGCACGCATTTGCGATTATGATACTAATTAATGCCTTCTGTAATCTGTGTGTGTGGGCGCAGGGATTTTGTGAGAGTTACGAAAAGGATTCGGATACTGCCGGTGAAGGCGAATTCAAAGAAGGCAAGGGGAGGATCTAACTAGCTAGATTGGAACTGTCCAGATTTTGCAGGAAGTTGTTGACAATGAACTGAGGAATTAATTAACAACGTTACATAGAGTGCTAATTAATCAAACCTTTTTAATTGTGTTGGAACGTGCATGCATGAAGATGCATCATGTGCCTTGAAGCATAAATGTTGTTTTCTTGATGTGAAGTTTGTGCTCTCTTTGCATGAATAAAGGCTTTTTCTTTCGGGTTGTTCTCAAATTTGATATCTCCCAATGCTTATAAGACATATTTATATGATGTACATCCTGGTAGCCCAACAACTTATGCATGGTAAAGAGAGCAATCAATGGTGACTATATTTTAGGAGAAAAACTTGGGTGCAAATAGGGTACGGCTGACGTGGTGTCCTAGTGAGCATTTTGGCCGTCCAAAAGTGTTTTGGACGGCCTAGATTTCTCCCTCCCTCTCTCCTCTCTCTCTAAAATCCAAACCGTCCAAAATACTTTTAGAGCCAGCACCCAAGTTTTTCTCACGTTTTAGATATCACGCATGTGATGTGTCATCATTGCATTGTTAGATCAATATGCTTCACTAATGACAAATGAGATATGTTCTACCAATACATTGGTGACCGATCAAAAGATACCCAAAACATGATCAACAAAGTATCGGTACGTAGCAGTTTTCGAGTCCTCGTGTACCATTATATCCGCGCTATTCAAAATTCATACCCGCAATCGGCCGATTCCCGCTACGTATCGGTTTGTATCTAATTTTTTGCCTGGTACATGGTTGCTGTTGCCAGTTCAGGTGCTTTGGCGCAAAAAAGAATATTAAAAAATTCGCGGCCACGACACCAAGTTCCCCACTACGTACCATCCAATACTCCCACTACCTCTACAAATCTCCACTACTTCTACCCGATCCGCTACCGTTATTTAAAATCTATCCTAAAGAAAAATAGTACTGATGTCAGTTTGTAAACTGCTTCATAAGTAGGAGTATTATTTTCATCATCGTCTACTTTTAACTTGATTTTAAAATTATTCGCCCATAATAACAACCTGTAAGTAAGGGCTACCTTTCTAAATTATGGAAGTTGATGTTTTGAGTTTTTGAAATAGACAAGACAAAGACATATAACTCAAACCCGAGGGGTGGAGTTTTTGTATGGCGACAAAAGTGACAAAATGCAAACAGTTTCCCAGGGTAATCACATGGCCCGGCCCGGCCATGAAAAGTAAGTTGGGCTAATTGACCCACAACAGTGATTGGCAGGCCAGCAGCAGTGAAAGCCCAGGAAATGAAATTGGGTCCATAACAATCATCACTAATTGTGCAATGGCGTTTCCCAAAAGCCCAAACTAAGAATTTGGGGTGCCTTCAAACACTGTCTATGTGCCGGTTAAGGATAGCACTGATTTTCGCACTCCCTTTTTAACCATTCATTGCACTCTTCTTTTTATTTTTTTATTTATGTAAATTTACGGCATTACCCCATGATATGTGAACTATTGAACCATTGAAACAGTTCTACACGAATAAATAAATAAATAAGGGAACAATCCGGCCGGGCGGCCATCAGTTGAAGCCCCATTATTATCCCGGAATAATTTGGCCACCAGGTGAAGCAGAGTTATCTCTGGGTGACTGGGTGGGTGGCGTGGTTAGTTTAATTGAACGTGCATGAGGTTCATTCCAGCCCACCACCAGTGTCCTTGCGAAATTGGGCCGAACGCCTCTATCACACACAAAAGACCATTCACAAAGCTCCTAAATTTTTTTTTTTTTTCAATCGATAGAAAAGAAAAGCCTCTACAAGCAAGTAGGGAGATTCGAACTCCTGACCTTCTAGTGAAATACAAAGCTCCTAAATTGAAAGATGAGTAAATGTTGAATGGTACGTCTGATGAACATTTGCCACATTTTTTTAAAGCTCATTATCAGTGTTCACGCTTGGTTCTCTGGAAAAGGACACCAAACAAAACAAAACAAATGCTAAAAGAGACAAGTTGAACTGTAGAAAAACGTGGATGATGATTAGGATTGTGAGAGAGAGAGAGAGAGAGACCAATTTCTAATTGCCGCATCGGAATCCAACTACTCAAAACTGACTACTCCCACTAGGGTCAGTGGCCACTACTAAATACCCTATTCATCCATTTATTAGGAGTATTATTTACGACTCAAAGTTACTCTCTCTCTCTCTCTCTCTCTCTCTCTCTCTCTCTAATCGCAGCATGCAGCCAATGGCGGTTACTGCTTCGATCTCTCCTTGTTCGCGTAGCCTCTCCTCCAATGCACTTTCACGCGGCAGCAATGCGTCGAAGAAGATACACCCATCAGCTCTTTCTCTCCCACATTGCTCATCCATCTCCAAGTAATCAATCCCCTTTTATACCTTCTTCAAATTTTAGCTGTTGCTTTGTTTTTGGAGCAAAATAAATACCAAATCTTTTCTCCTTATGCATTTCTTTCCAGCTCTTTTCTTATTATGGGGGGTTGGAATCTGGTTTTATTTTCAGCTGTGTGGAGTACATTTTTTTTTTTTAATTTTTTGTTGTGTGGAAATGTGTGGAGTACATTGTTGCCATTTCTTGGGAATGTTGCAACGTCACGAATTTGCATAGGCTTCTTAACTCTGCAATTTCCCACAAAACTACCCATAAAATAGCTTCTATAGGATGAACATTGATGAATGGAATTAAGGGCAAAGAGAGCCCGCAATTAGCATGCATATGAATGAGTAGAAATCTGTACTCATTGCTAATGGAATCAAGAAAATGACTTTGGGTATTTCTGTTGGGGGAAAAGTTAGAATTGATATTTGTCATGTACATGTATGTGTACGCATATATGTAAAGTGAAGTTAGCCTAACTCAGCTGAAGTTACTTCTATAACTCATCGGATAGAAAAACAAAAACTGTCTTTAAAAATCAGTTAGCCTCGCAAACTTCTACAAGACAAATGTTTTTGCAGTATCGGTTGTCCAACTGATATAGAATCTCTCCACCATTAGTTGCATTAAATTGCTGAAAATGACCTCCCGTGGGATTTGTAATTCAATTTCATGTCCGACAACTGCAATGTTGGAGAATCTTTTCAAATTGCAATTGGGGTGTAAGAAATGTTTGGTTGTCAGAAATAAAGTAGAGGGTATCTTGGGAAGTAGAAAGTGATAAACAGTTCCTACTTGTAAAGGAAGTATGGTATAAAAATATGACCATGTACGAGCCCTTATTGATACGCTTGTTCATCAAGTCTGATCGTAGAGCTATTAGATGGGTGCACTTTGTTGAAAATCGGCAAGATTTTGTATCTGAAGGAACCGTCCGTACGGGATTCAGGCCCGTCCGGACGGTCATAGCAGGTTTTGGGTTTTGGAACTGTCTGAAGTTTTAGTCCGGATGGTGGTCAAGTCCGTCCGGACAGTCGGTAGTGCGGAAACACGCAGAACTTCGGGTATTAGGGTTTTTTGGGGTTGCTTAACCCAATTGGGTTTCCTTTTTGATAGACAACTTATCTTTGGTTATAAATACTTGTATTATGCCTCTCTTATTTGGTGTGAGAGCAAAATATTAGGCATTGGGTTAGAGTTTGAGAGACTTGCTGCCTCTTCGTTTTGGCTTTTGGCAAAAGAGTTCTGCGGATTCCTCTTTGTAGCTCTTTGAGCATTTATATTGGTTTAATGAAGTCATTGATCAACTGCCCGTGGACTAGGCTTACATCCCAATGTAAGGCCGAACCACGTAAGTCTGTATATCTCTCTCTCCTTTTGTTTGTTGTCTTTCTCCTTCTTTCACGTTTGGTTTGCTTCACACTTACTAGTTTTTGTTCTTCGAATCAATATTTAATAATCACATCTGTTTGATTGGATGCGTTTGAGTCTTTGGGGGCCCGCCGCACAACACACTTTTGCACTTGTCAAAACAAGAAGTATAATAAGCTTAATGGCTATTAAAACAGAATGTCTCAACATTTTTATGGTAGTTTCTGATGGCGCATGTTTTGCATGCTGCTTTCTAGAAGTTATAATCCAAGCAATTGTGGAAAAAACTTTAAACCGAATATCCCGTAACATGTAACAGCTGAAGGTATATTGAGGCCAACAACAATCACATTTGTCAGTGAAATACAGATTTACTTTCAACGTCAATTCCTATTCAAATACTTGTTCAAAGGGGTTTCTTTTCTTTTCTCATTTTCCCTATATTTGTAATGGGATGCAGTAAATTGGAATCTAAAGCGGAGTGCACTCAGATTTTTTGCATAGATTTTAATTCACAAACACTTTTCCTGTTGTTAATTAACTGCTGAAGATGTAGCCTTTGTCACTTGTTTCAGAATGGAATCTATTTGTCAAGGGACTATAAGGAAGTTGTCTGCCTTGTGCATTTGTGCTTCAGTTGCAGGTTCTTTTTAATGCTATGCATCAGTTTCATACCATGTGTTAACAACTAACCATACCTTAGATACTTAATTCTCTGTTGTTTACATATATGCTTCCCCACATGTTGAATGGCAGATGTTGTGCGAGATATATCTGTTGAAAAAATTCAGCTTCTCAAAGGTGACACCTGGTCTGTTCATAAATTTGGTGGTACCTGTGTGGGAAGCTCAGACAGAATACGGAATGTTGCGGAGATAATACAAAATGATGATTCAGAAAGAAAGTTGGTGGTTGTATCTGCAATGTCAAAGGTGACAGATATGATGTACAATATAATAGACAAGGCACAGTCCAGGGATGATTCCTATATACCTGCTTTGGATGCTGTTCTAGAAAAGCACAGGTTAACGGCGCTTGATCTACTTCAAGTGGATGATCTTGCTATATTCTTATCTCAGTTGTGTCATGACATCGATAACCTTAAAGCAATGCTACGTGCAATATATATTGGTACCGAAACAGTTTTCATTTTTCATTTCATTTTTATTTTTTCCTGATATGTAATTTTAGAAAGGTCTATTGTTTGCCTTGTAGGTTCAACCTCTTGCTAGGATAAGAATCTAACATATTTGATTGGCTTGCATATTTAATGTACTGCAGCTGGTCATGCTACAGAGTCTTTTACAGATTTTGTTGTTGGACATGGAGAGTTGTGGTCTGCTCAGATATTGGCTTCTCTTGTCAGAAAGGTGGTGCTTTGCTGTGTTCTCTTTAGTTTGGAGAGTGCTTGAGATTTGAAAGGTAACTAAAAAATAAATTTCTTCTCCTATGGTGCAGAACGGAACAGATTGTAATTGGATGGATGCAAGGGAGGTCCTTATTGTCAATCCTGCTGGTTCTGACCTTGTTGATCCAGATTATGTGGAATCTGAAAAAAGACTTGAGAAATGGTTTTCACAAAATCCATCTCAGACAATCATTGCAACGGGTTTCATAGCCAACACACCTCAAAATATTCCTACAACTTTGAAAAGAGATGGAAGTGACTTCTCCGCAGCTATAATGGGTGCTTTGTTCAAGGCACGCCAAGTCACAATTTGGACTGATGTTGATGGTGTTTATAGTGCCGATCCCAGAAAAGGTTTGTGTGGACCTCTTGTTTGCAGATTTGAAATGCGTCAATGTTTCTTTCTCTCGAAATAGTTTAGGACTTCTCTGCTCCAATACCAACACATGAAATCTCTCTCTCTAGATATCTCTTGTTAAGCTCACTTGTCGGGGGAAGTACCTTCCTGGCTGAAACTCTTAATAACTATCTTACGTTTGGTGTTCGATTAGAATGCTAAGCAAATAAAATTTCTTCTGCAGTAAATGAGGCTGTGGTACTGAAGACGTTGTCTTATCAAGAGGCCTGGGAAATGGTGAACTTGAATATCCTTTTAGAACTGTCAAAGCTGCCAAGACTTGCTATTTCTCATTTTTAACAACAGACAATGCTTCTGCAGTCATATTTTGGGGCTAATGTTTTACATCCCCGGACTATCATTCCAGTGATGCAGTACGAGATTCCAATTGTTATAAGAAACATCTTCAATCTCGCAGCACCTGGCACAAGGATATGCAGGTCTTCGATCAATGAGTTGGAAGAGGGCCAGAGATCGGAATCTTTTGTCAAAGGGTTTGCAACAATAGACAATTTGGCCCTTGTAAATGTCGAGGGGTGAGATTTTATTGTGATGATACTCCTGCTCATTCCTTTGATAGTTGTACACTCTTTTTCAACTTCCTTTCCCATTTAAACAACACCTTGCACATTTATTTTCAGTACTGGAATGGCTGGTGTTCCTGGTACTGCTAGTGCAATTTTTGGTGCAGTGAAAGACGTAGGAGCTAATGTTATCATGATATCACAGGTATCTTCATCATCTCATAGCTGATCAAGGTTTTCCCTGCTTATATTTGAAGATTTCATATGATTATTGATGGGACTACGCAGGCTAGCAGTGAGCATTCTGTGTGTTTTGCTGTCCCCGAGAAGGAAGTAAGAGCTGTTGCTAAGGCTTTAGAATCTAGATTTCGTCAAGCTCTGGATGCCGGACGTCTTTCTCAGGTGGGGTAGTTTGAGTTGATAGAAATATAGAATCACAAGAGCTGATTTTCTTTATTTATTTAACCATTATCCTGAATTATTAACTTTTCTCAATCATGATTATTAAGACTCTGCGAGTGCTTTTGGCTTCCTTTACGTTCCTGTAATCGTGTTTGCTGATCTCATGTTTTGCACTAAGACGTGATGGAGTTGTACTTTCTCAAAGTTCTGCAAGAGTAAAAATATTTGTTATTGCAGCATAGTAGTCACTAGTCATGCTGGAAACGTTTAGACATTCAATCTCTGTTAGATTTTAATTCCTAATGTTTTTTGTAAAAAAAAAGGAACTTTCTGCGAAGGACACTCATTTCCTCTCTCTCCATCAAGAAGGAAAAAGTAAGAGGTTACAGTGAGGGGTGAAGAGATGAAGCTTTCTGATTTAGTAGAGCATTTAATTCTTGACGATTTGCGCATAAACATTCACATGCCAATTCCAAATAATTTGTCTATGGCATCGTTGATAGTAGCCAAAGAAAACATTTTAGATAATTGATTCAGTGCAGAATATATCCTGTGATTATGGTGACCTTATGAGATTAGAGTGGGTAAGATAGAAGCTATACCTTTTACTGATATAAAACGTGGATGGTTCACGGCCATCACATCTGTATTTTATATCCTCAGGCCAAGTTACTCAGCTTGTCACTTTGTGAGCCAAGTTTGAAAGCATATAATTTCCTGCGATCCCAGAAGCCCATAATTTCAATAATTTTGTCTTCATTATTATGTTGAATTTGAGGGCATAGATATGATCATGTTTCATTGTCTAATCTGAATAATCTGATAAGATTTCAACAAGTCTTCTTCAGGTTGCAGTCATCCCAAACTGTAGCATTTTGGCAGCAGTCGGCCAGAAGATGGCCAGTACTCCCGGAGTCAGTGCCACACTTTTCAATGCACTGGCAAAGGTTGGTGAAGTTGTTCTTATGAATTAGTGTTACCTCAACGTGCAGGCTACTGTCATCTGTTTGATTCATTCTATATTTCAATTACATGGAAAATAAATAAATAAAATAAAATAAACAAGTGAGAAGTTGAGTGCAGGGAGTGGACTTTTGTTTGGGGGTTACGACCTTATGTTTACATGTGTTCTTTAGTAGTATATGCTTTATGGGAAAACCAATGTTTTCTTTCCTTACGCGGTGGAAACAAATATATGCATGTTTCTCATAAATTGCATGTAAAGCTCACAAATGTTTATGTACTGCAGGCGAATATTAATGTTCGTGCTATAGCCCAAGGTTGCTCAGAGTACAACATCACTCTGGTTGTCAAACAAGAAGACTGTGTGAGGGCCCTTAAAGCAGTTCACTCAAGATTCTATCTCTCTAGGACCACGATAGCAATGGGTATTATTGGGCCTGGATTGATTGGTAGCACCTTGCTTGACCAGCTCAGGGATCAGGTACACTATTATTTTATAAGTCACTATTGCATAGTATTACTAATGGTAGGTTCCAGACTATGGATTCTGTCGGGCAATCCATGATAAATTGATTTGTTTGAAGTGCAGTTATCTGATGTTAACTAGGACTGTAACGGGTATTTGTTATTCAGGAATGCTTTTTATTTTGGATTATGCAAGCCATGATATACAAGTTCTCTTTGGCAGGCAGCAGTGCTCAAGGAAAAGTTTAAGATTGATTTGCGTGTCATGGGTATCACAGGCTCAAAGACAATGCTTCTGAGTGATACGTAAGTTATCAGTAACTGTTTTCCTTCAAATAGTTGATATCATGGTGCATTCTGTATAAGAAAGGGGGAGACCAATGTACGGTTGCTTAGTTTCTGGAACAAAACTGGCATAAGCATAAGAGAAATGGATCTATACGAAGTTTGTCAAGATATTAGCTGCTGATTTTAGGAGTTCTGTCCAATGAAGTAGTAAATAGAAGAGGGACAACAGGGAACAACACGAATTAAATAAATTACTTTTACCATTATCTGATTTTTGTGAATCTCGGCTATGAATTTCCGAATTATGTATTAAGCGATGCTTTCAAGTAAATTTAATACTCCCTCCATCCCAAAATGGATGTCCAAAACCACTCTTCACACCTTTCAAAAAATTATCTATATT
Source organism: Vaccinium vitis-idaea (assembly GCA_963854785.1). NCBI lineage: Eukaryota > Viridiplantae > Streptophyta > Magnoliopsida > Ericales > Ericaceae > Vaccinium > Vaccinium vitis-idaea. The sequence goes on along the minus strand of OY978217.1, from coordinate 43,607,610 downwards.
TCTTATTTTATAATATTATTTATGATTTCAAAAACGTTGTTTAATAAAACTAAGTAAGATCTATCAAACATGATCCATATTGCATATAATTCATCATAGCTTAAAAAATATAGATGATTTTTTGAGAGGCGTGAATAGTGATTTTGGACATCCATTTTAGGACAGAGTAAGTTATGACAACATGCTATTCTATCATACATTCCATCAGCATTTGTTATATAATTGTGTCATATGGGTTATTTTCTCCATTGAAGGCCTCATCCTGTATGCAATGGAATCAGAACATAACTTGTTCTGAATTTTAGAAAAGTAGAGCATTGGACTCTTCACTAACATTGAGAAGTACAAACAGAGTAACTATGCGTATGATTCTTCTTATGTAACCAACAAACAAATGATTAGAGAGATAATGGGTTGCTCTTATAAACACACTTAACCAAATAATCAGATTAATTTTAGCTTCAACTCAAGTCTGACCAACGCAACAACTTAATGATAACTCCTTTGTTTTTAATCTTTTTGTTCCCACTTTTCTTAGGTTCCCTTAGCTGTTAGTTTCTTGGTCAATTAGGGTCCCATTTTCTAATACCTTTTCTTGGATTGAGTTTTGTTTATCAAATAAAAATGGTTGAACATTAAGAAAAGATAACTCTTTTTTCTGGTTGCAGGAGTATAGACTTAACTAAATGGAGAGAACTTCAAAAGGAGAAAGGAGAAGTCACTGACTTGGAGAAATTTGTTCAAAATGTGCATGGAAATCATTTCATCCCAAATACTGTGTTGGTAGATTGTACATCAGATTCTGGCATTGCAAGCCATTACTGTAACTGGTTACGACAAGGAATACATCTTATTACCCCAAATAAAAAGGCAAACTCAGGACCACTTGATCAGGTAATATTTTGGCTACGTGATTTTGTACACGGTTATTATTTTTAGTATAGCAATGCTGGCTTTTGAGCATCCTTTTCTCCAGTAAACGGTCTAGCCTCCTCATCTTTTTTTTTTTTTAACCGACAATGATATAGCCTCATTTACTTACAAATAGTTGGCAGTCAGTTTATTTTGCTTTCTTTCTCCCAAACTATGGGCGTCCATAACACGGGTGTTATCCACTTACCAGTATTTGAGGTTGAGAGCTCTGCAACGGAAGTCCTATACTCATTATTTCTATGAAGCTACTGTTGGAGCTGGTCTTCCAATCATTACAACTTTACAAGGTCTCCTTGAAACTGGGGATAAAATACTGCGGATTGAAGGCATTTTTAGGTTAGTCATACTGACTTATCTACTAGCAAAACTGATAAATTGCTGATCGAAATTGGTCATTTAGGCTCTCCAAAAAATAAATAAATTACCTTGCTCGTGTACATACTCTTACCCCAAGATTTGCTGATGCAGTGGGACTCTGAGTTTCATTTTCAACAACTTTATAGGAACACGAGCTTTTAGTGAGGTGGTGGTAGAGGCAAAGAAGGCAGGTTATACTGAGCCGGATCCGAGGGATGATTTATCTGGAACAGATGTTGCCAGAAAGGTAATAGGCGCTAACCTTGTGTCATGGATTGATTGTTGTTAACAAGCGCCCTTATGGCTTTATGTGCTTCACACTTCAGAGAGCTCTTTAATTAGTAAAGATGTCTACAATTTGTATTTAGAAGTGACAATGCTATACTAATAAAATGTTTCACAAGAGAAAGCAGTTGTGAACTAGCTTGTCTCAATTAAATTGGTCATCGAGAAGGAACCAACAAGGAAAATAGAAGAGAAAACTGGGTGACTGTCTTCGTACTCTCAATCTGGTTCAATCGGGTGAGATATATCTTTACTTCTGTTGGGACAAGTGAGATATAATCATATTTGATAATATTTCAGGTGATAATTCTTGCCAGAGAAGCTGGTCTAAAGCTAGAACTTTCTGATATCCCTGTTCAAAGTCTTGTGCCAGAGCCATTGAGAGTAAGATACTCTCTATTTCCAGTAGACACCGTACAAGGTTTGTCTCTGACTTCATGGTCTGATTATTTGTTTCAGGGTTGTGCATCAGCTGAGGAATATCTCCAGCAACTGCCACAGCATAACCATGACATGGCTAAGAAACGTCAGGATGCAGAAGATGAAGGTGAAGTGAGTATTCTGAGACCATTTCTGTATTAAACGAGTTAGCCCAAGGCTCCAAGCTTTTTGTACTCTGATTCACCTATTAACTAGCCGATATTATAAAGCATACTCTCAAAATAGCAAGGGCGAAGAATCCAATGAAGCAACTCTGTTGTTTGTTTTACTTATGGGGGTCCAAATACGCTTCTGGTTGATTTAGCAAAAAATCCTGCTTCACATAAGAATCAATTACCAGAATCCCGATTAGTAGCAGTTCAACCATAATAGCTCACTGAGTTCTTTGCTCCACTCGAAATGTTAAATTCTCATTTAGAAGTTTTTTTAATTATAAGTATTTGTTTCTCTTCTCACGAGTTTGTGGCATTTTAAGGTGTTGAGATATGTTGGAGTGGTGGATGTTGCTAATAAAAAAGGAACAGTTGAATTGAGAAGATACAAGAAAGATCACCCATTTGCGCAGCTGTCAGGGTCCGACAACATCATCGCATTCACAACTGGAAGGTACAAGCAACAGCCTCTGATAGTGCGCGGGCCAGGTGCTGGTGCCCATGTCACGGCCGGTGGGATCTTCAACGACATTCTACGGCTTGCCTCATATCTCGGTGCCCCATCATAATAGCATTTTGCTGTAGGCCTGACCAGTTTGGTAGAGTATCTTTCTTGTTGTTCCAAGCCCCAGGTCTCACTCATGTTTCAGTCAATCGACGCCGCTTGTGGTGGTTGTACCTTGGCCTCTATCTAGAATTTTGTCCTTGTATTAGCCTCTCCATTCTCACTGTCTGTATTCTTGACTGTAACGTGTTTAGCATATTGGGGAAATGCCATAGATAGTGTTGCAATAATGAAATCGAAGCGTAACTTAAAGAAGATTTTGATCACGTACTGCGTATGGAAGTTGTTGAGATATTTATTGTGAGATAAAAAGGGTAAATTTAAAGAACACAAAATGATTTAGAACCTTTTTACGATTAACAATTACGAATAGATATTTTACGATAGTTTCCTAAAAGAATGAAGACGTGCATGAAAAAGGAATGTAAAAGATACACCACGAAGGGGGGCTAGTTATCTTTCAATTTTTTTGGTACATATTTTTTTTTCTTTCTTTTTGGTTGGACTAGGAAGATGAATTATAGAAATTCAGTAAATTCTATGCTGAAATTGCCTGTCATTCAAAAGCAAAATATGGAAGAATTTCTTTCTACGTATGGTTTCTTTGGACAAATTAAAGGTTCAAATGGTGTATGAGAATTTTTTTCCCTAAAACATAAATGCTGTTATGGCCTGCATTTCTTTTTCGGCGGATCCGCCATGGGTGAAGATCGGTTTTCTTTTATTGCAATTTGAGAGTTTTAAACCGGGTGGAACTCGAACCTTGCTTGAGCTATTGATCGGAATCTGTGGTAGAGCTTTCAGGGTTCCTATTGCAAGATCATGTTTGTGCGTAGGAAAAGGCATGTAAGCCAGTCCTTATATACCTAGCTTTGTGAGGTTATGTTTCTGCATAGGAATGACATGTATGTAAGGCCACTTTCAAGCTTTGGTCTCTTGTTTTTTGGGAGTTTACTTCATTGTCACTTTTTAGGTGGCCCTTGTAATGGTCTCCTTCGTTATTAATGATATTTACTGCCTCCTATAAATAAATAGTATACATGTTGTCATTTTATATGAATTACGTGATTTCTTTATCAACGGATCGAGAAAAATTTGGGTGTGTAACGTATGGTTACGTAGTGCCTGATCACACATCTCGACCGTCTAAAAATGTTTTAGATAATTCAAATTTATTTCTCTCTCTCTCTCTCATCTTTCTTTCTTTGTAATCTAAACCGTCCATGTAATTTAAACCGTTTAAAACACGTGGCATACCCTACCATACACACACCCAAGTTGTGCTCCAAAGTATCGAACACATATCTCCTGATTCCCTCTTTCTTTTCTTGTTTTCCAATTCCGAACGGATCCTTAACTTCCCCTCACAACAATCAGCAGTTGTAAGAGGGAGAGAGTGAAAGAGAGAATGAGTGAATCGAATATCAAGGTTACTTCTTCAGCGTCGACACGAAACTCCAAACGTCTACTCTTCGACAGGCGCTACGGTTGGGTGTATGCTCTCTCTCTCTCTCTCTCTCTCTCTCTCTCTCTCTCTCTCTCTCTCTCTCAGTATTCATAGAGGAGGAACCGAGTTGTGCAGCGAAAGCGCAGATACCAATTTAATTTGCGAATTTTCATTTGTGCAGTTTTGATGAATGGAAAGACCCAGCTGAGGAAGCCCTGGCAGGAGGCAGACAAATGTATGCTTTGTTCTTCCAATTTTATCCCTATAAACCCCTCTCCAATTGCTTAACCTTCTACATTCCACTTATGAACTTTATCTTCCTTCTTGTCTTTGTTTCAAAAATAAAATCACCATAGAGTTGTAAAGCAAATACTGCACTCAACTCTATTAGGGCCTGTTTGAATAGCTGGATTTGACCTGATATTGAACTCTTCCATGGACTGCATTTTCATCAAAATCTATTGATGAATTATACATCCTTAGCATAACGATCTCACTGAGAGTAGGTTGCTAGCCCTGAATTCTTTGGACTTTGGTTGTTCAACTTGGGTTTGGAAGTGGTTGTTAGCTGGTGTGTGTTTGTTGTTTTTGGCTGTTTGAGACTGGAAGTTGTGGTTTTTTGTACTCCGTATCTCTTTTAGTGGGTATGCCCCTCAGCGCTGGTAATCGCTTTAATTTAATGAAATTAAAGTAAATTAACCAAAAAAAAAAAGAGAACAATCTCACAAAAGTTGAACTATGAAATATGAAATGCTACATGTGAGATTACACAAACCCCTCACTACTAATCAACTGTTACAACTCCTTTGGCAAGAGGGGTGAGAAAAGAAAGGAAAGGGGAGAGATTTCCTTTAATGGTGAGAAAAGAAAGGAAAGGGAAGGGATTTCTCACATACACATCCAAACAATACTGAGAAATTAGTTTCTCTCCCTCCCATTCCGGCGACCTCTGTCATCTCCGGCAACCTTAAAACTAAGTTTTGATCACAGATCCGGCTTCTCCTTGACGAGACGAAGACAACGGTGCACGCACGACGACGATCCGACGAAGGGGTGGACCTCATGGCCGCCGTAAGTCGACGTCCTCTTTCCTTTCTCACGCAATCGCACCAATATTGGTGAGAAACAAAATGAAGGTTTGAGGGGAGTCCGGATTCTCACCCTCTCCTTTCCTCTCTCACCTCTGGTGCCATCCAAACGGGGGAGAGGAACTAGTTTCCGTCGAATTCGTTTCATTTCTCAGGAAAACGCTCAATCCAAAGGGGCTGTAGTCTATTGGTAGTTCTACCAATCAAGCATGTAGTCCAATGGGTAATCGACTAATTGTAGAGATAAAAAGAAAAATTTGAAGTTTCTCGTCTGAGTAAGAAAGGAAACTAATTGATTGTGGTGTCTCGCAATCTATGATACCCGGACACGGGCACAGGGACACAGGAATTCTAAAAAAATGGGGATACGGACACGGAGGGGACACGCCGCGTGTATATTTATTTATTTATTTATTTATTTTTAAGAAAAGACAAACAAAACAAGACATCCATTATCCATAAGTGGGAGATATTTATATAGTGTAAAATTACAGTTTTATTCCCAAACTTTTGAGTAATTATGAATTTACCCTAGAAAAAATTAAAAAATTTCATTTTGACCCCCACCGTGTCCCTAGCCGTGTCCCCTCCAAAAAATTAAATTTAGCCGTGTCCGGACACGTGGCGTGTCTGGACACGTATCCCCGTGTCCCTGTGTCCGGACACTGCGATACAGCTACCCCTAGAGGTGTCGGTGCTTCATATGATGCAGGACAGTGATTGAAGGAATCAATTAGTGATTGAAGGAACCAATCACTGTGATTGATTCAATTCAGTAAATTGAAGAAATCACTGTGATTGATTGGAATTTTACTTGGGATTTTAACTCTTTCCTTTCCTACTTTATTCAGATCAATCTAGCATAATTTTAGGAAGATTTCTCTTTGTTTTATTAGGAATGGTCTGCCCAATCTTTGGCAGATTTGACCTTTGATTTGTTTCCTTTATTCTTTATGTTTCTAGTAGTATGAGTACTCTTGTAAGGCACAAAGGCTAGGCAGCTTTTTCCTATTGATCAATAATATTTCTCTTGGAGAGTTTTATCCTTCTACTGGTGGATTCCAGCCCCCGTGGACTCGGGATTATTATTCTTGCTTTCGTGCTGCGTTATCATAGCTCGCGATGATGCTTGGATGAATAAGAGAGCAAACCATGTGAGACTGGTGGAATTTCTCTTTTTTCTTTTGTATTTTGTTACGCAATCCCAGTGTTGTCAGAAATTGTAACTAATTGTCGCCGTACTCTATCCAAAACTGCTCATTTTTTTTGAGAAACAAAATTGGCACAATTGTGGAGTTCTCTTCCTCACCCCTTTTCATTTTTCACCATTTCGTACATAAACATTAGAGATTTAATTTCTCTAGCTTTAAACCAAATCAATCACACCAAACAGGCTGTATGACCCACTTGAATTATATTTGGCTTAATGAGCCTATTGTGAAGTTACCATGTGTGAATTAATATGTTGTATTTCATTTTATTGTGCACAGGTTTTGCATTGTGCCTGTTTCAAAAGCTTTCTTTTGCATGGCTTCTCAATGGGTATGATGAGTTCTCTATTATGTTATAAGTGCTGTCCATTCCCTTATATGTTCTTTATTGTTCTTGCTTGCCTTAGCTTTACTAGTACTTATTATGCTTCTCAAAGTATAATTTGCAGACTAATTGATGCTGATGGGTTTGAGTGCACTTAGTTGTTGGATGCAGTATTTTCTTTTGGTCAGTTTGTGGTATTTCAACTGTACATTTTAGATTTTCCTACCATACTAAACAAACTGAACACTTACATGTTACTTTAATTTCTCTATGGTGGCCGATTGTTGTTTCTTCTTTCTCGATGTTGGGTATGTCATTTGTTCTGTTGTATGTCATTGACTTTTCTTGTATTAGTTGCTGTTTTTTTTGGTTGCTCATTGGGTGGCAAAATACATATTTTTGATATGCAGATCGCAGTGCAGTGCTCAACTGCTGCAGTTAAGCTGCGTTTGCTAGATCTAGATTTAATTTATAAAATGAAGCTTAACAGGGGACAAGAAATGGCTACATTCAAACCATTCCTTTCACATGTAGGCAGCTATCTAAGCTCTACAAGTTGCACTGAGATGATTATTCTGGGAGTAACCACCAATGTTAAGTCGGGAATGAATAACATTGGGGCGATCTTTTGTAGCTCATCGACTTCCATATGCAAGTATTCCAGCTTACGGACTTTGTCAGAGATAGGTTTTCTTAATCACAACGCCGCCTTGGGTGGAATTGAAGGAGTTCGATGTTCTTTGTTAAATACTTTAGAAGGCATGGAAGAGAACTTAGGGTAGATGTATTCTGTAGGAACATTATTCTTTTTCTTAAGCCAGCAGGGTAATCTCTCTCTGTCTCTCTCTCTCGCTGATAATGGTGAGATCTTGTTGTTGTAGCTCGGTTGACTGTGTACATCCTTCGGCACAAAGCTCTTCAAAATCCTCTTCGCCCTCTGGATGCATCTTGATGCTGCCATTGCTTAACATCCTAATTGACCAATTATATGGTTTGCGGAAGGAAACCAACTGTATGAAGTCGACTATTATCACCCTGACGACAAGAATAAAAGGATACTCTGGATCTCCCTGATGTGTCTCATTGAGCGGGACTACCGTTGTCTGGTTTGTGGGGTCGTTAATAATATGTGCTGGGCATGTTCTTGAGTGTGTGACTGTAGCCTTGGGCGGCCAAGGCGTCCCAATTTGTTTTTGTTGTTGCAAGCTTTCGCAAAGTTTTCTTCATGGGATGCTATAAAAAAGTTCAATTTTTAATGTAAATTTTGTTCTTTGTCATACTAAACAGGCAAACAAATTAGTATATCTGTCCGCAGTCTATGAGTGATATTGAATCACTACTATTTTGTACCTTCTGCATGTGTATTCTTTTGGACCTGTCTTCGGGTTGTTATTTTTCTATTTTCGCTCTTATGTAGAGCAGATGTGGCAGATATTATAAAAGGGTAAACTGAGATGCACAAGTACAGGAAAGTTTTCAGGAGTCACCGTCTTCGTCCTCATGTCCTTGTAAACCACTTTGAGTTGCCTTTTCACCTACTGAGAACCTGGGCTTATTTTCTGAAGTATGAGACTTGTTGCCAAGTGATTAAATACTGCGAATATGTTGCTGAACGATAAAATGCTTATAAATTCAAAAAGGGTTTATAGTTACTTCTTTTGCAAATGTTTCTCCACAGATCAACCTTGCAGGAAGCTCCACAGTTGAAGTTATTAAAAGACCAGAATTGCTCTCACCTCAAATACTGCAATCTAAGTTCAATGACCAACTGCAGAGATGTATTTCTTCCATGCGAAAGCCAGAATTTAACTTATTTTCCCTAAAAACATGGGAGCCAATTGCGTCCGTGTCTCATCCAGATCCGAAAATCAGTGAATCGCAAACCAAAAACCAGTGAATCGTAAACCGGGTAGCAGTTCTTGACTCTTCATTAGTTACCTTTCTCTCGTATTAATTTATCGTGCTTGTTTGTAGTGCTTGTAACGTAAATGTGGATTCTTTTGGCTTAACTCAATATCAATTACTAAGTTTCCCTTTTTTCCAAGCCAGTGTAGTTTCTTGTTTGTTTATCTGGTCCTAGTAGCACAAAGTTAAATTTTCGATTGACGGATTTAAATGAGACAGATTAATATTCTCCATGGAATGTGAAGATGAGTATAAACTGCTGGCACCTTCAATTATGGTTCGGCTGTTTCTCTGGTTCCCCACCATCATCCCAAGAGCAGTTTGGAAGCAAGTGTGTGCTCTATGTGGGATTTCTAAAGCCAACCCTACCTGGGACGCTGAAAATTTTTGGGAAGACTTTTCCTGCAAGCATGTTCAATGCAATAGAGACCAAATCTCTAGAAAGAACGATGGGTCCCTAAAATAAGTATAAAAAGTTGAAGAAAAGAGGGGGTAAATTACAAAATCTTCCCTTAATATGTCACATCTGCTCTTCAAAATGGAGACAGAGAGATGCAGTGAAGGTACTCTACCATACTTGGGAAATTTGCCTGGGCAGCATTTGGCTGGAAACTGGGAAGGAATTGCAGGATACAGTCCTTTGCAAGATAAGGAATGATGTTAGGATCAAAATCCTCTTCCCTCCTCTAGATGCATATATCTTGATGCTACAATTGCTTAACCCCATCTGTTTATGTTGTTGCGAGGCATAATGTGCTGGCCGCCAATTTGTTTGTGTTGTTGCAAGCTTTTGCCAAGTGTTCTTTATGGAATTCGAGTATAGCGTGCTTGTTCCTTCCAGCCTTAGCACCTTCAAATTAAATTGTTTAGTCTGATTTCGAATGTTAACTTTGTTCTTTATCTTAATGTGCTATTCAATCGAGTTGTTAAGTGCAACCGGCTTCAATCTTTTGAAGGACAGAGGGGAGGTGCTGCGCAGCGCGCTGTGCGATGACTTTCGGCGACGTGCCGGCATCATTTTGATGATCGGAAACATCCACCTCGGAATTCGATCGGATATCGTTAAGTGCATTATCGGAATGGATATAACTTGAAAAAAATTTGAACATCTAAAACTTGAAACATTGGATGAAAACCACTAAAGCCATTTTTTTAAAGTTATTTTAGTTCTGATGAGGGACTTAACGATATTCAATCGAGTTGATTTTTGGTGGAGTTGTAGTACTCAACGAGCTCTACGAGGTGGATGTTTCCGATCGTCAAAATGATGCCGGCACGTCGCCGAAAGTCATCGCACATCACGCTGCGCAGCAAAAGGCTGCACAGCACCTCCCCTCTGTCCAATCTTGAACGAGCTTTAATCAACTTCGTTGATAGCCGCTTCAACAATTTTGTGTTTTACACCATCTATAGGAATATCATATATGTATAGTTTTTAAACTATACATATATTTCCTCACAAGTCACATCATAAGACTAAGAGATCATGAGGCATGCGAAAGGGCAAGATTACCATGGCCTACTGATTTCTGTCACCCAAATGGCTTGTCCATTCAAAAGGAGGAGACAACAATGTACGTAGTACTATAAATTTGTCTATTTCAATAATGAAAAGTTTGCTAATTAACACTCCGACATAACGATTACATATATAAGCCATTACCACAAGCATTTCATGGATGAATAAATAGAAAATCCAAAATTTGTCTACCATTCAAAATGCGAAAGCGCATATATGCATATATATATGGATCTATATATTGCTTGCTGGGACCTTGGTGATTTTCATTCATTGTCTTCCCCAAGGGACAAATCTCTCTCTCTCTCTCTCTCTCTCTCTCTCTCTCTCTCTCTCTCTCTCTCTCTCTCTCTCTCTCTCTCTCTATATATATATATATATATATATATATATATATATATATCACATGAAAGAGACACCATCATTTAGCATGCATATATTGCACTGTACACTATCTTCGCTTCCACGCAAAAACCTTCCATTATAGCTACCTTTCTTCAAGCACATTTGATCATGAATAATAGATTAAAAATAACATTTCACTGCTTTTCTTCTGACCAAACTACCCTTAGTCTACGCACCATGTGAACCGGACAGTACGAGGGTAATCGATCATTGGAATACTAAGATATACTAATAACGTGCTATAATGTCCATTTTTTAAATAAATAGATATTGCGGAAATAGATTTAGCGTTGTTTTGGCCTAAGTAATTCTATTGGATTATTCTTTAGTCCTTATTTAAATATGTTTCACATTTTTCAAATTTTTTCATCGATTCTTTTTTTTTTTGAACTATTGGTTTGTATTGACGATAGCAATCTAAAAAGTAAAAATTTAAGATTAAAAATATTACAAAAATTTACTAAAACCAAAATTAATCCAAAAACAAATAGAGATTTAGTTTAGTTCATAAATTTTTTACTTTTTTGACTCGTCTCATCGATACAAACTGGAGTAATAACCTAAAAAGAAAAAAAATTTGACACAAAACAACAAATGCGAATTTTTTTTGAACGAGGACAAAATAATCCAACTTAATTTAAGCCCGTGAATTTTTTTTTTTTACTAAAAGCTTGGCTATGCCATGCTATCCGTCATACTTTAGGCACGCAACAGACCGACGGCATTACATCATTGCTAACATTCTCTTTGCAAGCCAATATCTTAAGCAGACCCCATGAACTCTTCCGGGCGTGGATTCGGCTAACCGGATTCTTCCCCCCACCGTCAAGTGGCTGAAACATAGTCGCTGCCGGAGTTGTACCACGGCGAACCTGCCTATTCTTAATGTCTCTCAGTTCCATCTCCCTGGGAAACCTAAAACTCCCAAACATCAGAACATACCAACGATGTTTCAACACCTTAGAATGATCAGCAGCCCTCCCGCTGATGCTACTTTTAACAGAACAACTTCGAGGCAAGTTTTGGTAATCAAGAGAGCGTGTCCTGTTGCGCACTAGTCCAGTTTTTGGACTGTTCGATGGAGAGGAGGAGGATTTTAACCCGGAAAATGATTCCCATCGCCGGTGGTGATGTTTGTGGAAGTTTCTCTGATTACCATCTTCTCTGAAAGTAATTCTATGACTTTCGGTTCTTTGTGGCTTGATTGATGTTTGATGTTGTAATTTTTGTTGATTGTGGGTAGGAATGAGCTTACCGGAGAGGATGATATCATCGGCGTGAGAGATTTCGGAGATGAGGTCGTCGGTGAAGAACTCGAAGAAGTCGGTTTCTTGATCGGGTACTGATGGTCTGGTTTGATGATACGTGGTGGAGTTGTTGTGATTATTCGCTGTGATTGGAAAATCGCTGAGAGAGATGGCCTCCTCTGCATCTTCTTCTTCTTCATCGTGGCTTTCATCAGAGTTTCTGGTATCCTTCATTTTGAGAGAGAGAGAGAGAGAGAGAGAACAGGGGGGGTAGATCAGTTTATTAGTCCCATTCATGTAACTGAGAATACATATGGAAAGGGTGTAGGACTGTTTCTCTGCCCCTCATCCCGGCTTATATCGGCTTTAACCCTCTCTTTTTTTTTACCGGCTTCAACCTTATCTAATGGTTTATTTTGTTGGATTCGTCGAATTTTATGATTGGATGAAAAATTGAATTGGTTGGATTAATTTAGAGGATATGATTTCGGAAATAAAAATTATGACAAACGTCACTCAATCATGTAACCATAGTCCATAGATATTTGATTGATCAAATAGACTTTTTGCACGTATTACCTATGGACAACACATAGATAATGAACGCCTACATTAAATCATATTAATAAGTCCCACACGAGCGCCAAGAGTCGCTACATCCTCTAGTGCGTTACGGTGAGGGCAAAAAATGACAGTAATATTTTTTTATTCTTGTAATTTCAATAACATAGTTGAGCTAATTCTATAACCATAAGGACAAATGTAATTTTTTTTTTTTTAAATTAATAAACAGCTTGGATAATTTGTGTGGAACTCCAGAGTGAACCCACACACCCATCTGTATGCATTGTCTCTCTTTCGGAACACTAGTCAAGTTATATATCCGCAAACAATTTTGGAAGATGTTTTCTTGTTTCAAAAATCTTTTATTTCGTGTCACAGACTCCACGTGACACAACCACACTACAAAAGTAACAAATAGAATTTTCATGGAATTTTGATCACATCCAATTTGATTTTGATGGACTAAAGATTTTTTCTATTCAGGGAAAAAAAAAAAGGACTAAAGATTTTTTTCCCTTTATTGGCAACGGTGGTCGGTGGCAGTAAAAAAACAAGGGAAGTTGCGTAAAAAACTTATTTTGGTTTCTTTTATTTCAGGGTGTGGCCTATTCTGGTTGCATCTCCAAACACATATGCCAAATCTTATGTGACAAGAGTAACGGACTCCAACTTTACGCAGTTTGAGAGTCAAATCCAATGTAAATATTGCACGAGTCGCTCCTATGCCATTTTTGAAGTCGACGCTCTTACATGTCTAAATATACTTCACTTTAATTTCTTAAGCCTTCAAATAAATTTGACAATTTACATATTTAAAACTAAGGTTGGAGTTATTTTTTTTTTTGGAAAGGAGGTTGTAGGTTAGTTGTTACTGTCGTTCTTATTCAAGTCCTCTAAACAAAGGCCACGTCTTGCTTTTGAAATGAACAATTGGTCTTCTTAAGGGGTGACTTTCACTGCAAATGGGACGATATTGTTTTATCACTGTTGCTTGCATCATTGGATTCCATGGTTTAAATATGATCCAACTTATACATCATCACACCTCATGCTTCACATCCCAGAAAATAACCTCGCAGCATATGTTGGTGGGTTCCATGTATGTATGTATAGTCTCACGCCATGTGAGAGGGGTATTACAAAAAACCTTTGTATTAAAAAATTTCTCAGAAGTTGGAGGATTATTCCATCTCCCATTGTTCATTGGCATCACCTTGTGCAATCAAGAGTGAAATACATGGGTGGACTCCAGGGCAACTCTACCAATACTTTAGGGGTTCAAGTGAACCCCTGGGTTAAAAAAAATGTAATGAACAAATTTTTTTTTTTTTTTTGTGACATATATCTTTAGTATTGTCGGCACTGGATCACTTGTACAAAATTAAAATAAGTGAGTCCAATTAAATTGGGGTAATTGAGTAGTATAACTCGTCGCTTTTAACATATGAAGACTCGTCGTGGGACATTGTCAGATACTAAGGGCTCTTTTGTAGTATCCTTATGTGAATCTATATGTACATTTTCATTTCGCATGTAATATATGTTGAAGATAATATGTTTTTGCATAGAGTTTGTCATCCATTATATATTTTTGTCACTGCTGGATGAAAATCTTAGAGCCATCCCTGGGTGGACGTGGACTTATTTATCGAGATAGTGCCGCATACACACTTTAGTACATTAAAGTGTCTCCAGTGTAATAATACAATCTTTAAGCAAATTGACTTCCATACGCAAATGAAAACGATATGAAAACAAACAAGCATGGCCATGACTTCTACGAATAAACATTTCAGGATTGAACTTGCTTAATAATTAGATACTTTTAATAATAAGCTTGAAATTCCAATCACATCGATGACATCGTCTAAGCCACCAAATACGGAGCTCATATTACAAACCAAATGCCTTTGCATTAATTTGGAGCAAGAATCTCAAAAGACACTCTGTTCTTCTCTGTCTCTCTTTCTTTCTGCAGCTCTCCATATGACTGCTCGAGTACCTGCAAACATTATCCGACGATCAAAACTCGTTTACATCTTCATTCGTCCACAAGGACAATGGTTTTTGTAGAGAAGATCGACACACCGTTATGAAATCACGTATCAATTTCCATTATCTGTGCAACAGTTTGTTCACTTGAAAGGGTCTATACCAACACAAGTTCGTTTTGATAAGCAGGAAAATAAATTGCAGAATCACAGAACCTGTTAATGGTTGTTATCTAGCATCTAGCATGCTAAACAAATGTCTCTTGATAGTTTGGATTAAAAATCATAATATTGGCCAAATTAAGAAACCTGCTTTTCAACTGCTCGTATGATCAGAATATTAATTTTACAATAAAGAAGTTGACTCTAGACCAACCACCATCCCGTTAGTGCGTAATATATGCCGCTGACGACGAGGAGCATACCCAAAGACACAAGCTACAAGTAGGAGGCACATCCTAAAGGCAACCACAATGCATTTCGAATAGCTATTTTAATGCACTTGGGTACGGTTCGTGGGTACAAGTATGTGTCCAAGGGTCGAATTCATTGGCTTTTATTTCCAAGGACGCGGGAACATGAAAAGAGTCATATCCTTTATAATGAAAAGAGCCTGTTTGATACGTTGATTTGTGTTCCAAACCCTCATTTGGTGGCCATCCAAGCCTTGGGAAGACGAAGCTTCATGCCCATCATAAACACGAGGGAAGCTGCTAAATGGCTCACAATTTTCTATCCACTTGTCCCTTGGAAACTCGAGGCCACCCACATGCAAACTGATGAATGATGACGAGGAGCATACCCAACAGTACAAGCCTATGACAAGGAGGCACATCCTGATGGCAACCGCAATACCTTTCCAAACAGCTATGTTACAATGACTTGGGTATGGTTCTCGAGGGCAAGTGACTAAAGGTCAACACGGGGATATGAAAATAATCATATTTCTGTACGTGGTTCTTTTATTTTTATGCGCTCGAATTACTAAAGATGCTTACTTGTAAATATGTCCAATTACACATGCCGAACATGTATCTTTTACCCTCGCCAACTGTCCAACATGGATACTAAACAAATTCACAAGAGTCCATCTTTACATAGCCAGAGAGATAGACCTACCGTGCAGAAAAAGAATGGAGACTCATGACCAGAAGAAGAGGGTCAGAAGATGTTGGAGATATGCCTTGAATTCAAAACGTTCAAAGAAAGGTACAATTTTTGGTGCGAAAACGTCAATTTCAGCATCTCTGGACCGGACCAAGGGAAGTCGGTTCCGGATCAGCGAATCTGGGACGTTTTGGGAGCTTGCATCATCTCTCGTCCGGACGGGGAATTTTCTTGGTCCGGACGAAGGGTACCGGTTGGTGTAGTTTTGCTCCAGCATCTCGGTCCCGACCAGGTAAGCTTGGTCCGGTCGAACGGGGCAGCGGCTGCGCGTTTTAATGTGTTTTTTAACCTAAATTTTATACTTTCTTATAAATAGGAGCCTTGTGGCCTCCTAGGGTTTGGTCTTGACTTGGGATTTGAGATATCTAGGGTTTGGAGTCGTCTCTTTCGTGTATGTGAGACTTTGATGCTCTGTTAGGGTTTCTAATAGAGATTTGTTCCTAGATATCTATTGGATGCTTCAAGTAGAGTTACGGGTATAGCCGGCTCTTTGTATTTTCTCCCCATTGATAGTGAATCCTCTTGCTCTTTCCCCGTGGACCTACTTCTAGGGCTTCGTGCTTGGGAGGGAACCATGTAAATCATTGTCTCTTGTTTTCTTGTTGGTTTGGTTATATTCTTTACTTCGAGTTTTAGCATAACAGAAGACTCAGAAATAGCTGCCTACTAGAAATTAGTCTTCACTTGCTTTGAATTTCTCAAGAAAGCCATTGCATGTGGTGTAATCTTGTTCTGTTTCTCTCAAGGCCCTGTGTAAGACTGTCACCATTCCTGTTTGAGGGAGGCAAATCTTTGTGTCCGTGACCCACACAAGGGAAGCTGCTAAACTTCTCTGCAATTTATTATCCTGTTGGCAGGCCAAATAATTTCCGTTGATAGGGAACACAACCCCAAAGCTGCAACTAAGAGGAGACGCATTCTGGAAGACAACCACAACGCATCTGTTTTCCCTTTTCCTCCTTCAGAATATTGCCACAATACATCGCAAACAGAGAGGGGCATCCAAAGAAGCATTGGAAACGTCCTGAGGACAAAAGGAAGACTACTTGCTGAGGAAAGAAGCAGAACTGCTTCCTAGATTCTGATCTTCACTTGCATCATCCTGAGTAATCTTGTTCTGCTGCGTCAAACTTGAACTGGGCAGTCTTATTACTTCAGATTATTTACAAATGAAACTACATCTCTTGGTTTTGTGATATACAAGAACTCAATCCTCTTCACCTCCTTAAGGGTTCATTGTTCCATCTAAACTTCTCCTTGCATTCAATGTATTGACATCTAAAAAGTGCTGGAGTACTACTAAACATACACGTAAAGGCTATTCTCCAACTTTTCACCAATTAGGCATGAAACAAAATTAGGTGTGAAGCTCATAGAAGTACCTGTCATCTTGCTCTTGAGGAATTACATAACCTGCTCTCAGGTTGAATAGAGTACCAAAGGCACTGCAAACAATCAAAATAAAATTTTAGCAAAGTTTCCAACTAACAAAGCAAACTCATCAAGATATTCAATGAGAACCAAATTGTACAAGATGCAATAACTGTCATTTTAATTTTTGAGAAGCTACTAATATTAATTGAGAAATTGTCAGAAGCCATCAAAAGGAAAGGAACACGTTAACCCTGGTGAGACGTTAGAGCACAATATATGCATGAATGAAACCTCTACGTTCTTGCAGATTGAAGCGCTTATGATACAATATTTAGATATGTTAAAGCATCCAACTCAAAACCAATTGGCAATGAGTGGAGAGACCGCCCAGGCTCATAAACTAGCTTTGGAGGTTATAATTAATCGGACAAACTCTAACAAGATCAGTTAAAAATTATGTGGAAACATAAATAAAATAGTATAAGACTTACAAGAAGGCTAAACAACCATAATTTATTGGAAGGCATCCAATGCAAACAAGAGCACAAAGCAATCTCAGGATGAGCCTTAGACCAGTTTACCATGCACCTCGAATCACAATTTTGAACTCCTCGCAGATAAGCATCTCTTTCAATCTAAATCTCTGCTTTATGTTGTTCATTCAGATTCTGTAATCCAAATTCGAGACACATATGCAATATCACTTCACAAAGGCTGGGCTGCCAAATCCTCAAGCAGTTAAGTTGGTTTATCATGGGTATGGTAAGAAGCATGGAGAAGGACACTGGGACACATCATACACGTGCGCAGACAGATTTTCCAAAAGTTAGGCACAGACACGTGGAATATACACATTCATGTTCTAGCTGTATCATAGGGATTCATCTAAAAATTAAAAACATTTTTTCTGTCAACTTTAGGTAAAAGGACACATATTGTATCAACATTATGAAGATATCAATCAACAGCAACTATACAAGTATTCACAAACTAAACATCATGTAAAATCCACTGTGGACCAACTTACAAAAGTTGCATTTTAACCTATTTCTGTGCCCTTAATGTGTTTCCAGCGTGTCCCCAAACATGTATTTAGATATATCTGATATGTGTCCAGAGAGTATCATGTCGGACACGGATATGTAAGACCAGTAGAAGAGTCCGTTCTCCTTAGTGGGTATCTCATAAGATACCGATTTTAAAAATGAATCATGAACAATACTTGAAACAACATTAAAGTAAATCACCACAATAAGTTACTCAAAAAAAAGTCTCCTTGAACCCATTCTACTAATCCTGCTGCGATTTGCAGCAAAAGGCAAGCATACTAGTGAAATGCAAGTTGATTTCCTCACACTGAAACTTTCACCACATATAGGTAAGATGTCATTTTTACTAATTGCCTCACAGTTGCCGTCAATAAGCATTTCCAGGTGTTTTCTGACATGATACAGGGCTTCGAGCAAACAAATGTAAAAATTTCAGAAGTTATCAACAAATGCATCATATCCAGTTACCACCCATTTTTGGATCCTCCAAATTTAAGTGGATGAGGAGCTTACCAATTAGAAAAATAGTTAGCATTAAAGCAAGCTTGTATCGGACAGAGCTCAAGTTTGAATGCATAGGAGTTTGCAGTTTTCTTTGACACCCTCCAACTTGGCCCAAGTTCTGCATAGCAGTGAACTTTTATTATTTCCAGGATATTGTACAAAGAGAAACAATGCATGCATAGAAACTTTTTTCTTGGTTCATAACAAACAATATCTGTAAATTTAACCAGATGGACTGATACTATCCTTGAAAGAACAAAAAATCTGACCTTATTGATCCACCTAAATCCTCTTAGTTGGGAGAAACTTAATATTCCCCCCTTTGCCTCTCGACGATCTCCATACCCCCGCCTCCAGAAGACAGATTTGGACCCTTTGTCTTTTGGTGTAGCCTCAGTAATCGACACTAATGCGTTTTTTTGCTCATCTTCATTGGGAATCACTAGCTTACAAGTTCCAATTTCTGGTGAACTCCATGTTCTCCTTGTACCCGATGTTCTATCCACTTGACAGTTCATATGATCCCTTGTTTCACGAATTTCTGTTGCTTCTATATCTATGACGTAGCTAGCATCCCTATTACTACCAACAACATCTTCAGATCCCTTTGTATGATGAGAAATACCTTGTTTACTTTGACACCCTTTCTTTTTCAAGTTCTCTTGAAAAGAGCTACTTAAGGAAGCTCCAAGCATAGCACATTGATCTTTCATAGTTTGTAAAGTTCCCGGAGTTCCGGATAGAAAAGCAGCTAGATCATTGCATTCTTCTTCATTTAAGTTCACCCATCGAAGAGGTTGGTTACCTTGCTTGCTAAAAGATTCTCGCAGCTCTGTTTCCACACGGGATATTTGGGTTTCTATGGCATCAACAAACTGTCTATGCCTGGCCATTGTGAAATTATCATTGCGATTTCTGTAGCTCTGACTGACGGCCTTCTCAAATTCTTCCAACTAATTTAAAAACCAAAATTCAAGAACAACGATATTACTAGTTGAACAGAGGGAATTAAAAATAAAAAAAATTGGCCATCAAGGGCAAAATCCTCACACACTAAATTGGTTTTCCTGTGTATAAGTCTATTTCCGTAACCCATGAAAATTATTAAATCGCTAACTTTGTAAAAACAGAAACAGAATCTGAAATACAAACCTGCCATTTCGCTGTACCTAAAGCAGTTTGGAGCTCCCTACAGAGCTCATCCGAATTTTCTGACACTAATCCTTCTCTCCTCTCTCTTTCCCATGTCCGGTAGGCTGATTCCATTCTAGGATAAAAACAAAAGGACGGAAAAGTAAGACCATCACATTGGGATTGGGACGAAATGCCAAAAAACACATAATGAACACAACGAGCTAATTCCTAAATTCCTAATTTACGGGAGACTAAAACTAAGAAAAGGAAAGTAGCAATATGATATCCCTAAAAATCCAGCAAATTCCCACTTTTAGCAACCAGACGCAGCTCAACTTAAAACCCAAATCATAAAATAAAAAATCCAATCTTCATCAATTAGAAAAAGAAAGAACAAACAAAGAAAACCTACCAAAGCCAGAAGCAAAATTACCAATTTACTGGAATTATGAGCGATATAATTCATTACAGAACACGACATAAAGGTCCAATTGAACCAAAGAGGCAGATATGACAAGAAGCAACACCAATTTACAGACACCACCATTCAGAAAAGAACACAGATAAAAACTAAAGATGAATACAAGGATACATACATATCTGCAGATTGCTGAACCTCCTCAGCTGCTGCGAAGAAGGCATCCTTTTGCCATAGATCAAAACTGTTAGCAACCAACATCTTCGCCAATTAGTTTACAACCGCACACCACCTTATGAATTTCCAAAGTGTGTGCAAAATCTAAGCTTTCCTTTCCTTTCCTCTCTTCTCTTCTTTGCTTGCAATGGAGCAAAGGAGGAGGAGAGAGAAAGAAAGCAGAGAGAGAGAGAGAGAGAGACGTCTAAGCGAATCTCCTTTTAACTTCTGCAATTTTTCTAGACCGCATTGCTGTTTTTATTTTCTTCAGGTTGTTGGGCATAAAATGAGTTTGTATCTAGTGTGTGCTCTTCCCGAAAGGGTAAATGACTCTGCGAATACCTATTTCCCATGTCATCATCTACCAAAAATAGTCAACTTACAAAATAATACTCCCTCCGTCCCCAAATTTTGGTCCCTCGTCCTAATCTAACCGGATAAAAACCTAGCTATAACTTTAAATCGGTAATGAATTTTATATTCAATATGGATCTTGTTTGATAGATCTCACTTAGGTCTATAAGACAATGTTTTCGAAATCATGTAAAACAATGTAAATTACGAGATATAATCAATTGAAAAGTGGCACGAACTCCCAAAAGGGACAAATAAATGGGGACGGAGGGAGTATACCGTAAAAATAGAACAAGAACTTACGCAAAAAAAAAAAAAATTTGAAGTCATTTGGTATTTATTAATTTTACCTATTCTATAATATTTATTGATGCACTCTTATATTTTATTTGTGCAGAAAAATCTACTCCCTCCGTCCCTTTTTAAATGTGTTACTATTTCGTAAATTCAACTTATTAAAGAAATATCATCATTACACCTTTCACATTCACTTTTTCCTCCACTTTACACTTTTCACATCAACTTTTACATCTACTTTCCAAAATTATCCTCTACTTTTACCCATTAACTCTTTACCCACTAACTTTTCAAAAGGGCAAAATGGTAATTGTACAAACTTTTACCGATTCAAACCACACACTTATTTAGGGATAGCCCAAAATGAAAAGTTAAACACTTCAAAAAGGATGGAGGGAGTAATTCTTTTGCTTTGCATGGGCATGATTTGACTATATTTGATTGGAAAACATAAAACAAAAACTTGCGTAAAAATGTGCCGTCTATTTTTTATACAATAAAAAAAAAAAAAGAGATATGTTCATTTGATTACTACTATTACCGAACTACAGTAGTTTAAAGTTTTCTATGATTAATTAACATAGAATTCACAAGATTCATGCATCTGGTAATCAAATACAGAGAATATTTGTATCCTCTTCCAAATATCTGGCCCATTTATTAGATGGACACGTGTTTAGTAGCCATAAAATAGCTGCTCATCTCTCTCTCTTAGTGCTCCAATCATATATATAATCATTGGTTGGATTTCTTGGTGTAGTGATTCAGTCTTTGGTGGGGATTATAGCTGATCCCAACCCACTGGAATATTTTTTGTAGAATAAGAGTCGTCGGCGGTTAGATAGAGAGAGGACAAAAGTGGTTGAGTTGGAGTTAGAAGGTCGTAAGTTGATTTATTAAGCAGAGGAGGGGAGGGGGCAATTTCATGTGCGGAAATCCCATGGGAACAGATGGAATGAATCGAACATGTACCGATGGGCTTTGGAGACCCACTTTTGGGTCCCACAAGGCCGATCCGATCCATTCATTCATCTCAAAATCAAATTCCGAGGGGCCCAAGCGGAGATCAAGTCGATCGGACGTCCCTAAGTGCTCGATCCAAAATCACCCCATTTCGTTTAAAATTTGATTTTGAGATGAATGAACGGCTCAGATCGGCCATGTGGGACCCAAAAGTGGGTCCCCGAAACCCTTCGGTACATGGTCGGTTCATGCCCATCTGTGCAAGTAGAAGGTCTCTTTCATGTGTGGTGTCCATTATCGTAGGCCAACCAACGACCTTTGTGTAGAGAGCCCATTCGACCACCCAACCTCGTATTATAAACATGTATTTTTTTTTATTATAGTATTATATTTGAGAATATTCGGTTTACACGCATCTCAATTAAGTAATTTTTACACTCAATTCTATTGTTACTTTGCGGGAAATCCGATTTAAACCATATGAACTAGCTGTATGAGTGGATAGCTTGAATTTGATTTCTAAAGAGGGAGTAAATACCTAAATTTCAAATCTTGACCACCAAATTAATCAACTAATTTATATATATATATACACGCGTATTGTGATATATCTGCTATGGTATATTTATTTGTTTCACGGGTTCTTTCTAGTGCTAGCTGGTGATAAGTTGACAAGAGTTACTGCTGTGAGCAATAATAATTGACAAAAGGAAAGGTGGGCAGCAGATGGGGAGCATTGGTTGGAGGTGATTTTGTTGAGTTTGACAATTGTCAAATTTGACAGCAAGAACGACATCGTCATAACTTAGCAATGAATTTGGCACAAGGATGTCAACTTTATTTTATCCGCAAAAAAAAAAAAAGGAAAATTAGTAAGTGCCTCATTTTATGGTTCTTTGTTCTTTTTTTAAAAAAGCTCAAATGCCCGAACCAACTTACGTGCACCTCAACAAATTCAATTGTATGATACCTACTCATAACAATTTCATAATTTCTAAACATTTAAGAGTTGAGAGACACCAATTAATAATCAAACTACTAATGAGAATATAATAAATTAGAATCAAATTGCAATCCCAATGGGAATACACAAACAATTCTTTTAGAAGCCAAGATATAGTAATAATTGATAAAAAAAAAAAAAGGTATACAAATAACTAACACACTCATTCATACCCCCTGCCAATTAAAAAAATTAGATTCGCAATACTGACCACACAATTAAAGGCAAAACGCATGCCTTAATTTGAGACCACTCCTGTGTCAACCCTCATGCTTTCCAACACCGAAAAGCATTATTCCCAGATGTAGTTGTCAAAGTAGAAGAATAAGAAACACCAACCATATTGCTTTGGGAATCATCAACCTATAACCACAGAGAACCAATACACTCCATGCTTTCTGCTGCTTACAACACAAGGATAAACCCAATTCCACCATTTACCCAGAAAATGACAGGCTAATGACAATTCGATATTAACCAAAGGATGAGATCACAAGAATTTTGGTGGGACCAGTTTCAATGGCAACTTTGAACTGCGAAAACTATGCTTGGGTTTGTAGCAGAGAGAGATATTTTGCTTCTTACGACAGCTAACGTGGCCATGGCTCTTCTAAAAGCTCTATTTTTTTAGCAATTCATCTTTCAACAACTTGGAACCATCGCGACATGAAGTTACAATTGAGGAGATAATTCTTCTTTGTTGATCTTTGTACTCCATTGCTAGCTTTACATCCCAACTGGCACTTTTTGAGTTTAAGACAATAGAATTTCCTTAATCAAGACCTGAAATAATATTATTGGCTTAACCACAAAGAGTCCATTGCGAATGTCAGGTATTTTTTTACCTGTTGTCAGGATTAGTCTCGCCGAGGGTTTCCAACATGTCTTCAAAGGTAGAGCGAATGTCTTCTAGAATTTCCATCTCAGCTTCCAGGTTCTCCTGCATTCATAGACATCTCATATATGAGAATTCTAACTCAGCTGAGAAAAATAGAACAAAATAAAAATTACACAACAAATTCTCGCCAACACAATCTGAATGGATATTGCCTGTTTGATTACTGAATAATGGAAAAAGCACTCGTCAAGCATGCAAAAGAAGAACTCCAGACCAGACAAGGAGAGATGAGATTTGCATAAACGGGAAACAGTAGAAAAGAATTACATTGGTATTAGTTTCTATAGGAGACCGAGCTAATCGAAAATGATCCAATAAAGGAGGCGGCAAGCCATAATGAAAGATGTCATGGTTCTTTGAGAACCAAGTACCCCGCACCATGTGATTGGTCCAATTAGACACAGGGCAGCAATCCTCAGAACAATCTTCTATGTTAGCACCTATATCTGCATTTGAGGAAGAAAAAGAAAGACAATACTAAAATTTATTAGTTCATAAGAACTCATACAAGGTTTTGGACTTGAACACAATATTCAGTTCCTCTCCTCTTATAATCTGTTCTAAACAGGTTGTAGAAGACAATTCTTCCATTAAAAATGAGTTAAATTATGCAGGAGTCGTATTATAGTGGAAAATTATGCAGAGCCCCAGAGGTTCACTTAGGTTGCATAGCAATTTGAAGTTGTAATGAGTTTGAAATTTGAACTATTGGACTTATTTCTGGAAGCATATCACAATTTGAAGCACTTGACAAGCAAAGAACGGTGCAGTAAAATACAACCAAGTTGAAACACTTGCGTCCAAATTGTCAAACAAAAAAGTATCGCTGAAGCAAATAGTGGATTCTTCTGTCCTTTCGTTCAGTGGTTGCTGATTGTAACTGTTTGGTCGTAGCCTTTACAGGTCTAGTCATGAAGTCAGCAAAGGATGCGACTCTCTGGTGACAACTCAGAGCACAAATGCCTGTGGTTGGACCTGCATGCAGTGGTCTAGTGCTGAAAATAGATGCAAGTGATCAGAAAGTAAAATCAGGGTAACCACGGGAGGCTATAGTTCAAGATGTCCACGACCGCATTAGACTCTCTGAATTTATCAATATATGACACAAACTTACCCAGCTTGAAACCAAAAATCAAGATTAACTAACACTTCACTCTTGCAAAGATGCATTTGTAAAAAGCACAGAGAGCAAGAAAATTACCAAGAGAGATGACATCATAAGGGTTCTCTCCTTGTGGTAAGAAACCATAGAATGTGACTAGATGAGAACTAGAGAACTTCCCATAGCTAAGAAAGCATTGTTCTCCTGCATTACATGGTCTCGATAGAGGAAATTTCAACGAATTTGTAGCAGAATCTACTTTACCATAGTGCAATATGTGTGGACAAAGCTGTAAGGACAATTAAACAGAGAAAACAAGATGTCACAGCAGGATCCGGAAAAGATCACAAAAATGGCAAGAACAATAAGTACTTGCTGAGAGGAACAAGCGAAATGGAGTACACTTATCATCAACCATTCAGTGAGCTCAAAATTGGCAGATAACACTACAATAACCCCTGGCCTCACATACTCCCTCCCTCCCTCCCTACATTCACAGCAGGGTCCGGGAGAGATCACCAAGATGGCAAGAACAATAAGTACTTGCTGATAGGAACAACCAAAACGGAGTACACTTATAACCAGCCATTCAGTGAGCTCAAACTTGACAGATAACACTACAATAACCCAGCCTCAGCATACTCCCTCCCTCCCTCACTCCCTCTCTGTGCGTGTTTGAAAAAAAGGAACAAAAGGACCCCTCATCAAAAACACATTTGCGGATGGTCAAGATCAACTGTGTTCTTAGAATGCGAGGAGCTTTCTAAGAAACAAACTCAAAGCATTTGTCCAGTCGGATATGTGTGTTTTTAACTTTGTTTACAGGCACAATAATTATAAAACCATAACATCATCTGGTCTGCTACCCACTTCATGAACATTGACCACTTTAAATTCAGCAGTCACTACATTTCAGAGCCCTCAATATTTTCCTTACACAGCATAAATAAATTGAGTGGCAGAAAAACAAAAGAAAGGTGAAAATGGAGACATACAGAATGATTGAGAAAGCCTGCAATAGGTACCAAGCATGTTTGTAGCTTTCCATCAGTGAACATCACTTTCATGCCATTAGAGTACCAGAGCTCACAAGCCCACAAGAACTGATCCCAAGTATAGAGCTCTGTGGGAAATATATCAGGATGATCATTGCATAGTGCAGGAAATAACTCGTCGTACTGGGTGCGCAAGTGCTGCAACATGATAAATGCACACAATTTATCCATACCTATAATTCTGACCAATTCTAACCGGTTTGAGGTTAAAATAAATATCAATGACAATGCTCATCTCATAGAATAATCTGTGTAAGAATGATATTTTCGTTTCTTGACATGACTAGGAAACAAAAACTGCAAATCGATGGACCAAACCCCCCAAACAACAAAAAGCAACAAGGGGATTTAAAACAAGATTCTTAGGAGCTCTTGAACATAAAATAACCCCATTTCCACAAAACAGGGACCGAGGGATGGCATGGCTATATTTCAGTCATCCAAATGTCATGCAAAGAATCTAACAAGGAACCAACCACTCTAACACAAGTAATATAACATGGAGAGCAAAAAACAACATGCATATAATCTTTTCCCACAACCCCGTTATCAGTTGAAAGAAATGGATGCTAAATGTCACGTTAGTTGAATATTTATTAACAGTCACATAAAAGGCTTAATAACCTCTTTAGCCTGCACTGTCTCTTCTAATAATAATGTGCCCTCTAAAGCCATGATTGCATTAACTCCAAAGCTCAACCCTGTAGCATGCACACGATCAAATTAATCAGACCAGAGAGAAAATTATAAGCACACAAAAGGATACCCCATTCCGCTGTCAATATATATCTAGTGTTTTGGCGTTTCTATTATTTTACATTGCCTAAGAGTAGTTTAGCCAGATGCTAATTATTGTTTATTAGCCTTTTTCTATTTAGTCTAGTTTAGCTTGTACTCATTGTAATCTCTTTTGGTGATGCAATACAACGTACGTTTTCTCTCCTCTTTGCAAAGTATCATCCGCAATGCGAAAGAACATCCAAATGACGTATGATTTCAGTAAACTCTTGATATTTGTATGCTATACTTATAAAATGTAACTAGTCAATATAAACATCAAGCTATTGACAGAAGAAAGTGCAATAGGCAATCTTACATCATAAGTTTTCGGTACCGACTGTCATACACAGCCACATACCCTAATTGTATAGGTAGAGATTTTCACACTGCCACCCTTTTTTGCCTTTATTCATGTCAATTTACACTGTTACCCTTTCATAAGTTCACTTTTCCACGCATTAAGGGGCAACATATTAAATTCACATCAATAAAGACGGAAAAAAAGAGTGTGGATGCTAAAAAAAAAGGTGTTAAAATCAATTTCCTATCATATAAGCAACTAGGTAGATAAGAAAATGAAGGCACCAATTGACAATGAGTGAAGAGGCCGCTCAGGCTCAAATGTTTTGGAGGTCATAACTAACGAATGAGGGACAAGCTCTGATACATGTGAACTAGTAAACACAGGATTGATAAACACAGGAACAAGATACATAATATCTCCGATACTATGTTAAAGCACCCAATCAGAAACCAACTGGCAACGAGCGAGAGGCCGGCCAGGCTCATGTACTGGTTTTGGAGTTAATAATTAATCAATGGGGGACAAGCTCTTACTAATACAAAGGGGCCTTGTACACATACAGGTTTGTCAAAAAGCTCTAGAAAGTCAGAGAATGGAATGAGAGAGGTATTAAATCCCTCACCTCCCAGAAAGATAACCACATAAAATTAGGTGCAATAGGAAAAATACAAACCTGTATTAAATACTTCAGGCAAAGCATCAAAGTATAATTTAAATTTTGAATCAGGATTGTGCTTCTCCTTCATGCTCCACAGTAGCATCATTGTCTCCAAAGAAATACCATCAATCTTTTCCAAGATGGGGAACTACAATAAAAAAAGCTAATAAATTAACCAAGGTGTTTTGATAGTTCAACTCTTCAGCTACACCCTAAAATACATAACCAAGGTGGCACAATTAAGGATGCTTGTAGGTACTGCAAGCAAGAACGAATGTCCGATGTAAACCAAAGAATTCACAGGAGCTAACATATGACTATAGGATTACAAAAAAAAAAAAATAGGAGTATCAAGAAAGCAAAAGAGATAAATCAAAATTACGCCAGTGTGTATCTTAAAATAAGAACGGAAGTTCAACTTTGACTTTATCAAGACCGTGAATTTTCAAAGGATTTTATTACCTCAAACCTGAAGGGATTACAGCAACGCAAGTCTATTATATGAAACTGAATAAAAAGCTGTCTTGATGTACTGAAAAACTAACAGCCAACGTCATAGACCGGGGTCAGTGCCTTCCAAAAAAAATACGCCGGGGTCAGTGGTTTCCCAAAGAGAGGTATGATAAGTAGACCCCAGACTCAAGAGACAGCTAAAAGAATAGATAAAGCAGTCCAGCTAAGAGAGAGAGCAGGAAGTACAAACCCTAACATAGGTACCTCGGTGGGAAGATGATATCCAGAGACCTCTTCCCTTTCTGATATATCTGGATTTTTGGGAATTTTATTAGGATCTGTTAGGCAATGATGCCAATATTGCAATTTGTCTTAACCTCTGAGACTCCGTACATGAGCTTAATGGCATAAAGCATAAGCCCTCCATTGATAAGATTTGCCCAAGGCAGTCGTAAGCTTGAGTATACAGTACCAAAGGAAAAAACTTTCCTCTCTAGCCTATTATAGGATTTCTGGCCTCCAAGGTTAGCGGTTCTAGTGGGCATGATCTATCACATGATTCACATCTTGTAATAGGCCACAGATTTAAATCCACAACATGAATCCCATGGTGGATCCCAGAGTTCAGTTTTCTAAGAGATATTTTATTCTTGTGTACTACAAGGATAACATCGCAAAAACTCTCTAATCAGTCTAATGTCTTAGGTGATATCATGATCTGCACAATAAAGACGCTTTGTATATCTTTACAACCTTGTCAAGTATTGTGTGTGATCCTGTGTCCTTAATATGAAAGTTAATAGATCTTTGGTGGAAAGCTAAAGTAAATATCATTTCACAAAAACAAACTTATCGTCTTCTTTAAGAAATTGCATTTGATTCCATGAGTTCCAAAAGCTGTCAACTTAGTCAGCTTTTGTAAGCCGGAAACCTCCCAACATAGAAACTTTGGAAACCCCAAGGAGTCCAATCCTTAATCAGCTGCGTCAATTGGTCAACAAATCTTCCAGGGATTTACCATCTTGTCTATCTTACAATCACTTTTGATGTGCAAGGTCTACTTTCCTTCCCGAAGAAAACTAAAAATCCAACTTATCTTTTTCATTATACTCTGTCACAAAATCCTCCATTTGTTTAACACTGTTGAGCAGTTAAAGACTGAACAGATAGACAAAACTGATAAGATAAACTTTGGAACTACTGATATTAGGTTAGGATGTGATGAATCATACCATGTCAGATTCACATACAAGCTCCTCCGAAATGATGGCAGACACAGGGATCTCCAGAGCATTGTCTCCAACTTTCAGATCTTTTGTTGCTATGGCTCCCCTTCCAGCCCCCTCAAAGTCTATTCAATCAATAATGCAATGGATTCAAATGAAAGCTCATAACGAGCAGTAGCTTTCACTCTATGTGACTTGGTGATTAGAGAAAGAAAGCAAATTTTGCACTGACATGTTTCCTCAAGATGCTTGACAAGTACAGGTAGCAGTATACCAAAGACTTACAACTTACAAGCTACCTCCAATGTCGTTCGAACACCTTTGCTCTTGCCCCACAGTAACAGCGATCTCTCCTTGTCACAGCTGTAGTTCGTCACAATTCTACTCTCCGGTCTAATCTTGTCCCCGAGTTCTTGAATCATGTTAACACTCGAATCCCGTAAATCATGCAGAATACCACTTATCGTATGATAACCACTAGAGAGGGCTTTATTAATGAATGACAGAATTGAATGCAAAGCCTCCAGCTCAATTCTGGGATTGTAAAGATGCACAGAATTTACATCAACTCCAGAAAAGTAAAGTTCCACCTGTGCCACGAAAAGGTGGAGTTTTTATTTTTATTTTTTTGCATTAGTAACTCACATAGAGAAATCTAGGCATATTGGCCATAATACTGGCCCAGCCGAATTCAATTGTCAGAAGAAGTTAAAACCAGGCATGTTTTTGGATAAGTAGTATGATTCCTTCCACAAATAATGGGAGAAATATGTTGACCTTTGAGCTATGAAGCACCGACAGGCGACACTCCTAGAGGCCAGCAAAATACGTATGGGACATGCCAAGTGGCGTATTCCTTAAATTTAATTAACTTTTTTAGGGGGGCACGGTGGGGACACGTATGGGGAAACAGCAGGGGTTAAATATGCAAATTTTTATAAATGTGTATTACTTCATATACTTTGGGTTAAAAGTGTAATATGATATACACATGATGCTTGACTGCTTGTTAACATATATTGATGCTTCATGCTCATACATATAACTATTTCCACTGCTATAAAATAAACATTGTTTAATATTATAATTTATTTGCTTCCCCTGCCGTGTTCGTGTCCACAGTTTTTTAGAAATCCTGTGTCCTGTGTTTGTGTCCGTGTCCGTATCCGTGCTAGATAGCCCTCTTTTTTTTTTTTTTAACTGCAAAGAGTAAGTAACAATAGATATCCATGCAGATATCTACATTTTAAACACCATAATATGGAGGATCAGTTTACCTCATCCGAGCACATGATTCTTGCTCTTTGAAGCAGTATATCCATAGTTTTATTTGTCCAATCAGGACCACTGTGGTTCTCCAAAACTACTTTTCCTTGGAGATTAAACCCTTTAGATTCCAGTATTTTCTGTTAAATGAAAGTGACAAGAAAAAATCATTCCAAAGGTAAAGGCATACTGATCTTTCAGGAAGAAAGTTATGTCCTTTGAGGGGCATTAAGGAGATCCAGAGCTTGTAGAACCACTTACCTTCTTTTTCTCAAAAAGAGGGTCATCTTCAGAGAGCTTAAGGACTAACAAATGCTGATCATTCTCGGTTGCTTTAATAGATAAATGCAACTGCAAAATGAGTAGGCATTTCTTCAGCATATAGGAGTAGTTCGTAAAAGAACTAAATAAGAATTTCACACATAATCACCAACAGCAAGTGAAAGACACACACATGATCAACATTTCTTCAGCATATAGGAGCAAATTCGGAACTTTACAATACCTGTTTCGTTTGTGTAAACATTAGTTCTGAAATGCCTACCTAAAGCCAATGATAATAAAATGTCAACAGAGCACTAACGAATAGAGCTCCCAAATATCTGTTTCCAAATTGGTTTTGCAGAAATTATCCGACGAGAATAAGAATGACACGGCTAAAATACGGGTACAAATAAAGCCCAATTTTCCACCTTGACAGAGCGGTTCTCTGACTTTTACTTTCACAATTAAATTTTTCATTTTCGAACTCAAAAGCAATAATCATGAAAGAATGAGGTCAAATTGCTCTATTTTCTGGTTAACAGTTTACAGCAAAAGTAAGCAAAACCTGATGCAAACTCAAAACCCAAAAAAAAAAAGTTTGAACCTTCCAAAGTATTCAACACATGGCCACATGGGAACTTCATAAAAAGACTGGAGCTATTTCTAATCAATTGGGCAATATTACACATCCTATTAAACAGTTCCAAGAACATAAAGCAGTTTTTGCATGTGTTGATAATGTGAAAATGGCACCATCAGCCCTAAAATGAAAAATTCCAACTACCCATCATCAAACGAGAGTAAAATCAACTACAACAAGGTCTCACATATATCACTGTTATCTGAAATTCATATTTGCAGAACAAAAATACATACATACAGTGATAAATAAAGAAATACATGCACATTTCTACTACCAAAAAGAGACTGATGGGAAGAAGGAGAAGCAAAATAGTAGAGCATGTAATATAAGTGAGACGAGGGTTCACCTTGCCATCCTCCATTGATGAAAAGGGCAAGAGAGAGAGGGAGAGCGGCGAGGGGAAGTATATGCTCGAGGGCAAGAGAATACTGTAGCAGTATACGGGCACGGACTCAGGGTTCCCGCCACCCGCCCCTAATAAGGGGGTGATTCACTGATTTTACTTTGGGAAGACTTTACTAGTCTAGTTATTCTTAATTATTACCCTTTTAAGGTATCATTCAAAATTGAATAATGAAAAATTGTCACATTACTTTTTGATTATTCATTTAGAGAATGGTTAAACTTAACAATGTAGAGGTTCACAATGGAATAATTAAAATTGAGTATTATATCACCTTTTCAAATTAAAAAAAAACTAAATTATTTAAAAAACTGTTTTTCTTTTCAAAAGATTTTTAAAAAATAGTTTTTGAAAAAATAACAGTTTTGTAGAAAGAAAAAAAATCGAAAAAACCGTTTTTGAAAAAAATAATAATTTCCAAAATAATAGTTTTTGAAAAACACAGTTTAAAAAAATAGTTTTCGAAAAAAAAATTCAATTTAGAGTTTTTTTAAATAACTTTTTGCAAACATTGTTGAAAATGGGAGAGAGAAAATAGAGAGAAGGTTTTGTGTAATGATGGATGATGTACTTAATTGAGGAGATGTGTGGTCCATTAAATTTTATTATTGTGGAAGGGTTGCTAACTTAATTTGAGTATATGTCAAATTTTGATTATTGGTTAAGATGTTGCTAACTTTATTTATTTCATTGTGAGCACTTTTTTATGCCACGCATTACTAATTTCAACAATATTTTGGTTTTGAGTATGCCATTGGGGCCGTTCAAAAAGAAAGAGTGTCATTGTGGATAACCTTAAGCCATCTAAAATCTTGACTTAAAAGCAAAATTTGAACCAAAAAATTAAGAATTCATCTCCAATGCATGACCGAAATCTCTCCCCATTTTGAATTTTATCCATTTCTTTGTCCAAATTGGGGATAACCCAAATTCATACCCATTTTTTAGAAAAAGAGAGGCCTACCTGTTCTTAGGGTTGGCAGAGCTTCAATCAATCGATGCTAGAGCTTTGATCGATTGGTATTTGGCGATTCGAGAGAGGGGGGGTATCCGCTCTTGACGATTACAAAGAAAACCCAGTTCTCACCGGAGTTAGGGTATAGCTTCGTCAGAGCTATGTTCTTCGATTCTCCTCTCTTTTATTTACATGATTGCCATTGGGTGTTTGAAAAATGATATATTTGGGCACAATTTTGATTTTGTGCTTGGAGATGCCTATACCCAAAATGAGTTTTTACTCAAATTTTGACTCAAATGGGTTTAAATAAAAGAGTTAGGACTGGAGATGCTCTTAGTTAGCCTAAGGTGCTATTTGATAAAATTAAAAACTGAAACTAAAAGTTGAAAATTTAAGTATTGAAAGCTGAATGTTGAAATTTTTTTTAAGATAAATGAATTTAGCTCTAATTATTTGTGATTGTTATCTAGTTTTATTAATAGATCGATGTCATGTGATTGTAGTCGTGGTGTCGAGAAGTGGTGGTGGAGAGGGGGGGATGGTGGCAGTGGTGATGACGAAGGCGGTGGTGATGGTGGCGGTAGTTGGTTGTCTGACGATGATAGTTGTAACAAAGGTAGTGTGGTAGAAGGATTGAGTATATTGTACCACCATCACTTTGATTCACTATATCTACTGCCACAAAAAACACAATGGTCATTTGCCCACTTACACCATCATCACTTTATAACCACTACCTTACCCCACCGTGCCGCCTCCACCACCACTACCACCTCTACCGTCATATATCATTTCACCACCACCACTATCACTTGACAACCATGACTATCGCGCCTCCACTACCACCACCATTTGACCACCACGGTACTACAACCCATCGTGTATATGAGCACAGAGTCATGTCTAAGGACTTCATAGAGGTTTTCAGTGGCGGCTCTAGGATTTTAAACAAGGGTGTTCAGAAATCTCAACTATCGTTAAAAAACCTCATTTGTATATATATAAAAATTAATCTTTTAATATCAATATGCCACCTAAAAAAAACAATGGATATACTCCCTCCGAAGAGATGTATCATTTTAAATTTTTCACACCAAATTAAAGAACTAATTTAGATCGTTAATTTGATGCGAATAAATTTAAAAATTATGAATGGAAGTACTTGAAATTGCATATTATGTTGTGGACTATCTCTTTGGGACGGAGGGAGTAGGATACTAAAATGGCCTTCGACGAGTTTTCCTATTTTGAAACCGTTGCATATTAGCCTCATTATCAACCGTATCAAATATATCATTCTCAGTATAAATACCCAAGCAATCATTCATCCACTGATATCTCATTCGATTGCGCAGATTGCTCTTTACTGCATTGGATTGATTTGAAGACTGATTTTTTGAGTAGGGTGTTCAAATATTTTTGAATTGGGTGTTCAAGAAAGGACTGATCGAAAATTAAGTTTAAAATATTACATATATTCTAGGAAACAAAAATAAAAATTGGGTGGTCAAATGAACACCTAGGCTCTAGTGTGGAGCTGCCAATGGAGGTTTTTCTTTGTTCCCTTGTATAAATTCCAATTTGTAGATTCAACACACATTTTTCACCCAAAAAAACAAAAAAGAAAAAGGCAAAGTTGCATATAGGCACGCAGTCATGTATAAGGACTTCACGGGTCTTACCTCATACTCTTGTATGAACTCTGAATTTTAGGTTGAACACACCTTTTCCACCCAAAATAAACAAAAAAAAGAAGGCTAAATTACGCATGTATTACTATCAAAAAGTTAGTCAACTCAATTGCTAACTAATGGAGAGGAAGAATTGTAATCGAAGTTAATCCCAACCTCAATATTGGGGATATTGTAATTTCTAGAACGTCGAGGGTCCTGATGTTATCGGGACAAACCTGGCGTAATTTATCCAAAAAATTAACTTACGGACTTTTGTTCTTTAGCCACATTTGCTGCACAAACTCATGAGAGGCTGCGGGCTCAGTTATTTCAGTTACTATTTTCTGGGTGGAATATTCCAACATTTGACATGACTCTGTAACGCCCCATGTAGATCACTAGCCAGTATCTTGATTTGATCCACAAGCCACACCACTTGACCCAAAATGCTTAAGCTAAAGTGATAAGCCCCAAATGTTGTTTATATGCGGGCTTATCTCGCTCGTTGTGATCACACACACGTGCATTTTGTGCCTTTATACGATTGATTTTGCGCGAGTTGTGTTTTTGATGAGTTTCAGAAAATCGGAGCTAAAAGGTGTGTCCAAAGCTCCAAATAATCTCCGGTTGTATCCGGAAGTACCTAAGGTCCCGCAATGCCGTGGAGGACAATCGCCAAAGCTTAGAAGTCGATTCAAGAAGCTTTGGAAGGTTCAAGGAAGGCCCAGAACAAAAGAACAAGAAATTTGGAGTTATGAGCCTCGAGAAAATCTGACCAACTAATAGAAAAAGGCTCATTACTTTCAAGATATAAAGGTTATGAATATGAGGTTAATTGGGTTAGAAATTAGACTCATAGAGCTTTCCAACGGTTCAAGAATCGCCTCATTCCGAGTTCGGACGAAGCCGGGGCGTGCCCACGAAGTTGGGTCAAAAATCTGCCCGAACAGACACTTCTGGATCGATCCAGAGTTAATGTGGATCGATCCACATATTTGAAAACTTCTCCAGACTTATCTGGATCGATCCATGATGAAGTTGGATCGATCCAAACTCAATTATGGCGATTTTTGATAGATTTTAGGTTGCTTTAATATCTTCCATTTATGGAAACTTTCCACTTATAGTATGTTTTTGGGATAATTAGCCAATGTAAAGGGCTTTTAGTATAAATACCCTCCTCCCTCCTCTCTCTTTCTTCTTCCTCCTTAGTCTAGTTTTTGCTCCTCCATTGGACGATTTTTAAGCTCTCTCTCTCTAGTTTTTCTCAAGTAAGTCTTCATTTTCCTTTAATTTCTTGTTGTTTAATGTTGTAGTTACTCGTTGGATCTCTATATAAATCAAGTTTGTTTACGTTTTTATCGGTTAATTCGTTTTCTTGTTTGTCTAGCTATTTCCTTTGAAAACTTTTGTTCTTATTAGTTGTTTGATTAATTCTCAAGTGTTAATGTTGTAGGCAAACCTAGGATTAATCATAAAAATCAGTTTTTAGAGTTATTAAACATGTTTTTAGTTTTCTTCCAATTCATAGGCTTAATTTCTAGCATAATGTGCGAGTAGTTTTAATAGGCTTAGTCATGGGGTGATTAACACTCCATGACTTGGGTTTAATCCGTCCATCTCGTGTATAAGGCATACATCGCTTGTTTACCGAAAATTTGGGGTTTCACTTTTTATGTACCAAAGAGTGGGTTTGTTAATCATTTTGATCACCCGTAGCCAAGAGCTTGACTACTTGGCACGTGTGATGCTTTGGACGATGTCAACCCATCCGTTTGCAAAATGTACCGGAACCCCCTAATCTTTGGTAAACACATTTTCTTGTAAAAGGTTTTAAAATCTAAATCTTCCGTTCGGGGGCATTTAACGATGCCTCGAGCCGGTTATCAAGAGAGGATGGATTAACCCGAGTCATGGTAGTTAACTACCCCTAGACTTCGCCTTAGCTTGTATTAGTCTTTTTAACTCCGAGTCGTTCTCGAAGTCGAGAGAATTCCACCAAACAAACTCTAAAAGCCAAGTTTGCCGCTTTAAGGCTAAAAACCTACACTTGCAAGACAACTCTCACGCCGGGTGCATTTGGTCTATGTGGATTCGACCCGGTCTTACCGGTTATTATGCTATGCGATACCTAGCCCTACGCTTGGGGCAACACCATCTACGATACAATTGTAGACACCCCGATTTTGACTCGAGAAACTTGTCAAGCATCCCCGATGATGAAAATGCCGATAAGAGCACGTGAAGCTTGATTGTGAACTTGGAAACCTCTCCTAAACCTCTCCAAAATAAACCCAAGCCTACACCACCTTCTAGTACATTCAAAACCCTCTTTATCGATATATAATTTGTCCCAATCCGTTTTGAAATGAGGGAGATATGCACGTTTTACCAAAATAATTCATTTTTCCGACCTTCTGAGGGTAAAATGGTCACATATTTTGATGTACAAATTATATTTGGTTCAAACCACTTGGGTTAGAAAGTAGACTTTTCAAGCTTTCCAACGCTTCAAACCATGCACAAAACGGAGTTCGGTAGCACTCGGAATGGCCCCGCGAAGTTTGGAATTTTGTGCTGTCTCGCCATCCAGGCGCCTGGATTCCCCTATTCCAGGCGCCCGGACTCAATCCAGGCGCCTGGATTGCCTTAATGCAGGCGCCTGGACTCACTCCAGGTACTTGCTGCCCAAGTTCAAGTGAGTGGGGAGGAGCGTCTTGGGGGATTCTTTGGGGATTTTCTGCAGAAAAATAGTGGAGGGAATATAGAGTACCCTATTGCCCCCTAACCTTGACCCCTAAGCCAACTTAATGGCCCTTTTTGAACCCTCCTTTGCCTATATAAAGCCCCTCATCTCTCTCATTGAGGAGGATCAGCTCTCACCTCTCTCCCCTACTGTTATTCTGCCCAAATATTTCCAGAAACTCATCCCCAAACTGATCCCTCCATTTTCAACCATCAAAACTCAATTTTCTCCCATTCTAACTCCAAAAACTCACTTGATTCTACCCATTTTTCATCATCCACAATCAAATCCCCAATCAAACCACCTATAATCAGTTTGATACACTTCCAATAACCCAAAATCCAGCCCATTCAACTACCAAACATTGTCCAAAAATCAAACTCAAGTTCATCAATCAAAGCTTTTCAAGGTAGTTTTTCTACCAATGTGCTCAAGTAGGCCCTGAGGGGGACTCAATCAAGCTCTCTTTGGTCATCTATACCAGTGGGGGGTTTGAGAGAGGGTCGAAAATCATCAAAGGAGAAAAACCAGTTTGTGCATCAGAGCCCAATCCAGGCGCCTGGATCATCACCTTCCAGGCGCCTGGATCATCACCTTCCAGGCGCCTGGATCCCCTTTTCCATTATCATGTTTTCTGTTTTCTTTCATATTCTGATTAACTTTGGTTCATCATTTGCATGCCATGATCCTCATTTAATTACATTTCATGTTCTGATCCTCATTTAAAAGTCCATTTGAATAACATTTTCAAGATCTTCTAAACATTTAGTAGAGACCGGTAAATATGCCGGGCGTGTGGGGTGCTTTGAATTCCTTCCCCTCACGTAACCTAGCTTCCGGACCCGAGAAATCTCATTTTAAAGACCGGTAAAGTATTTTCCATTTCAAGGGCAAAAGAGTCATTTTTCAAATGGTTTCTCGGGTAAAGTCCTCAAATCCGGGTGGCGACTCCATTCAATCAATCAAAACCATTTTCCAAACAGCAACCGTTTTCGTGGGCTTGCCTCCGCGGGGTGTTCACAAGCTGGCGACTCTGCTGGGGAATTCTGGTTAATATATATTTTAATCTGATTACACTTACGTGTAATTTTGTTAAAATATGTATTAATTATCGAGAGCTAAACTTGAAAAATGTTTAAAGGATTTTGAAAATATTGTTTTTATGGACTTTTTGCATTGCACGTGCATGGTTACTAGCCCCGCTAGCGTGTGTCGGCAATCCCGCCCGGCTTGCCGGTGACGGGGAATCCCGAAATGCCCAGCACCCCCCGACCGTGATAAGTCACAATTGTCGTTATTACCATCGCCTTGCGGGATCCTTGGCGGTGGGAGACAGCTTTGGCTTTGAGTCCGGGGTACCCTTTCAAACCAAAACCAGCCTTTGCATATAGATAACCATAGAACCCCATGTTAGTTAACCAACCCATGTGTTAGGATTATGTGCTCCATCCTATTACGTGCTATGTGTTACCGTCTTTCCAAGCATGCCATACTGCATAAGTTAGGTTCCCGGCAGTTAGTAGAAGGTTGCCTCGGCCCGATGATGAGTCGTGCATCCCATATGCGCGTTGTTCTTACAAGTTAGCCTTTAGGACGACCGGACGTGGGAAAATCTGGATCATCAAATTCCTAACACTGATCTAAACGGGTTTAAGGGACCTTGGCCCGAGGAGGGTCAATCGCCCTTAGGCATCTGATCTTAGATCATTGTCGGAATTCATGTGAATCAGGATTTCCCAAATCCGACCATCCGATATTAAGGACTTATCACTTAAAAGAAAACTTGAGGATTGGGGCAATCTTCCAAAGCTGTCGAATTCAGTCTAGGAGACTTTAAGTCCATGGAGTTTGAGATACCTCCGGTGTTGGTCGTGCCCGAACGGCCACCCGTGATTCAAACTAGCCTTGAGATCATTTGTATCTGGATTGCAACATCCAAATTGCTTTGTCTCGGATGACCAGGAAAAGTGCTACGGCGTCAACATTTAGGCTTTAGGTTGAAACGCCGTACCTACCGAGTAATGGTTTACCCGGGGTGTTGGAAAATCTTCTGTGCAATGGTCTTAAGTGAGATTTGGATCCGGTAGACTAACCCTAGGTTGTACATGCAGTCTAGGAGACTTTAAATCCACGGAGTTTGAGATACCTCCGGTGTTTGCCGTGCCCGAACGGCTCCCCGTGTCTCGAGCTAGCCTTAAGTGCATTCGCATCCGGATTTCAACAACCTTATTGCTCTGTCTCGGATGGTCTATAAGGAGATTGGCTCTGATTCCACGACGATTGGAATTTAACCTGCCTATCACGACTTACCCGTGGTTGTTGTTTCAAACATCCGTGCAATGTCTTAAGTGAGACTGAGACCGGTAGTCTAGATCTTAGGACGACACGATGCGACGACACATGCATGACATTTTCTTCAATAAAACCAGGGGGCACAATCTGAGTTTGACTTTTTGCTTTACTGTCAGTCCTGAATCAAGAAAACCTTACCTGATTGGATCCGACCGCCCGGACAAAGATTATCTCAACCTTTATTGTCAGTGTCTGGAACGAGTATGTCGGCAGATCAGGAACAAGATCCCCCGAATGGGATAGAGCAACTGAGGAAGGAACTGCAAGATGAGAGGGTCCGGAATGACACTCGAATTGCCCAACTCATGATAAATATCCAAAGCCGGCTGCCTCCACCCCCACCTCAAATGCCCGAAGGTGGGCCCCAAAACCAAGAAATCCCTAATGATGACCGCCAAGAGCAACTTGCTGAAAACACTCAATTGGCTGAGATGCTAGCCAAGATTGCTAAGCTTGAGGAGTCAGTAGCCAAGAACGAGCAACGGACAACCACCGGATTTGATATGGATAAGCTCTGCCTTTTCCCGGGTGCCAAACTCCCTAAGAAATTCAAACATGTGAACTTTGAGAAGTTCGACGGTACCAGGGATCCAAGGGGACACATTCAGGCATACGTGAGCTCCCTTTCATTGCAAGATGTTGATGAGCCCACTATGGCCCAAATGTTCCATGAAACTCTCACAGGGCCAGCACTTCAATGGCTCTTGTCTCTTGACATCTCAAAAAGGCAAACTTGGGATGAAATGGCGGCTGCTTTCATAAAGCAGTATGAGTACAATGTACAGCTCAAGGTCACTACTCGTGAACTTGAAAGTATCAAGATGAAAGAGAAAGAGTCCTTTGCAGAATTTGTAAAAAGGTGGAGGACGAAGGCCGCACAAATGACTGATCGTCCCAGTGATAAGGACCAAATGAGGATCATAACCAAGAATCTACAACCCAACTTGGCCCAGTACATGGTGATGGCCCAGGCACATAACTTTGAGACCTACTTTGAGACAGGCCTGTCAATTGAGGAAGCAATACGGGACAGCATTCTTGAAAAAGATGGCCCCACTCCAAA
Source organism: Vaccinium vitis-idaea (assembly GCA_963854785.1). NCBI lineage: Eukaryota > Viridiplantae > Streptophyta > Magnoliopsida > Ericales > Ericaceae > Vaccinium > Vaccinium vitis-idaea. Next base: position 43,566,852 of record OY978217.1, on the reverse strand, counting down.
AACCAATAACAACAACTCCAGGGATAACAACAACCTGTATGCAAACACCTCATCCAGCTCCACAAAACAAGCAGCACCCATCAACAAAATCACAGTCCAAACCAACCGCTCTCAAAAACCACAAACAACCCTCTCACAGTTCACCACACCCCTATCCTTGATGTATGAAGAGCTCCACGAAGCCGGTCTTCTCAAACCACTCTCTCCAACTCCTCTACCTCAAAAACTCCCAGCCTATCACAACCCAAACGCCTTTTGTGCCTTCCATCAAGTGCCTGGTCATGCTACCGATGAGTGTCATCGCCTCCGCCACAAGATTCAAGATCTCATTGACAATGGGTCCATCTCTGCTCCAATAGTGAAGCCGAACACCTCGTCGAACCAGTAAACCATCGATGGTCATGCAATAATTCAATCTTCCACGAGTCTTGGAAGTCTTCAAGTGTTGAGTCAAGTGTTCACTTTTATTGGGTCAGTTTGTACTTCGAGTCTGTCGTGCTCTCGTGTCTGTGTGTTTTTCAAATTCAAGTCTGTAATATCTTGTTGTCATCAAGAAAAATAAAAAATTCAAAAATTAGAGTCAACTTTGTCGTCCTGAACTACGCACGACCTGATTCCTTGCAAAGGGATACGTAGGCAACCCTTCGCGGTTCGGTCGTAACTATCAAAAATCAATGTCATCCCCCTGTTGTGTTGAAATTGTCAATCATAAACTTGGATTTTTGTAATAATCCCTCAACTTGGAATTGTTTTCCACCATCATTTGAGAAACATGATAATCACTTCAAAACACGAGATGGATTTGGATTGAACTCTCGCCCCGTACAAGGAGGATTTTCAAGGGACCATTCCCCAGCGCCATCAAGAAGTAGTGCTTTGACACAGGAAAAGCCTGCTAGGCCGAAAACCCGCAAGGGCGGCCTAGGCAAAAATTAAGGCAAAAAGCTCGCTAGATCAAATTTCAAAATGAGATCTAGGCAAAAGTTAGAGAAAGCATGAATTCTCCCCATCAAGTTGCACAATTCAAAATGAAGAAAGGCATTCCTTGTTTGATCCCCCACATAAATATCCATTGCAAAGCCCTTTTGAGCCTGAATCAATTTCTTTGAAAAAGAACCCAGCTAGGCAGCTATCCCCCACACTGGGGTGAAACAAGAAATTTGAAAGTGTCAAACACATGATAGCCAGCATAATGAAAGTGCCAAGGATATAAGCGCGTGAAGATACAAGCATCACAAGAATGAAAGCACCAAACTTATAGGCTTGTCAAATACATGGGTGCAACAAGATGAAGAGCACTGAAGAAATTTGAAATGGAAAAATCTTGAAAGGAAGTGCTCATTTAAACCAAGAAGAGACACATGAAAGCACCCATCAAAAGCAAAAATGGCACAAAAAGTCTGAGATAGCTGCTAGCTCAAATAACCCTGAGGAAAATTGAGATGTTTTGAGCCTATAATCCTTCCTTTGTTAAACCCATAGCCTTGGCCCCATTATAACCTGAATGAAGTCCTTTCAGATTGGAAAGTGCAACTTGATAGTGAGAATTCAAGTCAAAAGGGAACAGTCTAATCTCCCTTGAAAAAGTCAAAGCATTGTGCAAACACTGGCGTCATGCAAAGCAAAAATCCAAACTGGGGCATATCAACGGGTCTTCATTAGCAGCCCTCTAAACTGGGGCATTTTGAAGGAAAATCAACGAGGCATCATCAACAATCTGGGGCATGAGTTCACGACAAGAAATCTTGTGTTTTATGGTAGATTTGAATGAATATCACTTGATGGAGTGAAACAATCACAAAATCAAAATCTAATTTTATCATGACAATTTCGACATCAATGGTGAAGCATGGTTGCCATCTTTCAAAAACTTTGGGTCAGCATAGTCTTCCATACCCTTCGAGTTGACATGTTCTTCCGTATCAACCTTTGCTCACTCGGGGCACCCCAATCAAGCCATTCACATAGTTGCTCATATCCGTCATGTCAACCTGGTCAATCAAATTCCCCAAGCCTTGTCTGTCACAATCCACCCCCTTGTCAAAAAGGTCGATCAAATTCCTTGGTCTTGTCTGTCTTATCAATGTCCATCCTTTTGTCAAAAAGGCCGATCAAATTCCTTGGCCTTGTCGGTCTGTCCACCCCCTTGTCAAAAAGGTCGATCAAATTCCTTGGCCTTGTCTGTCTTATCAATGTCCATCCTTTTGTCAAAAAGGCCGATCAAATTCCTTGGCCTTGTCGGTCTCATCAATGTCCATCCTTTTGTCCAAAAGGCCGATCAAATTCCTCGGCCTTGTAAAAATCCACCTCTTTGTCAAACAGTCAATCATGTAGTCTTAATCGTGTCTATCCTTGACTCGTGGAAACGATTTCAATGCATCAAAGAACCCGTGTTTGGGTACATGGTCAGTTGGTTGTCAAAACCATCAGCAGAGCCGAGAAAGAAAATCAGATTTGAGGATCATCATCTGTGGGGCATGTCAGCCTAATGCCTTTCTGGGGGAAGCATACACCCAAATCCAGGACTGGGGCATAGAAGCCTAAAAGCCTCAAACCAATCCAAAACCCAAGTTTTGCTAAGCTCCAACCCAAACCTTGGCCTCAAGGGAAAGACAGTAAAGCAAAAGAGCCACCCATTGAGCCTCTTACTTTTTAAAGAAGGAATGATGTCGTTGTTGTTGTCGAGTGTCGATGCACGAGTGCATGCAATCATCCTGAGGGACAAGTTTTAAATCAATCAATCGTCCTGAGGGACAGTTTTCAACCAATCATCCTGAGGGACAAGTTTTAAATCAATCAATCGTCCTGAGGGACAGTTTTCAACCAATCATCCTGAGGGACAAGTTTTAAATCAATCAATCGTCCTGAGGGACAGTTTTTAACCAATCATCCTGAGGGACACCTTTTTCAATCAATTTCAAGACCAGAAATGGTCACCTTTTTCAAAATTAATTTCAAAACCAGCATGGTCAAGTCATTTGGGATAATCATTGAAAAGCCGCCTAGCTGGTACATTCAATCAATCAATCATTTATTGTGTACATCAATCATGTCAAGTTGTTTGAGTATATTTGTTTAACCAGTTAGTGCATTTAATCAGTTGTTCTGAGAATTTGTTGTTGACGAACCATTGTGCCGCTAAAACCATCACATTTATGTGTTTGGTACAATAGCGTATTGATTGCCTCTTTGCTCAGTAAGCAATCACATTTCCTCGATTGTCTCGTTGCTCAGTAGACAATCATCTTATCATTGGTTATCTTGTTGCTCAAGGGATAGCCCCATTAAATTTAGCCTCCCCGTTGTTCAGAGGGTAGCTACACTCAATCACAATCACAATCACAATCATAATCACAATCATTTGCTTTTAGTGTTTCGACTCGCGAAGGCTTGTCGATTCACGTAAAATCATAATTCATTTGTTTGGCGTCTCACGACCCGGGAAGGCTCGTTGATTCGCATGATTTGATTGTTTGGCATTTCACGACCCGGGAAGGCTCGTTGATCTGCATTATCATGATCCATTTGTTTGGCGTTTCACTACCCGGGAAGGCTCGTTGATTCGCATGATTTGATTGTTTGGCATTTCACGACCCGGGAAGGCTCGTTGATTTGCATGATCCGTTTGTTTAGCGTTTCACGACCCAGGAAGGCTCGTTGATTCGCATATTTGTTTGGCATTTCATGACCCGGGAAGGCTCGTTGATTCGCATATTTGTTTGGCATTTCATGACCCGGGAAGGCTCGTCGATTTGCATGGTTTCAATCGTCCTGAGGGACAAAACTTTTTATATCAATCGTCCTGAGGGACAAAACTTTTTATATCAATCGTCCTGAGGGACAAAACTTTTTATATCAATCGTCCTGAGGGACAAAACTTTTTAAATCAATCGTCCTGACGGACAAAACTTTTTATATCAATCGTCCTGAGGGACAAAACTTTTTATATCAATCGTCCTGAGGGACAAAACTTTTTATATCAATCGTCCTGAGGGACAAAACTTTTTAAATCAATCGTCCTGAGGGACAACTTTTTATATCAATCGTCCTGAGGGACAAAACCTTTTAAATCAATCGTCCTGAGGGACAAAACTTTTTATGTCAATCGTCCTGAGGGACAAAACTTTTTAAATCAATCGTCCTGAGGGACCAAACTTTTAAATCAATCGTCCTAAAGGACCAAACTTTTTAAAATCAATCGTCCTGAGGGACAGGAAAACCCGTTGCATTTGTTTGCATATGCCCCCAAGAACTACGCTGGTCTGATCCCTACAATGGGGTACGTAGGCAGCCTGAGTGGCGCGACCATGATTTTAATGTTTTCCTTTGCAGCTTGAGAAAGGCTCAGGGAACGAATCGGGATGTCTCTATCTTAGATGTAACTCGTATCGAGCAATGATACGGAGTTCCATCCAAGAGGGGCAACTGTAGACACCCCGATTTTGACTCGAGAAACTTGTCAAGCATCCCCGATGATGAAAATGCCGATAAGAGCACGTGAAGCTTGATTGTGAACTTGGAAACCTCTCCTAAACCTCTCCAAAATAAACCCAAGCCTACACCACCTTCTAGTACATTCAAAACCCTCTTTATCGATATATAATTTGTCCCAATCCGTTTTGAAATGAGGGAGATATGCACGTTTTACCAAAATAATTCATTTTTCCGACCTTCTGAGGGTAAAATGGTCACATATTTTGATGTACAAATTATATTTGGTTCAAACCACTTGGGTTAGAAAGTAGACTTTTCAAGCTTTCCAACGCTTCAAACCATGCACAAAACGGAGTTCGGTAGCACTCGGAATGGCCCCGCGAAGTTTGGAATTTTGTGCTGTCTCGCCATCCAGGCGCCTGGATTCCCCTATTCCAGGCGCCCGGACTCAATCCAGGCGCCTGGATTGCCTTAATGCAGGCGCCTGGACTCACTCCAGGTACTTGCTGCCCAAGTTCAAGTGAGTGGGGAGGAGCGTCTTGGGGGATTCTTTGGGGATTTTCTGCAGAAAAATAGTGGAGGGAATATAGAGTACCCTATTGCCCCCTAACCTTGACCCCTAAGCCAACTTAATGGCCCTTTTTGAACCCTCCTTTGCCTATATAAAGCCCCTCATCTCTCTCATTGAGGAGGATCAGCTCTCACCTCTCTCCCCTACTGTTATTCTGCCCAAATATTTCCAGAAACTCATCCCCAAACTGATCCCTCCATTTTCAACCATCAAAACTCAATTTTCTCCCATTCTAACTCCAAAAACTCACTTGATTCTACCCATTTTTCATCATCCACAATCAAATCCCCAATCAAACCACCTATAATCAGTTTGATACACTTCCAATAACCCAAAATCCAGCCCATTCAACTACCAAACATTGTCCAAAAATCAAACTCAAGTTCATCAATCAAAGCTTTTCAAGGTAGTTTTTCTACCAATGTGCTCAAGTAGGCCCTGAGGGGGACTCAATCAAGCTCTCTTTGGTCATCTATACCAGTGGGGGGTTTGAGAGAGGGTCGAAAATCATCAAAGGAGAAAAACCAGTTTGTGCATCAGAGCCCAATCCAGGCGCCTGGATCATCACCTTCCAGGCGCCTGGATCATCACCTTCCAGGCGCCTGGATCCCCTTTTCCATTATCATGTTTTCTGTTTTCTTTCATATTCTGATTAACTTTGGTTCATCATTTGCATGCCATGATCCTCATTTAATTACATTTCATGTTCTGATCCTCATTTAAAAGTCCATTTGAATAACATTTTCAAGATCTTCTAAACATTTAGTAGAGACCGGTAAATATGCCGGGCGTGTGGGGTGCTTTGAATTCCTTCCCCTCACGTAACCTAGCTTCCGGACCCGAGAAATCTCATTTTAAAGACCGGTAAAGTATTTTCCATTTCAAGGGCAAAAGAGTCATTTTTCAAATTGTTTCTCGGGTAAAGTCCTCAAATCCGGGTGGCGACTCCATTCAATCAATCAAAACCATTTTCCAAACAGCAACCGTTTTCGTGGGCTTGCCTCCGCGGGGTGTTCACAACAATCCAAGGTCGCAAGCACCAAGGTACTAATAGTAACCCACATGGTTTGTTATATACCCAAGACAACTCATGTAAACAACCAATGTAGGACTAAACATCATCTGCCCCAAAACCTGGGGTATTACAATCTTTCCCCCTTTAGGGATGCAACGTCCTCATTGCATAGTCCCAGCAACCTCCCCTGGTGTCCGTGGTGGCAGAGCGCATCCTACCCACCACTTGGACTAGGGCGGAGCTCTGATACCATTTGTAACGCCTCATGCAGACCACTGGCCCAGTACCTTGATTTGATCCACAAGCCACACCACATGACCCAAAATGCTTAAGTCCAAGGTACTAGTAGTAGCCCACATGGTTTGTTATATGCCAAAGATCACTCAAGTAAACAACCAATGTGGGAAATTCGGGAGCATGACTAGCCGTGAACCAGGAGATAATTCTTGGAACACAAAGCCTAAACAAAATAATAGATATTTTTTTTATCACAACTCAAAATAATAAAACTGAATCCAGAATTATAAAATTTAAAATGCAAGCAAAACTCAACATTTTTGTAGCAAGAGAGCAATATCTCAAATTCTCCATACACTAAATTTATTAACAAAAATTTTAATTAAACAAAAGCGCGGAAGCTGATGACATGACTAAAAGAAAATAAAAATGCAAAGGCCCTAGAGGTCCAAACGATGGGTCCCGACACTGTCTCGGAGTCCACTATGATGCTCCAAAAATTTACCTGAAAATAATGTGGAATAAATCCGTCAGCTCACAGCTCAGTGAGTAGTTAAGCATGCTAAGGGTAAAAAGTACAACGTGGCATACGTTTAAACAAAAGATAATTGAGGCTGCAAGGAGATGGTTTCAAATAACAAAGGTTGGTGGCTCAGCAAGTGGTATCAAGGAGACGAATGTCTGATTAACGAATAACAAAATCAACAAGCGAATCACAAAAATAAGCATTTATACCAATCAACCTGTCCAAGAATACCAGAATGACGAACAACAATAATTAGGAATCTCAACCAAATTATGTGGGAACCATAATAATAACAACCATTGCCAAAAGCCAATTATTTTCTCAGGGCTTAACCCGTTGGATCCAACACCGTACATAGAGTCACCTCAGGATGGCGCCTGAGTCTTTTCCCTAAGCCGATCCGGAGTAGGGTCACAAGGTATTTCACAAGTCTTTTCCCTATCCGTTGAACACTAGAGTCACAGGGTATTTTACCAGTCTTTTCCCTAGTGGCCAAAGTCACCATAGGATGGCACCTGGGTCTTTTCCTTGGACTTTCACAAATATAATACATGGTCCCAATCAAATAAGAACAACATTCCGGAGATATCACAGAATCAACGAATAGACAAGAAGAAAAATTAATATCAACCAATCAATTGCAAGTATTTCAATTAACCTTGTATGCCAAAGGGTACGTCAATCATCAATAAATGTTCCATGAATAAGATAACATTTATCCATCGCAACGAATAAAAGAATCTGTCAAGAATTGATAGGCGCAAGAGGAATCCAAATGAAGGGATCACATGCTTAACCACTCACCTTGACCGGAACGATTGATCACAAAATGCGATGCTCGGAATACTTGCTAATCTGAATTAAAGTGTACAAAAACCATAATCAATCATACGATAACTAATAAAATAGTCTATTGTCCAAACTATTTAATATAAAACTGACCCCATACTAGTAGTAAACTTATAAACAATTGTTAACTAGATCAAACTAAGACCCCATATTCATTACTCCAGCCAAGTCCCCCCAATCAAACCCACAATAGGAGAATAACACGTACAGAAGCACACACCGCCACACGTCTCTCGAGCATGCACTCAATAACCGACCTCTGTTTTATGAATTCAGCCCCGAGTATTCCATGTACCTAATGTCGACTAACAAAAGGAAAATACAGAAGATTTCTACATCAACGAAGAAGTGTACTGACCTTAATTCAACCGCCGTTGTGCGTTCTCTCTCTCCCTCTCTCTCATATGGCTGCAGTTTACAACTTATAAAACCCTACTTTAACAATAAAAGACTATCTAATTTATATGCAAATAATAAAGCCCACTCTCCCACTACCCATAAAATTCTCTCACGCACGAATAATTATATCTATATGTATATATAGCAAAAAATTAATATAATACAAAATATTAGATCAGTAGCCAAAAAAAATAAGAAGTTTGAAATAAAAAGTATTTTTATTCATTTATTAGAAAGTCATTTAAAAGAGAAAAATAAAAGAATTGATTATTAGCATAAAATTTATTTACTTCTTTTTTAAATAATAATAATAATAATAAGAAAAAGTCGGGATGTCACAGACTCTGTCTGCTGGACCAGGTTGCTGATATATTTACAAAACCCTTGTCTGTTGAACGTTTTCAATTTCTTCATTCCAAACTTATGGTGATTGATATCCCCATTAGTTTGCGAGGGGTGTAAAGCAAGGTCACTAACAGTGCTAACGGAAAGGTTATAGTTTGGGTTTTTCTGTTGGTTAGTTTGAGGCGGTTAAAGTGTTAATCTTGCTTCTTGTTTTTCCGTTAAGTTCTTCTGTTTGTGATTCTGTTAAGCATTTGGGAAAGGTTGTTTACTATATAAGGACCTGGAGTCCTCTTTGTAACATTGATCGAGAAATCATGAAATGAGAAAGAAGAGGAAAGCTATTTTCTATTGAAGAACATTCTGAGAGTTGATTTACTTGACTTTCTTTAGAATTCAACATCAGATTGTAAATTTCTTCAGTTTATCCCTGTAGGATGTAGCGATGCGCTGCACAGTGCAGAATATGCACCCGCGTTATGCACTGCAGTGCAGCGTGTTAAGTGCGTTGTTCCATCCCCGGTCCGCGAAAAAACTTCATCTATTGGATTAGCAGCCACCGTTCCTTTACCCTATTAATAATCATTACTTTTTTACAAATATTTCTGATCCGCTTAAAATATTGAAATTGCTAATGCTTATATGCTTAATCTTTTGTCTAAGATCCCATCTAAAAACAATAAAAACAACGTACAAGAAAAACTTTTCAGTCCAAGATACTCAATATTTTTGAAAGCCAATGTAGTCAATGGCTACTTTTTGGTTATTCTTGCACCAGTATCTGGTTCTTGTCGATTCATGAGTTGATGGTCATAAATGGATTTTGTACAAAACTCCAATGTCGTAACGTAAATCAACTTGCCTCGGCGGGGCTTACCACCCCAAGGTCGTAGGGTTAATCTCCTTGGGCAGGGGTTTGTTCTTAGGGAGCATGCAAACGCATGGAAAGAGTTATTGGAAAGGCTAGAGAGATTAGTCCATTAATCGAGACAGTCTTCATTACCAAAAAATATATATATGCTTTGTACAGCGCGAGTTTTTTTCAGTAGAAGCGTACGAACTTCATTGGTAAGAAAAAGTACAACCTACGAGTTCAAACAAATACAACCAAAAAGACATAATTTGCATTAAAAAAATGAAAAATTACACAACCAAATCAAAAGAAGGATATATCCAACGATAAATTGCATTGGCGGTTAGTTGTCAAAGATCCGCATGCAAAATGTAGATGAACAACTATCACGGTAGTTCTTCACGTCCATATGACATTTTCTTTGCATAGCGAGCTTACTTTTAAGCTCATTTTGTTTGAGCACGAGTTGAAAAGTTATTGCAATAAGGATAACCTTCCAAATTTCAAAATGTGAAAAAAATAAAAAATAAATAAAAATGAAAAGCAGACGACAACTTTGTCTACTTTATTTTTCTTGTTTATGTGTGCTTCTTTATTAGAACCATATTCACGTGCATATGACATTTTCTTTGCACGGTGAGCTTACTTTTAACCTCCTTTCGATTAAGCTAAGCCCAAAAATCAAACGAGCATTATTTGGTCATGAGTTGTACAAAACACCAGATATAGATCAATTTTTTTCCATTCCGTCGAATGACTTCTCAATAAGGAGAATTGATTGTCAATCGCAAGTCATCCATTCGCTATTGTCTATGAACTGCAAGTTATGCTGCTACGCTCAGCCAAAACGACGTCGGTACATGTTTTAGGCTAAATCGGAGCTTATGGTTAATCTGTATGTTCATCTGTAATTTTGACTCTATTAAATTCATCGATTAGTAATTCGTGACATGAATTGTACCCCGTCACAAACCGATCAATTCACAGAAAATCAGTAAGCTTTTCAATTAGTAGACCATTATTACACATGGACTCGTAAAACATCGATCATTCTTTTGGATTTTAGGCGAGAGATATTATTCTCTTTCCACAAAGTCAGGCCATGCATAGTTTGTGGACCGTCCAAGGCTGAAAAATAGCATCCGAAAAGGTTTTTGAAAGTGCCCACCTTTTGTTAGAAAGACCATTCAAAAGAATATAACCGAATCTTCAAATCTGAAGGTTTATCTCATTTTCGATCAATGGCTAGCACTGGTTTACGATGCTAGCTAAAAGCATCCAGTAGTTCTTAACCAAAATGTCAAAAGTCTGGTCGAGACTGCTGGAGATGCTTACTGACTTGGCAAAACCTCAATTCGGGGGAAGCAACAAGACTGTCGGAGATGCTCTTACTGTCTAAAGGTTCTGATCATCTTTGAAATTTTTTCCAATTAAGCAAGAAAGTGTTGCATTGATTTATTCTTCTTGCTGGGGAACCATTAATATAATTAAATAATTTGGCCAGCGCATGCGCATTTGCACTCTACTTATTTACGGGTATAGATTTGCTCTCAATTTCGGTATACATACCATGTGATGGTGGATGTATTTATATATCATGACTAGAATTAATGTTGTAATATATATCATTTAAATTTTGTTCTTTCATGCAATGCTATGTGTTACCATATTTTCCTATTGTATATTGACGTCACATGGTAAAAAATTGATCTAATATACTAGCATTGTCATATGTTTGTTTTTGTAAACAACGAACAAATCATAAGAATCAAAGGATAACATGTTGTAACATTCAGGGGCGAAAAAAGTGTCTTCTAATTAAGTAACATTTTATTTTCGTTAACTTTTTTCTCCTCGAGGGAACTTACAGAAATAGCAACATAAAGACACGGAAAATGTATTTTCCTGTTCTATTCCTCGTACTTGGTCCAATTTTTCTCATAGATTTTACCAATTATGTTTTGTAGAAATGTTAGCTTTAAATTAAATAGTCATTCTATTGTGAGCTCAATGAGCAGACAATAAAATCATTCTTTTTATCGGTAAGAATATACTCTTTACCGGTCAAAGAGCAATTTTATCGTCTGCCCATAGGGCTGACAGTAGAATTTTCCTAAATCAAATGGGAAGTTTTGTCAAATCAAAATAAAAGAGTGTTGTTTGATCCGATTTATCATTCAGGCTGAGTTCTTCAAATGATTTTAGCAATCCAGTTGATAAAATCAACCCTTATTTTAGCAAATGAGTTCACCGGGTGCTAAAATCTGGGTTGATTTGAGCCTAAAATCAACCCAAATTTTAGCATCTGGTGAACTCATTTGCCAAAATCAAACAGAAAACTCAGCCTCATTCAGGTTTTCAAATGTGACTTGTCATATCAACTAGAACTCCATAGCAACCAATCTTCTCCAAAATGGCGGGACCACTAGACCTTAATTGGATGCATTCTCTGATTGTTGTACTAAAAACATGTACACTTATTGGTTGTTTGAATGTTTGTTATGAATGCCCAAGAGATACACAGAACCCAGTGAATGGATCAACACACATAAATGGATGGTAAAATCATGAAACAGGAGACTTCATTGCTCACTTCCAAGGAACATTTCGGCTTGTCTCTAGACGTGACCCCTCACCCAAGACCTAACCTTAGTCCAAAATCGATATGAATGAAAAAAAGAATGTATCATCTCACTTATTAGTGGAATGTGAGGTCTAAAATCAATATGAATAAATACGATTCACGTCTCGCTAAATTGTTTGTTTTTAATGAGAAATCAATCAATTTTGATGTCTTAAGGTGTCAGAGTCAGTTTATATGTACTTGACTAAATTTGGAGATCAATCCCACCGTTTAGTAGCAGATTGGTATTTAAAACCGGAACAAAGATCCGTATGAGGGAGAAATCAATCTTGTCTTCCGATTATACTAGTTGTTTTCGTTTTTGTAGTTTAGTTTCGTTTAGTTTTGTTTGTAGGGGTAATGAGTGGAGTGGAATTGGGCAACGATTTGGAAATAGCGATAATGGGTGGTGAGAGATATAGAGAGAAATGAGAATAATAATTGAAAATTAGAGCAATGATTATGGAGAGAAATATGATAATCATTAAAAAACTAAACAAAACTAGCTAAACGAACACAGCCACTAAAACTGAATCTCTACCTTACATTTCATTTGAGTAGCCAGATAACTGTTGTAACCTTCTGTCAAGGTATTGTATTATAGAAGTGGTATAAGGGAGGGCGTGTTGAGAATTTGGTATCAGTTAAGAATTCTAAAGTCTAATAATGGTTTGCATGTTCGTGAGCGGGAACATGACTGTAAAAACTTCTTCCAAAAATATCTCAAATTAATAAAATTTGTGTAAGTAAAAAGTGAGGATTAAAAGCGGAAGCTGGATGATTATGTAAAGACATGAAGTTATGTAATATAAAGAAAACGAGATTTGTTTCTCTCCTTCCATATTTATCACGACTAAGCCAAAAAGTTATGTGGTCATTAACACGTGATTAGCTAATTAAATTAAGGTATAGATTAAAAACAACTTGGTGTTTATCCACCTGTCCGACCAAATTAGGAGCAAAATTGCATTTCACTTCTCTTTTCTCAAAGTCTATTGACACAATGAGAGTCTACTTTCTCATGCGTCTCACCAGTCATAATTGAAACAAAAAGCATGACTTGCATGACCCACGATGGTAATTAACTTTTAAGAATACCATTCTGATCAATCTTGAACTCGAATATTTTATGTTGAGTTTAACCTTCACTGAAAATGCCTAGACGTATGTACACGTGATGAAGCGATTTCTAGCACTGCTCGATGAATGTTGACCTGCAAAACAAGAAAAGACTATGGACACAGGTGTGGTAAAAAGCCAACCAGCCTCCGATACGGGCGATACCTAAGTCAGTCGATTTGTGGTGGAAAGTAGAGTATTGCTCGAGTAATTGGAATACCGGAACAACGTACCTTTTCCTTAGTTATCCTAGTGATTATATAGGCATTGAGTCACATTAGGACCAAGAGTCTTAAGCCTTTTCTAATCATACTTATCCTCTTAGTTTCCTTAGTACATTGGGTCTCTCAATCACATTAGGAGTTGGACTCCTAATGCATCTAGGAATCGGGTAGATAAGCATCACATCCCCTTGGGATTATCTGAATATAGTTTCGTCCGCATCCCTTAGTCTTTGGGTCCTCGTGGGGCTCAAAGACTTCCTCAGAATGCGGCTTACGTTACTCCCGTCGTTCTATTACACATGACCGACCTGTTTAGAGAGGTCGGGTAGCCTTGGCTTTACCGACCTGACCTTAGGAGGTCGGTTCTTCTTTATCAACACGATACATGTAGCGTGTAATTAGCTACCCTGACATTGTTGTTCATTTTCTCTGTCTCTTTGCTAGGTCTACGAAGATGATCGAAATTGTTGATTCATTAGATCTCATCCAGCATTAGTCATGTCAATAATCATGTTGATGCATATGATTTTCGAATACCATATCTATATTGAAATGAATGCGTTCCGATCCGATACATCAATATGTTATTTCCAAGATAAATTGATTCTAAACTCATAAATATCGATACTCGATCGACATGAATTTTGGCATGACTGATGTTCATAACAAAAATTAAAAGGTGAACAAATTTTGATGATCCTTGTAGGATCGAAAATAGGTCAAAAATGAAAGGAACTTGAGAATGAGGGAGTGTAGAGAAGCTGGTTTTTATATTCTTCCGCAAATTTCCACCGTAAAATACAACATTAATTTTGATATATAAAAAAAAAAAAGGTACATCGTTAATGCTTTGCTCCTCAAAAAGATTGTTGGGCCCACAAAATGAAAACTTACAAAAAATATTTGTCGTTAGTTGCTAACTATCAATGAGTCCTTTTAGTTTATCTTAAAAAAGTTAGAATTTTTATTGGAAAATCTGGACTTCTATTTTTCTAGTAGTTTCATTTTTTGGGACTGGATAATCTTTTCTAAAACGGGTGGGGTAGTAGATTGGCAAAATCAAAATTTCAAAGATCACAATGGTCGAGATGTTCTGAGAGAAGAAAACGCCTGGTGAGATTATTGTCATTACGTAGTCTGAAATCAACTCTCTAAGGCATGGGATGGAAAAGGCTAATAATGTGCCTTTCCAACTCAGTACCAAAATCAAAACAAAAAAAAATGTCCACGTTGCCATCATAAGAAGAGACTTTGCAGCTGCTTTTTTCCTCTCCAATCCTCTTTTTCCCAACATAAAATCTTTCTTGGGCTTTGGTTCACTAATTGTTCCCTCTCCTTTTTTCCGCAACTTGGTTCTTTAAACTACTGCCCCTCTCATGCTCATCTTATCCATTCAAGCAGTATGTAGTAATTACATGGTGCTAAGAAATTGAAAGTTTTAAGGAACAAAGTGATACCAAATGTAAAGCATATGGGTGTAAAGTGTACTTTAGCCTTTTTAATTTACACTTTCGAGAAATGCTTTTCAACCACAAGTACTAATGAAGTATCCAATTACAGGTCTCATTTTCTGTGCGTGGGGGGGGGGGGGGGGGTTTGAGTTAGTCCGGACTCCGGAGAAAGCAGGGAATATGCCTTGTGATCTGGCTTTAATACCACCGAACTTTGCTACACACACACCACTTTTTGCACGCCACTTGCACACCCCTCTCACATAGGGATGGGTCCCACATGTAGGACCCATCCCTATGTGAGAGGGGTGTGCAAATGGTATGCAAAAGTGGTGTGTGTGTAGCTTTTTCCTTGCCGTACCAAATTAGGTAATTGGATTTGCAAGTGTAAGGAGGAAAGTGACACCAAATGTAAAGTGCAAAGTGTACTTCAACCAAAGGTATTGTGTGTTTTTGTGTTAAATTGAGGAAATTTTTTAGTGCCGAATAGATATCACGTGGTGCATCAAATTAGCATTAAGGGAGAGGAAGTGAGAGACCAAAACCTGTGAGAGAGTAGTCGGGGGAGAGAGAGAGAGAGATAGAGTTGGTGGTGGTGGATATGTGATTTGGGAAGAGTGGCAGGGGCGCGCGCGATGGTGGTGTGACGTTAGTGGTAGGGGGCGCTCAATGGTGGTGCGACGTTAGTGGTAGAAGATAGGTCGTCCTACTCTAGTGGTGGTGGGCGTACAAGGAAAAGGGGGCAGTGCCGATGGTGGTGGTCGTACGATGTTGGTGGTGATGGGCTCCGTTTTCCAGAGAACCAGAGAGAATGGATTTGGGAGGGGAGGGGAAAATGGTTTGAAAATTTCAGGTTTTGAGCGATTTTGGTTTCCCTACCAAACAGAAGGAAGATGGAAATTGGGTAAACGTTCATTTCAGCAGACACGGAAAAGGGGCCAGCTGACGCAATTCGATTGGTTGCTAGGTACCACGTGATGCGTCACATGATACCCATTCAACACTGAAAAAATTCTCGTTAAATGTAACAATGAAATGTGCCTTGCCTTGTGATCTGGCTTTAACAATTCAGATCAGATCTGGCTTAAATAATTGTAAAATGGGAGCCTTAACGGTGGATCTCAATTTGGAGAACATGTTTAACAGTAGCACGTGCAACAGGTGTAATCGCACGAAGGGAAATCAACTCTTAATTAAGAGAGACATAAACAAACTCCCGCATCAAAAACAGTCCACATAAGAATTTTTTAACCCAGAAAATCATTTTCTAGTGATCATACGGAATTCCTTAGTCAGAAGAGTACTAAACACATCCACATGCAAATCAGGATAACCTAAAATAGTTATAAAAAAAAAAACCATACGTAATTAATGTTTTGATTTCATTATTTGTACCAAAACTTAGATAGCCATCAACCAAACACTACAAATATGACTCATATATGGATAGACCCTAATATTTTTTACCCAACTCAAATTTTTTTCCCCACCCTAACATGACCCACCAGCAAAATTAAACTGTAGTATTTTGTTCTGAATCCCCCCTCTCCACCAACAAAAAAACCAAACACCTTTCCTCCACTTGTGCATCAATTAGGCTCTCTCTTTCTCACCTTTTTCACAGCTTTCCTGCAACTGATCATCATCATCGTCACTAGTACCCTGTTCTGGGCTCCCCAACGCCCTCTTCTCTTGCTCCTCCTCCACCACCACCTCCTCCAAACCCCTCTCTCTCATCACCCCACCACCACCATTCTCTCTCCTCCTCTCTGCCCTCACCTTCAACGCCTGCAGCAGCTCACCCACAGCCTTACCCTCATCCCTCCTGTTCTTAATCAAAATCTCACTGATATCCGCCGGCGTCATCTGAGCCTCTTCAATCACCCCTTCCAATTCACCCAGAACCTCCCCATCCAAATCCCCCTCCTCAAATCCTAAGTAATTCTTCAACAGAATCTTCAACGCCGGAAAAGAACAGTAACTCATGAACACGTGCATATCCATTCTCCCACTCCTTAACAATGCAGGATCCAATTTCTCAATGTGATTCGTCGTGAACACGAATATCCTCTCGCACCCGCAACACGACCATAACCCATCGGTGAAATTCAATAACCCTGATAGAGTTATCGAATTCCCACCTTCTTGATCCCCTCTCGCCGCCCCCGCCATTGCCGACAAACCCTCGTGGTGGCTTTTCGCTGGACTGTTCTTCTTCCTGTTAGTTAAATTAATCGAGCAATCGATGTCTTCAATAACAATAATCGATTTAGAGCTTGTTTTCATCAACAACTTTCTCAATTCAGAGTTATTATGGACCTCGGTTAATTCCAAGTCGTATATGTCGTAACAGAGGAAATTCGCCATGGCAGCAATCATGCTGGATTTACCAGTCCCGGGTGGGCCGTAAAGCAAGTAACCGCGTTTCCAAGCCCGACCCGTTTTCTGGTAAAAAGATTGCCCGCTTGCGAAATCGGTCAGATCCGCCATGATTTCCTGTTTCTTAACGGGATCCATAGCTAACGTATCGAAGGTGCTTGGGTGCTTAAAAGGAACGGATTCCCACGGGTGGCCTCTTGAGTCGAGAGACCCACCGCGGGAATTCGTGTACAAAAACCTGTCTTGGTTTTTTCGCCTGATTTCGTCGGCCTTTTCCATGATGTGATCCAGATAGGAATCGAGGATTAAGGGGGTTTTGTCTTGCTTTTTTATTTTGAGAGTGAAACATCGTTTTTCTTCAGGCAATGGGCGCCAAGAGAAGGTCTGGGTCTGTCGTTGAGTGACGACATGCTCCCATTGGACTTTGACGCCGTTGAAGTCGTCGACGAGGCGGTCGTTGTTGGAAAGGCCGAAGGTGACGGAGGAGGAGTTGAGGGCGCGGGTGAGGCTGAGGCGGCGACTGTCGGATGTGGAGGAAGTGGTGATGGAGGCGAGGTAGAGTTGGGCGGCGTTGTAAAGCTCGTTGGTGTTGACGCCGTCGATCTCGGTGATGTCGTAGTAGCAGTGGTTGGAGAAGGAGTTGAAGAGGCGGGTGAAGAGCTTAAGGAATGCGAAGCGGAGTTCAGGGGCGAGGAATGTGTTGAGGAATGTTTGGCAGAAGGCCCACACGCCCATGAGCGAGGCCAGCGACGTCCAGTACTCCTCCATCTTCTTGTTCTTGTTCCTGTGGTGAAATGTTACTCCACTATTCTTTTGTATTCAAGTATAAAAGGTAGATATAGAGAGAAAGTGATGACGGTGGAATTGAGAGAGGAGGATTGTTTATGTTGTGGGTGATTGTGGGGGTGACGTATTTATAGATAGGGATGAGAAATGGAGTGTGCGGCATCCGGGTTTCCACTATTAGTACAGTATAGGAGTGCAAACGAGTCGAGTCGAGCCTGAGTTTCTCCGGATTCTTTTTTTTGGCTTGGCGAGTTGTTAACAACACCACTACATACACACAAAAACTTACACACAATTTACCCAAACACACACACAAGTGTGTGGGCTCCACACACACTGGATGTGCAGTGTGTGTGGAGCCCACACACTTGTGTGTGTGTTTGGGTAAATTGTGTGTAAGTTTTTGTGTGTACCTAGCATTTTCCAGTTTTTAAAGTATTTAAGATAAAATTTGCCGAAAAAATTAGCGAGTTCAAGCTCGAATTAACTAAGTCAGCATCTATGAATGAGCGAGATACGACCAACCTGAACTCAACGAGATAAAAAAAAATTGTTTAGAGCTCGACTTTTTTTTTATCCGCAGCTCGACTAACATGGTAAACAAATTAATCCGAGTCCTGCTATTAAAGAGTTAAGAGTCTCTAACTGGTGGTAACAGTCCTGAGTGTCCCGTATAGATTATTAATTTTTAGTTCTCAATTTCTTACAACTTAGTCAAGCAGAGTCAAAGTATATAAAGACACATATACTATAGGAATCGCAAGACAACCCATTTTAACGTCCTAATTTCATGTAATGGCCCGGTTCATAAGGGTCAGCAGGATGCTAATTTGATTGAGGTAATAGTTTCTCAAAACACTCTGGAGAATGGAGAAATTTACATGGTGGATGCAGGTGAACTCGATCGGGCTCCGGTGGCTAGCCCTAAACAACCACAAACTCAATGGTAGTGCTCAACTGGAATGTTCAGGGGATGGGGCGACCCCTAACATTCCAGATCTTAAAAGGGTTGTGTACAACCCATCGCCCCCTAGTGGTATTCCTCATGGAGACTAAAAATAAGAGGGATACACTAGAACGAATAAGGAGAAGGCTCCACTTCTCTAAATCCTGCTATGTTGACCCTGTAGGCATATCGGGTGGCCTGGCACTTTGGTGGAAAGACAATGTTGATATCGATGTTCACTCCAAATCCAAAAATTTGTTGAGATGTATGATCACTTGGCCGTCCAATTCCAGCAGATGGTTGACCACTTTCATCTATGCACCTCCCTGCTGGAATCATAGAGTGAGATTTTGGGATTGTCTAAGGAAAATTCATGGGGAGAATAGGCATCCTTGGTTGTGTGTGGGAGATTTCAACGAAGTGGGTTCAATTTGGGAAAAACAAGGGGGTAATTCTTGTAGCAGCGCAAGGATTGAACAATTCCAACAATTAGTTTCGGACTGTGAACTCATGGACCTGGAATTCAAGGGTCAGGCTTATACATGGTCCAACAACCAAGGAGGCAACAATAATATAAGGGAAAGGCTAGACAGAGCAATGGCAACAGTGGATTGGAGGACCATATTTCCTTACGCTCAAGTTTTTCACGATTTGCTCCTAGGATCAGACCATGCTCCTCTCATCATCAAGTGTTGCATCCCTCCCAAGAGAGTTCCCTACCAATTTAAGTTTGAATCGTTGTGGTGCACTAGTGTGGAGTGTGGGAAAATTATTTCAGAGACTTGGAACTCTACAAATGGAACTCCTTCTCAAGGTGGGCTGAAACAAAAACTTAAGAAATGCAAGGAGGCCTTAATGGTATGGAGTAAGAAGCAGTTTGGGAATAACTTGGAGAGAGCGGCAGAGCTCAAAACTCAATTGTGTGCTATTCAAAACCAGCCTTTCTCAGAATCCAATTTCCGCCAGGAGAAAATTATCAAAGATGACTTGGAGTTAACTCTTTTGAGAGAAGAGATGTACCAACATCAAAGGTCTAGGCTGAACTGGATCCGATATGGAGATAAAAACACCTCCTTCTTTCATGCCACTGTCACCCAACGAAGGCAGAGGAACCAACTGTCCAAAATCAAAGATGGTAACGGGCAATGGCTTTCTGAGGAGAAAGAGATCAATGCTCATTTACAAGACTACTTTTCTGGTCTTTTCAAATCTAATGGCCCTAGAGATTTTAGCCCTGTTATTCAGGAAATTGAAGGAAGCATCACTGATGAGATGAATGATGGCTTAATCAAGATAGTGACTGACGTTGAAATCAAGGAAGCTGTATTTCAACTTGGAGCTCTGAAGGCACCGGGCTCGGATGGTTTCAATGGGTTGTTCTACCAAAATTTCTGGGATATAATTGGGACTGATGTGAGTAAGGCAGTGAAGGGATTCTTCAATGATGGCTTTCTTCTCAAGGATTTTAATTTCACAAATTTGGTCCTCATTCCCAAAGTTCAATTTCCTGAATCCCTCACGCAACTTAGACCTATCAGCTTGTGTAATTTCTGTCTCAAAATCATTACCAAAGTTTTGGCCAACCGGTTGAAGAAGCTTTTGAAGGTCATCATTTCACCAAACCAATCTGCTTTTGTTCCGGACAGAATGATCCAAGACAGTATACTTATTGCACATGAAGCCTTCCATTTCCTTAAATGCAAGAAAAAGGGCAATGAAGGTTTCATGGCAATTAAGTTGGATTTCAATAAAGCATATGATAGGGTGGAGTGGGATTTCTTGGAGAATCTAATGAGGAAGATGGGCTTCGCTAGCAGGTGGGTGGAATGGGTTATGAAATGCGTCTCTTCCGTTGATTTCAACATTTGTGCTAACGGGGAAGCACGGGCCAATGTAACTCCTCAGCGTGGACTAAGACAGGGTGATCCTCTCTCACCCTATCTCTTTCTACTGATCAAAGACATTCTCTCCAATCTCATCCAAAAAGAGATCAATGAAGGCCATCTTGCAGGTATGCGCATAAATCGCAATTGTCCTATTTTATCACACATTTTCTTTGCGGACGATGCATTATTATTCTTGAAAGCTGAATTAAGAGAATGCAATGTGATTTTGAATGTTTTGGAGAGGTACGGGAAAGCCTCTGGACAGTTAATCAATTATGATAAATCTGGTGTGTTCTTTTCCACCAATTTAAATGAGTTAGACAAGCAGTTGTGTTGCGATTTTCTGAATATGAGAATCATGAAGGGGGATTCTAAGTATCTGGGCCTGCCTTCTTTTTGGGGTCGATCCAAGGCAGAGGCCTACACTTTTTTGGTAGAGAAAATGATGGGAAAAATGCAAGGGTGGAAGAACAATCTCATCTCTTTGGGAGGGAAGGAAACACTAATCAAGTCTGTGGTTCAAGGAATACCAACCTTTGCAATGGCATGTTTTCTTCTACCCAAAAATTTGTGTGACAAGCTCGACAAATTAACTCGTAATTTCTGGTGGAAGGGCAACCCAGAAGAAAGAGGCATTTGCTGGGCCTCGTGGAATAGTCTTGGCAAAGCAAAGGATCAAGGAGGGATGGGCTTCCGTAATCACAGAGCTTTCAACGAAGCAATGCTAGCTCGCCAAGGATGGAGACTTTTGATCAACAAAAATGCATATTGGGCCAGATTTTTCAAGGGTATTTACTTTCCCAATACTACCTTTCTCAAAGCTTCAAAA
Organism: Vaccinium vitis-idaea; assembly: GCA_963854785.1. Classification (NCBI taxonomy): domain Eukaryota; kingdom Viridiplantae; phylum Streptophyta; class Magnoliopsida; order Ericales; family Ericaceae; genus Vaccinium; species Vaccinium vitis-idaea. The sequence continues at coordinate 43,545,383 of OY978217.1, read as the reverse complement.
GGTAGCCGAGCATCGTGGGCTTGGTTAAGCCTTCTACATGGAAGGAATTTGCTTGTCAAGGGGCTGCGATGGCAGGTTCAGGATGGTCACAGTATTGATTTCTGGAACGATGCTTGGATTCCTGCCCTCCCAAATTTCAGAATTCCAATAGACAGACCTCAAAACAGCGAGATCAACACCGTTGCTGATGTCATTGATAATCACTTGGGCATGTGGGATACGCAGAAATTGGCTACAGGTTTAAGTCCAGCTATTGTTGAAGCCATTGTGGCCATTCCTCTTCCAAGGGTGAAGCGGGCTGACCAACTAGTGTGGCATTACAACTCCAATGGATGCTACTTTGTCAAATCTGGTTATCACTTGGCACATCAAGCTCTGATGGAAAAGCAAGACGATAAACCCGGGACTTCTTTTAAACTTAAGAAAGAAGTGTGGAAGGTGCTTTGGAAAATGAGAGTGCTAAACAAGGTTAAGTGTTTTTGGTGGAGATCTTGCAAGAACATTCTGGCCACCAAGGAAAACCTTTTCAACAGAAGATGTGCCAAAGACAATTTATGCCCTGTTTGCGATAACGAGGTGGAATCCACGGAACATCTTTTATTTTGGTGTCCTTGGGCAAAATCTGTTTGGTTTGGATGCAACATCAAGCCTTTTGGAACTTTAGGAGGTAATGCATCTGTAGTTAAATGGGTAGTTGACATGGTGGACTCTCTGTCAACGAGGGAGGCAGTAGATTTTATGGGGAAAGTAGCCAACATCGCATGGCAAATCTGGAAAGCTAGAAACGAATATGTTTTCAACAAGGTTAGTGTCAATCCTCTGAATACCGTGACGTCCATTCTCCGTTCTGAGATGGAAATGTTAAAGTCTCTAGAGATCCTTAATGTCCATATGGACAACCCAACAACCCAGGAGGATCATTCCACTTGGAGGGCTCCGGACAAGGGCAGTTTCAAATTCAATTGCGAAATGGCCAAGGCTTTGGATTTGAAGGAGGTAGAGATTGAATCTGATAACAAGCTAGCCATCTCACTGAGTGTCTCTGAATTGGTACCACCGTGGAGAGTTTGTACTGTGGTGCAGGACATCCGTCATTTCGCTAAAGAAGGACATCTACTTCTCAAATGGGTTAGGCGAACAGCCAACACAGTAGCTCATGAAGTGGCATCCTTAGCTTTTAGGAAAAATCTTCCTTGTAATTGGGTGGTAAATATCCCCCTTTCTCTTATGACTTGTCTGAAGAAGGATTTTAATGAAAGCCTATAAGGCATTTTTGAGTGATCAAAAAAAAAAAAAAGGGTCAGCAGAGGCCCCACTCTGCACATTAGAGGAGCAGAAGGATCACACTCTCAAAATCTACAAAACTAAATGCAGATCGATCCATTTTGCTCCCGTCGAGCATGTGATGTTTTCGGCTTTCGGCATGGATGTCCAGATTTGGACGAATATCGATTTATATGAGATTCGTCGAGCCCAGAGATGTCAGGGTCGTGACGCTCCCGGCTTAGCTCTCAGACAGTTCTCGGGGGCTCCGCCGATCGCCCAAGAGCCCGAGCGCCTCACTTGTTGAGTCGGTTGATGTCGGTCACGTGGGGGCTCAGAGACACTGGGAATGGCGGTAGTGTGTCAGGCACGCTACACATATCACGATGGATCATTTAATGCGGTAGTCACCTACCCTGCCATCGCCGCCTACAGAGTCACGTGGGTGATGGAAAATGTCTCGAGGTGAATTGACCCTTCAGATCCACGTGACATGACGTCAGCCGAAGCGCGGCGTCTGCAACAAAGATTGAGGTCACATCAGCTGTCACTCCCAGTACGGGTGACAGGCGCGTGAGGGGTACCGAGTGCGTAGTAAGCACGCCCCCTCAGCTTATAAATACCCAACCTCAACTACCACAATGTTCATTTCTCTCTCCTCATTCAATACCCTCATAACTTCACTTCTCTCCCTAAGTTTCCGACATATTTCTTCTTCTCCGGTGACTGACTTTGCCATCGGAGTGCCTTCCCGGACCACCACCGTCCGGGCTAGGCACGAACGTGGTTGTTCACGTGTGCAGGTTACCTCCCCTGACAAGCAGCTAGGGTTCAGGCGAGGTTCAACCATCCCGTCACCATTCACTCCACATCAGAAGGTCCAAAGAGCTCACTCCGGCAAGAAACACCCCCACATTTCATATCTCTGAAATTCCATAGTATCCATTTATTTTAATCTTGTCCTAAAGTCATAACTTTAATAGTCCATGCTATCCTTCTGTACTAGTTCAGCATTGTACTATATGCTAAAATAAAAGACACTGTATATGCTATTAAATAATAACATAGTGGTATTGGGCCTGAGGTAAAAGCTTGTGGCTTGTGGCTTGTGGCGTGCTTATTCTTAAGATCTCATTATTCTAATGTTTATTAGATAGGGGTACGTTGTTCCAAGTCAGGAATTAGTTTAAGTCAATTTTTAAGCCAATATATTATGGGAAAATGACTTGTCCCACAAAGTGTAATAAGTCAGTTTTCAGCAATTTGCAAGAAATAAGTTTCAGAAATAGAACTCTGGGCCGGAATTCTACACGATTAGAGTTCTCTGAATGAAACTAGTAAATGGGTTTGGCATTTTTCGAGGAGAAACTCTACTGTTTTTGTTTCTAAATGGTGTGATAAGGACAGAATAACATAACAGCGATACTTTTCGAATCATACAATTTTAATGAATACATACCTTATAGGGATAAAAGTCAAGATTTGCTACGTCATTTTTTTGGTATATTTTCTTGGTAATTCCTTAGTTTTCTTTCACCCTCTTTAAATGAGCATGTTGAAAATGGGGAGCGGGGTCTGTAGTGACTACAGGTGTAGTGAGTGAATCTCGGCCGTTAAAAGTGTTTTGAATGGTCCGAATTTAAAATCGTGAATAATGTAATTGTTCGTGCAAACAATTCAATTAAGATCTGGACCGCCCAAAACAAAAATGGACAACTGAGATTCTCACTACACAGCTTGTAGTGAGTTGCTCACTACAGGCTCCCCGGTTCCTTGAAAATGATAAGCAAATAGAGAAAGCGGAGAAAGATGGGAGGAAGAAAATTATGGATGCAGCGGTAATTAGTAACGCTTGTCTCGCATGGGTTGACTCGTCCACGTACATGGAATCCATCACATATGAGGCCATGAGGGGGTGTTACAAATAAAGTTGGCTCCAAAATATTTTCGATGGGAGGAGAGAAGAAAAAAAGTACTAGGGCATATGAATTTTTTTTTTTTGGGGCTGATCGGGCATATGATATTTGGGGGGATCGGCTGGCGAAGGGGTACAACCGTACAAGTGCAGGGTAAACAACAAAGGTAAAAGCCAAAATAAATTAAATTTTGAATTGTTGAGTTGGGTAGGGACATTGAGGGGGGCCCTGCTGGGTTTCTGCCTTGTATGATTGGAGTTTAGTGACATATACTTACAACTTGGTGGTTTTCCTCATCATTTTTTTCCCGATAATCCTACGGGTACAGAGGGCTTGGTACAGAAAATGTACCGACTCCTCTCGGGGACCCATTTTTGGGTCCCACACGAGTGATCCGAACCGTTCATTGTTCTTAGAACATTTTTCCGAGGGGCCCCACCAAAAATCAGCTCGATCGGATGGTTAGAAGTGCTTGAACCAAAGTCCCACCGTTTCAAACAAATTCGAAAAAATATTCTAAGAACAATGAACGATTCGGATCACTCGTATGGGACCCAAAAGTGGATCCCCAAGAGGGCTTAGTACATTTTCTGTACCAAGCCCTCTGTACCTCAACAGGGTCCTTTTTTTCCTGTCTATCCATCCGGTCCACATTTAAATACTAATTTACTCTCTGGCCCTTTATTACTACTCGATATGGCCCTTTATTATTACTATAAAAAGCCACCCCTAATCTATACCAACCTATACGCCTATACAAGGGATTTCCACCTCCATTTGATTGGTCATCATGCTAATGCTATGATGAACCTAAGACAGTCGATGATGAATAATGAACATGATTCATTTATAATAAAATATTTACACGTGCATGCAGCTAATTGGTCGAGTTTTTTGCGACAACTTTAGCCCAATTAAAATGGTGGTGGTACTTCAAATTATAAATTATTCCTTTTTTAACGCTTTTAAAATAGTCCATATAATGTTAAATGTCCAGATTTTTCGTTGGAAATATTCATGACATATTTGACTATATTGAGGCAGAATTTTTTTTAATTTTCTTTTTTGGTTTGAGAACCTGTGTGGTTTAAAAAACAGAGGCAAGGTAAAATATTGATGAGTGGGGAAATCCAGAAGGAATATACGCAAAGGCATAGAAGGGTCCCCCATTTCAGCTTTTTCACTGAGGGGGAGTTCTTGAATGGATTATTTGATTTTATTATCTTTGATTTTATTATCATTTTTTACGAATAGATTTTATCACACTAGATTTTATCAACCATTTTTTAAACTCATAGTAGTCCATAACTATTTTATCACCTAGATTTTATCTATTGAGAAAACAAGGTGATTTTATTACTCATCCATAAAACACTAACTAAAATCAACTTTCCCATTTTATCTCATGAAATCCATTCAAGAACTCCTCCTAACCCCACAAAGGAAAATTGGTTCTTGTGCTTCACTCTGGTTTGCTACTCTGCTGCTGCAACACAACTGGTCCTGCTTATTATTAATACAGTAATACAGTACATACTGATACAGTAAAAGTTGCTTGATTCAGTGGAGAAAATCTTAAAAACGGGAGCGCCGGTAAAATACAGAGTATAATCCAAGGGGATTTTTTTAAAAATGATTGAGGGTGTGTTCCACTAACCCAGTTTTCTGAAAAAACTGTTTTTCCACGGTTTTTTATGTGGTGTTGTGAGAGAATGACCTGTCTCGGTGTTTGGAAAAGACAGTTTTTTGTTAGTGGAACACCCCCTCATTCCCATTACTATCTTCCTTGATTTTCATGCCCAGTGTTTTTAAGGGGGAGTTTTCCAATGGATTATTTGATTTTATCATCTTCGATTTTATCATCATTTTTTACGAATAGATAAAAGGAAGGTAATTTTATCACACTATATTATCCACAACTATTATCACACTAGATTTTATCTATTGGGAAAACAAGGTGATTTTATCACCCCTCCATTAAACACCAACTAAAATCAAATTTCTCATTTTATCTCATAAAATCCATTCAAAAACTCCCCTAAGGCACAAAACTGGGGCCTGCGCTATTCACAGTTGTCTTTGGTTTTACATCCTGTTCGACACCTTATTTTTTAAGCCAATCAGCTAAAGCCAGAAAATTTGTTTCCAAACAAAGGCCGATGGATATATTTGTTGATAAAATTTCATGCGTACTATACAGTTTCAAGACATCAGTGACAGTAAAATGGCCCTATATGGAATCTTGTGTACGTCTGTATTCTTCTGTCTGAAACGTTTGAGATAGACCCTTTGGATTATATCTTGTTTTCTTTCAGTAATTGTATAAGCTAGATAATACAAGATAATGATCTTTCAGAAGGTGTGTTATGGTGATCTATGAAATGGTTTCAACCACCGCAGTGTTTATCATGAAAGAGCTGCTGGACTCACGAGCATTTTCCGGTCAATTTGTGTACAACTCGACTAAATTTGAAACCATAAAGTTAATGATTGGACAAAATATATAGAAGAGAAGTTGAGGGAAAATAGGCTAATTAAGATGGTTTAGGCATGTCTACTATAGATCTGTAGATGCAGTAGTTAAGAGAGCGGATATGATTGCTTTGGATAGTAACGCTAGGGGGAGGGGAAGACCTAAATTGACTTTAGATTTGGTTTTGCGCAAAAATATGAGCATAATGAGTTTGAGTGAACAAATAGCCCTTGGCAAAACTCATTGACGAAAGAAGATTCATGTAGCCGAACGCAAATAATTAAGACATAAGGCTCGGTTTGGTTTGATTATATGGTAGTCCTCCACTTTGCGACTAGAACTGATCTGATTGGTACTTTTTGACATTATAAATCAAACAATAGCTTCTTTAATGTTACTACTTTTTATATTTCTACCATTCAACTTGGCGTTTTATGTGATTGATACTTTGGATCAGAACAGAGAATCCTGTTGAGGTTCGTTCCACTGACGCCTTTTGCTTCGTGATTTCGTTGCCTGCATGCACGTTAACCTCTCCAAATAAGCAACCCTCCCCCCCAATGTGAAATCTCTCTCTCTCTCTCCCTGCTCTCAGCGCTGTGTCTGTCTGACAAATTCATAACCTGCTGCCTCACGCAATCCAGTTAAGAATAGATACTGGTCAAAATCTATGTAGCCAATTGCAGACCGGAGAGAGACTTCACACTAAAACTTCAACCCTACGCAAAACCCACGTTACGTAAATACACTAGCAATAAATACTGTACTCCGTACTCTACTCCCTGTTTCACAGAATCACAGTCAGTACATCATATATTGCTCGAATGCTCGAGGATTAATACAACACAGGAAAAAAGTAACCCCGAAAATCTCCTTGAAAAGGAAATTACGGGTGTGATTCACCCGGTATACTATGCATATACAGTAATGTATACCGGGTGAATCATATCCATAAATTTCCTTTTCGGGGTTACTTTTCCTATCACTTACCTTTTCTGATATTGCTCACTACTTGGTCCTACACTTCTACAACCACCATATACTAGGACCACCTACGTACCCAATTAAAAATAGTTGAAAATACATTTTTTTGGTTCTCTATTAAAGTAAGAAAGAGCAACTGCCTACTCTTTTTTCCCATGTTTAGCTGCTGATTAGTAACTTTCTAAATCTAGGTTAGCATGAGCCAGGTTGGGCAAAATGGGGAAGAACTTCTGGACTTGTAATCTGCTTGAGCGTAGAGCTGCTAAACGAACCAAAAAACTTGAGCTCGACTCGAGCTTGGCTCAAATTTGGGCTCGTTCAAGCTTGTTTGCAAAAAAATTCTAGCCAAGCGCTCAATCAGTTTTGATTGTTCGTTTAGAAATTCAAGCCAAGCTCAAACTTTGGGTGTTTGGCTTGATAAAGTCGTGAACAAGGGATCAATCTGTAAATGTAGTAAAAATACAAACAAAATAGTAATAACTAGCATAAAGATATAAAATATGACCTCCCTTTCTTAAGATCTATTATCTACTACGTTTCCTACTCTTGTATATCTAATTGAGAATTTTCTTCAGCTAGTTATGAAAAAGCAAGACTTCACAAAATCCTATAAAATCTTCCACACAGCAATTCCTGGGGTTGTCCCAAAAAGCTTGATCAACTAGCATATTTTACGAGCCAAATCAAGCTAATCATGACTGCAAAAGTTCAAATATAAGCCAAGCTTGAACACTTAGTCCTAAAAGATTATCAAGCTCAAGCCAAGCTTGGCAAAGTGTAAAAGAACTCAGCCAAGCTTAAGCAATACTATGTTAGGCTTATTTAGCTTGATTAGCACCCCTACTCGAGGGGACATTATACCTGTTTGTGAGAGGCGAGAATGCCATTTATTTTCTCTCCATATGGGTGAACATTTAATCATGACCTCAAAAGTATGATGCTGATTAGTGACGTTTTAGAAACTTAAGACTCCCTCTGTCCCATTTTGTTTGTCCATTTTAGAAGAACATACTAATTTTCAATTGCTTATATCTTCCATTTATAATTTTTTTCATGATTTTGAATACTTAGAAAAAACTATCAAATGAGATTGATATTGTATATTTTTTAAAATTCATATTAAAAGATACTCCTTTAGTGTCGATATTTCCATTTTGGGCTATCCTTTAATAAGTGTCTTTTGAAGAGTTAATGGATAAATTTTATTTTACAATTATCATTTTGTCTTTTCAAAAAGTTAGTGGGTAAAGAATTAATGGAAAAAGTACAGGTAAAAATTGATGTGCAAATTGTGAATTAGAGGTAGATGTGAAGTTGGATTTATAAAGCAACACACTAAAAAAGGTAAAAATTGATGTGCAAATTGTGAATTAGAGGTAGATGTGAAGTTGGATTTATAAAGCAACACACTAAAAAAGGCATGAAGGAAGTATAAGCAATTAATTGACACGATCTTAAAAAATGGACAAACAAAATGGGATGAGGGAGAGGGAGACTAAGACTGGCCTTTCCATTCCCTTTGTGCTTTCAAGTTTAATCAAGTAGGCGTGAATCTATGCATTCCATATATCCACTGGAAACCAATTGCTTGGAAGCGTAAAAAATTCTTTCTAAGGTTTATCTAGTGTCTCCAATCCATAACTAATTGTCCATTTATTGGTGGGCAAACGACGGAGATTGGTGAACTCACAATCCTCTAGAAAAGTAAGCATTTTAGGGTTTCCGATTTTGTTAGGGCTACCTGCAACCACATTTTTTTTGGGGGTAAATCCCTGCAACCTCATTGGTTTCCAAGTCTTTACTGGTTTCCTACCTCTAAATACCAGGGATACAAAAATATAATAGTAGCCTACTGGTGCAGAACAAAATGTTGACACTGAAGGTGAAAAGTTAACCACTATGAAAAGTGGTCAAAAGTATGCAAAAGACGAGCCACATCTTCGATGAGATTTAAGGTTCTTCTTCCACAGCAAGGAGACAACTAGGGAATTAGCACAAAGAGCAACAGAAGCAATAGTAAACCAGGGATTTATTTATTCTCAGCAAGTTTCTACCACCAAACACATGATTCGTTTGACTAGATATATTCCACAAGTACCCAAAAATCAAAGAGCCTTTGCATAACCACCGTGAACTCCAAAACAACATGATTCAATGAGGTTGACAAGACTCCGCAGATGTACCAATACCAATCAGATATTCCTAATAACAAATTAAGACCACTTTTGAACTTTATGGGTCAACATTTGAATCGAATGTGAGAAAAAGAAACAAGTGTCCAAGCATAATTAAATTCTTTCTGACTATATAAAACCATTTTTACGCATTGAAGCAAGGAGAATACAAAAACGAACCGGAACAACCTAGCGACCACTCTCGACCAACGGATATCATTGGAATTTAAGTGTGCGCTAGCAGAAAACTTGTAGACAAATGCTGGTCGAAATGAGAATTAAAAAAAACCACAAACTCCTCTATACTGGCAACCAACCAAAAACATGGTACAGTTTCATGTAAACATTTCATACATGTATAGAGTTCGATGATAGAGTACCAGATACAATGTGTCAAAACCAAAATCCAGTAAAAGATTAAAAAGAGTCCTTGATGGAAAGTAAAATAACCACTACATGAATGCCTGAAAACTGCAAGCGCGTTTGATCAGCCTATACAATCCCGTAGAACAGCCACAACAGAAGCACTAATCAATTGCAACAATGAGAAAACCAACAGATACGTACATGAGAAGAACAGGATAGAGTGCAAGAGCTTTCCTCTTGGGGTTGACAGCTGTGCTCATGAATGGGTAAGCTGCCCAAGAACTCCAAGCCAGCGTCACACAAACGACAATCACCTTCAGTATCACATTGTCATACAACATGCATACAAGGGCTCCAATATCCAGCGGGACCAGGCAGTAACCCAGAAGACTCAGACTTTGGAAGAAGATTATGTGACCCCCCTGAAACAATTTACATAGATAATTCCTGTCAAGTGTCAACCCATACGTGAATGCTGCAATATGTCGGTTTTAAAATTTCCAAGACACTGACAACAACGAGAGATTTCTGAGTTTCTCACACTAAAATATACTCTTCCATTTCAGAAAATTAAATTCAGCAGAAACTAATACCTCATACATCAAGAGACACAGAGAGGGAGAGAGGATTACCAGAAGTAGTACATTCAATGTGAGAATCACAGCACCAGCTGCAAGTAGTGCAAATGCAACAGCAAAAACCTCAGACTGAAAAAAAAAAAAAAACGAAAAGCACCAAAAAACCATCAGTGCTATACACATACTAGCTACCAAGAATAGAATAAGGTCAAAGAGAAACAGTTTTACTTCTTTATAGGAGTAACAGTAGCAGTATTAAAAGAAAGATTGAGATCCTCAATCCAACAAGAATGATCGTTATGTGCACCGAGATCATACAAGGTGTATAATCTTTCAATTTCTATCCCAAGAAATACCACGCCTGGCAAGGAAATCTTCAAGTAGTTTATGCGTGAGTAAATCTCCTCAGTCGCATAAACAAGTTTTCAAAACATTCTACTATTTCCTTTAGGGGAGAAGACTTACCAGGTTGGTAAAGGTATTCTGAACCAAACCAAAGAGAATCTTGTTAAGCAACTTTTTATTTTATTTGCTCAACATATACCGGCTCCGTTAGTTTCAGGATTGTTATTTCCCATAAGACATCTCATTATAAAACCAGCCCAGTTCTCGGAGCGCTTTATCTAGCTAGGCTTCAGATAATATATTTAAATGGAAGATCTAGCAATCCGAACACAACTTTGAGATTTAGAAGTTTGGGGAAGTAAAGAATAAGTAGGGGAACAAGTAAATTCTCACACTGCATGAGTGCATGGATCGCATACAAAGAGTAAATGAGCTACATATCGAGCACACAAAGGGAGAGAAGGCCTGCTTCCCACAACTTAAGCACCTCCTTCCCCAAATAAAATTGAGCTGAACAACTGAGGGAAATTGATACCATTTTTCGAAAGTTATCTATTTATTAAGCTCTTGCGCCACCCCTCCCGAACTCCCCTTTACAATCACTATCTAATCAAAGAGGAAGGAAATGTCACCCACCCTTCTCCTTTATCATTAATGTTGAATAAACAAGAAGAAATCCCTTCTCCTATTGCCTTTCCTTCCTAATCTAACACTTTACTATCACTACTGGAAATCCCTAATGTAGCATAAAGACTTCTTTCGCCTTTGTGAAGGAGATAAACTATGAATATTCTAAAACTACGATATCCCAAACTTTTGACATTTCTCAAGTCTCAAGTGACTGCCAATGCATTGAGCCACATCAAAGCCCACCATCCACATAGCATTACAACAAAATGTGATTTTCTAAAGAATACATAATCACGTAAGACCTGTATAATCATTATTCAAAGAAACAGACACTGAAGTTAGAGGCACCTTTTTATCCGCAGCAAAAACATAATGAAACATGAGTACTTAATTCAGTTGAAGTTCCCTCGGATGAATTATAAAGTGCCTTTTTGAGGCCTTCCCTCTAAGTGTCACCATGAAAACTGTAGAAGTCAAACTGAACATGATAAACTTAGAGGTACACATGCAACATCTATAGAAATAACAATGTAACTTTATCCAAGTTTTAGTTCCCAGTTATTATCTCTCATCTCGTTCAGCAGCTTTCTTTCAGGGCTTGCACTGGCACTATGGCTGCACAAAGATCTGTCCCGCCCCCAAAATGGACCACACGGGCGATTTTGAATGACACATTTGGACAGGTTCAGGTTGGAATGTGAGAGAATGTTCGGTTCTCGGGTTTAAAGACCAGGACCCGAATAGACCCGCCCTGACCAAGTATTTAAAAGACCCTAAAGTTCTCCCTCCCTCCCTCTCTCTCTACTCTATCAATTCTCTTCAATCAGCCATGGGATGGTAGCGTGAGTGGTGGCCTCTCTCTCTGGATCGACCTATACTATTACTGATCTATAACTCATAAGTCAATTTTCATCCTTTATCTCACTCTCTCCCTCAATCCGGATCGATTTGTGTATCTTAATTTCTTTCTCTCGTTGAAGCTTGGATCAATACTATTTTGTGGTTTGAAATGAGAATCTGAAATGGGGATTCATACACGAGGATTTTGTGGAGTGAACAGAGAATACTGACAGTGATTTTCTCGGGGCTTAGAAATCGGTGTTTCAAGTTTCAAGAAGGAGATAAAAACCCTAGTTTTGGGGAAGAAGAACTGGTCATTGCATTGGGTAAGACCCCTTCCACTTCAGTGCTTAACCCATCAGAAATTAGGAATTTTTGAAGCCCAAATTACGATTCAGATACAGATACAAGAGGTGGCAGAAACAAGAAGTGCAGATTGAAGAGAGAGACCAAGTGCAGTCGACCAACCCGACACCAGTATCGGTTGGAACCCAATGCCCTATTCGGTCGGGCTCGGGTGAAGATGTTGTAATTTTGATGTTTGGTTGGTCAGGTCCGGTTTGACCCGAACCCAACAATACCCGACCTGTGAACAGCCCTAATTGAAACTTGGGTGAAAGGATGCCAGAATCAAATATCAAGGCCCTGTGCACAACACATTTGTTGTCGTCATTACGCAGTAAAACAAAGATCCGTTGGCACCCAAGGCCTATGCACAATTTATGAGCATATCGGGTTCTAATATAGATTCATCATCCAGAGTGGCAAGTGCTCCATCCAAAGAGTTTGACCGAAACAAACCTTTCAAGAAACATGAAATGATAATAGTAAAAGAGTTTGCTAGAGAAGAACCAGTTTGCATAATAGGGTTGTTAGGGTGCCAACTTGTTAAGATAGCTACATGGGTCGGGTATTGTCGGGTTGGGGTAAGGTTTGACCCGACCGACCAAAAATCGGATTCCCAAGATCTTCACCTGAGCCCGACCGAACAGGGCGTCAGGTTCTGCCTGATACTAGTGTCGGGTTGGTCGGATCAGGTCAATTGAATGGTCAGGTTGGTCGGCTGCACTTGGTATCTCTCTTCAATCTGCACTTCTTTTTGTTCTACCACCTTTCGTATTTGTATCTAATTCGTACTTTGGACTTCAAAAATTCCTAATTTCTGACGGGTTAAGTGCTGAAGTTGAAGGGGTCTTACCCAATGCAATGACTGGTCTTCTTCCCCCCCAAAACTAGGGTTTTTTTCTCCTTCTTTAAACTCGAAACACCCATTTCTAAGCCCCCGATAAAATCACTATTAGTAGTCGCCGTTCACCTCACAAATCTCTCTCTCTCTCTCTCTCTCTCTCTCTCTCTCTCTCTCTCTCTCTCGGTATGCATGCAACATATATAGAAATAACAATGTGGCTTTATCCAAATTCTAGATCTAGCTTATTATACTCTCATCTTGCTCAGCTATCTCTCTCTCTCACACACACAGAGGCACCCGCCCCTTGGGTATGCAACATTGTCGTACATACTAAGTGACCAATCTATCCAAATTTTCACCATGCACCTCTATCTAACCAAATTTAGTCCCTTCATAATTCATAATTCCATAAGCTTCTTCACGTCAAACGCAACGACCCCAGCTACAAGCGACATCACTTGTTATCCAAAAGCTGATAGTTTCCACAAGCCTAAGGTTGTTGTTCTGTATGCGACCAGATTACTACCATTTCCCTTCATTCTGCACCCTCAAACAAGACATTCTTATCCTTGCATCTGAATTCCGAAATCATGATGTTCTCTCTCCTAGACAGAATTTTTCTTCGAACCCTTAAGCCTGCATCAGCAAGCCCATAATCAAAGAAATTTGAGACCTTCAAAGGTGACATTTAGAGTCTTGGGTGGCAATCAAGAGTCTACCGCCTTCCCTCCCTGAAATTCGATGAGTCTGCGGCTCCAATTAGCTATGAGGTTCAACACTTGATAGACTCCAACACAAATTTAACAACTTAACTATTCTAATACATCCATCCTAAATCTTGACAAAAGTATGGAAGTGAATCTAAACCTGGATGATAGACTACAAGAAGTAAATACACAAAACGAAAACACAGATTAGCAATATTATGGTATAAGGCATTCTTGTTATCACCTTCTTGACAGATGCAGACCAGGAGAGAACGAGGCCAAGGAAGACAATAAAGAAGAAGGGCCCCCACAGATCCCAATCCCTCAAAGCCTTTCCAGGATCCTCCCGATACGGATTCGGAAACACAACCAGCTTCAAATTGCTAACGATCCTTGACAGATCTCTCTTCACCGTATCCCAAACGGGCTCCGTCAACGTATTCGGAGGCGACCCGAAACCGGTAGCCCCAATACCCTGTTGCTGCCCACTGCCACCGGATCCCTGCGGAGGAGGAGGAGGAGGAGCCGCCGCTGCAGCCGGAACAGGAGTGGGTTTGTGGTGAGAGACAGGAGGCGGAGGGGGGAGATTGGATGGAATGAAAGGAGAGGAAGAGACGGGGATACGGGGTGGGCTTGGTGGGCGGGCGGGTAGGACTGTAGCGGGACCCGATTGGAGGGTGGAATGGATGAGGTTCTCGATCTCGTCGATGTCGGATTGGGATGAGGAGTGGAGGGGTATCGTGTCGCCGTGAGACATTTTTTCCGGTGGTTGACAAGTTTTCTTTCTCCGGGGAAAAAAAAGGGAGATCTGAGAAAACTTTTTTGCGATCCAAGAGAGTGAAGAAATGGGGGTTCGGGCCGGGTTCGCGCGACGCAGACGCAGTCCTGGTACTCCCCAAAAGTAACTTGCCACGAAGTTAGGGAAAACTTCGAAATAAACCCTACAGTATAGCTCAATGTCTTATAGGCACCTCAGCTCTTAGAAATTTCAGTTGAACCTCTATCACTCTGTTAGGGGTAAGTGGGAGAAGTGAAAGAAAACATGATATATGAGAGAAAGAGGGAGGAAATTGTAGTGAAATTTGCTTGATTTTGTTAGTTTCTTAATAAATCAAACAGTGGAGTTGGGGGGCTGTTGTGAGTTAAGCAGTCCTTTTCCATTTTTTTGCCCCTTCTCCCTTGTTCTCCATTTGGACTGGTTGAGGAATTAACGAAATAAAACTCCTCTGAGACAAAACCTTGCACTGAGGCTGAGTTTCCTATTTTTGGCTTTGTTAAAAGTCATTAGTTGGTTTTGTACTTATTCAAATTCTTTTGGGTTTGTTAGTTTTGCGTTGAACTTTTGATGATTATTGATTCGTCTTGACGAGAAGAATCAGAAATGGATTTAACCAATTTTTTTGAAAAATAAATAAACCACAAAAATAAATTTTAACAAAGTCACTAAAAATAAGAAAACTCAGCCTTAGTACCATATCCTTAGTTCCTCACCAAGTTACACCGAGACAAAAAATTGCAAAGACACAAAAAACTATAGAGTTATTTAAACCTCACAAAAGTAAGCCACGTCTTAAATTTGGATTAAAAGAGCAAACTGGATTTTTTGATTTTGAAGTGTTTGGTTTGATTTAAGAGTATTCCCTTTCTGTTTTATGTATCAGAATTCACAAAATGGGGATGAAGGAAAACATTGAGGAATCAGTTTTATGGATTGGAAGTAATCCAAACCGGGAATGCAAAACGGCTGTGTTTGTATCACAACAGCCCCTGCAAGGATGGATGGCTAATATTTTAGTACCCCAAGAGAATTTGTTTAAATTTATATTCTCTTTCTTTATTTTCCTCAAGTTCTAAACAAACCACAATTCCTTTGGATAATCATTCAGGGAATGTTTAAGAGAGAGACAGTTTTGCATTTTGCATATTTTTTAGATGATTGTAAACTACATTCCATCAAAATGCATTTTGAAAAAAAAAATCGGAGAATTTAGGATCACCAAATTACTTGCGGTGGAGCTTCCGGATTCCAATTATTTTTTCACACACAAAATTCTTATGCAAAATCTGTTCTACATATTGCTTTCAAAAACTTTCACACATTCTTGTCATAATTCGATACCCATAATGTGCAATACACAGTCCAAAAAAAAAATAGCCTCTTGAACTAGTAATGATTAAGCGTCAAGGATCATGAGGCGTTGGTTACATAGTACTCACAACCATTTACGTAGCGAGAAATCATTCGGTAGCGACAATTACCATTCACTTTTGTTGGGTAATTGAGAGACAAAGTGTGACCTATAAAGTGTGATGATGATCTTTTATTTACGAGGAATACAACCTGGCAATGACACATCAGTATTTCGGGAGTACCCAATAATTAGTCCTCTCGAACCCCCTTCTAATAATCCTTAAAAGCCCCCCCATGTCTACTGTTGTTGTGCTCCGGAGCATTTGGGTTCCCATTCTCTGCCCAAAAGAGGAGCCCGGATAATTTGAACTCATAAAATATCTAACTATAAGCTTTCTTCTAGCCCAAGAAGTAAAATCCGAAGGGCCCAATCTCCGAGTTCGAACTTTATTCATTTTTGTGGGCCTTCCTCGTAATGTTAATTTTATTCTTCCAACGTGTTTACATTTATAATGTCTACTTTTAGAGATTCTAAAGTTTTTTGCACTAATTAAGTATTGCTTTTGATAAATATATTGACATCCTTTCACTTCAAACTAAAATACCCACAAATGAAATACTTCGTCCAATTCATTTGTCCACTTTCATTATTTAATTCAAACTTCTTAAAGAATTGTCCATATGTTTCAGTTTATAATGTAATATATATGCAATATGAATTTTGTTTGTTCTGTGATATTAGTTATAGGATTTGCGATTCGTACAATGTCCTCAATTGTGGCCCTCTAGAATCTTCATTTGTAATCTAAATCGTTCATTCTTTTTAGAAATGTTGAACATATCATGTGTACAGAAAATCATGTTGTTCGAATAGTGATAGACGCATAATGGAAACACATTTGTCTTGCATTTCATTTCGTAATTCATACTATTAGCCAGTAAATGGTGTCCGACCATAAATTACATATTACGGAGTATAAAATATAAATAACTATTTCAGTGACACGTATCTCGAAGCTAAATAAACAAATTAGGAAGGAAGAAGTAAATATATATATATATATATATTTTTTTTACGAAATCAATGGGGTATAAAAAATATATATTCCTTCATCAGCGGCTTGTTTAGATCCATGTGCAATTACTTACTTACAATCATTGATAAAATAAAAAACTGTTACCGTAACATAATTGAGTAATTTTCTGCAGTATAATTCTTTGTTAATACTAACATCTTCTTTTCATAACTGTAACACTGACTGACACGTGGAATAATGGAGGTTAGTATTTGACATGATTTTTTTCTTCTTCAAACATTAGTATAAGATTTGGAGAGATAGAGAGAAAGAGAGACTTGAGGGAATCAGCTACACGGAATGAGGTCCCATCCAGTTTTTCCTTGGTTCAATCTGTCCAATTTTGGGCCGTTGTGAGTCCTTCTGGGGCTAAGAACAATGATCGAAATCATTTAATTTGTAGAGCTCGTCGAGTATGTTGCACACGAATGAAAATAGTTTGATCGAACATCAATAGGTATATCAACAAATCAGATTTGTATAAGGAGAAATGAGAAATTTTATTATTTTGTCATTTCATTTTCCTTGTACAAATATGTTCTTTTGATGTACATATCGACGTTAGATCAAGCTAATTTTTCACGTAGACAACATATTCGACGAGCTCTACATAATAAACGATTCCGATCATTGTTGTAAGCCCGGTAGGAATCCATGACATTCCAAAACTAAACTGGATTGGACCAAGGAAAAACTGGATGGGACCCTAGTCCCAGCTGGACCATACGCAGTTGCAACTTTCAAAGAACGTATTGCCAACCCAAACCGCGTGTTTGGAGGGTCACCCACTCTTTTTTCTTTTTTGACGGTGCAGTCAGCAGTGCATCTCCTTTGGTTCTCCAGAAACTACCAAACCCATTTGTTTAATTGTCAATTTACAGCTGTTGTACAATACCACAAACGTCAAAACTCTTGACCAAACCACACTGAAACGCATGAATCAATTACTCGCCTTCCCATACGCATTCCCCTCTTTTGACCCATTGCTTCATCACACACCCTATATAAAATCCTGCCAATGCAAATTCATTTCTCACTCCCAAAAAACACCTCCTCTCACGCAAACCCATCTCTTGATAACCTTTTACCTTTCTCAAACACCCCCAAAAAAAATGGCCTCTTTTTCTTCGAGAGTTTCAGCATTGTTGCTTGTGATGTCTCTTGTGGTTAGTTTTTCAATGGCTGTCTCGGCTGGTAATTTCTACCAAGATATTGACATCACCTGGGGCGATGGCCGTGCTAACATACTCAACAATGGCGACCTTCTCACTCTCTCCCTTGACAATACCTCTGGCTGTGGCTTTCAGTCCAAGAATCAATTTCTTTATGGACAGTTCGATATGCAAATCAAGCTTGTCCCTGGAAACTCCGCCGGCACCGTCACCACCTATTATGTATGTTTCTTTTGATTTGTTGTTCCTGTGTACACTATGAATTGTTGCATCAGTTTGTTTTCCCAATACTATAAGCTCTAACATATGATTCTTGTGTTGGTTACTTCTGCAGTTGTCCTCAGAGGGATCAACCCACGACGAGATAGACATGGAATTCTTGGGGAATTTGAGTGGTGATCCTTATATTCTTCACACCAACGTGTACAGCCAAGGAAAGGGCAACAGAGAGCAACAATTCTACCTCTGGTTTGACCCAACTGCCGATTTCCACACCTATTCCATCCTTTGGAACCCCCAAAGCATCATGTAAGTACCCCCGAAGCGTAAATTAGTACTCCCTCCGTCCCACAAAGATAGTCAATAAATTATCTTTTCATGATCATCAGTGAATTTTCCATTTGGTAAAATCAAGTTGATGAGGAAGCCATTTCAAAAATCTTTGATTTTATCTCTCTCAAGAATCTTTGATTTTAGCAAAGATTCTTCCTCCTTTGCTAAAATCAACGGCTAATTTTTAGTAAATGTTAATTTTAACAGATTTTATCAAATGGGAAATTCATATACTTAAACAACCAGGCAATTTGAGTATAAAAAATTGAGTTACAACACAAGATGAAATTGCGCTGATTCATGTGATTTTCTGGTGTCAAATTCAGATTCTCAGTAGATGGGATACCAATTAGAGAGTTCAAGAATGCAGAGTCAATTGGTGTTACATACCCAAAGACGCAACCCATGAGGGTATACTCGAGTCTATGGAATGCTGATGATTGGGCAACAATGGGTGGGCTAGTGAAGACTGATTGGACCCTAGCTCCATTCATTGCTTCTTACAGAAACTTCAGTGCAAACGCTTGCATTTTGTATAATGGAGCATCTTCTTGTAGCTCCAACTCTGGTGGCAATTCATGGTTATCACAACAGTTGGATTACTCAACACAAGGGCAGATGAAATGGGTGCAGAACAACTTCATGATTTACAATTACTGCACTGATACCAAGAGGTTTCCCCAAGGCGTGCCTCAGGAATGCAACATGTCCTAAGACGGAAAAGATCAACCCCAAACATTATTGTTATCTATTTTGCCACTACCGTATAGCCTTGTACTATTTGTAATACTATTCTTTTTGTATTTATCACACACAAGTGAATTCTTTTAATCTGGTGGTGTCGTTGTTCTTTATCTCTAATAATGATAATGTTGGAAGTTTACGAGTCATTATTTTGTGAGACGATAATGTAATAAGATTTTGTGTTTACAAGTTTTATAGAGGATGATTCATGTGAACATTTGCTTGGATTCTTATTCATGTGAATATTTATTGGTTTGAACTACACGAGAAAATCTAATTACATGAGGATCGCCGTGATGAGAAAATAACAATCCTTTCTTGGACATTACCTTGGACTGACTCCATTTGCCGTAGACTTGAAATTTGCAAGTAATGGCCAACAAATAATTTACATATCTATCATTTTCAATTACTGTACATCTCTTTGCCCAAAATAATGATGAGCTCTCATGGATTAGATTAGAGGACATAGAAGTAGATTTAGTCTTCATCATTCGCTTCTCAAGTTATCTTGTGCTATATCTACCACTTGTGAAGGGAGAGGAATTGATGCATCTTTCAAAACAAGACTTTGGATGATAATCACATTACTCAAATTATTTTTTGCGAGGTCTATGAGATGATGGTTTGAGAAATCGTCAATAAATTATCTTTTCGTGATCATCAGTGAATTTTCCTTTTGATAAAATCTGCTAAAATAACCATTTGGTAAAATCAAGTTGATGAGGAAGCCATTTAAAAAATCTTTGATTTTATCTCTCTCAAGAATCTTTGCTTTTATCAAAGATTCTTCCTCGTTTGCTAAAATCAACGGCTAATTTTAGTAAATGTTAATTTTAACAGATTTTATCAAATGGGAAATTCATAATACTTAACAACCATGCAATTTAAGTACATAAAAATTGAGCTACAATACCGAATGAAATTGAGCTAAATCTTGCATTGATTAATGTGATTTTCTGGTGTCAATTTCAGATTCTCAGTAGATGGGATACCAATTAGAGAGTTCAAGAATGCAGAGTCAATTGGCGTTCCATACCCAAAGTACCAACCCATGAGGGTATACTCGAGTCTATGGAATGCAGATGATTGGGCAACAAGGGGAGGGCTAGTGAAGACTGATTGGACCCAAGCTCCATTCATTGCTTCTTACAGAAACTTCAGTGCAAACGCTTGCATTTGGTATAATGGAGCATCTTCTTGCAGTTCCAACTCTGGTGGCAATTCATGGTTATCACAACAGTTGGATTACTCAACACAAGGGCAGATGAAATGGGTGCAGAACAACTTCATGATTTACAATTACTGCACTGATACCAAGAGGTTTCCCCAAGGCGTGCCACAGGAATGCAACATGTTCTAAGACGGAAAAGATCAACCCCAAACATTGTTATCTATTTTGCCAAAACCGTATAGCCTTGTATTTATGATACTATTCTTTTGTATTTATCACACAAGTGAATTCTTTTAATCTGGTGTCGTTGTTCTTTATCTTTAATAATGATAATGTTGGAAGTTTACGTGTTATTATTTTGTAAGACTATATTGTAATAAGATTTTGTGTTTACAAGTTTTATATAGGATGATTCATGTGAACATTTGCTTGGAAACTTATTCATGTGAATATTTATTGGTTTGAACTACATGTGAAAATCTAATTACATGAGGATCGCCTTGATGAGAAAATAACAATCCTTTCTTGGACCTTACCTTGGATTGACTCCATTTGCCTTAGACTTGAAATTTGCAAGTAATGGCCAACATAATGATGAGTTTTCATGGATTAGAGGACATAGAAGTGGATCTAGTCTTCATCATTTGCTTTTCAAGTTATCTTGTGCTACTAGCTGCTGCTATCTATCACTTGTGGAGAGAGAGGAATCGACACATCTTTCAAAACAAGACTTTGGATGGTAATCACATTACTCATGCTGTGATTGCTGATATTCAAGTTTATGTTAGCTCTTGAAGGCTATTTGAGGAAATTAGATGAGAATAAGTTATTTTGTCTTGGTTGGAGTATTTCGTCTGAAGTTTTTGAAGCTACTTGAGGTTGGACTTTTAGCCTTAGTTTTTCTTTTTCCTTTTCCCTGTTTTCTAGGATTTGGGATGATGTGTTAGATTGATTTTGATGGCCTAGTGCCTACTTTTTATGTGTCTAGGGTATGCCCCTTAGCACCCATATTGGTTTGGTTTCAACAAAATTGTGGATATAACACATGTTTGTGGATGATTGGATCAACTCGACACTCGCTCATGTATATTTCGTAGATAGAATCGTCATGTCAAACATTAAATTGGCCGAAGATCAGTACCGTATACTGTCTATTTTTCTTGCACAACTGTGATTTGTTTTTGTTATTTACTATTGATATATAATTTTTGTTCTTATAATCATCGATGTCCAATCAAATTATTTTTTGCGTGGTCTATGAGATGATAGTTTGAGAAATCGTTACTAGCCCAAGGTAAACCTTTTTTTGTTACCAATCCGATCAATTTGCCTTTTTGCAAGGTCATGGTTTGAAAAATCTTCACGAGCCCAGGGTGAACCCTCGAAGGCTGAAACTGAAAGGGACCAGATGATTGCAAACTGGAAATCCTCACGAGCCTAAGGTGAACCCTCGAAAGTTGAAAACCGATAAGGACCAGAGAATTGCAAACTGGAGGTGAGCCGGATCCCAGTTTTTTTCTTTCCTCCATCCCTTTCCTTTGTTGCATTTGTCTTTTCGTTTCTTTCTTTCTTTCGTTATTTTTCTTTTTCACGAAACCAACTCTCAGGGTTAGTCATGCATATGCCACCACTACAATGGCAGAGTAGTGTTTGCCATCATCTCATAAACACGTCTGTCTGAATGGCATAACAGGTGGCTCAGTCTTCATCCCAATTCACTTCTATCTCAACTTCTTCACATGCCGGCATTTTGCAGAGGAAACCTCCAAACAACCCCCATTTGTCTCTACCACCTCCTCCCTTTTTCCCCTTTATTTATTCATATATCTATACACCCATACAATCTTATACTATAAATACTCTCTCTCTCAAGAGAATCTCACTCAACAACTTAAAAGCTTCTCTCTCATCCTCCTCCACCGCTTCATCACCATGAAAAGAGCTTTCAACAATGGCTTCCTTTTCAAGTTCTATAGCTGTCTTGTTTTTTTCAATCTCTGTGCTACTTGCCTCTTCAGCTGCTAACTTCAACCAAGACTTTGACATCACTTGGGGCGACAGTCGAGCTAAGATACTCAACAATGGTGAGCTTCTCACCCTCTCTCTTGACGAAGCGTCCGGTTCGGGGTTTCAATCAAAGAAGGAATATATATTTGGAAAGATTGATATGCTGCTCAAGCTCGTCCCCGGAAACTCTGTCGGCACAGTTACTGCCTACTATGTATGTATTTCCCTGCGTTACAAGTTTTTGCCTGTTCTGTTTTCCGTATTGTCTCATAACGTGTTATCCTCACCCGGAATACATACATGTGCTTGTGTTTGCAGCTATCATCACAAGGACCAACACATGATGAGATAGACTTTGAATTCTTGGGGAATTTGAGTGGTGATCTTTGTACTCTTCACACCAATGTGTACAGCCAAGGAAAGGGTGAGAGAGAACAGCAGTTTCGGCTTTGGTTCGACCCTTCTGCTGATTTTCACACCTATTCGATCCTCTGGAATCCCAGAGGAATAGTGTAAGAACCCATGCACCAAATTATATGCTCAAAAAGAAAAGAACAATACTAAAAAAAGTAACAAGTAAACTGAGTACATGGTTTAGATTCAACATACCTGGTCTTTTAGCAATTAGCAGCAAAAGCAATTTACACCTCCGAGTTGTGATTTAGCCTGTGTTGGCTGTGTTTCTGTCGATATACAGTGTCTCTAAAAGAGGGTTTTATATCTTCCTTCGTTTCAGTTTCTCCGTGGATGGAACTCCGGTTAGAGAGTTCAAGAACATGGAGTCAATCGGCGTTCCATACCCGAAGAACCAGCCCATGAGGCTGTACTCCAGCATTTGGAATGCGGACGAGTGGGCGACAAGAGGGGGACTCATCAAGACAGACTGGACTCAAGCTCCCTTCACCACTTCCTACGCGAATTTCAAAGCTGATGCTTGCATTTGGTCGTCTGGTAAAACTTCCTGTGGTTCCTTGGCTTCCAGTGGAAACGCATGGTTTTCCCAAGAGTTGGATGCCACAGGACTAGAGAGAATGAAATGGGTGCACAACAACCACATGATCTACAACTATTGCACCGACGCTAAACGGTTTCCCCAAGGATTCCCTCCAGAATGCAAAGCCACACCATCCTGAAGATAAAATCACATACATCAGTCCCCTCACTCATGTAATTAACGTCCTAGTTAAGGTTTATACAATAAATAGTGTTTTTTATGTTTATATCCCTCAAACTATACACCAGTTTTCTAATTCGTCCTCAAACTATCAAAATCATCTATTTCATCCTCCAATTATGACATTGTAATCTATCAAGTCCAATTTCTCAAACGAAAAATGGTCGTCTGGTGCGCACCAATTGCAACATGGGACCCACTTTAATTTTAAAATGTTTTCGAGTGATTTCGGTAAAAAAAATAAAAATAAAAATAAAAATGATAATTTTAAATGCTTGATTTTTCATCTCAATTTTTAATTAAGTGTTTAGAGTCATCAAAAATTGAAAAATTGGGTGGGGCACTCAGAGTTATTCGATTGAGTTGATTTTTTGAAAGGCCAATTAAAAACATATTTTAAAAGTAATGAACGGCTTGGATTGCTTGTGTGGAACCCCGAAGTGGGCTGCATAGAGCAATTTGTGAGCACAGATAGATATATGCACATGAAACATTTTCCGTTTGGATTTCTAATAGAAGTTAGAAATTGGACTTAATAGATTGCAATGTCATAGTTAGAGGATGAAAGACGATTTTGATAGTTTGAGGACGAAATAGAAAAATGGTGTGCAGTTTGAGGGATATAAACGATAAAAGTCTACAATAAATAGCCTGAAAACAGTATGATGTTATTAAGGTACATATGCATATGTAGTTATAGAAAAGGATAGAATGGGAAACTATTCTCCAAACTTCACAATGACCATGATTAATCGATGATATGCTGAAGTATGACAAGGGTTGAGATGACATTATATGAATGCAAAAAATAAGAAATGAAACAGAAAAAGCAATTATGTGAGGAGATTGAGAATTCAAATGCATGTATTTTATGTAGCAAGAAAATACAGAAGTCCATGAACTAGATATGTCAACAAAGTACCCATAAGTTGGTTATGATTTCTATTATGGTGGCATCATGTAGCTGGAGTGCTGGACTACCTATACGCAGTGAAGCTGTAGCACGGAAAGCCTAAGTTCATTCTCCCTACAAATACAATTTTGGCCTGTTTTTCTTTCAAGCTAGCAAAGGATGAAGGCCGTCGAGTACTCAAGTCAACTATGGACTGTATTTATCAACTTCAAGACACGAAGAAGAACAACGATCTGAATGCACCAGAATTGTCTCTGCAATCCCTCTTTCCTTCACTGATGCCATATCACTAACTAAAACAAGGCAACAATGCCAGAATTATGCTTTGGCTGTATTTTGGGAAAGTGGCGTACAACAATCCCATTCCCGTTTTATCATACCAAAATGATGCTTGTTCTGGGTAACATAGCTCCCACCCCTAAACACATAACAACTTGAGCAAGAAGTGCTTTTTTTTTTTTTTTAATTTATTTGTTGAGGATGCTTAATAAGTACCTAAAATAAAGAAAAATGTCCTTTTGTCTATTTGGACTCTCCCCCGTTACTTACAATTTAGGAAAGAGGAAAATTCCTTGCACACTTTACTTTTCCGTCTCCTTGCCAGTTTGCCTTACCAAGGATCAGCCCTCAGGGACTATTCAATGCTTGTCATGCTTCTTTTTATTATATTACTCGATCAATCTTACATGTGCGAACACCCTACAACAGAAACTAGTCTTAGTCATCAAACAAAGCTTTCGAAACAACCGTCCAAAACCATTTTCCCACCTCTCCATTATAAAGAACTTCCTTGCTTCTTTTAATGGTTTCAATTGATTTGACCATCACTATGATTCTTGCACTACATTCAGTGCATCTGCTTGTGACTATATGTGCCTAACTGCTAAAAGACTTAGACACTCAATAACGACAAGTTTCAATTTCTCGGTCAACAATACCTTGCAGGATAAAAAAATCTTTCAACAGAAGATTATGGAACTCAAGGTCATCACGGAATGCTGAAATCACCAAGCATCTAAACTTTAAAATTAGTATTTGAACTCTCACTTCCTCTCTGGTTCTATACTTTTCTTTATGCTTGTATGCAGTTTCACTAGTTTTGTTCATAGTTTTATCTAGACCAAAGATAAAAGAACCAAAAATTAATCTAAAGAAACTTTAGTGATGATGATCACTTTATTTTTCTAAGAATAATGAGCAAACTAAAGGGCATAAGAGCAACGACCTTACCTGTGGCTCAACCATGCAGCTGATTTCCACATCCATTCTATCGGTTGAAAGTCTCAACAACATTGTAGAAGACTTCAATTTCTTCAATGTGAATAGGCATAAGAGCAACAACCTCACCTGTGGCTCAACCATGCAGCTGATTTCCACATCCAATCTATCGGTTGAAAGTCTCAACAGCATTGTAGAAGACTTCAATTTCTTCAATGTGAATATTGACCTGTTCTTCATATAAACAGACTCCTCACATGCAGTCCTTAGATTTCCAACTCTTCAGAATCACAAATAAGAAAAGAGGAAAAAAGGCAGTCCAGCAAAGCCAATTCTTTGTATTCAACAAAGTCTGAGGTTTTTCAGGTTGAATTACTACAGAAGGGGTCCAACAGCAGCATACATAAAGAGAAAAAATCACAACAAAAAGATAGATTTGCACGTGATGGACTAACTCCTCATGCAGTTCGTCTGAATGCTAGATGAACAGGATTTCCTTGCCTTTTCAATTAAGTAATTTCATGAACCACAAAAAAACTACAATTACATAACTGAAATTTCGAATGCCCTTCCAGCCGAATGATGCCATCCAATCACCAATGTACCTGCCCTCCTACCCTAATGGTGCAAGCCAATAACATATAGCCTGCTTTCGCAACACTTTGAACATTTTCACAAGCCAAAAATGAAAATAACACTAAAGCCCCTAAAGCCGCGAAAAATAGAAATAGAAACTGTGAGGACCCGTGTTTTTATATAATTTTTTTTCGGAAATAATATTGGGGAAATGTGGGAAATGTTTTATAATGCGATACGGGGTCAATGTGTAGTTAGTATATGCACTTGGGTGTCTTTGTAATACATTAGAAACTAAAGGGGTGAAAGTGCAAAGGGGTGTGTGTATAAGTTGTGTGTGTGTGGCTGATTTTGGGGCTAAAATCACTCTTCTCTTCCTCTCTAAAAATCAGCCCCCTTCCTCTCTCTTCTTCTCCTCTCAAGTTCTCCACAAAACCCCACCAAAATACACCCCTCTCACTCCCCAAACTCAAGATTCAACCTCAAAACCGTCTTCTACGCGTGATTTGGAGCTTGGGTCTCCGTAATTTTGCTTGGAGCAAGGCTATTTCGGTTGGAGTGTCTCAAAGGCTAAGGTTTTGCATTTTCCTACCCATTTCAAGCTCAATCTTTGAGGTAAGAAGACAAATTCTACTCCCTCTAGTTGTATCTATGTGATGTATAGCATATCTCTTGCTCTTGTTGTTCAATTCCATCAAAATTATGAGTTTCTCCATAAATGGATTTGTTTGAGCTCAATTTTGTGATCTATGATTTGAGTACTTGTTTGATGCAATTGATGATTGATTTGCACTCCTTTGATGTCCATTAGTTGCTCTACATTTCTAATTTTTGGCCTAGAACCTCAAATTTTTGACTTGGGTTGAAATTCCGCGCCTTGGGTGAAAATCTGCAGATTTTGGCTAGAGATACCGGTAGTGGATTTTTGGGCTACCGGTATCCCCGGTAAACTTTGCGTTCTGTTCCTGAGATACCGGTAGTGAAAAACTGGGCTACCGGTATCACTTGGGTAAATTTTCTCCTTTGTTCCATTTGACTCTTTCTTGACTTTTGGGTCTTCCGGGCCTTGTTTGGTACTTCTTTCTTGACTCTCGGAGTTTAGTGGCGGGGTTCCACGTACCCCTTGGTCATATGGGTCGGACACACGTCGGTTGACACATTCTGGCGAAAATGATGAATTTTTGGAACGAGTGAGACTCATGGAAGTTTTTGAACATCAAAATTTTTTGAGATGTTATAAATACATAATGGGACAACTAGGGTCATCGTTCGGTGCGTCCCTAGTCTCGGGTACACGGCGGGGGGATCTAATTCCTATTAAGACAATTGGTTAATTCACGAAATACTTGAGGATGAGATGTTTTATGAAAAATGTGGTGTTTTGGTGACATTGAACACACAACACAAATTGTAACGGTTAGGAATAAAACAATGGACACTTAGACTACTTTCGAATATGCCGGTATTCCCTTGGACATATGGATCCTTGTAGGAGAAAGTGAGGGATGATACTATGGCTTGTGAAAATGAGAGAATCAGGATTGGTCGAGAATAGGTGGGACGTTACATACTTAGGATGAGTGTGTAGTTGATGAGTGGATATGCTTTAAGCTAAAGTGAGTCACGTTGTGATAACGTTGGTATACAATATTGTTATTATTATTACCAGCAGAGCTGGCCATGGGTGCACGGAGCCCGCGAAATCCGGCAGGGGTGCACGGAGCCCATGAAATCCGGCAGAGGGATATTTCCCTATAAAAATATATGAATGTTTTCTTATGAAATGTCGGTTATGATGAATTTGGATTAATTTGGCGTATTTGACGAAAATTGGCTATCGATATATGAAAATGTGGATTTTGGTAACTACTTGGATTTTGGTGGGATACTTAAACACATTTTGGGATACTTAAACACATATTGGGATACTTAAACACATTTTGGACTCTTGGACACACTTTGGTTACTTCGTGGTTGAACTATAGCCTACCGTTCATCTTAACCTCATACTTGGTCGTATCCATCTTCATACTCGTTCATTATGCATGTATCATGTTTATACACCTAGCGTTGGTAGAATAGTTTTCCTACTGGGCTAGTGAGCTCAACCTATCAATTTTCAGGTAGACGGCATGGAGCATGAAGTCGGATGCTTGTCGAGTGACACTTACATGGAGTTTGAACATGCATGAAGTTATTTTTTTTCATCTTTGTATTATATTTTTGGAAAGATGGTGTTGTAACTTCTATAGTTCATCTTTTTGACTATTTGGCAATGTAATAACTTTTAAACCTTGTACTTACGCATTCGGGTTATGGTCGCTAGTGGATATAACTTGCTTATTTGAAATGGTGAGGTTGTATTTTGTTGACTTTGACTATTCAAAGGGAAATTGTGAGACTTTGACTTGTTCCACGTGGATTTTATTTACGTTTGGATTATTAAATTTGAGGGCGTGACAGAAACCAATGAGGAATTTTGTTGTTAAAATTAGAGAAAAACGAATATTGTTCACTATATGATCAGAAATAAGAGAGTTGAAAAACACACGAGGTCAAGAGCAGAAATTTAACCTATATTATGCATACCCAATTACCCATTGGTAACAATTATACATGAATGTCATGTTCTGAAAAAACTGAAGATACATGATATTTTAAGATCGAAACATAACATAGTGCATCAGCTTGAAGAGGTAAATTACCTTGAATACCGGTTGAGCTCCAACGTTTTTTTCTCCATGCTTCGATGGTAATAAGTCATATCCCTTCGGTTGAAGTCATAACCAATGAACATGACAGGAGACCATTATACATAGATTTTCAAAGCCAATTTGAAGACAACCAAAAACGGATCAAACTTCCAGGAGTTCCTCAGATGTTGAAGAACATGATGATGAACAAACCCCAAACTCTAGCATCTTTTCGGTATTTGAACCGTGCATCCCATAATTATTGACGTATACTTCGGCCCAGAAAGCTTGTAGACCAAGTCACAATGCATCAACATGGTAACTATCCTTCCCCTCAAACATCAAACTACGTAAGGTTCCATGTAAACTATGTGCCAACCTTTACAGTTAAACATTTAACAAAAGCCTTATTCACATGTCCAATAAGCTTCAAGATAAGTTAATATCCGAGAAAGCACAAAGTCTAAACTTCGAATAGAGTCTCATCATATGGAAAAGCTTTATCGCATGAACAAGGCGGCAAATCGCAAAGCTCCATTGGGGTCTAGTTCTTAATATCATAATAGAATAGCTTACCACATACTTCTACCACAAAAAAAGACTCATCTACACATTCTCCTCTGCCCAGAAATACCAAAGAAAATGTGAAGAAGTATGGAAACATCTCTGCAGACAAAAATATCCTTCGGTTGAGATCACAACAAAATACAGAAACCCACCCAGAGAACTCCTTGTTCATCTCAAATACATTGAATAGAGCATCGGTATCTTTGTCATTAACGACAACCTGCAAATGGCCTCTTGACTCTCCAAAATAGGCAACCTTCTCTTCCCTACAACTCAAAGGTAATGGTATAACCTTAAGGCATCCTCCCTCCATGTCGAAACGAACGAGCTCGCTGTTACTAATCCAATGCACTCCCCCATTCCAGAAAACTCCATTCTCAAACAACACTTCATCAGGTACAGTAAAAGGTCCCATCAATTCGCCCCACAACCTTATCTCGGACCGGAAAACCGCAATCCTAATCTTATAATCAGAAGCAGCAACATTCCATTCCCAAACACAAACGACACTATAAGGAGGCGACACCAAAGGATCAAAGGCCACATAAACACCCACCAAAGTTATGTTCAATTCACTCCAAGGTCTAGTAGATTTATCAATCTTGTAATTACAAAGTTTGTGGTGAACCCTAGAATCATAATCACCATTGGGAATTCTACAATCGTAAACCACACCCAATAAAGGAATCCTAGTAAATCGTTTGATAGTGGGGTTACAAACGTAGTACCTTAAAATTGAATCACCTGTGGTTTCATCTAACTTGGAATAGCAAAACAACCCGTTACAAGAATGCAAGATTGTGGTACCTGGGTGGGCGAGGGACCTGAAATGTGGGGCCTTGAGAAGGCAACCTTCAAAGGGCACAAAAGAAAATTCTGAGTCGGCGTTGGGGCATCGGAGGAAGAGGGCGGAGGTGGGTTTGAGGTGGCGGCGGCGGGCGTGGAGGAGAGGGAGTTGGGGTTGGGAGATGAGGGAGAGCCAGTGTTTGCTCACAGACTTGAACTGGGTGAGGGGTTTTGCGGGTAAGCGGGCTAGGATCTCCGTTAGGAGATCTTCGTTTTCGGCGACGGCGTCGGCGGCTGAGATTTGGGCGGCGGAGAGGGGAGTGGTGTCGGTGCTAGTGCTACCGCCGCTTTTGCGTGCCATTCTGGGAATCAAATGCGGGGGTCTTCGTGACGGGAGCTATATAATAAAGGCGTTACTTCTTATGTGATGTTTGGAATTAGTATAATTTAGGAGTATACTCCTTGAACGTGGCTAATTTGCACTTTCATCCCTTTTCGATTCTTATCTAACGTGGCCAATCTATAAAATTTCACACACTATTTCCACCGCCCACGGGAAGAATTTTGACTCATTCATCTTGTTTATTTATTTATTTATTTTTTTCTGCCCATTTTTTTGGTTTAAAAAAGAAATACCTTAAATTACGAATACAACGTCTTCCAACAATTGAAATTTACTATAAAATAAAAAAGATAATGAGAAAATCATTTACTAAAATCAACCGATTGCTAATAAAGAATGAAACTTAAAGATAAACTAGATAATGAACTGGGTGAGGGGTTTGGCGGGTAAGCGGGCGAGGATCTCCGTTAGGAGATCGTCGTTTTCGGCGACGGCGGCTGAGATTTGGGCGGCGGAGAGGGGAGTGGTGTCGGTGCTAGTGCTACCGCCGCTTTTGCGTGCCATTCTGGGAATCAAATGTGGGAGTCTTCGTGACGGGAGCTATATAACAAAGGCGTTACTTCTTATGTAATTTGCACTTTCATCCCTTTTCGATTCTTATCTAACGTGGCCAATCTATAAAATTTATAAAATTTCATACACCATTTCCACCGCCCACAGGAAGAATTTTGACTCATTTGTCTTGTTTATTTCCTTTTTTTTTTACTGTCCATTTTTATGGTTTAAAAAGGAAATACCTTAAATTACGAATACAAAGTCCTCCAACAATTGAAATTTACTGTAAAATAAAAAAGATAATAACAAAATCATTTGCTAAAATCAACCGATTTCTAATAAAGAATGAAACTTAAAGATAAACTAGATAATGAAAGAGATGCGTTGAAAACCATTCATCTTGTTTCATCTCCAACTAAAATGATCCATATTTTTCTTTAGAATATTAGTTACTCCCTCCCCATCACAAAAACAAAGGACCAATTACGACTTTCTTGTATCATTTGACAGTTTAAATATTATGTTTTGAAAAGGACGATTTAAATATTTATGGTCGGTTTATTTTCCAGTAACTAGAGATGGCCTCCCTATAGGTGCTATCAACTATTAAAGGTGTTGTCTAGTGAAAGAATGGGAACCTCTAATCAAGCTAAGTGGACATCAATTTGAATGGTTTAAGAATTTAATGGATTTAATTAGATTGATGATGAAACAATACGGACCTTAGGTTTGGATTAGTTAACACAGACCCTGCGTTTGAATTAAGCAACACTCGCCTATGAAAGAGATAAACTAGTTAAAACCTAATACAGACCATTAGTCAATTAAGTTTACCATTGGTGAGTGTTATAAATTTCGTTTGAACGTTACCCTTTTCATCCATAGTTTTAATTAATTGTCCGGCCAATTCCATGAATACGTATTAGCATCGTCATCCTTTTCCCTTTATTTCATGTAATTAAAAGATTAAATCTAACGCATCCGCGTGGGTTGGATGAAAATATGTGGGTCCACTTGAGATGGTGATTTAATTTGCACTTTAAATTTTAACAACGTTTAGTGATATCAGAACTTCACTACAATTTTGAAGATTGATATGTCAAAATGTATCACCATAAATTATTTGCTAATATAGTGCGGGCAATATCGATCAAACCCTAATAAAAGCTATGCAAGAGGAATCTCCATGGACTAAAAGCAATAATCAGTTGCACAAGTATTGATTTTGATAGGCCTAAATACAGCTCGTGGTGAGTTCTAATATGCTGTAGAAAAAAAGGAGGAGAAATTAAACTTCCGACTTCACTCGGGTGCACAACACCTCCCCGGATTCAGAAAGGATATGAGGTAATATCTGTTTTTAGGTTTGGAAAAACTTAATCTTTGATTAGTTGACATCTATAAAATCCTTAGAAATCCACTTGAAACCTGTAAAATTGGTATCTCAGTAAAGAAAGAGCAATATCCTAATTAATGCAGGTCAAAATAGATAGGATTCTTGAAATCTCACAAATATTGCCCGATTGAAACGAAATCAACATTGTTTTGGATTCCTAATTAAAAGGTTGTAAAGAAAAATCCCCCCAAAAAAGATTAATGTCATACATGCATCTGGTATTATCTTTGTTTATAAATAAGTTCTAACTTCCTACGAAATCCATTGAAAATCAGATAAACATCGGTAGGATTATATGTATTTGAATACCATAGCCTTCTTTTTGTCTTGATTATTCTCTCTTTTACTTGATATATGACATAACACCTTTTTGTGATTCTTCAATGCAGGTTTTGCGCTTTTGTCTTGCTTGAAACTAGATGGCAATGTTGTGAAAAGATTGTCTGAATATAATCTTTCTTCATTTCATTTTTCTTGTTGCTCTCAAGATTATACATGACCCAATGTTGGTGAATGGGGATGTCGCTTTGATTGGTCGCGTTTGTAGCATCACACCATATCCCGTTGACGGTCACTACTGTTTAGATTCCAATCCTCTGAGCAGCCAAGTTGATATGAGAGGCCTTGCCAGGATTGCAATCAACTGTTCATATGCTGCAGCTGTTGATCTTGATAATCTGTTCAATGAGTATATCCAATACGGTCAATCTCAATATGAATTCTGCTTTCAGCAATTCAACTATGTCGTGCAGAACGTATCATCAGCATTGCAAAGTTGGAAGAATAACCGCTATCCGGAGTCTCAAAATCTAGTAACAAAAGCAGTGGGTGCTTACTTGAAGTGTCTTAATAATCTTACCGACATGAGATATCTAGAACCGTTTTTGGTTGGGCTGGCCAAAACTAGAAGTTCCTGTGATAATGCTATTGGAATCCTTTCAAGAATTGGTTCTTAAGCCAATATCTGCTATATGTAAAAACATAGCATCCGTAAATTGGAAAAAATATACTCTCTCTGATCACTAAATCCACACCCAAGCAATATGCATTTGTATTTACTTACACTTCCGGCGTGCAGTAGCCCGTGTTGAGGTTTGTCACCTATAACTTTTTCTTGAGTCTATCATCGTTTACCTTGTTGATGGGTCTGTCGTGGAATATCAAATAGGTAGATTGTGATTTTAGAATGTGAGAATGAATGAGCTTTGCTTTGATACTATGTGAAAAATTTACAAAATTTTATCTACCAAAAACACATACTGAAACTAAAACCAATAATGAAAGAGTGTATATGGTGGATAATTTTTGCACACAAATTTCAGGTGGCCTCACCATTTTGGCTTCACCAAGTTTAGAGTTTCTCTATGACTAGTATAGATGTACGAACAACATTGTGGGCATGATTTTCGGAGGTGACTATGGTATATAATCTAGGTGCATATTGAATTACTGTCCTCTCTAAGATTATTCCGAAGTACTATTTGAGAATATTTTGCAGACTCGTCCGCTCTATAGTATTTCTTAATTTGTATTATGTTTTTCAGACTTGTTCGCTCTCTATCCCTATGTGGAGTTTTAGTATGGCCAAATTTAAGATAACTCATTCAGCCATCTCATCAAATAGGCGAATCCCATGTCTGAAAAACCGAAACTTCAACCCAACAAAGTTATGTAACGAATTTGAATTTACTATAGGAAAACAAAAGGAGAAGATATAGCAAAAAAATAAACTAGCTTTATTGAAACGTTGGAAACAATTACAATCCTAAAAAATCCGAGATGATTTTCTATCTCAAGAAGTTAGAGAGAAACTTAAAGGAGCTCATTTCTTGAAAAGAAACAACAGGGCATACCCCTAAAGCAACAAGCAAAACAAAGCAAGAAATTAAGAGACGATTTGAAATTGAAATCTTGGGACCAAAAGAGCAATATCTGAATTAATAGAATTCAATAAACGATTTGAAAACCCAAGTATATTGTTTTGCTGTTTATATTGTTTTGCTGTTACAAACAGCAATACACTAAAATGGTAATGAAGTCAATGTCCTCTGGAGTTTTAAAATGTTTTAGGACCAAATCGACACGAATTTAATGACATACTATACAGGAAGATTGACTTTTTTTTTTTTTTTTTTTCTAAATAGCTTCTGATTTTCGAAATCCACTGAGATCATAAGCCCTCAACCATTAGGTTTTTGAATACCAAAGGCTCAGAAGAGATGCTTCAAGGGGTTAGCCTCCTTCTGTCTTACTCCGTTCTTTTACTCAATATGACGTAATATAACTATTTCTGAATTTTAGAGTATGTATTGTGTCTTAATGTGATGTGAACATTGAATTGATGCAGGTTTTGCGATTCAGAATTGCTTGGAAGAAGATGGCAGTGTTATGTACAGATTGTTTGAAAATAATTTTCCTCCATGCCATCTTTCTTCTTACCCTCAAGACTATCCATAACTCGATGTTCGTGAATGCAGATGGCACTTTGATTGGTCGCGTATGCAGCAAGACATTATTCCCGGTGGAGTGTCACAATTGTTTCGATCCTAACCCTTGCAGAGATCGCAATCAACTGTTCTTTTTCCCAAGTCGTTAATGTTGATAACTTGCTCATAACATATCCTCGTGAACCTCAATACGAATTCTGCCAACAACAGTTCAACTATATTGCGTTGAAACTAGTATCAACAATGCAAAGTTGGAAGAATAACCGCTATCAAGACGCCAAAAATCTTGTCCAACTAGCAATAGGTGATTACTTTGAATGTCTAAAAAGTCTTGACAAGCCGAGATATCCAGACCCGTTTATTAATGGGCTCTACAAAACCAGAACTTCTTGCGAGAATTCTGTTGGAGTCCTTTCACAGACTGGTTCTTAAGTGTATACCATGACATATAGAGAGTAATATTGCAAATTCGAATAAACATGTAACTTAAAAGACTGCTAGAATTTACCAAAGCATAAATATTATCGATCAAGTGTTTGATTGTAATTGTGAAACGAGATTGATACAAGCACATAGGAGTATCAATCAGGGTATTGTTCGCGATTTGTTCAGTCAGATATTTATTTAATTATTTTGGCCCAAGACACAATAAAAACTTATGGAGTAAGTACTATTATGGCCCAATACATTTGGGCCATTACAATTTTATGGGCCGGCCATCCTCAAGGTCCAGTGGTATTGTCAATCTAGCTAGAAAATACAAAATCTCAAGCATATATGGTACTTAAAAAACCTGGTAGAATAACACGATACAAATTTAATACTCATGTTTATCACCTACATTACAAATAACGTGAGCAAAAACTTGAACGAGATAATAGGAATAATTTTTCAATATTCGAAGAACGGCTTTTCTGGAAAATTACCTCTTAATAGGACTTGGTCACGAATACATTGCATGTGGAACTCTATTTTTAAGGACATGTACATAATTCGATCTGTAAATAATCATGTGCGGTGTTTTCAACCAAAATGATATTTTTTTTTCTTTTTTGGAATTTCTTAAACATATTCTACGTGCTAAATAGTTAAAAGAGAAATGTAAAGAACAATTGTTGTAACTGCAAAATATGTAGAGGGTCACAATGCTGGATTGGAGGCTCTGCTATGCTCGAAAGATGGCAGGCCTGCCAACTCACAACCCGAGTCGTCCATCTCCACGATAAATGGTTCAGATATGTTTGTGAAGAGTTAACTCTTATTGATAAGAGTTCATTTGCAAATTTAAACCATCAATTACGGAGATGGACGCGAATTTAAATTCTTAGTGACATTAAAGTAATTCAAGGTACGAATCCACTTCTCCTGAGTCTTCAAAAGGTGAACCGCTACCGTGTTTGGCCAGAGCTCGTGCGTACACCTTGTGGCTGGCTCGGGGTAATTGTACATTGACCACTTCGCATTGAACCGATTCTTCGCTCGATGTCCATCGCGAAGCCACTCGCTGAAAACTGTCTTCGGGCCCTTCCAAGTGACTTTTCGGTATATCAGAAACCCGAATCCACTCAACTATATCCCAAGAAACCAAAAACCCCATTCCAGACATGTAATGAACAAAAGGGTCCATGCTGGGGCATGGAATCACATACCCATAGTACAAGTCTTCTCTTGGCAACACCCTCAATGACTCCACTAGGTTTTCCAACCAAAAATACGTATCATCGTCGGATTTTAGCACGTAATGGTAAGGCGGGTATGGCTTGTTTTCCTTATTCAACTTGTTTTCCATTCCAGTCTTACCTTTGTTCATGTTCTCTTTGCAATCGAGTATTATGATATCGTCATAGCGCATTATTTCTAGTACAACCAACACTTTCTGATCTTCTTTGGTTAAGTTGCAAAAAACGAATTTGACGTCGACTTTCGCGCCCACTGGATCGAGATTGTGTGCGGTAGATGAGGCGGAGAAAGTGACGGCGATGGTATTGGTCAGTGTAGCGGCCGGGGACCCAAGGGTCCATTGTCCTCGGCTGCGCCCCTGCCGAGAGGGCGGGGGTCAGGGGGGCCGCCCTCACCAAAGCTGCTAAAGGTGGCCGGGACCCCTTGTTCCGGCCGGATGGCCTCCAGACGGGGACAGCGGATGCCGAGGACAGGTTCCCGGCGAGGAGGGGGCGCGGCCCTTGGGGCCTTGGCCGGACCCCCTCCCCTCGGCAGGACCCTCCCCTCGGGAGGCTACTCTAGGATGGAAGTTTCACAGGTCTTGGGGATCCTGGGGACCTCGGTTGGGACCCCCTCGGGAGCCTGCGCCAGGGGGAGCCATTGCCACCCTCGGGGGCCTATTCCCGAGCGGCACTCGGACCGAGTCGTTTGACCTCGGTGTCGGGGTGGGGGTCGCGTCATATGTCAGGGGCTCGATCGAGGTCCCCCTGATAGTCTGAGTGGCTCATTAATGACCTCAACCACCTCGTCTGCATTGCATTTACGGCAAACCACCAACCCTGCAGGCTACGATTGCAGGGAGACTTGATTGACGGGAATATCAGTGACAGGTGACGACTCTGGGATAGCAGCGGCCGAGGCGCTACTTGAGGGACGTGCGTCAATCCATGCATTTAATGCGATGGTAAGGACGGAGTGCGTGAGGCCCCCGAGGAGCGTGCGGTGAACGCTCCCCCCGTTCCTATAAATATGGACCTCACCCTCTTCATTCGGATGGATCATTTCTCGACATGTAACCCTCAGTTGCACTTTCTCTCTCTAGAACTCTCTACTAAACTTCTCCCTCCGTTGCTGACTTAGCCATCGGAGTGCCTTCCCGGTCCACCACCGTCCGGGCTAGGCACTAACGTGGTTGCTCCCTTGTGCAGGTCCTCCTCCGGCGTACCCAGGAGCTCCAGCCTTCTTCTCCGACGAGTCCCTAGGGCTCTAGTGAGGTCTAGCCCAGCTCCACCTTCCCCGTGCAGTACCAGACGGTCAAAGAGGT
The DNA here is from genome assembly GCA_963854785.1 of Vaccinium vitis-idaea. NCBI lineage: Eukaryota > Viridiplantae > Streptophyta > Magnoliopsida > Ericales > Ericaceae > Vaccinium > Vaccinium vitis-idaea. Next base: position 43,507,411 of record OY978217.1, on the reverse strand, counting down.
CATTCCGGCGAAGCGCCCCCCAAAATTGGCGACTCCGCTGGGGAGTGTATATGAGTTACCTCTCGCAGCCTCTACTCTCTCTTTAGTGGTGGCCCTTCACCCCTGCTTAGACCTCCCATAACACCTCTCCCGGAGCTGTCAAAGAGATGGCTAACCTCACTCTTGGCATGGATGCGTTTGACGCCGCCGGAGAATACATCAACAGCACTGACCGCAACAGATACCACCAAGTCAGGAGCGACTTGGGGCTCACCCTCTCTCCCACCCTTAACAGGGACGGGACTGTCACGGTGGCGTCTAACGCCGCCGGCCCCAGTAACGCTCGCACAACCAACGTTTTGTTCAGCATGAATGGGGATGTGCTCTCCCTTGACAACCTCACTACTCCAGCCCGGAGGGAAACGTTACCTCTTCCTCCTCCCCTCACTATCGAGGCCAAAATGGCGTTACTAAGAAAGGAGGTACTGGCTCTGAAGCAAGCCAGGGACCAGCCTACGACCTCGAAGTATGGAGGTCGAACGAGGACCAGGAGGCCCCCTTCGAGCACAAGAAGTGAGGGCGCGAGAGCTCCGGTATTCACCCGCCTCGGCCCAATCATTGAGGTTGACAGCCGAGGTAATGCCTTCGTCATTCCCCAGGAATGTGCCTCCTCCCGGGACTAGCAGACCCAAGGGGGGCAGACGAGGCGAACTGAGTACCCGGAGGACAGCGCCACAGCCTTAAGCGCTAGGACTCCGGACGTCCGTGAAGACGCCGAGTACGCTCTGCAGCTTCAAAAGGACCTTAACAAAGGCAAAGGCCCGGCGGGAGGCCCGGCCGGACACCGAGAGCACGGCGGAGGCAATCCGTCGGCAGACCGGAGGAATTACCAGCACCAAAGTCGATCGGTTGATCGAGCTGGTGCCCCCCACCCTAATTGGTCGGTGGATCGGTAGGGTGCTCGGGAGGTTTTCACCGAGGACAATCGACGGGGGAATCGTGATAGAGTCGCTGCCCTAGAGGTCACCTCGGCAGGAAAAGGTGGCGCCGACCGAGATCGGAGGCTTAACCCAGGGGAAAGATACGAGCTCCGCCACGAAGGCGGGAGCATAGTGCTCGTCAACACTCGGACGGGGGATACAAAGATCTACCACGCCGAGCAGGAGGCAAGGCACCTCCGCACGAGAGATGACGCACACGTTGCCCGGGACCCCCATACAAAGAGGCGCTCATCCGAACGAAGCAATGTACATGTTGACGATCACGAAGCCCGGCACCGGGTGAACCTCCCACCCAAGAGGGCTTGCGGGGAATACCGAACGGTCGACCTCAACCGCCCAGGCCCCAGCTAGTCAGACTCTAGGCTGGAAAAGGCCAACTCTCCCCCTTCGTGGCCGAGGTCTGGGAGGTAATCCCTCCTCGGGGTTTCAAAATCCCAAAGTTTGATAAGTACGAGCCCACCACAGACGCCATTACCCACATGCAACAGTACCGGCTGGTTTCTGAGCTCTATGGACATAGTGATGCCCTCATGTACGAGACCTTCTCCATGAGTCTTGGGACCACCGCCCTCCTATGGTACAGCCAGCTGGCTCTGGGGTCAGTCGCTGACTTCGACGAGCTGGAGCGCGCGTTCACGTCTCAGTTTGTGACAAGCAACACACAGCCGAAGACGCTCGATGCGCTGGTAAACATGAAGAGGGGGTCAGACGAGACCCTCAAGGAATACATCGCCCGCTACTGGGAGGTGTACAGCCTAGTTGAGAATTGCGATCTGAAGGTGGCGGCCACCTCGTTCAAAAACGACCTGGAAGACTCATCGGACCTCTTCAAGGACCTCATGGTGCACCCCCCGAAGGACATGACCGAGCTCATGCGTACCGTGAATAGGTACCGAGAGCTGGAGGAGTTCCTGGTCAGTAAAGCTTCCAAGGGGGTAGCAGCAAGAGCTCCCCAAGAGAAGCAAAAAAGCAGGTCAACAAAGTCAAAAAGGACGGAAGGAACGAACAAGGTGGTGGGAGTGGTAGCAGGGGCTACCGGGACAACAATAGCAGAGGTAACAACGGGGGAGGATGGGAAAGACCCCCCCAGGAACGACAACGACTACATGGCCGAGACGACCGTCTTCACCTTGCCAATCTACAAGTTGCTCACGGAGATTGGCAGGACGAGGTGGTTTCTCTGGCCTGAGGACAAGATGGGCTCAGACCCGGCCCAGAGTGGCAAGTGCACCTACCACAACGATATGGGGCACTACACAACCGGTTGCCGGCCATTCAAAGCCCATTTGGAGCAGTTGGTGACCGAGGGGAGGTTAGATGAGTGGATCGACCGTACCAGAACTCCTCTCCCCACGCGGGGTCCACAGCCCAGTAAGCAAGGACAGGGCCGAGGCAATGCACCACAAATTGGCAAAGATAGAACAAGGAATGCAGGTGCTCTCGGTGGGACAACCCCCGAAGCGGAAGCATCAGGAGCCTGAGGACCCATTCACCATCTCATTCACCGAGCTGGATTTGGAGGGACTACAGCTTCCGCACGAGGACGCCCTCGTTGTCGAAGTCGAGATCGATCATATGGATGTTCGACGAATACTGATCGACCAGGGGAACTCCGCTGACGTCCTTTACTACTCGACTTTTAAGGCCATCGGACGGACGCGTGACGAGCTGACCCCCTCGGACACCCCTTTGGTGGGATTCGCGGGACACCCCGTGTACCCGCTCGGGAGCATCACCCTCCCTGTCTGGGCGGGGTCGATGCGATTGGAGGTCGACTTCACGGTAGTGGACTCCCTGAGCCCTTACAATGCCATTCTGGGGCGGGGATGGCTCCACGCCATGAAGGCGATCGCCTCTACCCTCCATCAATGCGTCCGCTTCATTGGCGCATCCGGGCGGCAGGAGACTATTTGGGGTAACCAGATGGCCTCCAAGAAGTGTTTTGTAAAAGCTGTCCGGGTGAAGGACAGAAAGGAGAGCAGGATGCCAAAGCAAGTCCAGTGGATCGAGATGCCAGAGTCCACCCCGGTCCAGGACGACGTCGGCTCCATGGCCGAGGAAAAGGCCATAGAGGACCTCATCATGGTACTAATAAACGAAGACTGTAGCAGGTACTTCATGGTGGGCTCCGAGCTCTCCAATCCCGAGCGCAACAAACTTGTTGGCTTCCTCAAGGACAACGTTGAGGTTTTTGCATGGACTCCCTATGAAATGCCATGCGTGAGCCCGGATTTCATCACGCATAAACTCAATGTTGATCTGGCTAGGAGACCGGTGATACAGAGGCTGAGACGGTCCTCGGCCGTCCACTCGGATGCCGTGGTGGAAGAGGTCCAGAAGCTTATAGAGGCTGAGGCCATTCGGGAAGTACAATATCCCACCTGGCTGGCCAACACCGTGGTGGTAAAAAAGAAGATTGGCAAGTGGCGGGTGTGCGTGGACTACACCAACCTCAACGATGCCTGTCCGAAGGATTGCTTCCCACTCCCTCGGATAGATCAACTGGTAAGCCTCATCATTTGGCCCATTGACCTGGGGGCCGCCCGAAGCCCTTAAGGCCCGTCGGGCTTTACCAGAGCTCGAGCCTGAGCCAGCCAAATGGGCGGGCTAGCCCAGTCCGACTTTTCCATGGGCCGGGCTTGGGCCTAAAAATTTTAGCTACAACCTGCCCGATAGCCCGGCCCACCGGCCCGAGATACTAGCCCGCCCGTAGCCCGGTACACTTGTAATGCATTGATTGACCATTCATTTGTTGCATGCGTAACTAACAACTGCTTATGGTGTATTATTGTTACAACATATGGTAGGCTAGACAAGGTTCAGTTGTAATTAAAAAAAAAATGGCTCCAAAAGATTCAGTTGTAACAAAAATAAAAAATAAAAAAGGGGCATTGGGCCCTCCCAAATAGCCCAGCCCAGCCCGCCCGAAGACTGGCCCGCCCGCCCGCCCGCCCGCCCGACTAGGATAAGCCCGTGGGCGGGCCTGGGCTTTAACTTTTGAGAGATAGCCCGGCCCGCTAAAAAGAAAAAGCCCGCATAGCCCAGCCCGCAGTGGGCTTGTGCTGAAAGTTCGCGGGCTTGGCCGGCCCGGCCCGGCCCGATGATGACCCTTACCAACTGGTAGACGCCACCGCCGAACACGCCAGGTTGAGCTTCATGGATGCGTACCAAGGGTACCACCAGATTGCCATGGACGAAATGGACGTGGAGAAGACGGCCTTCATCACGTCGAGGGGCACTTACTGCTACCAGGTGATGCCTTTTGGCCTGAAGAACGCCGGAGCCACCTACCAGAGGATGGTCTCCAAGATGTTCCAAAGGGAGCTCGGAGACATCATGGAGGCGTACATCGATGACATGGTGGTGAAGAGCAAGTTTGCTGAGGACCACTTAAGTCACCTCGGCGAAGTCTTCGCAATACTCAAAGCGCACAAACTGCGGCTTAACGCCGAAAAGTGCGCCTTTGGAGTAGGCTCGGGAAAATTTCTAGGGTACCTCGTCACCCGGCGGGGGATCGAAGCGGATCCTAACCAGGTCACCGCCATTTAAAAGGTCCGAGCCCCCACAACCATCAGAGAGGTCCAGAGACTCACCGGGATGGCGGCGGCCCTCAATCGCTTTATCAGCAAATCTTCAGATGCCTGCCGCCCATTCTTCGAGTCCATCAAGACCAGCAAAAGAGCCTTCCAGTGGAACGCCGAGTGCAACAGAGCCCTTGCCGAGCTCAAAGGGTACATGGCAAAAGCCCCCCCTCCTAGTCACTCCGAGGGAAGAGGAAGACTTCCACTTGTACCTGGTTGTGTCAGAGCACGCGATGAGCTCGGCGTTGGTTAGACAGGAGGGACCAGATCAGCAGCCCATTTACTACTCCAGCAAGACCATGCTCCCAGCCGAGATGAGATATTTGCCACTGGAAAAGTTGGCACTGGCCCTCGTCACGGCAAAGCGAAAGCTCCTCCCCTACTTCCAGTGCCACACGATCATTGTCATTACCGAGTACCCTCTCAAGGTCGTACTTCGGAAGGCAGACCTCTTGGACCGAATTTGCCGGTGGTCAATGGAGTTGGCAAACTTTAACATCCGTTACGAGCCTCGGACAGCAATCAAGGGGCAGGCTCTGGCAGACTTTGTAGCCGAGCTCACCCCAAGGTTGGAGGCCGAATGCTCATATACCTCAGCCCTGTCTTGAAATTGCAAGAAGACTTCAAAAAGGTAGACTTTTGACACATCGGCCGAGCCCGCAACACTCACGCTGATGCTCTCGCTGCCCTTGGCTCGGCCTGCTCCGACATCGGGGGCTCTCGGACAGTCATCCTAGGGGACATCCCCACCCCAAGCTTCGAGCCTGGGCAGGAAGACGTCATGTGTGTCTCCCTATGGGCCCCAGTTGGATGGACCCCCTGATCGCCTATCTACGGGACGAACGACTCCCCACAGATAAAAAGGCGGCCCACCGGGTTCGGTGCCAGGCGGCCTCGTACTTCATCTCAGTAACCGGCCAGCTCTACAGGCTCACCTACATCGGCCCAGACTTGCGAGTGCTCCACGAGGAGGAGATTCCACGGGTCCTCCACGAACTTCACGAGGGCAGTAGTGGCTGCCACTCGGGAGGACGGTCCTTGGCCGAACGTGCCGTTACCCAGGGCTACTGGTGGCCCAAAATGATGAAGTCTACCGAGGAGTATGTGCGGAGATGCGAGTCCTGCCAAAAGCACTCCCCTATCCTCCATCAACCCACACTGTCCCTTAACCCAGTAACCAATCCGTGGCCGTTCGCGCAGTGGGGGCTTGACATTGTCGGCGTGCTCCCGACTGCCCCCGGCGGCTTTAAGCATCTTATCACCGCTACGGACTACTTCACAAAGTGGGTTGAAGCGGAACCCCTCATCCACATCACGGCGACCAAGGTTGAGCATTTCATCTGGCAAAACATTATCTCCAGGTTTGGCAACCCTTACGCTATCATCTCGGATAACGGTACCCAGTTTGTGGCCGAGGCCATCAAAACGCTATGCAAGAAGAAGAACATCCGCGTCTACAATTCATCAATGGAGACCTCGGGAAAACGAAATACTAAGAGAGTACCTCGGGAAAACGAAATACTAAGAGAGTACCTTAACCAAACTACTGTGGAGCTCTAAGAAGTTGTCATCAATGGTGGAGGCGTCAAGGGTGGACATGTCCACCGGGAGGGCCAACCCCTTCAGCAGGATGTTGGCCATCTTGGGGTCCCTTCGGACGCTGTCAGCAACCGTCAGCATCGCTCCGCTGCGGCCCGAGAAGGTGGGGGCCCAAGCCTTGGGGGGAGGAGCAACTTCAGATCCCCCCACCACTTCGCGGTTGGCCGCGACCGGCCTCCTCCCGGGTGCACGGAGCGGCGCCTACTCTTGGGCGTGGATTGTGGGTTGAGCGGCAAGGGTGGTGCTGGGGGTGCCTTGAGCGGGGTCAACCGAGGGCGTTTCGGTAGACCTCGGAGAAGCCCCCGGAGCAGAAGTTTGCGGAGGGCGCCTTCGGCTGACCCGCTTGCTGGGTGCCCCCCCTCGCAGTTTGCGGAGGGCGCCTTCGGCGCTCCTACTACTGGCGCGCTCTCAGTTGTTGGAGGGTGGGCCTCCCAGTGTTCCCTGAGCTTGCTGCCATCTCTCCTCTCGGCTGCCTCTCCCTACCCCATAGCTATTCTAGCCCTTCGTCCGGGAGAGTTGTTCTCCTCCTCCTTCGGCGATTACTAGCCCTCAGCGACTTATTTCTGTGCAGGTAGCCGTGATAGCTCGGCTCATAATCAAGAAAGAGATGGGCTTGCTGCTGGCCGTGGGCGTAGAGAGCCTGGATCACGCCGTCGTCCGAGAGCTCAAGTAGCCTCCTATTGACAGCGCTGCAGTCTGCAAAAGAGGAACGAAAAGATATCAGTCCTCGGCAAGAATCACGTAAAAATTAAGTTATGCAAAAATACAGAGGAAAGGGCTTACTGGGCTCCCCTCGGCGGTGGTTTAGGGGCCAGGTGTGGGGCTCCTCGAGGGCCCACGTGTAGTTCCCCCTCACCACCACAAAGTTATACTGATGCTCCTCGGAATTGTAGAGGTCTCCGATCAAATGATCGTACTCATTACAGACGGAGAAATAATCTTGTTTGTACTTTGGGTTGACGGCCATTAGATAGATCCCGAGCACGTCATATACCGTGGCTGGGATGTTGTGCCTCTCGGCCAGCTTCAGCACCGAGCACAACACCCGGTACACGTTGACCACTACCTGATGAAGGCCAAAGTCGTAGCAGTGGAGGAGTTGGCTGATGATCTTCGGGAATGGGAAGCGAAGACCTCCCTCGGTGATGGCCATCAGGGGGACCGTGATGTGGTCGTCCCCATAATTGATCCGGTCGCCGAAGAGAAGCTCGATCTCGACATCTCTCCGGATCTCGTACTTCGCCCTGAACGCCACCAGGCGGTCGGGGTGCTCAGGGTCAAACTCTTTAACGTAGGGACACTCTTCGTCCCCGAACTTCGGGAGAGGGACCTCCTCCCAGTTGTCGCCGAGGGCGAGGGTGGGAGTCTCAGCCCGTTGAGCCCTCGGGTTTGGCTCCTCTCCTTCCCCTCTCTCCGGAGAAACGGCCTCGGCCGTGCCACTTGGGGTTGCCTCCTCGTCCCCGTTGCTGATGTCGACAACCGGCGTGGGTTCGACGACTGCTAAAAAATTTCCACCTCGAGTGATTCAGCCCTCGGGGAGTCTGGACGCTCGACAGCTCCAGATGTAGAAGTCCCCACCTCGGGGTCCGTTCTGTCTCCCTCCATTCTGCGGTAACCTTCCAGATAGATGGTCTAGAGGGGAGGAATGTTGAGTGCGCTCGGAGGTCGATTCCGGTACCGATTACCAAGCTCCCTGATGTATGCTATGTCCTCCTCTTTGAGTTCTTCGTCGCTGTCGGAGATGACGAATGGCTCATTGCTCATCTAGCCGAGAACCTTAAAAATGTGCACGGGAAACCCATCAGCTATACGCATGGGGGTACTAATACAAGTGCAAACTCAATGTGGAAAGTGCTCGGCTACCCGAGGGGACCTACCCACTCAGTTGTTTCTCGGCTGGGCCTAAGGCGTGGTGTGTGTGCTCGGGAGGGTGAAGGCCTCGGATTGCTCTCTTGAGGCCTCGGAAGAACAGGTTGAATATTCAACCTGTGCTCGAAAGAACACGTTGAATAGTCAACCTATCCCAGATAACGGCAGCCGTACGCCGCCGTACAACGTGCCGGAAAACTCAACCCAAACAGGGGCAGGTTCGAAAACGGTGAAAATGGACCAAAAACGGTCCAAAATGCATAAAAAAAGGCACTAAAAAGCAGAGAAATAAGAGGAGGAAGCGATTTACCTTGAGTTTTGGTGGAAGAAGTGGCTGGGATGCAAGATCTCCCCCCGCGTTGCATTTATAGGGGGAGGAGGTAGGTTTTGAACCGTCGCATTCAATAGGGGTATCATTACGACGGTTCGGGAAACGGTGCGGCGGCTCGGCCGAGCCAATCGGAGCGTGACACGTGTCCCACCATTTGAAACATTTTGGCGCGAATCCCAGGCTACGGTCCTCGAACGAATCCCGAGACGACATGTGGCAGATGACGTCACGCCACGTCACGGAATCTCTGACTCCGGATAGGCCTGATAGTCACCGCCGGAACGACGTCACATCACGTCCTTTCAGATTTAGAACGACGTGACGTTCCGAGCTAAGCGCTCGGACAAGCGCTGCCCTCGGCTGGTGTCGGAGACTCCTCATGGCCGCTCGGATTGATCAACACCCTCAACCGCGGAGCGCTGATTAAGGAAGTTGAGGGGCTATTGTAGTAGCCGGGGACCCAAGGGTCCATTGTCCTCGGCTGCGCCCCTGTCGAGGGGGCGGGGGTCAGGGGGGGCGCCCTCACCAAAGCGGCTAAAGGTGGCCGGGACCCCTTGTTTCGGCCGGATGGCCTCCAGACGGGGACAACGGATGCCGAGGACGGGTTCCCGGCGAGGAGGGGGCGCGGCCCTTGGGGCCTTGGCCGGACCCCCTCCCCTTGGGAGGCTACTCCAGGATGGAAGTTTCACAGGTCTTGGGGATCCTGGGGACCTCGGTTGGGACCCCCTCGGGAGCCTACGCCAGGGGGAGCCCTGGCCGCCCTCGGGGGCCTGTTCCCGAGCGGCGCCCGGACCAAGTAGTTTGACCTCGGTGTCGGGATGGGGGTCGCGTCAGATGTCAGGGGCTCGATCGAGGTCCCCCTGACAGTCTAAGTGGCTCATTAATGGCCTCAACCACCCCGTCTGCATTGCATTTACGGCAAGCCACCAACCCTAGGCTACGCCTGCAGGGAGGCTTGATTAACGGGAATATCAGTGACAGGTGACGACTCTGGGAAGGCAGCGGCCGAGGCGCCGCTTGAGGGACGTGCGTCAATCCATGCATTTAATGCGATGGTAAGGACGGAGCGCGTGAGGCCCCCGAGGAGCGTGCGGTGCATGCTCCCCGCGTTCCTATAAATATGGACCTCACCCTCTTCATTCGGATGGATCCTCTCTCGATATGAAACCCTCAGTTGCACTTTCTCTCTCTAGAACTCTCTACTAAACTTCTTCCTCCGTTGCTGACTTAGCCATCGGAGTGCCTTCTCGGACCACCACCATCCGGGCTAGGCACTAACGTGGTTGCTCTCTTGTGCAGGTGTACGGGGATAAATCCACGTAACCCTGGATCACGTGCTTCCTTGAATCAACCCTAGATCTGCAAGACAGAAAAAGGGTTAGAGCACCTTTGCCTCTCGTTGGCAAAGGCCCTCCGATGCCTAAGTTAGTATCACGTACTTGAGAGCTCAAAACACAATGCGTATGAAAATAGGTTTCACATCGTACCTTTTGCCATGGCTATTGTCTTGTATTTATAGGTGTGGGTACCTTATGAGTCTAGGCATCTCGTGCCTTATGTTTCCTATTCTCTTTAGGAATCCTCTTCCTAATAGGACTTTCCTATTAGGGATGAGTCTCCGCGTCCTGCTAGATCTCGTCTAGCAGGGGTCCTCCTTTCCATATAGGATTCTTTCCTATATGAGGTATACTCCTAATCACGTTAGGACTTCCCATATTGATCCCCCATGCTACGGGATTGCTCCTTATCTCGTAAGGAACCGCTTTAGATTATTCTGGAATGCCTCACCGCCTTACTCGTGGCGGTGCCGTGCTTCCACATAGCTCGGAATAACCCGTACATAACTCAGCTCATCTCGCCGAGCTGATTTATGTATTCCAGAATGCTACTTAAGCTATACACGTAGCCCACCTAGCTCGGCCATACCAGGGGTATCCCTTTACGTTTTATGCCGAGCTAGTGCATCCTGATATATTAACTTACTTAATTATCCTGACCTTATTCATGGTCCGGGATCAGCTCGGCACAGGGCCCACGGACTCCCTATGTGGTGCCGAGCTATTCACCCTTTCGTGGTGACCGCCATAGGCACGTGCTATGCCTATTAGTAGGGTAATCAGATTTTACCCACTCCAGCAGGTCTTCCTCCTAGGGCTCCAGTGAGGTCTAGCCCAGCTCCACCTTCCCCGTGCAGTACCAGACGGTCAAAGAGGTCATTTCGGCGAAGTGCCCCCCACAATCAGGAAGAGTTAGAATTCCAAGGAGGATTCGGATGTTGTTGGACGATGAATTTGCTACGAGAAAATTGGGTGCAGAAGAGTTGTGTGATTGGAATGGTGCTTTTGAGAAAGCACATGTACCAACCTTTAACAAACTGTCGACTAGAATTTCGTTGATTGAAGCTAAGATGCAGAGGAAAAGAATGAAGAAGAAAGAGGTAAGGATGAATCTGCGGCCATTTCGCTTTGTGGCCTTCATAGTAATATGTGAAATCAGAGGGTGTGAAATAAAAAGAGAAATTAGAGAGTTTGGTTCAATGAGATCTCTAACAGGGTAGATAGGGAAGATCATTGAATCTCTTTGGTGGACCTAATAAATTTACATGCAACGCTTTTTATAGGGAGCTTCGTACTGTTGACTATTGAGACAACCACTTAAGACTTTTCATCCGAAAAGAAAGAACACAAAACAAGTACTCCCTATATACCATATGGTGAAAATTTAGAAGTACAGTATAACAATTATAACTGCATATACATGTCTTGTCAACAAAGAGAATTATGTGTTTTTAAGTCCATTAGAGCTAATGACAATTACTATTTCTTGTTTTTCTCACATATAATTGAGTGACTTTGTTAGCTTAAAAGATGCAAGAGAGAACATTGTGCGCCTACGTAGCACAGATACATACACAGATACGTACACGGACACGGGACACGAGATTTCTGAAAAAAGAGACACGGGCACGACAAAAATAAATAAATTTAATACATAATATTTATTTTATTCCAATAGAGAATATAGTTTGGTGTTGGCGGCTTGTTTGGTCTGATGGTTTGTGTTTTATTGTCGGGTTGTGTTTGTTTGCTTGTATTTGTGGGTGTGTGTGTATTTGATCTTGTTGGATTGTAATGACTTTGTCATCGGGGCAACCTGGCAAAATGTGAGGTCTCCTCATATTTTGTCTTTCGTCGCCTTTGTAATCGTTTGTTTTTATTAATGATATTTTATGTTTTCTTGGTTCAAGAAAAGTATGAAGCTTCAATATGTGTAAACAAGCATCATATATATACATCTTATTACACTTCTAACCCAATATATTTGAAACAATCCTCATTTATCTCTGAAAAATTAAAAAATTTACATATTTAACTCCCGTTGTGTCCCTCTAAAAAAACTAATTAAATCTATTGCGTATTTTGCCATGTCCCCCCTGTCAGACACGGGAACACTCCTGGCTCTAGGAGTATCGGTGCTTCAAAGTTGTGCACCCATACTTGTGATGTAAACAAGCATCATATATATACATCTTATTACACTTCTAACCCAATATATTTGAAACAATCCTCATTTATCTCTGAAAAATTAAAAAAATTTACATATTTAACTCCCGTTGTGTCCCTCTAAAAAAACTAATTAAATCTATTGCGTATTTTGCCATGTCCCCCCTGTCAGACACGGGAACACTCTTGCCTCTAGGAGTATCGGTGTTTCAAATTTGTGCACCCATACTTGTGAAATCCCTCCAGGTCCCACAATGGTTAGGTGTGTGAATATTAATCAGTAGTAGACAAAGGTCACATTGCTAAATACATTTGAGCATGTGGTTAGGGTGAGGGTCAACAGGTTTATTACCGCGGCTCATTACAGTTGGTATCAAAGCATATACCAATAGAAGTATGCGCACTACAACAAAAATCACTTTCCATAGCAGGCAAAAAACGCTATGGAAAGTCATAGATAGCGTTCTGGAGAATGCCGTTCTATCCCACGTTATTAAAAGTCTTGGACATTCGATAGGGTTCTTTGCCTGCTATCTATTCTATACCTTCTATAGCATTCTTCGCCTGCTATCTATTCTATACCTTTGATAGCATTCCTTGCATGCTGTCCAATGGCGGAGGCATGTGTAGACCTGTGCCCACATTGGATTTTGGGGATTTTTTTTTTTTGCGTTTGTAAAAATAAACATATTACAAGTTCAATTAGCATGTCATCTTTAAAAGAAAAAAAAAAAAGATAACTTATTTCATGTTCTTGGGGCATCATTACGTGGTGTCACAATCCCTTTATCTCTACATATTTATGTGGGAATCAAGACTCATGAATGTATGGGTCTCACCTAAAAATGTGATAGAAAAAGGTATTAGGATACCAAGTGGGGATGCCCTGAAAAAGAATATATTAGGATACCAAGTGAGGATGCCCCCGGATTAATTACTTATAAGTAAGCCTCAATTCACCAATTTTCGCCTCGAAACTATCATGTGTTACAAAATGATGATTATTATCATAAATGCAAGTCAAACGGAACTTTTTACATTCGCACTTATTTCGCTTCTTAAATCTACCAATAACTCTTCTGTTTTGAGTTGAAGATAATTCATTGAGAATGAAAAACAGGAAATTGTTTAAAACATAAAATTATTTTTCATTTTTCTCCATACCTATTTTATATAATGTAATGGTTAAATAATTTTCAAATAGGAATACATGTTGAAGAAAAGTTAAAAAAAAAAAAAATCAAGGCATGTTCACTTCTTAAGAAAAGAGAGATTCTTTTCCCACAACAAAGATGTGTGTATGAATTGTGCTCGGTGCCCCCACTGATACATATTTCTGGCAATGCCACTGATGCTGTCTATTCTATTCCTTTGATAGCCTTCGTTGCATGCTATCTTATACTAAACAATAGGATTTGATGAACAGGATTTGATGAACGCTACATTAGCCACCAATTTGGAGAATTTTTTTCAAATGCTATAAATATCAATATGCTGGTAGTATTTTCAAACAAGACAATCGTAATTTCATATCAAGAAACTAAAATGTTTCATTCCATTGAAACACCAACTATATACAAACACGAAGTGATTTTAATACAAAATAAATAATACAACCACTGAATAAAGATTCATTACATTACCTTGGAAATCAATTTTCCAACACAAACTAAGTACATAAAAGACAGTCTTCCAAAAAAAAACTAATGCAATCTCCCTTTCTGGAAATGTAATCAGAATTCTTCATCAAGAGATTTTCTTTACTTGAAGCTTACTTCTATGCCGACTTTACCCATTTCTCCCAAAGCCAACCTGCAAGTATAGGAAAACTAGTGTTGATCCGACGTGCTATGCACGTCGTTTTGTGCTCATTTGGCAGTTATTGCGCATGCTTTTACAGATATTTTGTGATACAAAATAGTTTTATTTTTCAAGAGAGTTATAGAGTGGCTTTCTTAATGTCTGGTAAGAAATTCAGCACAATAACAAAACTTTAAGGGAAAGTAAATCTGCTTGCATAGAAACAACTACCAAGTAAACCATTTGAGAGCCGGTAGGTAAGGCCTAATAAAACCAAATATTTTTAAGCCGAGAGAATTCACCAATAGACTTAGATTTACATGGATTAGCTGCATTTTTCACAGCCATACCGAGATTCAAAATAAGTGCTCCATGAATTTTAGCTGAGAAAGTTGAAATAAGATGAACAGGCTCATCTTGTCTAGGATACCAAATTTCAATCACCTACCTAGCAAATATCAACACCCTCAAACATAGCAAAATTTCTAAGCCAAATTAGTCATGAAGTAGGGAACAATACAGCATCCCAATCATCTTCTTTAGGCTTCTCTAGCTTGGTCGACATCATGAGGCCGTCAAAGCTCCACCATCAAGGACACACCCAACTTACTCCCTACCACCCCAAAATTGAACACCAAACCTTCCAAGAATGAACGCACTGCAAAAAGAAATGGTCTGCACGTCGCATCATGGGTGCAGGAAATATAATCAGTAAATGCATTATGCATCCCCCAACACATTCTTTAAAGATGATCCCTCATAGTTAGCTATGCAACAGAACCAACCAAGAAAAGACAAACCTGGGAGGAAAAATTCCATAAACAATTTGTGACCCACTCAAACCAGATTGAGTCACTCTGACACCACTCTCCGAACACCAATATCTACTTCAAGATGAGAACATAATGTGCACTTAAATATCTACTGCAAGATGAGAACATGTGCAAAATTGAACAAAACCATCCAAGAATGAACGCACTGCAAAAAGAAGATGGTCAGCATGTCGCATAATGAGTGCAGGAAATATAATCAGTAAATGCATTATGCATCACCCAAAATCAGACACATTCTTTAAAGATGATCCCTCATAGTTAGCTATGCAACAGAACCAACCAAGAAAAGACAACTCTGGGAGGAAAAACTCTATAAAAAATTTGTGACCCACTCAAACCAGATTGAGAGTCACTCTGACACCACTCTCTGAACACCAATATCTACTGCAAGATGAGAACATGATGTGCAATTAAAGCATGAAACAACAAAATTTGGGACAATTGAGTTGCGATGAGTTGAGTTGTTTCTCTTTAGAAAGCATTTATTATTACATTTTATTCGCCCAGAGTTGGGATAGAAGCATGAACCACCATTCAAAATCATTCCATAAATTAACCACAAGACTACTCACGGCTGTGTATATAATGGCATTAAAAGCTCCTAATTATTGGTCCGTTGCTCACGATGGCTTTCCAAGCAAGATGAGTGATAATCCGAGTCGTCGTTCTTTCTCAATCACATGGCTATTGCGCTATTGTAGCCCAGATAAGAGTTTTTACAATATGATGATTTTGCTAAATTCGTGTACCTTTAAAAATTACCCCAAAACTCATTTTGCTGCATTGATGGAAAGGTTCTTCTACGGTGGTTAAGGCTGGAGAAGTAGGAGCGTCAAATGGAAAATGTGAGGGCAAGTCGAGTGAGATTTACCATAAGGGCGGGGAAAGCGAGAGAGTCATGGTTGTTACCTTTTACTTCTTCACATATCAAGAACAGAGAATTGAACCGAACCAGGTTGTTTTTGTCATCATATGCATATTCATACCTGTCATCCCCCTACACAACAAAATACCAACAAACTATCTCATTCAACCTAAACCATTAGTTCAAATTATTGACAAATCAGAAAGACAGAAACATAAATCTTCTTCAGTTCTTGGGGAAATTGTCCAGACAGAAGTTGAGATGATCTTACAAATGCTTTTAAATATGCATGGCCCTAAATGGAGCATAGATAGAGTAGCATGTGAATTGTCAAATTTACCTCCCTCCTGATCTTTGGATTGCTTGGATTTCTCAATAGAACAGCTTCAGTCAAGAACTTGGCCAGTTATGTGGTCCTTGGCTGTTAACACGATCCCTGCCTTTCGTCTGATATAGCCACATGTCAAAACCTAGTCATGTGTCGAAAGATTTAATCTGTTCAGTTCAAACCTCGACAACTCCTCAAAATAATGTCATTGCTTCTTGGCTTTTGAAAATCAAAATCTAAAAGCCAATAGAAGAAATCAGCAATTTAATTATGTCCATTGAAGAAAAATTAATTAGATTACCAACAACTTCTAAAAACAAACATAATTCAGTAAATTATTGGGAAAAAACATGATACAAAGACCACCATCTATACATATCCAACTGTATCAAACTGCACATACATGATTCATTCAACTTGCAGCTTCTTGGTAGCACATGGGGGATCATGCAACGAAATGGGTATCCAAAGGTGGGTCCATGCACAAAGAGCTGAGAGCTCTATTATTAAGAAAATACTCCAAATTGCATGATCTTTAATGAACCTAACAAATCACAGCAATCATATATAGGGCTAAAAATGCGGCTGAGAACCTGTTCTTTCATTCAAGAGAATAGTTCCTCTATTTATCTTTACATGCAGAGTCCTTCAAATTCAATTCTATAAATGATAAATTAAAGGGTAAATTGGACCACCTACTTCACAAATCACAAAAGAAGTCAAGCTTCGAGCTTTTTCTGAGAAGACCAAAAAAATTATACCCCGCCTCCACAAATAAGAACTGTAAGTGACAAAATTAGATCATTCCTCGCAAGAACGTTTTATATTTTTCAATGAGAACGTAACAAATTGAACCAAGAACACTTTTGGAATGCCAAACCTTTTATTTTTCCTCTTTTTTTTGCTGCATTACTTTGATTATGAAAATAAACCATCATGACAATGCTCAATTCTAAATTTATGCAGCAAATGGAATTGATCTCCCCAAAATCCTATTGAAAAGACAACCAAAAAATCATATGCATATAACGTGTCAAATAATTCAATACTTAGAACCAATACAAAACAGTTTGGCCTAACCTTTTAGTGAACAGACTTCCGTGATAGCCTTCTGAGAAGTCAGAACCTAAAACCAATATAAAACAGATCCTGAATACAAAAAAATGACAAACAAAAGCATGAAAACCGAAAATTCCAAGTACAAAAAAAACTAAAAAACAAAAGAATGCAAAAAAATTTAAGTCAGTTCACAATGTGTTTCGGGAGTGGGTTTCAAACCTTCCAGTGAGAAGGATCTGATGAATTTGGGAGAGTGCCCTAGAAAACTGGGTAGAGCAGAAATTATACATAATCATGATGTACAGGTCTTGGGGATCATTCGGCTCATACTACTGTGACCTATATCATGAAGACAAAAGTGCAAAAGAGCGATTCTATAGAAATTATTTACATGATCAGTTCGAATACATGAAGAATCACCTGGAGAAGCAATAGCTTCATCATTCGTTTCCATCTTTGGGTATTCATTTACATATGAACCATAATGCATAGTCTAACAATGGACAAGAATAGATATGGAATTCATATACATGACATATGGAAACATCAGTACCTTAAGCCAGCTGTACAATGTCCTCTTCCTATCTTCTGCTCTACATATAGTGCATTCAATTCCATAGTTGCTCCATCCGGCCATAGTTCTACAAGCTGAATCAGAAATGTCAGAAACAGCAACAAAATTAGAGATGTACACTAAACACAATTGCACCAGGCAAAGGTTACAGTCAAAATTATAACAGCTTACACAACCACCTAATGCATCCTTCAAAGGTTCAACTGAAACACCATCTAACTCTAAGACATGGCATACAAACCCTACCTAGTCTCAACATATATTTAAAAGAGAGCACAAGCCAACTACCTCTTCATAAAGCTTCCCCACTTTCAGAGCTGCATCATCATCCAGCCCCTAGAACAAGGAATAAAATGACTACAAAAAAGTAAGCAATTTTTCCAAATGAAGCAAATACTCTTAACAATACAACGTAGTACTTGCCACTTGGACATAGAGGTCATAGAGATCACTGTGAAGAATAAGGAATGATTAGCAGAATCTCAGGAATAAAGAATGATTTGGCAGAATCTTAGGAATAAAGAATGATTTAGCAGAATCTTAGGGTTTCCTTGTTTTATGATTTAGTAGAATCTTAGGGTTTCCTTGTTTTGTTATTTCCGTATTTGTCATCTCCTATTTAAACACTTGTAATAACGTACGTTTTTAATATTTAGAAATATACATTCAGTATTTCAGTAATAATGCCTTGGTTTGTTTCTCTCCCCTTTGGTTTCTATCATGGTATCAAAGCGGGTTTCGATCCTGTATCAATTCTTCTCCCTCTGTTTTCGGCATCAGCCTCTCTCTTTGCATCTCTGGCAGACCCTTAGTCGTCTCTCTCCCTCTCCAATAGCAGCAAGCAGCAGTAAGACATCAGCAGTAGCATCCAGTAGCCAACAACTTCAGCATTAGTAGCAACAACTCATGTCCCCGACAATGTTCCGACCACCCCAACTGCTAACGGACCTTCGCCTGACTCCGGTGACCCTCGCCGGAGATTCGTCTGACTCCGGCGACCCTCACCTGAGCTCCGGCAGCTTCCAATGATTCTATTTTGAGCAGTTCTTGCCCAGATTCCGACTTTGAACCTCTGTTTTGTTCTTTTTGGCACTCCTTTGACTCCGGCAACCTCGCCGGAGCTCCGCCAGCAGTGTTCTAAAAGTCGGGTAACTCGGCCGAGAAGTCGCCGAGAAGTCGCTCCTCGGTACCCCACCGAGGCGACTATACCCTACTCGGTGGAGTTACTCGGTGGAAGGTCAACTCGGGAATGAGTCGGCGTTAGTCGCCGACTACTCGGCGAGGCGGCGGTTCGCGATTCATCGGCGAGTCGGCGAGTCGAGAAGAAGACGGGAAAAAGTCGGGCAAAGTCGGAAAAAATCGGAATTTAAACTAAATTTTTTACAATTTTCTACTCATCTCCGGCTCCGATCGTCGTCGCCGTCAGCTCCGATCGTCGTCGTCAGCTCCGATCGTCGTCGTTGTCTGGTATCTCTCTCTCTCTCTCTCTCAAGAGAGGCGCCTCCACCTGCGATCGTCTCTCGATCTCTGCTCATCTCCGATTGTCGCCGTCGTCAGATCTCTTCTCGTCGTCTCTGCTCATCTCCTACTGGCTACTGTAGTCGTCGTCTCTCTCTCTCTCTCTCCGTCTGGTAACTTGCTCTCTCTCTCTCGGTGATATAGTGGTGGCAGCACAGCCACAAGTTTAGTTTATACTCCTAGTACTTTATACCACGTGTTTACAGTTTATATATATACTGTATATTAGTTTCTCGGTGATATAGTGGAGGCCAAGTGTTGACTGTTTGTTTAGTGTTTTTTTTTTTGTTTTTTTCTTTCCCTCACAGTTGTTTATGAGTAGTTAGTGCTGTGGTCCAATGAGCCCACAGGTGTTTATCACTTATACTCCACCACAGTGCTGTTGACTGTTTGGTGTTTACCACAGTGCTGTTGACTGTTGACTGTACGTTAGTACCTTGGTTTACTCCCAAATTGTTGACCCTGTAAAGCTGTGAATTTCTGTAATTACACTTTATCCCAATATTTTTTTTATTACACTTTACCTCGACATTTTTAAAAAATATCATATTTACCCCATAAAAATCTTAAAAATTACAAATAAACCCCTAACCGAGTAATTTCTCGAAGGCCGAGTACTCGCCGAGTACTCGGGCTGGAAGCTCGAAGGTCCCCGGCCGACCTGGGAGCGAGTAGCGAGTTTTAGAACCTTGTCCGCCAGCCTCCGACAACCTCTGAAATCTGTTCTTCGGTCTCCCTCTGAAGAAAAAAAAAAAATCTGAATATTTCTTCTCTGAACACTGGGTCTGTTCTCTCCCTCCCCACCCAATCTGTAGTTTTTTTTTCTGAAATCTGAAGCCGATTTCTGTTCGGCATCTGCTCCTTCATCCTATCTGTAGCCGAAATCTTTCGGCATCGGTTTCTCCTCCCATCTGCAGCTGTTTGGCATCGGTTCTTATTTGCATCTGTTCTGTTCTGGTTTGCATCGGTTCAACGTTTGGCATTTTCAGCATCAATGGAAGCACTTTGGTTGGAATTGGCTTACATCCTTGACAAACTCACGATGCTCTCCGGGCTCGCATCATGAGTTTGAGGGGGGTGTGAAGCATAAGGAATGATTAGCAGAATCTGAGGAATAAAGAATGATTTGGCAGAATCTTAGGAATAAAGAATGATTTAGCAGAATCTTAGGAATAAAGAATGATTTAGCAGAATCTTAGGGTTTCCTTGTTTTATGATTTAGTAGAATCTTATGGTTTCCTTGTTTTGTTATTTCCGTATTTGTCATCTCCTATTTAAACACTTGTAATAACGTAGGTTTGTAATATTCAGAAATATACATTCAGTATTTCAGTAATAATGCCTTGGTTTGTTTCTCTCCCCTTTGGTTTCTATCAATCACAAAGGTAATAATGTTGGGCAATAGATAGATTATCATTTATGGAGGTGATTAATCACTACCAAGGCAATACAAGAGCTATGAGGAAATCCCATAAATTGGACATTCGAACCAACTTTCCCCAACTTTATTCCTCTCGTACAAAAAAAAACAAAGAACTTCAACGCAAACAAAAGACAAACAAAGAAAATTGAGTGTTTGGTTCCCGAAAAAGAAATAGGCTAGAGATGAATGTTCAGAAAATGGGGTCAAACTTCACTTTTTTTTGCAAGCAACAGGACCTTTGCAGTCTAAGATGGATTAAAAGGAAATGTTTTCTACATAGAAGAAAAGACAAAACTACAAATTGGAACCATAGCCGTAAGGATTGAAAGGATACGCCCCCCTCTAGAAACACCTTTAACGACTTGAACCAAATAACAAATGGATAGGAAAATCATTATGTAACAATTACTTAGGAAAATCATTATGTTTCATTGAACAAAAGTGAAACTCCAAAAAACAGATCACAAATTGGGTAGATAGAAATAAGAACATCTTAGAAAGAGAAATCATAAATTTTAAAGCAAATATAGCAAGTCTCAGAGACTCTCCATACCTGCACTGTTGAAGATATCCTTGTAATGGAAGCAAGCTTTTTAGCTTCCAAACTTGCTGCCATAGATTCACAAAGTTTTCAGATATCTCCTCAGCCTAAGAGTGCCATAAGATGAAAATTCCTATGAGTGGGTGTAAGATTGAGAACACTAAATACATCGAAACTGACAGGAAGAAGTGATAGAATAGTATGCAGAGGAAGCAGAGAACAGGAAGCATACCATAATCTTGGTCATCAGCCTTCTCTAAATTGGCTTTCCCAGCAATACTGTGTAGAGCAAAGTGTGAAAAAGGTGATTTATAACCAAGAAGTTCAAGAACTCAGAAATGCACTACCATAGTAATCAGCCATTTGGCCAATCAAAGCAAGAAAAAAGAGAATGAAGGAAAGAGACAACTAAAATTGGAATAAAATTAAGTGGATTAGATGGTTATGATTCTGAAAGCTAATTGAAAACCCTTCCGACATTTTGCTCATTATTGCAAACCAAAAAAGAAAATTGAGGAATAGAGATGGAGAGAGAGTTGGACCTGATTTGCGCAGGTTGAGGTTTGATTGCCTTTCAACTTCAGTGTTTTTTTTTGCTTCCGCGGCATCCTCAACCATTAATTGCTTTAGCAATCTTCTCTCTGGATCCAATGTCGTCTCCCATAATTATAAAGGCATCATTTCTCCCAAACCTGTGTTCCATTAACACGTACGTATGAAGAGAAGAGGGAGGAGAAGGAAACATAAGTGAACTGCCATAATAATTCTTTACAGAATCCAAATTACAACCATAAATAACAGGAATTACACAACACTACTATCGAATCAAGACAATTTCAGCATCAAAATAGAAAACGAACCCTAGAATTGTTGAGATTGCTTCGTCGCACCTAAAAGGCGAGACAAAATAGAGGAAAATGCTGAGAAATCAAAGCTAGAACCGTACAGATAGTTGGGAATCGGAGAGATTGCTGATTTTGTTTTGAATCGGCTTCAGAAATAGCAGCAAAAGGAATTTTCAGCACCCCTTTTATACAGCGCCGTATCAACAGTAATTAAGGACAAATGATCGTCGTTGCAACAGTAACTGAAGGACAGTCGAAGTACCACACCGACAACTTTACGTGCAAAGTCTGGAGTGAAGAAAGCACAACAAAAGGGCGGTGAAGGTTTACATGCAAAATCTGGAAAGAGTAATCTCTGCCTGCTGTTTAGGTGAAGCTGTAAGGAAGAAGAACAGCTCGCTAGCTGTTAGGTTAGGCAATCACTGCCCGCTCTCAGTTAGGGAGAACAAAGTGGCAGACGAAACGCCTGCCCGCCCATCTCTCTTATAATGTACACGTATAGATAGAGTACGATATTTGTATAATAAAGAGGAATAATGAAGAAATATACAGAGCATTCGAGAACCAAAAGCTTCAGCGATGAAATAACCCATGTGAAGAAAAGGAAACCAGAGAAATGGAAGAACTGATTCTTCATATCCTCTGTGACCAGACCTTTTATACAACGCTGGTGCAACAGTAAGCGAAGGACAATGAAAGGACGACCAAGCACCGTTACAACAGCAATCGACAGTCTCCCGCTGCAAGAATAGTAAACGTTCACATCAAATCCCTGGAAATAATTAGACTCTTCTTCTACGCCAAAATTTTTGGCAAGCAAAGCTGCCCGCACATCTGCCCACATATGGTGGGAGTGAAATGGTCGAACGAAAAGCCTGACCGCTCTTCGCTCTTTTTAATTAAAGGTATAGATATGTCTGATCAAAATTTCACGAACATACACCCTTTTGAATGGGATGGTTACGCATGATAAACCCAAATGAGAGGAACTTTACGTAGATGGTTTCACATATTTTTGTATCGATTTAGTACTTTGGTTAAAAATAGGGAGTGTTCGTTGCAACTTCTCAGCGCAACTTTTAGCTGCTTGCCTGCTTGGTTTTTCCTTTTTGGATAATTATGTATCAGCTTGTTTCACGCTTCTTTTTCTACCACTAATGGGCAAAAACTGCTTAAAATATGCTAGAAAAAACCTTATAATCTGAAAGTTCTAAAGCTCTATTTTGCTTCCTTTGGGTTCACTTTATCCCGATGAACATTACCATAATTTGACCTGCATAACCACCCATAAAAGGACCCATCAGTTTGAATGCAGATAATTCAGTTAGTTCTCATGTTTTCTTTTCTCACTTCCAAATTTACAGAGGCTGCAAAAGGAGTGCAAACAACATTGGACGTAGTCAAATCAGCACGACGAAATATGACTATCAATTTCCAGTGGCATCCCAAGCAAGCCCACTAATAGAATCATCCTTCAATAATGTAGGTGAATCAGAATTCCATTAGGAGATCAAGCATGACCATTCCGGCATTTGGTTTACTAAAGTAAGTTAAAATGACAAATGGAATCATCCTTCACCAATTTAGCTGAATGACAATTCCATTAGGAAACCAAGCACAACCATTCACCTTACTCCTGAAATGATTTCAGCCAAACCAAACACAACCTTACTGGCTCAAAAATAGCGAATTAACAAAGAATGAAATAACAGCAAAAACAACATCAGTAGAAATAATAATATGAGATAGCATCAGAAGACCTTGCTACTAACCTCCTGGATATGCCAAAGGCAATGGCTATTTTTGCAGTGCTAAGAAGCCCAACAAGGAGTAGGCCCTTCCAGCCACCTTCTACTGGCATATCATATCAACCCAAAGCCCTGAAGCTTTTCTAGCTGTAACTGGACCCACGAAGCCAGCACCCAAACGTATTGCCTTTCCATTCGCATATATCAAAATAAGTAGAACCTAAGTTGCACGAAGCGGGGGCGGGGGCGGGAGCGGAGGTACCCAGAAGCTCCAGAGGTTGGGAGCGAGGTTGGGAGCGCCGATGTATATTTTTTATATTTTTTTTATAAATTATATTAACATATTTTTTTATCACTAATATATTTATTTATAAACTCTAGTTAATTTTTTTATCACTAAAATTTTAACTTTGAGGAAGAAGAGAGTGAGTCTCACGTTGTAGGTGAGACTGGGCTTTCAAATTTATGGTTGGCCTGTCACGCAACCATATGAGTCAACCCAATCGTTTACCCAAAGAAAAAAAAAAAAGAAAAAAAAGAGGAGTACAGTACATGCACAGTGGCTGCACAGTAAAGACATATAATGGCAGTGGTGGTCTCGAAGCATCTCACGTATTCCAAAACTACAGCTGGATATTTTCGTTAAAAGCAAAGGCAGATATACTAATATATTATACATACAGTACATGTGGCTGCACAGTGCACAGTAAAGGCATATAATCGGTACAAAAGCAAAAGTAAAGTTTTTTTGAAAAAGGCAAACGTAAAAACATGTTCCAGATTACTGTTCTTCTTCTTCAAGCGCTCTCTCTCTCTCTCTCTCATCGCCGGCGGCCACGCCCTCCATCGCCGAACCAGAAGCTCCCATCTCCCTGAGGAGCGCGATCCCGTCTCAATGGGAACGCGTTCCCGTCACGTTTCTGAGCTAGAAACGCCGAATCGCGTTTCTCGGCCGGGAGCGGCATCACATGTGGCGTTTCCTGCAACTAAGAGTAGAACAACCCTACAGAAACATAATTATTAGTCTCTCTACAAAAAAACATAAAACATTTCATGAACAAATGACAATCAAAGCAAGACAGCAAGAAAATCGTAAGCCAGAAATTCCTGTCCAACCAATGGCTTGCCAGAAGGGTTTCCGAAAAAGACATTTACCTTTAAACTATTCACTTAGGACTTACACTCACACACACACACTCCAAACTGGATTTCTATTTCCCCAAGACAGTATTTCCTCATATATTAAACCACACTGATAAACAAAGAAAACCCAATCCTGTGAAGAACAAAATGAAAAGAAGAACCTTAATTAAATTGAAGAAAAAGGAAGAGATCAGAAATCTACCTCTACCTTTTGAATCCATTCTCTTCTTTCCTGGAATCCTGTTGATTTGAGGTTTGAAGTTTTGACGGAACGAACCAACAATTGCTTAAGGGAAAAATCTGGAATTGGAGAAGAAGGAAACACCGTGATAGAAGGGAAACTAAAATATACATCTTGATGCCCTTTTTCTGAGCAAGGACACGTACTTTTTCTGAGCAAGGACACCTACGTTAGGTCTAATGCCGGAAAAAACGGAAAAAGGTGAAGAAAATCTCCAGAAAATCAGGTAAAGAGTACGAAAGCCCTGCAACTGGAGAGAGAGCGAGAGAGAGAGAGAGAGAGAGAGAGAGAGAGAGAGAGAGAGAGAGAGAAGGAAAAGAGACATGCACCTCCTTCTCGACCAGAATCCGCCGCTGGAACAGTATATCGACCATTCGACCAGAGTAGGACTGTACTTGATTCACGTCACAAATACGACCAACAGTGCTGCACCTCTTTGTCACCGAGAAAAAGGAAACGAAACTTCTTGTATGCGCGAAGCCGCCGTCGATACAGTACCGGTCGTACAAAAATCACCTTTTGATATACTGTAACTTCATGTAACCCAAAGCAACTGCTGCTCACCTTCTGCCCGCTCAACTGCCCTATTGGTTGCAAGTGAAGCAGCGAACAAAAGAGCTGCCCGATTGGCAGACGAAAATGCTGACCGGCCCTCTCCCTTATTATGTATAGGTATAATAAAAACAAGGTAAAATGAGTCCATGTTTTATGTGATAAAACCATGACAAAGTCAAAGATAGTGTACTGCGTAAACAAGCAACCATATTCACGTGTTCTGTCCAACCAGGTCACCAAGATGTAGATCCACCTGCAAGATGGAGTATTAACAGTAATTACACTTGATCTATGGCTTTCCCCAAAAATGAAGTAGCTCACATGTCCGAGCAGCAAGAAACAAAAGAAAAAGTATAAATTACCTCCATATATAAAATGAAAAATCCTCAGTGTATAAAAAAGAAGAAATCAGAACCCAAGCAAATGGAGTATACATCACCGACATAAGCAACGATATACAATTCTTCACACAAGGCACCGACATACGCAACTATATACAATTCTTCACACAAAACATCGACAAAGCCAAACTTATTAAACCCAATAGACAATCACTTGTGTACATGCATGGATTAGGTGCCAGTATAGTTTTAAGCAGCAAGTAAAAACCAAACACTCATAAGTAAATAAGAGGCAGAATTAAGGTTTAATGCAATTAAATTTGCTAAGCCAAGTTACAACTAGTCCACAAAGAAGCCAGCATTATGGAACAAAGCGAAACCGAACAAAGAG
Organism: Vaccinium vitis-idaea; assembly: GCA_963854785.1. Taxonomy (NCBI): domain Eukaryota; kingdom Viridiplantae; phylum Streptophyta; class Magnoliopsida; order Ericales; family Ericaceae; genus Vaccinium; species Vaccinium vitis-idaea. The sequence goes on along the minus strand of OY978217.1, from coordinate 43,481,343 downwards.
CGTGAGAAACTGAACCATAATTGTGTCAGCAGCACATGCTGCTCTTGCAGTGGCATACTCTCCTGCAACAAAGAATTAGAAGACAAGTTCATTGGGCAAATTAACAATGAAACTGGATATAGATTCCTACATCTCGAAGATCAAAGCAGTTAATGTGTTCACTGGGAAGTTCTCAACTCTAGCTATATCAAGGTTTCCAAAAATCTCGATGTTTCTACCTTGCCATCTTTTTTATATGAAAACTCATGTTATTGTTTCCTTTCCAAAGGTAAGCATGAAAAGTGACAAGTCTCCACTACTCATCTGGCAACATAGCTCTAAGTGTTAATTTCCCAAACATCAAGTACTATTACACAAGACAAGTTCACTCTTCTCTCTCTCTTCTCTAGATCTCCCACACTTTAACATAAACACCTTATATATACTCACAACCAATACTCACATACAATCATTACACTTAAGTGTAACACCTAATTCTCCAACTCCAAAATACAAGACTTCCCCCCTAAAGTTAGAAGACATCTGATTCGATACATTAGACAAAATTAACCCCACTCCAATATCTTGCTTAATTGGCTGTTGAAATAGTGATACCGTAGAGCACAAAGGAACAACAAATTGCTGTCCAATTGCCACCTGAAAGGCAAACGATCACGAAACACCTAATTAAACTCAGCCAAACGAAAGAAATTTACTTAAGTGATCATCTTTGATAAACCAAAACAATGAAAGTACTCAAAAATAGTAAAAAGATCTGAATTTCAGCTTCAATGTTCAATATCCCAAAGAAAATACAAGATTGTGCAGGCACACAACAAATATGCGAGGAGAAGACTACACACAACCAGGATTGGAGACATCCAAGATGAGAAAGATTGTCTATTGACAACTGATATGCTTAACTTATAAAGAACTTCCTTGCTTCTTTTAATGGTTTCAATTGATTTGACCATCACTATGATTCTTACACTACATTCAGTGCATCTGCTTGTGACTATATGTGCCTAACTGCTAAAAGGCTTAGACACTCAATAACGGCAAGTTTCAATTTCTCGGTCAACAATACCTTGCGGGATAAAAAATAAATCTTTCAACAGAAGATTATGGAACTCAAGGTCATCACGGAATGTTGAAATCACCATGCATCTAACCTTTCACTTCCTCTCGGGTTCTATACTTTTCTCTATGTTTGTATGCAGTTTCACTAGTTTTGTTCATAGTTTTATCCAGACCAAAGATAAAAGAACCAAAAACTAATCTAAAGAAACTCTAGTGGTGATGATCACTTTGTTTTTCTAAGAATAATGAGCAAACTAAAGGGCATAAGAGCAACAACCTTACCTGTGGCTCAACCATGCAGCTGATTTCCACATCCATTCTATCGGTGAAAGTCTCAACAGCATTGTAGAAGACTTCGTTTTCTTCGATGTGAATATTGACCTGTTCTTCATATAACAGACTCCTCAAATGGTAGCCCCCCATAATAGCGCTTAAAGAACATGCAGTCCTTAGATTTCCAATTCTTCAGAATCACAAATAAGAAAAGAGAAAAAGAGGCAGTCCAGCAAAGCCAATTCTTTGAATTCGACAAAGTCTGAGGTTTTTCAGGTTGAATTACCACAGAAGGGGTCCAGCAGCAGCATACATAAAAAGAAAAAATCACAACAAAAAGATTGATTTGCACGCGATGGACTAACTCCTCATGCAGTTAGTCTGAATGCTAGATGAACAGGATTTCCTTGCCTTTTCAATTAAGTAATTCCATGGACCACAAAAAAAAAACCTAGAATTACATAACTGAAAGTCGAATGCCTTTCCAGCCGAATGATGCAATCCAATCACCAATGTACCTTCCCTCCTACCCTAATGGTGCAAGCCAATAACATAACCTGCTTTCGCAATACTTTGAACATTTACACAAGCCAAAAATGAAAATAACACTAAAGCCCCTAAAGCCGCGAAAGATAGAAAATAGAAACCAATGAGGAATTTTGCTGTTAAAATTAGAGAAAAACGAACATTGTTCACTATATGATCAGTAATAAGAGAGTTGAAAAAACACACATGAGGTCAAGAGCAGAAATTAGACCTACATTATGCATACCCAATTACCCATTGGTATCAATTATACATGAATGTCATGTTTGAAAAAACTGAAGATACATGATATTTTAAGATCGAAACATAACATAGTGCATCAGCTTGAAGAGGTGAAACACCTTGAACACCGGTTGAGCCCCAACGTTATTTTCTCCATGCTTCGATGGTAATAAGTCATATATATCCCCTCGGTCGCAGTCATAACTAATGAACATGGCAAGAGACCATTATACATAGATTTTCAAAGCCAATTTGAAGACGACCAAAAACGGATCAAACTTCCAGGAGTACCTCAGATGTTGAAGAACATGATGATTACCAAACCCCAAACTCAGCATCTTTTTGGTATTTGAACTGTGCATCCCATAATTATTGACATATACTTCGGCCCAGAAAGCTTGTAGACCAAGTCATAATGCATCAACATGGTAACTATCCTTCCCCTCAAACATCAAACTACGTAAGGGTCCATGTAAACTATGTGCCACAACCTTTACAGTTAAACATTTAACAAAAGCCTTATTCACATGTCCAATAAGCTTCAAGATGAGTTAATATCCAAGAAAGCACAAAGTCTAAACTTCGAATAGAGTCTCATCATATGGAAATGCTTTATAGCATGAAGAATGCGGCAAATCGCAAAGCTCCATTGGGGTCTGATTCTTAATATCATAATAGAACAGCTTACCAGATACTTCTACCACAAAAAAAGACTCATCTACACATTCTCCTCTGCCCAGAAATACCAAAGAAAACGCAGAATTCATGAAGAAGTATGGAAACATCTCTGCAGACAAAAATATCCTTCGGTTGAGATCACAACAAAATACAGAAACCCACCCAGAGAACTCCTTGTTCATCTCAAATACATTGAATAGAGCATCGTTATCTTTGTCATTAACGACAACCTGCAAATGGCCTCTTGACTCTCCAAAATAGGCAACCTTCTCTTCCCTACAACTCAAAGGTAATGGCATAACCTTAAGACATCCTCCCTCCATGTTGAAACGAACGAGCTCGCTGTTACTAATCCAATGCACTCCCCCATTCCAGAAAACTCCATTCTCAAACAGCACTTCATCAGGTACAGTAAAAGGTCCCATCAGTTCGCCCCACAACCCTATCTCGGACTGGAAAACCGCAATCCTAATCTTATAATTAAAAGCAGCAGCATTCCATTCCCAAACACAAACAACACTATAACGAGGCGATACCAAAGGATCAAAGGCCACATAAACACCCACCAAAGTTATGTTCAATTCACTCCAAGGTCTAGTAGATTTATCAATCTTGTAATTGCAAAGTTTGTGGTGAACCCTAGAATCATCATCACCATTGGGAATTCTACAATCGTAAACCACACCCAATAAAGGAATCCTAGTAAATTGTTTGATAGTGGGGTTACAAACGTAGTACCTTAAAATTGAATCACCTGTGGTTTCATCTAACTTGGAATAGCAAAACAACCCGTTACAAGAATGCAAGATTGTGGTACCTGGGTGGGCGAGGGACCTGAAATGTGGGGCCTTGAGAAGGCAACCTTCAAAGGGCACAAAAGAAAATTCTGAGTCGGCGTTGGGGCATCGGAGGAAGAGGGCGGAGGTGGGTTTGCGGTGGCGGCGGCGGGCGTGGAGGAGAGGGAGTTGGGGTTGGGAGATGAGGGAGAGCCAGTGTTTGCTCACAGACTTGAACTGGGTGAGGGGTTTGGCGGGTAAACGGGCTAGGATCTCCGTTAGGAGATCGTCGTTTTCGGCGACGGCGTCGGCGGCTGGGATTTGGGCGGCGGAGAGGGGAGTGGAAGAGACGGGGATACGGGGTGGGCTTGGTGGGCGGGCGGGTAGGACTGTAGTGGGACCCGATTGGAGGGTGGAATGGATGAGGTTCTCGATCTCGTCGATGTCGGATTGGGATGTGGAGTGGAGGGGTATCGTGTCGCCGTGAGACATTTTTTCCGGTGGTTGACAAGTTTTCTTTCTCCGGGGGAAAAAACCAAGGGAGATCTGAGAAAACTTTTATGCGATCCAAGAAGGTTGAAGAAATGGGGGTTTGGGGTGACTTGGGTTCGCGCGACGCAGACGCAGTCCTGGTACTCCCCAAAAGTAACGTTGCCACGAAGTTAGGGAAAACTTCGAAATAAACCCTACAGTATAGCTCAATGTCTTATAGGCATCTCAGCTCTTAGAAATTTCAGTTGAACCTCTATCACTCTGTTAGGGGTAAGCGGGAGAAATGAAAGAAAACATGATATATGAGAGAAAGAGGGAGGAAATTGTAGTGAAATTTGCTTGATTTTGTGAGTTAAGCAGTCGTTTTCCATTTTTTTGCCCCTTCTCCCTTGTTCTCCATTTGGACTGGTTGAGGAATTAACGAAATAAAACTCCTCTGAGACAAAACCTTGCACTGAGGCTGAGTTTCCTATTTTTGGCTTTGTTAAAAGTCATTAGTTGGTTTTGTACTTATTCAAATTCTTTTGGGTTTGTTAGTTTTGCGTCAAACTTTTGATGATTATTGATTCGTCTTGACGAGAAGAATCAGAAATGAATTTAACCAATTTTTTTGGAAAATAAATAAACCAAAAAAATAAATTTTAACAAAGTCACTAAAAATAAGAAAACTCAGCCTTAGTACCATATCCTTAGTTCCTCACCAAGTTACACCGAGAGAAAAAATTGCAAAGACACAAAAAAACCCATAGAGTTATTTAAACCTCACAAAAGTAAGCCACATCTTAAATTTGGATTAAAAGAGCAAACTGGATTTTTTGATTTTGAAAAGGGGTATTGTGTTTGGTTTGGTTTGAGAGTGTTCCCTTTCTGTTTTATGTCTCAGAATTCACAAAATGGGGATGAAGGAAAACATCGAGGAATCAGTTTTATGGATTGGAAGTAATCCAAACCGGGAATGCAAAACGGCTGTGTTTATATCACAACAGCCCCTGCAAGGATGGATGACTAATATTTTAGTACCCCAAGAGAATTTGTTTAAATTTATATTCTCTTTCTTTATTTTCCTCAAGTTCTTAACAAACCACAATTTCTTTGGATAATCATTCAGGGAATGTTTAAGAGAGAGACAGTTTTGCATTTTGCATATTTTTTAGATGATTGTAAACTACATTCCATCAAAATGCATTTTGAAAAAAAAATAAAAAATCAGAGAATTTAGGATCACCAAATTACCTGCGGTGGAGCTTCCGGATTTCGATTATATTTTCACACACAAAATTCTTATGCAAAATCTGTTCTACATATTGCTTTCAAAAACTTTCACACATTCTTGTCATAATTCGATACCCATAATGTGCAATACACAGTCCAAAAAAAAAAAAAAATAGCCTCTTGAACTAGTAATGATTAAGCGTCAAGGTTCATGAGGCGTTGGTTACATAGTACTCACAATCATTTATGTAGCGAGAAATCATTCGGTAGCGACAATTACCATTCACTTTTGTTGGGTAATTGAGAGACAAGGTGTGACCTATAAAATGTGACGATGATCTTTTATTTACGAGGAATACAACCTGGCAATGTCACATCAGTATTTCGGGAGTACCCAATAATTAGTCCTCTCGAACCCCCTTCTGATAATCCTTAAAAGCCCCCCATGTCTCTGTTGCTGTGCTCCGGAACATTTGGGCTCCCATTCTCTGCCCAAAAGAGGAGCCCGGATAATTTGAACTCATAAAATTTCTAACTATAAGCTTTCTTTAAACTAGCCCAAGAAGTAAAATCCGAAGGGCCCAATCTCCGAGTTCGAACTTTATTCATTTTTGTGGGCCTTCCTCGTAATATTAATTTTATTCTTCCAACGTGTTTACATTTATAATGTCTACTTTTAGAGTTTCTAAAGTTTTTTGCACTAATTAAGTATTGCTTTTGATAATTATATTGACATCCTTTCACTTCAAACTAAAATAACCACAAATGAAATACTCCGTCCAATTCATTTGTCCACTTTCATTATTTAATTCAAACTTCTTAAAAAATTGTCCATATGTTTCAGTTTATAATGTCATATATATGCAATATGAATTTTATTTGTTCTGTGCTATTAGTTATAGGATTTGCGATTCGTACAGTGTCCTCAATTGTGGCCCTCTAGAATCTTCATTTGTAATCTAAATCGTTCATTCTTTTTAGAAACGTTGAACATATCATGTGTACAGAAAATCATGTTGTTCGAACAGTGATAGACGCATAATGGAAACACATTTGTCTTACATTTCATTTCATAATTCATACTATTAGCCGGTAAATGGTGTCCGACCATAAATTACATATTATAAAATATAAATAACTATTTCAGTGACACGTATCTCGAAGCTAAATACTAAACAAATTAGGAAGGAAGACGTAAATTTTTTCTTTTTATTTTTTACGAAATCAATGGGGTATAAAAAATAAATAGGAAAAATTAGTCATAAATACAGTATTTTTTTTCTTTTTGGAGGGAAGGACAATGGATTTTTATAATCAAACATAAAGACATTGTTTCTAATATTGATTTAGCAAAAAGACAAAACACACTCACTCTATTTATTTTCTTCCAAAATTAACCTCAACCCCGCAGTTATAAGAGAAGTAACTGTAAATCTGCCACACCCACACGAATTCCCTTCCGCAAATGACGGTGTTCGGCCACTCAGGCTGGGGCGGCAGCAGCGGTTTCCTCGCCGGTAAACAGATGTTTCCCATGGACTACGAGGCAGAGGTCTCTCATCGCCTCCTCAAGCTTCACATACCAATGATCTGAGATTGGCTTTCGAGTGCATCGCCGATCCATTCGTCGACGCCGTCTGGTTGAAGGTTCGCAAGGCGGAGGTTCGTGTCGCGACAAATCTGCAAACGAAGTTTGCTTCGAGTACAAGGAGTTCACGGCATTGTTCCTTGCTGCTCATTCAAAGCTATCAATGAGATTAACTGGCGAATTTTTGTTGGGGAGATGTATCACATTGCAGTCTTCCAAATTCATATTTGTAAGGAAGTAAGGTTGCAGGTAATTAAATTGTTTCCTTCAAGATCCAAAAATGCTATGAATTTTGTTTAAGAAATTACCTTAGCCACGTATTTGATCCTCTTTTATATGCTTTGAAGGGGAAAGTTGATCAGTTCATGTTTTTCCTCGTAAATGGTTACATGGATTAGTTTATTGTTTGTAATGTGTATTTGGAAGACCTTTTATTCCTTGTATAAGTAAGTCGCAAGCTACGTGTTTGACGAAATGACTGAAAGGAATAGCTTACTAGATCCTTCTAGAAAACAATTACGACTGTTTTATTTTTGTTTCAAATTCATGTTGCATGAGCCATGTCTCTATATATTCATAGTTCAAGTAAAAAAATGGGGGGCGGGAGAGAATCCATTTCCTTGATAAAATATGCTTCCGAAATGGGATTTGGATTTGGTGTAGTATGTACTAGTTTCACAGTCCCTTTGGGTGTGAGGAAAGAAAGTTCACATTAGTGTTTATTATGATTGGATTCTCATTTCTATTCTTATCTCACCATTTTTCATCCTCTCAATGGGGTTCTTAGTCTTTAGTTTATTTTGAGTTCGAAGCTGAAATAGTTTTGACGTCACAGTTTTGTTCCTTGCTACTCGTACCAGGAATCTCACTCTTGTTAGGAAACTACTAGTAAACGATTTGGTTTCAAATCCACGTCTCTGTTGCAAAGGTTTGTAATGCGAATATTCACGTACGCCCTTGTTTAGTGAATTGTAACTAGTTTCAGAAGTTGACTAGTTGGTGATTTTCTCAAGTTTCTATATAAAATTAGAACTTTTAAAAATTAGTGAAACATCACTAACTTTTTGGGTTGCCAAAATGGTGGTGCGGAGATGGGGTGGTGGAGGTTGTACTATTTTTTATTTTTTTTTGAATTTTATGCATGAAATTAGGTGTTTTAAACCAGGTATGAAGTTTAGTGATTTGTCACTAGATTCGAAATAGCTTTATTCCTTGATTTCTTTACCTTTTATGAAGTTTAGTGACTTGTCACTAGATTCGAAATAGCTTTATTCCTTGATTTCTTTACCTTTTATGAAGTTTAGTGACTTGTCACTAGTTTCTAGAGTTGACTAGCTAGTGCTTTTTCAAGTTTCTCTACACAATTAGAACTTTTAAAAATTAATAAAATGTCAGTAAGGTATGAACTTTAGTACTAGATTCAAAAGAGCTTCGTTCGTTGGTTTCTTTAGCTTTTATGAAATTTAATGAATTGTTACTAGTTTCAGGAGTTGTTGAGTAGTTGGCATTTTTCAAGTTTTTTAGAAAATTAGAACTTTTAAAAATTAGTGAAATGCCACTAACTTTTTGGATCGTCGGAAGTAGTCACCAAAGTTGGGTTGTGGTTGACTGCAGGTAGGAGTTGTTTTGTTTTTTTGTTGGCCAGAGGTGGGGGTGGTGGTTGGACGGATGTGGGGTGGTGATTTCTTTGAATTATATGTTCGAAATTAGAATTTTTAAAAATTAGTGACATCTCACTAATTTTTTTGGTCACCAGAAAAGGTCGGCCAAGAGGTGGGGTGGTGGTCGGCCGGAGGTTGAGAGGTGATTTTTCTGAATTTTATGTTCGAAATTAGAATTTTTAAAAGTTAGTGACATCTCACTAATTTTTTTGGTCGCCGAAAGTGGTCGAGCAGAGGTGAGGTGGTGGTCGGCCGGATGTGGGGGGAGGTGGGGAGATGATTTTTTTGAATTTTATATTCAAAATTAGAATTTTTAAAAATTAGTGATATCTTACTAATTTTTTTGGTTGCCGGAAGTAGACCACTAGAGGTGGGGTGGTGGTCGGTCGGATGTGGTGTGGTGTGGTGATTTTTTTGAATTATATGTTCGAAATAAGAATTTTAAAAAATTAGTGACATCTCACTAATTTTTTTGGTCGCCGGAAGTGGTTGGGCAGAGGTGGGGTGGTGGTCGGCTGGAAATGCGGGGGTGATTTTTTTGAATTTTATTTTTGAAGTTAGAATTTTTAAAAATTAGTGACATCTCACTAATTTTTTTGGTTGTCGGAAATAGACAACCAGAGGAAGGGTGGTTGTCAGCCGGACGTGGGGGGTGATTTTTTTGAATTATATGTTCGAAATTAGAATTTTTAAAAATTAGTGACATCTCTTTAATTTGTTTGGTTTCCAGAAGTGGTCGGCCAAGAGGTGGAGTGGTAGTCGGCCGGAGGTTGGGTGATGATTTATTTAAATTTTATGTTCGAAATTAGAATTTTTAAAAATTAGTGACATTTCACTAATTTTTTTGGTCGCCGAAAGTTGTCGGGCAGAGGTGGGGTGGTGGTCGGCCGGATGTGGGGGAGTGATTTTTTTGTATTTTATTTTTGTAATTAGAATTTTTAAAAATTAGTGACATCTCACTAATTTTTTTGATTGTCAAAAGTAGATGACCAGAGATGGGGTAGTGGTTGGCCCGGACGTGGAGTGGTAATTTTTTTGAATTATATGTTTGAAATTAGAATTTTTAAAAATTAGTGACATCTGACTAATTTTTTTGGTTGAGAGAAGTGGTTGGCCAAGAGGTGGGGTGGTGGTCGGCCGGAGGTTGGGTGGTAAATTTTCTGAATTTTATGTTCGAAATTAGAATTTTTTAAAATTAGTGACATCTCACTAAATTTTTTGGTAGCCAGAAGTGGTCAGCCAGAGGTGGGGTGGTGGTCAGTTAGAGGTGGGATGGTGATTTTTTTGAATTTTATGTTCGAAATTAGAATTCTTAAAAATTAGTGACATCTCATTAATTTTTTGGTCGCCGAAAGTGGTCTGCCAAAGGTGAGGTGGTGGTCGGCTGGAGGTGGGGTGAAGATTTTTTTGAATTTTATGTTTGAAATAAGAATTTTTTAAAATTAGTAACATCTTACTAATTTTTTTTGGTCGCCGGAAGGGGCCAAAGGTGGGGTGGTGGTCGGGCGGAGGTGGGGTGGTGATTTTTTTTAATTTTATGTTCGAAATTAAAATTTTTAAAAATAAGTGACATCTCACTAATTTTTTTTGTCATCGGAGTGGTGGTTGGCCGGAGGTAGGAGTTGTTTTTTTTTTATTTTAAATTTCCTGTATGAAAATTATAGGTTTTAAAGATTAGTGACATTTCACTATTTTTTTTTGGTCACCGGAAGTGGTCGCCGGAGGTGGGGTAGGTGGGGCGGTGGTCGGGCGGAGGTAAGCGTTTTTTTTTTTGTTTTTAATTTTTTGTACGAAATTAGAAGTTTTAAAAAATAGTGACATGTCACTAATTTTTTGAGTCGCCGGAAGTTGTTGCCGGAGGTGGGGTGGTGGTGGCCGGAAGTGGTTACCGAAGGTGAGGTAGTGGTCGGCCGCGTAGGAGTTTTTTTTTTTTTTTTTTTTGATTTTCCAACTTTTAAAAATTAGTGACATTTCACTAATTTTTTTGGTCACCGGAAGTGGTCACCGGATGTGAGGTGGTGATCGGCCGGAAGTGGTCTCCGGATGTAGGGTGGTGGTCGGCCGGAAGTAGGAGGTTTTTTGAACTATTAAAAATTAGTGGCATTTAACTAGTTTTGTAGGAGGGCATTCTAGTAATCATGCATCCCCTTGTCTTTATGTTTAATTGCAAAAGTTCCTTATCCTTCCATTTAAAAATGTCAAATGTTTTGGATTTTTGGCTAAGTGACCCTAAAAAAAATATATTCCTTCATCAGCGGCTTGTTTAGATCCATGTGCAATTACTTACTTACAATCATTGATAAAATAAAAACTGCTACGGTAACATAATTGAGTAATTTTCTGCAGTATAATTCTTTGTTAATATTAACATCTTCTTTTCATAACGGTAACACTGACTGACACGTGGAATAATGGAGGTTAGTATTTGACATGAATTTTTTCTTCTTCAAACATTAGTATAAGATTTGGAGAGATAGAGAAAGAGAGACTTGAGGGAATCAGCTACACGGAATGAGGTCCCATCCAGTTTTTCTTTGGTTCAATCTGTCCAATTTTGGGCCGTTGTGAGTCCTTCTGGGGCTAAGAACAATGATCGGAATCATTTAATTTGTAGAGCTCGTCGAGTATGTTGCACACGAATGAAAATAGTTTGATCGAACATCAATAGGTATATCAACAAATCAGATTTGTATAAGGAGAAATGAGAAATTTTATTATTTTGTCATCTCATTTTCCTTGTACAAATATGTTCTTTTAATGTACATATCGACGTTAGATCAAGCTAATTTTTCACGTAGACAACATATTCAACGTGCTCTACAGAATAAACAATTCTGATCATTGTCGTAAGCCCGGTAGGAATCCACGACATTCCAAAACTAAACTGGATTGGACCAAGGAAAAACTGGATGGGACCCTAGTCCCAGCTGGACCATACGCAGTTGCAACTTTCAAAGAACGCATTGCCAACCCAAACCGCGTGTTTGGAGGCTCACCCACTCTTTTCTTTTTTGACGGTGCAGTGCATCTCCTTTGGTTCTCCAGAAACTACCAAACCCATTTGTTTAATTGTCAATCCACAGCTGTTGTACAATATCACAAACGTCAAAACTCTTGACCAAACCACACTGAAACGCATGAATCAATTACTCTCACCTTTCCCATACGCATTCCCTCTTTTGACCCATTGCTTCATCACACCCTATATAAAATCCTGCCAATGCAAATTCATTTCTCACTCCCAAACACAGAAAAACACCTCCTCTCACACAAACCCATCTCTTGATAACCTTTTACCTTTCTCAAACACACCCAATTTTTTTTTTTAAATTGGCCTCTTTTTCTTCGAGAGTTTCAGCATTGTTGCTTGTGATGTCTCTTGTGGTTAGTTTTTCAATGGCTGTCTCGGCTGGTAATTTCTACCAAGACATTGACATCACCTGGGGCGATGGCCGTGCTAACATACTCAACAATGGCGACCTTCTCACTCTCTCCCTTGACAATACCTCTGGCTGTGGCTTTCAATCCAAGAATCAATTTCTTTATGGACAGTTCGATATGCAAATCAAACTTGTCCCCGGAAACTCCGCCGGCACCGTCACCACCTATTATGTATGTTTCTTTTGATTTGTTGTTTTTGTGTACACTATGAATTGTTGCATCAGTTGTTTTCCCAATACTATAAGCTCTAACATATGATTCTTGTGTTGGTTACTCCTGCAGTTGTCCTCAGAGGGATCAACCCACGACGAGATAGACATGGAATTCTTGGGGAATTTGAGTGGTGATCCTTATATTCTTCACACCAACGTGTACAGCCAAGGAAAGGGCAACAGAGAGCAACAATTCTATCTCTGGTTTGACCCAACTGCCGATTTCCACACCTATTCCATCCTTTGGAACCCCCAAAGCATCATGTAAGTACCCAAAGCATAAATTAGTACTCCCTCCGTCCCACAAAGATAGTCAATAATTTATCTTTTCATGATCATCAGTAAATTTTCCATTTGGTAAAATCAAGTTGATGAGGAAGCCATTTCAAAAATCTTTGATTTTATCTCTCTCAAGAATCTTTGATTTTAGCAAAGATTCTTCCTCGTTTGCTAAAATCAACGGCTAATTTTAGTAAATGTTAATTTTAACAGATTTTATCAAATGGGAAATTCATAATACTTAACAACCATGCAATTTGAGCATAAAAAATTGAGTTACAACACAAGATAAAATTGTGCTAAATTTTGCACTGATTCATGTGATTTTCTGGTGTCAATTTCAGATTCTCAGTAGATGGGATACCAATTAGAGAGTTCAAGAATGCAGAGTCAATTGGTGTTCCATACCCAAAGACGCAACCCATGAGGGTATACTCGAGTCTATGGAATGCTGATGATTGGGCAACAAGGGGTGGGCTAGTGAAGACTGATTGGACCCAAGCTCCATTCATTGCTTCTTACAGAAACTTCAGTGCAAACGCTTGCATTTGGTATAATGGAGCATCTTCTTGTAGCTCCAACTCTGGTGGCAATTCATGGTTATCACAACAGTTGGATTACTTAACACAAGGGCAGATGAAATGGGTGCAGAACAACTTCATGATTTACAATTACTGCACTGATACCAAGAGGTTTCCCCAAGGCGTGCCTCAGGAATGCAACATGTCCTAAGACGGAAAAGATCAACCCCAAACATTGTTATCTATTTTGCCACTACCGTATAGCCTTGTACTATTTGTAATACTATTCTTTTTGTATTTATCACACACAAGTGAATTCTTTTAATCTGATGGTGTCGTTGTCGTTGTTCTTTATCTCTAATAATGATAATGTTGGAAGTTTACGGGTCATTATTTTGTGAGACGATAATGTAATAAGATTTTGTGTTTACAAGTTTTATAGAGGATGATTCATGTGAACATTTGCTTGGATTCTTATTCATGTGAATATTTATTGGTTTGAACTACATGAGAAAATCTAATTACATGAGGATCGCCGTGATGAGAAAATAACAATCCTTTCTTGGACATTACCTTGGACTGACTCCATTTGTCGTAGACTTGAAATTTGCAAGTAATGGCCAACAAATAATTTACATATCTATCATTTTCAATTACTGTACATCTCTTAGCCCAAAATAATGATGAGCTCTCATGGATTAGATTAGAGGACATAGAAGTAGATTTAGTCTTCATCATTCGCTTCTCAAGTTATCTTGTGCTATCTACCACTTGTGAAGGGAGAGGAATTGATGCATCTTTCAAAACAAGACTTTGGATGATAATCACATTACTCACATTACTCATGTTGTGATTGTTGATATTTAAGCTTATGTTAGCTCTTGAAGGCGATTGAGGAAATCAAATGAGAATAAGTTATTCTGTCTTGGTTGGAGTATTTCTTCTGAAGTTTTTGAAGCTACTTGAGGTTGGACTTTTAGCCTTGGTTTTTCCTTTGGGTCCGTTTTTTGGGAGGACATAGTAAAGGGGTCTTTACTTCAAATATGACATCAACTTTTTCTTTAATGTCAAAAAGACAAATCACCTACACATTCCAAAAATGCCCCTACTAGCCAATGAAAGTGCCTAAACTCCCAAACCTAATGAAAATGTCTAAACCTAAACCCCAGGGTACCCTATGAAAGTGCCTAAAACTCTAGGGTACCCTATGAAAGTGCCTAAAATACTAGGGTACCCTATAAAAGTGCCTAACCAGCTAAAACCCTATAATTGGAAAGTGCACCCTAAATGCCTAAACCCAAAATGCCTAAACCCCCTAAAATTGAACCAAAAAATTGAACCCACCCCCAAAATTGAATAGAGAGAATTTAATTTTAGGCAACAGAGTACCCATTAATCTTATCCCACTAGAGAGAGAGAGAGAGGGGGGTCTGATGGCCATGGGTCAACGTACGGCATGGCCGGCCCAGTGGGTCTTTTTACACACCTTCCAATTCCATCATTCCATATCTCTATGTCTTGTGCCTCAATATTTAAGGGGTAAATTTCACTGACATCTAAATTTCACTGACATCTTCTCTTTATTATCCCGAAAACGTACGGCATAAAGGTGAAACGCGGAACCGAGGTTTTTTTTTTTTTTTTTCATTCATTTAGGGTATTTTTGTCTAGTATTGTCCTTGAGCCTTCAAAAATTTCACATCCATGTATTGCAAGCATTAAAATAAGTTAAGTTGGACTAAACATCATTTAAAGCCCCAAACTTGGCCTTTAGACCAATTTTCTGTTTTCCTTTTCCTTTTCCCTGTATTCTAGGATTTGGGAGGATGTGTTAGATTGATTTTGATGGCCTAGTGCCTACTTTTTATGTGTCTAGGGTATGCCCCTTATGAAATTGTGCGGAAGCGTTTAATTTACTCCTAGAGGAGGGGGGGGGGGGGGGGGGGGGGGGGAATAGGAGTTTTGAGAAAAATAACCAATTAAAAATTATTAAATAATTAAGTTAATTGTCTTGATTAATTCAGATTAACCAAACCACAAGCAATGCAGTGAAAATAAAATGGAGACAAGATACACACGATTTACGTGGAAAAACTTAGGGTCCTAAATAACCCTAAGTCAAAACCACGGCCTAACACTACTGCTTTATTCTATTAATAAAAAAGAAGTATAGATTGCGAAATAGTAAAACCTTACCCCAAGCCTTTACCTATTCTCGCCAATCTCTGATGCTCCCAGAGCTTCTTCAAGATTCAATAGATGAACCACAGACTTCACGCCCGATCTCCGGATTTAACCGGCTCCGAATCAATCTCCAAAAGATTCGGCCACAGCAGTATACGGCACCACGAAACACGAACACCAAATGATATGATATGAAAAGTGTTTTCTTAAAAAAACTAAAAGCACAATAAAAATATATATAGTCTCTCTCGATATTTCCCGTAAAAAAATGTGCTTCAAAATACTAATGAACAATAATATAGTCTCTCGGTTTTCTTCTTTACGGAAAAAATGTGCATGGTTTATATGGGTGGTGATCACATTATATATAGGCAAGGAAACCGATACATGTGCCCCCTAAAAAATCACTGTCGGTGATCCTTTCCAAAAGATTAAAAGAACAAGAATCTTCTAATGAAACACATATGGAAAGAGATAAAGAAAATTGTTTCTTTTCTGTTAAAAAAAAAATGAGTACAACTTATCAAAGTTGTCCTCCCTTGTATGGGCATGAGAAGTGCCGCCCTCCAAAAAGATATCAGTATGATATTTTCCAAAACAAATTGATGGTGTCTTTCAATGGCAAGTGTACTAAAATATAACCAAGTGGAAATGCCTATACATGTGAATGATAAACAAAAACTTTGATTTCTTTTCCATAAAAAACAAATGCGCATCAGACAAATAAGGGATAGTACCATATATAGGCAAGATTGGACGCCTATTCATGAGGTTCCTAAAATCTCTTTTATCCTCTCCAAAAACAACATCTTTCAATGAAATAGATATGGAAATCAAATTTCCGGAGAATTTAAATGAAATTTGTCTACTTATGTAAACATATGTATATAAAGAAAACACAATTTTCGGAAAGGTAAAATAAAATTATTTGCTTGATATCAATATATTTATATGAGTATGGAAAGCAAATTTTCGGTGAGTTAAATAAGAAAGGCAAACATGTAGAAATATAATTTTTTATTTAACAAAAAAAAAAGTATGCGTGATATGTCGTGCAATGCATTTACCTCTCACACAAATAGATTGACTTCGTAGCGGTCAAATTGGAGTGGACAATAGGAGGAGCATCGAGCGAGCAACTACCCTCTAAAAAAATTCTACCCATACATGAATAATGGTTTTGGACAACCCCGGAAAGTGTAAAAAATATCTAACACCTTAGCACCCATATTGGTTTGGTTTCAATAAAATTTTATTTACACCCCAAACAAAAAATAAAAAAATGTGAACATAACACATGTTTGTGTATGATTGGATCAACTCGACACTCGCTCATGTATATTTCGTAGGTAGAATCGTCATGTCCGTGTACTGTCTATTTTTCTTGCACAACTGTGATTTGTTTTTGTTATTGACTATCGATATATAATTTTTGATCTTATAAATATTGATGTCTAATCAAATTATTTTTTGCGAGGTCTATGAGATGATGGTTTGAGAAATCGTCAAGAGAGCCCAAGGTGAACCCTTTTTGTTCTTATAATTACCGATATCCGATCTAATTAGTATTTTTTGCGAAGTCATGGTTTGAAAACTCCTCAAGAGCCCAGGGTGAACCCTCGAAAGCTGAAAACTGAAAGGGACCAGATGATTGCAAACTGGAAATCCTCACGAGCCTCATTTGTCTTTTCGTTTCTTTCTTTCTTTCCTAATTTTTCTTGTTCACGAAAGCAACTCTCATGGCAGGGTAGTGTTTGCCATCACATCTGTCTGAATGTGATAACAGGTGGCTCACCATCCACAGCCACATCCCTCCCCATTTCTGTTACAAAAGTAAAAACGAAACAAAATGATCAAGGAAACAGGTGGAGTTCGCACAAGAAAAACATTTAATGACCCTCTTATCCATATCTCAGTCTACATCCCAATTCACTTCTATCTCAACTTCTTCACATGCCGGCATTTTGCAGAGGAAACCTCCAAACAACCCCCCATTTGTCTCTACCACCTCCTCCCTTCTCTTTTATTTATTCATATATCTATACACCCATGCAATTAATTATATATAAATACTCTCTCTCTCTCTCTCTCTCTTAAGAGAATCTCACTCAACAACTTAAAAGCTTCTCTCTCATCCTCCTCCACCGCTTCATCATCACCATCAACAGAGCTTTCAACAATGGCTTCATTTTCATGTTCTATAGCTGCCTTGTTTTTTTCGATCTCTGTGCTACTTGCCCCTTCAGCTGCTAACTTCAACCAAGACTTCGACATCACTTGGGGCGACAGTCGAGCTAAGATACTCGACAACGGCGAGCTTCTTACCCTTTCTCTCGACAAAGCGTCCGGTTCGGGGTTTCAATCAAAGAAGGAATATATATTTGGAAAGATTGATATGCGGCTCAAGCTCGTCCCCGGAAACTCTGCCGGCACAGTTACTGCCTACTATGTATGTATTTCCCTGCGTACAAGTTTTTGCCTGTTCTGTTTTCCATATTGTCTCTCGTAACTGTTATCCTCACCCACGAATATACATACATGTGCTTGTGTTGCAGCTATCATCACAAGGACCAACCCACGATGAGATAGACTTTGAATTCTTGGGGAATTTGAGTGGTGATCCTTATACTCTTCACACCAATGTGTACAGCCAAGGAAAGGGTGACAGAGAATAGCAGTTTCGGCTTTGGTTCGACCCTTCTGCTGATTTTCACACCTACTCCATCCTCTGGAATCCCAGAGGAATAGTGTAAGAACCGATGCACTAATTATTTCCAAATTATTTGCTCAAAAAGAAAAGAACAATACTCAAAAAAGTACCAAGTAAACTTAGTACCTGGTTTAGATTCAACATACCTGGTCCTTTTAGCAATTAGCAGCAAAAGCAATTTACGCCTCTGAGCTGTGATTTAGCCTGTGTTGGCCACGTTTCTGTCGATATACACTGTCTCTAAAAGAGGGTTTTATTATCTTCCTTCGTTTCAGTTTCTCCGTGGATGGAACTCCAGTTAGAGAGTTCAAGAACATGGAGTCAATCGGCGTTCCATACCCGAAGAACCAGCCCATGAGGCTGTACTCCAGCATTTGGAACGCGGATGAGTGGGCGACAAGAGGGGGACTCGTCAAGACAGACTGGACTCGAGCTCCCTTCACCACTTCCTATACGAATTTCAAAGCTGATGCTTGCATTTGGTCATCTGGAAAAACTTCATGTGGTTCGTTGGCTTCCAGTGGAAACGCATGGTTGTCCCAAGAGTTGGATGCCACAGGACTAGAGAGGATGAAATGGGTGCACAGCAACCACATGATCTACAACTATTGTACCGACGCTAAACGGTTTCCCCAAGGATTCCCTCCAGAATGCAAAGCCACACCATCCTGATAAAATCATATACATCAGTCCCCTCACTCATGTAATTAACGTCCAAGTTAAGGTTTATACAATAAAGAGTTTTTTTACGTTTATATCCCTCAAACTATACACCATTTTTCTAATTCGTCCTCAAACTATCAAAATCGTCTATTTCGTCCTCTAACTATGACATTGCAATCTATCAAGTCCAATTCTCAAACGGAAAATGGTCATGTGGTGCGCACCGATTGCGACATGGGACCCACTTGGTGGTCCCACATTAATTTTAAAATGTTTTCGAGTGATTTCGCTAAAATTAAAAAAAAATTGATAATTTTAAATGCTTGAATTTACATCTCAATTTTTAATTAAGTGTATATATGCACATGAAACATTTTCCGTTTGGATTTCTAACGGAAGTTAGAAATTGGACTTAATAGATTGCAATGTCATAGTTGGAGGATGAAAGACGATTTTGATAGTTTGAGGACGAAATAGAAAAAAGGTGTGCAGTTTGAGGGATATAAACGATAAAAGTCTACAATAAACAGCATGTTTGCATTAGAAAACAGAATGATGTTATTAAGGTAAATATGCATATGTAGTTATAGAAAAGGACAGAATGGGAAACTATTCTCCAAACTTCACAATGACCATGATTAATCGATGATATGCTGAAGTATGACAAGGGTTGAGATGACATTATAGGAATGCAAAAAATAAGAAATGAAACAGAAAAAGCAATTATGTGAGGAGATTGAGAATTCAAATGCATTTATTTTATGTAGCAAGAAAATACAGAAGTCCATGAACTAGACATGTCAACAAAATACCCAGAAGCTGGTTATGATTTCTATTATGGTGGCATCATGTAGCTGGAGTGCTGGACTAGCTATACGTGGTGAAGCTGCAGCACAGAAAGCCTAAGTTCATTCTCCCTAAAAATACAATTTTGGCCTGTTTTTCTTTCAAGCTAGCAAAGGATGAAGGCCGTCAAGTACTCAAGTTACCTATGGACTGTATTTATCAACTTCAAGACACAAAGAAGAACAACGATCTGAATGCACCAGAATTGTCTCTGCAATCCCTCTTTCCTTCACAGATGCCATGTCACCAACTAAAACACGGAAACAATGCCAGAATTATGCTTTAGCTGTATTTTGGGAAAGTGGCGTGCAACGATCCCATTCCCGTTTTCTCACACCACATACCAAAATGATGCTTGTTTTAGGGAACATAGCTCCCACCCCTAAACACTCAACTTGAGAAAGAAGTACCTTTCTTTTTTTGTTTTTGTTTTGTTGAGGATGCTTAATAAGTACCTAAACTAAAGAAAAATGTCTTTTTGTCTATTTGGACTCTTCCCCGTGACTTACGATTTAGGAAAGAGGAAAATTCCTTGCACACTTTATTTTTCCGTCTCCCTGCCAGTGTGCCTTACCAAGGATCAGCCCTCAGGGACTATTCAATGCTTGTCATGCTTCTTTTTATTATATTACTCGATCAATCTTACATGTGCGGACACCCTACAACAGAAACTAGTCTCAGTCATCAAACAAAGCTTTCGAAACAACTGTCCAAAACCATTTTCCCACCTCTCCATTATAAAGAACTTCCTTGCTTCTTTTAATGGTTTCAATTGATTTGACCATCACTATGATTCTTGCACTACAGTCAGTGCATCTGCTTGTGACTATATGTGCCTAACTGCTAAAAGGCTTAGACACTCAATAACGGCAAGTTTCAATTTCTCGGTAAAAAATACCTTGTGGGATAAAAAATGAATCTTTCAACAGAAGATTATGGAACTCAAGGTCATCACGGAATGCTGAAATCACCATGCATCTAACCTTTCAAATTAGTATTTGAACTCTCACTTCCTCTCTGGTTCTATACTTTTCTTTATGCTTGTATGCAGTTTCACTAGTTTTGTTCATAGTTTCATCCAGACCAAAGATAAAAGAACCAAAAACTAATCTAAAGAAACTTTAGTGATGATGATCACTTTATTTTTCTGAGAATAATGAGCAAACTAAAGGGCATAAGAGCAACAACCTTACCTGTGGCTCAACCATGCAGCTGATTTTCACATCCATTCTATCGGTTGAAAGTCTCAACAGCATTGTAGAAGACTTCAATTTCTTCAATGTGAATATTGACCTGTTCTTCATATAAACAGACTCCTCAAATGGTAGCCCCCCATAATAGCGCTTAAGAACATGCAGTCCTTAGATTTCCAACTCTTTAGAATCACAAATAAGAAAAGAGGAATAGAGGCAGTCCAGCAAAGCCAATTCTTTGTATTCAACAAAGTCTGAGGTTTTTCAGGTTGAATTACCACAGAAGGGGTCCAGCAGCAGCAGCATACATAAAGAGAAAAAATCACAACAAAAAGATTGATTTGCACGCTATGGACTAACTCCTCATGCAGTTCGTCTGAATGCTAGACGAACAGGATTTCCTTGCCTTTTCAATTAAGTAATTTCATGAACCACAAAAAAACTACAATTACATAACTGAAATTTCGAATGCTCTTCCAGCCGAATGATGCCATCCAATCACCCATGTACCTGCCCTCCTACCCTAATGGTGCAAGCCAATAACATAACCTGCTTTCGCAACACTTTGAACATTTACACAAGCCAAAAATGAAAATAACACTAAAGCCCCTAAAGCCGCGAAAGATAGAAAATAGAAACCAACGAGGAATTTTGCTGTTAAAATTAGAGAAAAACGAATATTGTTCACTATATGATCAGAAATAAGAGAGTTGAAAAAACACACGAGGTCAAGAGCAGAAATTTAACCTATATTATGCATACCCAATTACCCATTGGTAGCAATTATACATGAATGTCATGTTTTGAAAAAACTGAAGATACATGATATTTTAAGATCGAAACATAACATAGTGCATCAGCTTGAAGAGGTAAAACACCTTGAACACCGGTTGAGCCCCAACGTTATTTTCTCCATGCTTCGATGGTAATAAGTCATATCCCTTCAGTTGCAGTCATAACCAATGAACATGGCAGGAGACCATTATACATAGATTTTCAAAGCCAATTTGAAGACAACCAAAAACGGATCAAACTTCCAGGAGTTCCTCAGATGTTGAAGAACATGATGATGAACAAACCCCAAACTCTAGCATCTTTTCGGTATTTGAACCGTGCATCCCATAATTATTGACATATACTTCGGCCCAGAAGGCTTGTAGACCAAGTCACAATGCATCAACATGGTAACTATCCTTCCCCTCAAACATCAAACTACGTAAGGTTCCATGTAAACTATGTGCCGACCTTTACAGTTAAACATTTAACAAAAGCCTTATTCACATGTCCAATAAGCTTCAAGATAAGTTAATATCTGAGAAAGCACAAAGTCTAAACTTCGAATAGAGTCTCATCATATGGAAAAGCTTTATAGCATGAAGAATGCGGCAAATCGCAAAGCTCCATTGGGGTCTGGTTCTTAATATCATAATAGAACAGCTTACCAGATACTTCTACCACAAAAAAAGACTCATCTACACATTCTCCTCTGCCCAGAAATACCAAAGAAAATGCAGAATTCATGAAGAAGTATGGAAACATCTCTGCAGCCAAAAATATCCTTCGGTTGAGATTACAACAAAATACAGAAACCCACCTAGAGAACTCCTTGTTCATCTCAAATACATTGAATAGAGCATCGTTATCTTTGTCATTAACGACAACCTGCAAATGTCCTCTTGACTCTCCAAAATAGGCAACCTTCTCTTCCCTACAACTCAAAGGTAATGGTATAACCTTAAGGCATCCTCCCTCCATGTCGAAACGAACGAGCTCGCTGTTACTAATCCAATGCACTCCCCCATTCCAGAAAACTCCATTCTCAAACAGCACTTCATCAGGTACAGTAAAAGGTCCCATCAGTTCGCCCCACAACCCTATCTCGGACCGGAAAACCGCAATCCTAATCTTATAATTAAAAGCAGCAGCATTCCATTCCCAAACACAAACAACACTATAATGAGGCGACACCAAAGGATCAAAGGCCACATAAACACCCACCAAAGTTATGTTCAATTCACTCCAAGGTCTAGTAGATTTATCAATCTTGTAATTGCAAAGTTTGTGGTGAACCCTAGAATCATCATCACCATTGGGAATTCTACAATCGTAAACCACACCCAATAAAGGAATCCTAGTAAATCGTTTGATAGTGGGGTTACAAACGTAGTACCTTAAAATTGAATCACCTGTGGTTTCATCTAACTTGGAATAGCAAAACAACCCGTTACAAGAATGCAAGATTGTGGTACCTGGGTGGGCGAGGGACCTGAAATGTAGGGCCTTGAGAAGGCAACCTTCAAAGGGCACAAAAGAAAATTCTGAGTCGGCGTTGGGGCATCGGAGGAAGAGGGCGGAGGTGGGTTTGAGGTGGCGGCGGCGGGCGTGGAGGAGAGGGAGTTGGGGTTGGGAGATGAGGGAGAGCCAGTGTTTGCTCACGGACTTGAACTGGGTGAGGGGTTTGGCGGGTAAGCGGGCTAGGATCTCCGTTAGGAGATCGTCGTTTTCGGCGACGGCGTCGGCGGCTGAGATTCGGGCGGCGGAGAGAGGAGTGGTGTCGGTGCTAGTGCTACCGCCGCTTTTGCGTGCCATTCTGGGAATCAAATGCTGGGGTCTTCGTGACGGGAGCTATATAATAAAGGCGTTACTTCTTATGTGATGTTTGGAATTAGTATAATTTAGGAGTATACTCCTTGAACGTGGCTAATTTGCACTTTCATCACTTTTCGATTCTTATCTAACGTGGCCAATCTATAAAATTTCACACACTATTTCCACCGCCCACGGGAAGAAAAGATAATGAGAAAATTATTTACTAAAATCAACCGATTGCTAATAAAGAATGAAACTTAAAGATAAACTAGACAATGAAAGAGATGCGTTGAAAACCATTCATCTTGTTTCATCTCCAACTAAAATGATCCATATTTTTCTTTAGAATATTAGTTACTCCCTCCCTATCACAAAAACAAAGGACCAATTACGACTTTCCTTATATCATTTGACAACAGTTTAAATATTATGTTTTGAAATGGACGATTTAAATATTTATGATCGGTTTATTTTCCAATAACTAGAGATGGCCTCACTATATATAGGTGCTATCAACAAATTAAAGGTGTTGTCTAGTGAAAGTACGGGGAACCTCTAATCAAGTTAAGTGGACATCAATTTGAATGGTTTAATAATTTAATGGATTTAATTAGGTTGATGATGAAACAATACGGACCTTAGGTTTGGATTAGTTAACATGGACCTTACGTTTGGATTAAACAACACTCGCCTATGAAAGAGATAAACTAGTTAAAACCTAATACGGACCCTATATTTGGATTAGTCAAATAAGTTTACCATAGGCGAGTGTTATAAATTTCGTTTGAACGTTACCACTTTCATCCATAGTTTTAATTAATTGTCCGGCCAATTCCATGAATACGTTCTAGCATCGTCATCCTTCTTCCTTTATTTTATGTAATCAAAAGATTAAATCTTAACGCATCGGCATGGGTTGGATGAAAATATGTGGGTCCATTTGAGATGGTGATTTAATTTGCACTTTAAATTTTAACGTCATTTAGTGATATCAGAACTTCACTACAATTTTGAAGATTGATATGTCAAAATGTATCACCATAAATTATTTGCTAATATAGTGAGGGCAATATCGATCAAACCCTAATAATAGCTATGCAAGAGGAATCTCCATGGACTAAAAGCAATAATCAGTTGCACAAGTATTGATTTTGATAGGCCTAAATACAGCTCGTGGCGAGTTCTAATATACTGTAGAAAAAAAGGAGGAGAAATTAAACTCCCGACTTCACCCGGGCCCCGGATTCAGAAAAGATATGAGGTATTATCTGTTTTTAGGTTTGGAAAAACTTAATCTTTGATTAGTTGACATCTATAAAATCCTTAGAAATCCACTTGAAACCTGTAAAATTGGTATCTCCGTAAAGAAAGAGCAATATCCTAATTAGGAAATGGCTACAATACACACCCCTTATTTGGGTGTACCATATGCACCTATTATGTGGTCTAGATTGTGCCACCTCATCAGCAATCGTAACATTTTTTAGTTTTTCGTAACTTTTCAGCAATATGATTCGTAACATTTTGGTGTGTCTCGTAACTTTTATAAAAAAATTTGTAACTTTTACAAAAAAATCGTAACTTCTACAAAAAAATTCGTAACTTTTACAAAAAAATCGTAACTTCTATAAAAAATTCGTAACTTTTGTAGGGGTGTGTATCATACACACCCAAATAAGGGGTGTGTATTGTAGCTTTTTCCTCCTAATTAATGCAGGTCAAAATAGATATATAGGAAATCCCACAAATGTTGCCTGATTGAAACGAAATCAACACTGTTTGGGATTCCTAATTAAAAGGTTGTAAAGCAAAATCCCCACAAAAAAGATTAATGTCATACATGCATCTGGTATTATCTTTCTTCATAAATAAGTTCTAACTTCCTACGAAATCCATTGAAAATCAGATAAACGTCGGTAGGATTATATGTATTTGAATACCATATATAGCCTTCTTTTTGTCTTGATTATTATCTCTTTTACTTGATATATGACATAACACCTTTTTGTGATTCTTCGATGCAGGTTTTGCGCTTTTGTCTTGCTTGAAACAAGATGGCAACGTTGCGTAAAGATTGTCTGAGTATAATCTTTCTTCATGTCATCTTTCTTGTTGCTGTCAAGATTATACATGACCCAATGTTGGTGAATGGCGATGTCGCTTTGATTGGTCGCGTTTGTAGCATCACACCATATCCCGCTGACTGTCACAACTGTTTAGATTCCAATCCTCTGAGCAGCCAAGCTGATATGAGAGGCCTTGCCGGGATCGCAATCAACTGTTCATATGCTGCAGCTGTTGATCTTGATAATCTGTTCAATGAGTATATCCAATACGGTCAATCTCAATATGAATTCTGCTTTCAGCAATTCGACTATGTCGTGCAGAACGTATCATCAGCATTGCAAAGTTGGAAGAACAACCGCTATCCGGAGTCTCAAAATCTAGTAACAAAAGCAGTGGGTGCTTACTTGAAGTGTCTTAAAAATCTTACCGACATGAGATATCTAGAACCGTTTTTGGTTGGCCTGGCCAAAACTAGAAGTTCCTGTGATAATGCTATTGGAATCCTTTCAAGAATTGGTTCTTAAGCCAATATCTGCTATATGTAAAAAAGAGCATTCGCAAATCGCAATAAATATCTAACTTATACATGGGACCAAGAGTCCAATTGATTTATTCTCTCTCTGATCTCACTAAATCCACACCCAAGCAATATGCATTTGTATTTACTTACACTTCCAATAGCAGTATACCGAAGCGGTGGGTCTTGGTCGTTGGGCCGTTTCAGGTCCGACCCAAGTGAGCCCAACGCAAAATTCCACAACAGCATAATTACGATTTTGCCACTCTAGGCTTAAAATGTCTAAAATACTCTTCCTCCATGGCTACTGCGTCACACACCCAATCAATATGCATTTGTATTTACTTACACTTCTGGCGTGCCGTAGCCCGTGTTGAGGTTTGTCACCTATAGCTTTTTTTTTAGTCTATCATCGTCTACCCTTTTGTTGGGTCTGTTATCGTGGAATATCAAATATGTTGATTGTGATTTTAAAATGTGAGATGGAATGAGCTCCATTCTGATACCATGTGAAAAATTTACAAAATTTTATCTACCAAAAATACATACTGAAACTAAAACCAATAATGAAAGAGTGTATATGGTGGATAATTTTTGCACACAAATTTCAGCTGGCCTTACCATTTCGGCTTCACCAAAGTTTAGAGTTTCTCTATTACTAGTATAGATGTACAAACAGCATTGTGGGCAGGATTTTCGGAGGTGATTATGATATATAATCTGTGTGCATATTGAATTACTGTTCGCTCTAAGATTATTCCGAAGTACTATTTGAGAATATTTTGCAGACTCGTCCGCTCTATAGTATTTCTTAATTTGTATTATGTTTTTCAGACTTGTTCGCTCTCTATCCATGTGTGTACTGTAGTTTTAGTACTACGACCAAATTTAAGATAACTCAGTCAGCAATCTCATCAAATAGGTGAATCCCATCTCTGAAAAACCGAAATTTCAACCCAGCAAGTTATGTAACGAATTTGTATTTACTTTAGGAAAATAAAAGGAGAAGATATAGCAAAAAAATAAACTAGCTTTATTGAAACGTTGGAAACAATTACAATCCTAAAAAATCCGAGAAGATTTTCTATCTCGAGAAGTTTGAGAGAAACTTGAAGGAGCTCATGATTGGTTGAAAAGAAACAACAGGGCATACCCCTGAAGCAACAAGCAAAACAAAGCAAGAAAGAGACGATTTGAAACTGAAATCTTGGGACCAAAAGAGCAATATCTGAATTAATAGAATTCAATAAACGATTTGAAATTCCAAGTATATTGTTTTGCTGTTATAAACGGCAATACACTAAAATGGTAATGAAGTCAATGTCGTCTGGAGTTTTAAAAAGTTTTAGGACCAAATCTACAAGAATTTAATGTCATACTGATACTATACAGGAAGATTGTCTTCTTTTTTTTTCCTTTTCTAAATAGCTTCTGATTTTCGAAATCCATTGAGATCATATATGAAGCCCTCAACTATTAGGTTTTTGAATACCAAAGGCTCAGAAGAGATGTTTCAAGGGGTTAGCCTCCTTCTGTCTTACTCCGTTCTTTTACTCAATATGACGTAATATAACTATTTGTGATATTCTGAATTTTATGTGCTGTAAACATTGAATTGATGCAGGTTCTGCGATTCAGAATTGCTTGGAAGAAGATGGCAGTGTTGCGTACAGATTGTTTGAAAATAATTTTCCTCCATGCCATCGTTCTTCTTACCCTCGAGACTATGCATAACTCGATGTTCGTGAATGGAGATGGCACTTTGATTGGTCGCGTATGCAGCAAGACATTATTCCCAGTGGAGTGTCACAATTGTTTCGATCCTAACCCTTCGAGTAGCCAAGTTGGGGTGGGAGGCCTTGCAGGGATCGCAATCAACTGTTCTTTTTCCCAAGTTGTTAATGTTGATGAGCTGCTCATAAATTATCCTCGTGAACCTCAATACGAATTCTGCCAACAACAGTTCGACTATATTGCATTGAAACTAGTATCAGCAGTGCAAAGTTGGAAGAATAACCGCTATCAAGACGCTAAAAATCTTGTCCAACTAGCAATAGGTGATTACTTTGAATGTCTAAAAGGTCTTGACAAGCCGAGATATCCAGACCCGTTTATTGATGGACTCTACAAAACCAGAACTTCTTGTGAGAATTCTGTTGGAGTCCTTTCACAGATTGGTTCTTAACTGTATACCATATATGTTATACTCGATAGACAGTAATATTGCAAATTTGAATAAACATGTGACTTAAGAGACTCTGCTAGAATTTATCAAAGCATAAATACTATCAATCAAGTGTTTGTTTTTTGTTTTTTTTTTAATTTCCGGAAGAGAGAAAACTGCATTCGAATACATTGCACGTGGAACTCTATTTTTAAGGACATTTACATAATTTGATCTGTAAATAATCATGTGCGGTGTTTTCACAACTATTCCAACCCCAATGTTTTTTTTTTTGGAATTTCTTAACATATTCTAAGTGCTAAATAGTTAAAAGAGAAATGTAAAGAACAATTGTTATAACTGCAAAATATGTATAGGGTCACAATGCCGAATTGTGAAGAGTTAGCTCTTGTCGGTTAGAGTTCCCTCGCTAATTTAAACCATCCATTACAGAAATGGACGCTAAGACCTCTTCCATGGAAAAAAGAATGAACGCTAATGGATATGATACAGTTTAGACGGCTTCAAATTCTTAGTGACATTAAAGTAATTCAAGGTACGAATCCACTTCTCCTGAGTCTTCAAAAGGTGAACCGCTACCGTGTTTGGCCAGAGCTCGTGTGTACACCTTGTGGCTGGCTCCGGGTAATTGTACATTGACCACTTCGCATTGAACCGATTCTTCGCTCGATGTCCATCGCGAAGCCACTCACCGAAAACCTTGTCTTCGGGTCCTTCCAAGTGACCTTTCGGTATATCCGATGCCCGAATCCACTCTACTATATCCCAAGAAACCAAAAACCCCATTCCAGACATGTAATGAACAAAAGGGTCCATGCTAGGGCATGGAATCACATACCCATAGTACAAGTCTTCTCTAGGCAACACCCTCAATGACTCCACTAGGTTTTCCAACCTAAAATACGTATCGTCGTCGGATTTTAGCACGTAATGGTAAGGCGGGTATGGCTTGTTTTCCTCATTCAACATCTCCGGCAAGCTTGAAAAGTAAGTGTAAGTCTTACCTTTGTTCATGTTCTCTTTGCAATTGAGTATTATGATATCGTCATACCGCATTATTTCTAGCGCAACCAACACTTTCTGATCTTCTTTGGTTAAGTTGCAAAAAACGAATTTAACGTCGACTTTCGCACCCACTGGAGACTGTGTGCCGTAGATGAGGCGGAGAAAGTGACGGCGATGGTATTGGTCGGGAAGAGTTAGAATACCAAGGAGGATTCGGATGTCGTTCGACGATGAATTAACTCCGAGAAAAGTGGGTGAAGATGAGTTGTGTGATTGGAATGGTGCTTTTGAGAAAGCACATGTACCAACCTTTAACAAACTATCGACTCGAATTTCGTTGATTGAAGCTAAGATGCAGAGGAAAAGAACGAAGAAGAAAGAGGTAAGGATGAATCTGCGGCCATTTCGCTTTGTGGCCTTCATAGTAATATGTGAAATAAAGAGAGAAATTAGAGAGTTTGGTTCAATGAGATCTCTAGCAGGGTAGATAGGGAAGATCATTGAATCTCTTTGGTGGACCTAATAAATTCGATTCATTGCTACATGCAACGCTTTTTGTAGGGAACTTCGTACTGTTGACTATTGAGACAACCACTTAAGACTTTTCATCCGAAAAGAAAGAACACAAAACAAGTACTCCCTATATACCATATGGTGAAAATTTAGAATATTATAACTGCATATACATATGCCCTGTTAACAAAGAGAATGTGTTTTTAAGTCGGGGATTAGAGCTAATGCCAACTACTATTTCTTGTTTTTCTCACATATAATTGAGTGACTTTGTTAGCTTAAAAGATGCAAGAGAGAACATTGTGCACCTATATATGTAGCATGGATACGGACACGGATACATACACAAACACAGACACGGGACACGGGATTTCTATAAAAAGGGACACGGGCACAGCAAAAATAAATAAATTTAATACATGATATTTATTTTATCCCAATAGAAAATATAGTTTGGCGTTGGGGGCTTGTTTGGTCTGATGGTTTGTGTTTTATTATCAGGTTGTGTTTGTTTGCTTGTATTTGGGGTTGTGTGTGTGCATTTGATCTTGTTGGATTGTAATGACTTTGTCATCAGGGCCACTTGGCAAAATGTGAGGTGTCCTCATATTTTGTCTGTCGTCGCTTTTGTAATCGTTCGTTTTTATTGATGATATTTTATGTTTTCTTGGTTCAAAAAAGTATGAAGTTTCAATATGTGTAAACAAGCATCATATATATACATCTTATTACACTTCTAACCCAATATATTTGAAACAATCCTCATTTATCTCCGAAAAATTAAAGAAGTTTACATATTTAACTCCCGTTGTGTCCCCCTAAAAAATTTAATTAAATCTATTGCGTATTTTTCCATGTCCCCCCGTGTCAGACACGGGAACACTCCTGCCTCTAGGAGTATCGGTGCTTCAAAGTTGTGCACCCATACTTGTGAAATCCCTCTAGGTCCCACATGGTTAGGTGTGTGAATATTAATCAGTAGTAGACAAAGGTAACATTGCTAAATACATTTGAGCATGTGGTTAGGGTGAGGGTCGACAGGTTAATTGCCGCGGCTCATTACAGTTGGTATCAAAGCATATACCAATAGAAGTGTGTGGCGAGTCCATTGATCTTGGGTGGGTCCCACAAGCTTGAGTAGCTTGGCGTAGTTAAAGCAGGTACTTATCCCACATCACTTGGTAGGTGTACGGTGTGTGAAAGTTGTTGGACCATGGGGCAGATTGTGGAATCCCCCCTAGTCTCACATCGGCTAGAGGTGAGAATATCGGGCGGCATATATGTGAAAAACGTTATTGTATAGAAGCGTGGAAGGTTGAAAAAATTGGGAGAAAATTATGGTTGGCCGATATACCATTAATTGGAATCTCTCCTTGTTGAATACATTTGTGTATAATAAATTCGTCAAGAATTAATGGCAGAGAAAAAGGTGGGGTGGAAATGAGCCTAACGTTAGCTTTACTTCAAATGGGTTGTTTACTTGCAAATGAACATGGCCTACAACAAAGATATCAATCCATAAACTTTTGGCAATTAGAAGCTTTTCCGTGACAATTGGGGGCTCACTTACATCGCACCATACTTGATTAATATGCAGTCATCGACCATAAGAGTCTGTTTACCTGTGATCCAAGAAGATTCTAAGGGACATTTTGGCTTAACTAAGCCACTTGTATTTCTCTCACATACGAGCTCACAATTGCCAAGTCTCACTATGTGTAATTGGCTTGTGTGTGCGTGTTTGGTTTCAATCCGTAGTAGCAAAACATTATCATGTGACGAAAAAAATTAGCCGAGAATAAATGGGTTAAAGATTCTCTCATATTGAAATAGAGCCGGCAGTAAAACCGCCCATGTGAACTTCAAAATAAGGTAGATCGATCCAATAAATGTACCCTCTCTCTTTCTTCCACCCTTTCTAGCTAGTGGGCATGTTGGATGTTGGCACATTGTGACATACGAATCATTTATTACATGTCCAGTGAGTGATGGTAATTTACCGGGCCCATCTTTGTGATTTTCTTTATATTTGACTTAATTTGTATTTTTGGTCCAATGGAAAGACACCAGAATTCTAAGATGAAAAAGTACCCAAGCACTAATATGCATGTTACCGGGTAAAGTGCATCCAATCAAAGAATCAACCTAACTTAAATGACAGGTTTGTTGGCATTTTTTGCCGGGACAAAATCAACCCAGAAGAAACTAGGACCAAACACTCACCATGGTGCCAAAGGCCCCAGATCCTCTGTGCCGGAAATCCCTGTGCCTCGGGGTGTTGGGTCGTTAGATTGCGAGTTCTTGTTTTTTTTATTTTATGTTTTAACATTTCTAGGTGATCCAATGGCCGGAAAAACCCTCGGCACAGGGGTTTTTCGAAAACAGAGGATCTGGTGCCGGTGCGAAAAACTGGAGCGAACAATTGCAGGAAACAGAAAATTCAGATACAGATACAATCCATAACAAACCTACAGGCTAGTAGCCATTTCCCTCCTTATACTGAAAATTTAGCCTTGATTGGAACTCAAACAGCAGCAAAGCAAACCAACACCAGTAGTTCATGCTTCCCCTAAGGGAAAAATTCATGAAAAATGTTATGGAAAAAATCAGCAGCAGAAGCACCTCGACAGAAGCAACACTTAGGCTTCACATCACCCTCACAGAATCAGCGCATCAGAAGAACATTGTATTGACCGAGCACACTGAGTGAACCATCCGGTCATTTCAATGTTTGAAGACAATACACATTGACAAAATCAGCAGTGCTACATACCCAGAATTTGAAATTAGTGGCCCAATTTTTTGGGTACTTAGACTTTCCCAAAGCAAAAAGTTTACAAAGTTTAGCAATGTTGGCCTAAAAAATAGTACTATGGAATAACCAAACTTTGAAAGGGTCTTCAATTGACAATTGTGTACACCTCGATCTTGAAGAAGTTTAAAAAAACAGGACTCTGATTCTACATTAACTTGGATGCCAAGCCAAATTCACCCCATTTCCAGCACTATATATATATATATATATATATATATATGAGTCCTTATCTAGTCCGGGAGTCCCGGATCCGGGACTCCACTTCCCGATATTTTTTTGACGATCCGATCCGTCCAATGTGTTCAGAAGGTGTTTTCCAAGGTCCACGAGGGAAATCTTCAAAAAAAAAACACCGGGAAGGGCTTGATCCAAGCGGTTTTCGCAAAACTGTAAATGTGCAATTTTTGCGAAAAACTGCTTGGATCAAGCCCTTCCCGGTATTTTTTTTCGAAGATTTCCCGCGTGGGCCTTGGAAAACACCTTTTGAACACATTGGACGGCTCGGATCGTCAAAAAAATATCGGGAAAAGCATCAAAACGCTTCAATCCGGGAAATCCGGGATCCTTGACAGGATCGCCGGTGATATATATATATATATATATATATATATATATATATATATATATATAGATATAATGATACCTTGTAAATGTTTGATTTGTTTTTGAATTTATCACGTGGCCTGCCTAATTAAGTATCTCCTCATTTAAATAGTCAATAAAAAAGATTAATAGTGCAAACTGCTTGATAAGAGTAAAAAAGGACTTAAGGGCCAAACCTTAAATTAAATGTTATATTTCCAAACACTCAATTGGGAGCCAACCGAGAAGCTCTATGGAAGAAGTGAAATACTGACTTATTGTACTTTTTCTTCTAGAAAATTGTTTATGGAGTATCTTGGACTTTATCCAATTAGCACATGTGCCTAGCTAATTAATACTCCACCCAGCACAACTTGTGTAGGTTTTGTTAGACCCTAACGTAGAATTGACAAAGAAAATTCCTTTTGTTCCGGGCACATCTGTGTGAGATTATATGTATTGACAAAGATAGTTCCATTAATAGAGTGCCTTTAGGTATAATTTGCCAATTTATCCTAATTCTCTTACAAGTGACTTTACATTCTCTTGTTACATTTGACAGCTTTTGATGGAAAATGTTTGATGATCAAGAACAAAAAGAAAAAACAAAACAAGGGCACAAAATTTTGCTACATCGCTTTAATCGAACTCGGATAGTTCTAGTGTGCTACGCACCATCGTGGCTCTTGTCCCGGTAAAGCAACTTGTATCCACCCACTCGGGTTCTCAGATTTTAACAGTATCTATTAATTTTGTTTGACTTGCCAAGATTATTAGCCATGCAAAACGAAATTAATTTCATCGGATATCAATAACTACATAACACCTAAAAAACAACTATAGTGACAAATTTAATTTGTCATGTACTATTTATATTCTATCTACTTCAAGATAATTTACCTAGTCAACGAGCTCATTAGATTGACCGGTTTGGATTAAAAAAATTCCATTCGGCTGCTGTTCTAATGCACGACATCGCTTTCTCCTTTAAATAAACATTTTAATTAAGGGTGCTGATTTTGGGCTCCCTTTTTTTATGCAGACACTCCAAAATTTAATAAAGTTACAAAAGTACCCTTTTCAACATATAAAAATCACTGGAGGCACTCCACCTCCAAATTGTCTCCTCATTTACTAAGGCACTCCAAACGGAAAAATGAACAAAAACAAACATAAACATTATGTTCTAAACATAAACATTAACATTAGGTTCCAAACATTAAACATCCACAACATAAATAGTAGGTTCCAAACATTAAAAATGCATCTATGTCAAATTGTTTCATGCCACTTTGCAAAAAAAAAAAAAAAAGAGGTAGGAGTAGTTTTTTTGATTTTTTTCGTTTTGTTTTTATTAATTAATTTTTTTTTTTACATTTGTTTGTTTTGCGTCAAGTTTTCATGGTTTATGGATTTGTCTCCAAAAAACATAAAATTATGGTCGAACCTAATTTTTTTTAATAAAGCCAAAATTAAACAATAAACTAGTTTATTTTTGTTTATTTTCGGCTTTTTTCGAAAAAAATATTAGTTTTGACCATAATTTAATACTTTTTGTATTCGTCTCGTCGAGATAAATCAATAAACCACGAAATCTTGATGCAAAACTAACAAATGCGAAAAAAAAAATTAAATAAAGACAAAACGAAAAAACCAAAAAACCAGTTCTGCGCTTTTATGCCAAAGCAAGTAGGTAATTTAGTGGCGTGCAGTAAAAGGAGTTGAACAACTATCTATTTTTTTCTGATAAAAAAAAACTATCCGCTTTTTTGGAGTGCCTGAAGTAAAGGAGAAAAATAAAGGTTTTTGGAGTGCCTGAAGTAAAAATTATGAAACTTGCTTGGGTAATTTTGGAAAATTATTGTAGCTTGGAGTGCCTGCATCAAAATTAGGAGTGTGAATATCAATTTCCTTAATTAATTCCACTCTTAATTATTATTAGGACTTAATCAACCTTTTGACTCCTCTCCAAGTCTCGAACATCATTCATCCCATCTGCAGCTGTCATCATCAACACGCGGTATTTCTTTTGCGCTACGCATTCTCAAACCTTAACCTGCTAAACAACTTCCTCTCTCTTCCTCTCTCTCCCATATAAACACACAAAAAATCATTCCACAGACCCCACTTCTTCAAATTCAATAATTTCATTCCTATTCCATCACCACCGCCACAATCTCACATCTAAAATTCCCATTGATTGAGCTAGTAAATTCCAACAAGCAAAGCATGGGTGCGGATAGCTGGTTATTGCTAGGCCGGCTAAAGAGAGCAGTCAAGAAAATAACGTTTCTTCTAAACGTAAACGTCAACCGGTTCCGAATTGCTTCGATGATAATCGGTCGTGCTCCGAAAGATAAGCGCCGAGTGAGCTTCAACGACAGGCCTGGCCTGAGGGCGTGCGCAGAGGACTTAGACCTTTTGGATTCACCGGCTGCCGGATCTTCGAGTAGTGGTGGGATTTCAAGAACCACCAGTTTGCCGTCTTCAGAAGATGATATTGACAAGAGAGCTGAGATGTTTATAGCCAATTTCTATAGGCAACTACAGCTTGAAAGACAAGTCTCTTTGGAGCTGAGATACTGCAGGGGGAATAGCTTTGACTCTGCCTCTCCCACTCCTTGATGATTTCAATTGCATTCATAGTATTAGAAGATGCAATAATGGGTAATTTGATATGAAACGAAAGGATCGTGATATCAATCTGTATGAGAATTCTGTTTGTATAGTTATATCCGCAAAATTGGATATTGCTTTTTGCTTGGTGGGAAGATGAGAAAGCTTGGACAGAGCATGGTTGCAAAACTTCGGCGACGAGTGATCGAAAAACTGGAGTTTTAGGTGATGGATTGATCTGGGTTTTATGAGTGGATCTCCATAGCAAAAGGGTGTTTGGGAGCCTACTTTTCAGCTTTTCATTTTTTGCTTTTTAGCTTTTTGGCTTTTTGAATTATGACCAGAATGAGTTTTGAATCTGGGAGGAGTGTTTGGGAGAAATGTGCATAATGCATTTTGTAAAAGTAGTAGTGTTTGGGAGAAGAATGATGAAAATGAGTTATAGATTGTTTTTTTACCAATTTACCCTTGTTTATTAAAAACATCCCAACACAGTAACTTTTTGTAAAAAAAATTGAAATTGTCACACAATTGGGAAACTTAATTTAAAAATTGCCAACACACCAATTTGCCCTTGTTTTTTACAAACTTTATTTTTTTAATTGTAAAAACTTAATTCTAAAAGTGGAGAGAGCCGTTGATATATCATTTGGAACATTGATGGTGTGGGATGTAGGTACATGGAATCATTTCTCCCTTATTCTTTGGATTCTTCTGTTCAACTTCTCTCTCTTTCTCGTCTGTTTCAGAGAAGAGAAGTCTCTCTCTCTCTCTCTCTCTGGTTTATGATTGAAAAACTCTTCTCTCTATTCGTTGCCGACAGTCATCACAACCGCCATGCAATCGACGACGACGGTCATCACTACCACCGCGCAATCGACAACGATGGTCATCGCTACCGCGACGGTCCATTGTTCATCGTTGTTAGTCAGGTCCGCCACGTAATCGATCTGTAGTTTCTCTGTCTTTCTCGATCTGGTATTTTTCTCTTTCGTTGTTTAATCTGATAGTATTTTTCTCTGTCTCTCTCTGGTTTGTGTTTGTGTGGAAGAGGATAAGGGAGATATATAACGTAAACAAGGGGTAGATTTGGGAGAGATTGATGAGGGGAGAATTTGAAAAAGGAGAATCCAAAACGAGAATGCGAAAAGGAACCTCAGAGCTGTTTTTCGATTTTTGCTTCTAACGTTCAAAATGGTAAATGAGTTTTGTAGAATGGCTTCTCAGAACCTGGCGCCCAAACAGCCGAAAGAGAAAACCGAGAATAGGAAAATGCAAAAAAGCAACGCCCAAACAGGCCCCAAATCTACAATTATGGTTTGGTTTTCATTTTTCACTTTTGAGCTGTTATGATTGGGTTGCCAACATTCTTTTATTTGTATTTGGAGTATTTTTATTTTGACCCAAATTTGGTTTGTTTTAATCTTTTGGCAAGTCTATGTGTGTAAATGTAAGAAATAAATTACACGAAATGAAATGAGATTTCTACACTCCTTTTGTTATTTTTGTGCATTCAGTGCTTAGGGGTGTTTTGGCAAAATAATTGATACAGATTATATTTTCCCTTTATTCAACAAAATTTCGCATTTGTTAATTTTGTGATTTTGTTGATTATTGATTCGTCACGACTAGTAGAATCTAAAAAGTAAAAAAATACATATTCAAAATTGAATTTTTTTGGAATAAAGACTAAAATAGTAGATTATTGGACTTTTTTTTCTTTATTCAAAAAAATTCAGTTATAAGTATAATTTTTAACTTTTTAATTTCCTCACGTCGAGACAAATCAATAATCCACAAAAAATTGATGCAAACCAACAAATGCAGAAAAAAATTAAATAAAGTCAAAAAAGAAAAATCCAAACGAATTATTTAACCAAATCACCTCATAGAGCCTGTTTGGGCAACTATTTTTTGCTTTTTCCCATTCTACTTTTCCAATAATGGGTATTTGGCTGAAACCTCTCGGGACTCATTCTCTCATAACTCGTTTTTCATTTTTATCATTCTAGGCTAGAAGCGAGAAAGAGGTGGGAGGCTCCTTTTCACATTCTACTTTTCATTTTAATTTCCCCCTAATTTCTCTCACAGTTCTACCCCTTTGTTTAACAGATATATATATATATGAGCATTGTTTTGACGATCCGATCCGTCCAAAAATACAGTTTTGCAAAAACTGTTTGGATCAAGCCCTTCCCGGTATTTTTTTTTGAAGATTTCTCACGTTGACCTTTGAAAACACCTTCTGAACACATTGGATGGCTCGGATTTTTCAAAAATAATTTGCAAAACAAAAAAAATCATTTTTTCCTTATTTTCGGGAGGTTTGGACCTATATATATATATATATGAAGGAGACGATACTGTTGATTGGGGGGCACGCTTATGGAGTGTTCTATCTTCTGCCTTAATTTGGGTGGTGAAGGGTTTGATAGGGTTAAAAATATCTGAAGGGCTTTGGTTTAAGTCAGGCCCAAAGAAGTAATAAGGTGAAGCCCAATGAAGTCAGGCCCAAAGAAGTAATAAGGTGAAGCCCAATGATAAAACAAGGCTTCGACTTGTTTTCTTGCTTACTTTATGTCTCCAATTAATCAATAAAAACAGTCTAGTCCAAAGATTAATAGCCAAATGATATTTTTAAACATGGTAATAATTTCTACAAGCTACATTGCCTATGTTTTTGAAATTATGTTTTGCACTAGGAATTTTTGAAAAAATATTTTTCAACAAAAAAAATATCAAAATTGTATGGGACACATTTACAAAATAATTTCTCATTATGACTTAAAAAAATTTGCAAAAAAAAATATTCATACACATTTTTAATACCATGATGAAGAAACAAGGGAAAATGGTAAGACAACTAATCCATGATTCATTTTCGTCATTATTCTCCCAAACACTACTCCTGCTGCAAAATGCATTCTACACATTCCTCCGAAAGACTCCTCGCAGATTCAAAACACATTCTTACCATAATTCAAAATGAAAAGCTGAAAAGTAGGCTCTCAAACACCCCCTATTGCGTTCAAATAACCTTTGCATGTGTTCCTTGGCTAGGAGAATATTATATGCAGCAAAACAATGTCCAAGCCATATTTATTACTCAACAATTTCTAGACCCCTGGCCTTCAATAAGGACACAGATAATAGGCTGTGTTTTGATGATAAGAATCAATGATTGGGTATCTTATTCCTAGGAATCCCATTCCCAGAAATAGGATACCTGGGTAATCCAATTAGTGTGTTTAGTTCGTGTGGGAATGTTACAAAGGAAAAAAAGAAAAAGAAAAGAAGAATGAATTCTCATTCAAGCGTTTGGTTTGACCATTCGAAGTTAACAAATGGAATGTACTTTTATTTCATTTTCCTAGAATACCCTTAACAACTAATACTAAATATCACAATTCTTGAACGCAAATAGTTGAACAATAGTAGACTCCTAAAAATGTCAAACTAATAAAACACTAGCAAACAATTAAACAACTTAAAAAAAATGTCAAAAAATTATTGTAAAAATGAACTACTAGAACATTCGTCTATCAAGTATGTATGTGTATATAAATAGGTAAATGGTTCTGTTTGGTTTGAACAACGGTTCCCAATTATAGAGCTATGGACAGGAGCAAAATATCCGGTTCTCATATTTTTAGAACCAAAACCAATCCCATAAACAACATAACCAATCCAAATAGACCGGTTGGTCCGATTTACCGATTTTTTTGATTTTCTTGGACAACCCTAACCTACCCCAATTGCTATGAAGGTTTTTTGTTGTTGTTCCTATAAGTACAAGCGCAAATCTCAAACAATTTTGTCATGATATATTTAAAATGGACCTTTATTACGACAAAAGCGAAAATCTTTCCCACTATACTTGTTGCGACAAAATATTACAACGAAATCGATTTTGTCACAATAACTCCACCTTATATGGTTTGATGCCACAAAATCAAATTTCATCACGACAAATGAACATATAGTGACCAAATTTGTTTTGTGGGAATTACTTTCGTAGCAAGAAAGATAATTTTTTTTTAATGTTCCCGTTATTCTTTAGTCATGTGTTTAGTGCATTAGGAATTAGCCACAGGATTGGACAATATATGAGACTACTAGTGAATACCCGTGCTTAAAAGCACGACGCAATGTAAATCTGAAATCAATCATGATGGCTTGCAATTTGCTCCTATTGACCCTCACCAATGAACCCAACCTCCTCCAAATTTTCGATTTTAAAAATAGGGGTTACCAAATCAATTTTAAGAACTGATATTTTGTCAATATAAATAATAGGGCAATTCACAAAGTGAAACTATAGCTATCTAATGCAGTAAGTGCATTTGATAAACTATTCATAAAACAAATAAAAAGAATGTTTGGAAAAGGAAGACAACAGTTTTATGAGCCTTATTGGCTACCTACAAAAGAAAATGGGTGGACATTTTCTAAACCAATTTATGTTTTATGGGTCTAAGGAAAAAAATGAGTGAAAATATGCGATAAAAAATGAAAGCCACCGTAGAAATATTGATTCAAAACATCAAAACATGGGACAAAGACGGGTTTAAATCGGTTACCTTTATGCTATCATTGTTCTCCCCACGAAGTTTCTAGCATTGAGATCAATCCCAACGGAAAACAAAATCTCAACAGAGAATCAATTAAATATTGATCAAATCAAAGTGCGTGAACTCTAAAATCGCAATGACCTCTGGCCTCCCCAATAATGGGAAGAGAGTGCTTTGTTCGTAGAGAAGAAGGATGTTGAGAGAAGATTTAAAATTTGAACACATATTTTGAAATTGGAATATTTCAAATCTTCTCTCAACATCCTTCTTCTTTATGAACAAATCACTCTCTTCCCATTATTGGAATATTGAGATCTGTTTTGAAAGTTGATATATAGGGAAATTAGCAAGCCACAGCTAAAATTTAGTAACCAATACTTAATTAGGTCAAACACTTCTTAATTAGGTAAAATCAATCACAGCCCTCCAATGTGCTCCAGAGGACACGTGTGAGAAGGACATTTTGCAAAACCGTTGTGTAATGTAATATAAATAGCAATCCATAGGTCAAGTTTGGTATACAAAACTTAATTAGGTCAAACTCTTCTTAATTAGGTTAAAAACATAAGACTCATGATAAGTGCTTGATTGAGAGACATTATGAATTTTGAGTAGGAATAATAAGAGCCTTGGATCAACTAAATCATGAACTTAAAAATTCAACCACAGCCCTCTAATGTGTCACAGAGGACACATCTGAGCGAGACATTTTGCAAACCTTGTGTAATGTAATATATAGTTTAGCAATCCACAGGTAAAGGTTGGTGTACAAATCTTAATTAGGTCTAAATGTTCTTAATTAGGTAAAAATTTAAGACTCATAAGTGCTTGATTGAAAGAGGTTGTAAATTTTGAGGAGGATTGATAAGAACCCTTGGATCAACTGAATCGTAAACTTAAAAATCAATCATAGCCCTCCAATGTGCCACGGAGGACACATGTGAGAGAGACATTTTGCAAAATTGTTGTGTAATGTAATATAGATAGCAATATCCAGAGGTAAAGTTTGGTATGCAAAACTTAATTAGGTCAAAATTTTAGGTAAAATTTAAGACTCATAAGTGCTTGATTGAAAGAGATTTTGAATTTGAGGAGGAGTGATAAGAACCCTTGGATCAACTGAATCATGAATTTAAAAATCAATCATAGCTCTCCAATCTGCCATGGAGGACACGTATGGGAGGGACATTTGCAAAACCGTCGTGTAATGTAATATAGATTTGTCAATTTAGTAACCCATGTGAAGGATTAACTAATAGCAAAGGGAGAGGTGGTATTAGCTAGTCCCCCTCCACCGGGTTATCTCCTTCCTCATCCAACGGTCAAAAGCAATTCCCATCATCTTTATCCTATATGTATCTCACTCAAACTAAACACAGTATTACTAATCCATTATTCATATTATCTCATGGACCCCAATTGTCCTCTTTATCTCTATCATTAATACTCCCTCCGTCCGGATTTGTTGGTCCGTTTTGGGGATTTCAACTTTTTTTTCATTACTTTTTGTCCACTACTTTTTGTGTAACTTTTCCATATTTCAGCCTTTAACTTTTGAAAATGGACAAACATTTTCGGACTTGAAAAAGTATGTTTGTGGACCAACAAATCCGGACGGAGGGAGTAGATTTTATCTAATTCTTCCGGAAAATAATCCGAACGTGCCCGATTTATATGGAGAGCCAACCTGTGAGACAAGACAGCTGACAAGCCCATCCTAGTTAAAGAAACAGTTTTGCTTTCATGAAGTAATGTTTGGTGCCTCATCTTCAACTCACAATCGCCTTTTAATTAATTTGCTTATTATATATATAGGAGTATATATATTGAATTAGACTTTATTTCACGTTATTTATATTCAATCATTTGGACTTGTGGTTTTGTCGTCCAATAGTTAATTTACTGGTCCGACCATATCTGTATATATATGAGTATTTAAACTGCATGGGTTATCCGAATTTCGCCCCGAATCTTTTCCATCCTAACTATTTGTGGTTCTCCGCTCCGGTATCTCTCAAAGTAAAAGACTATTTTAAACTAGTTAAATCTTCTGGATTTCGATCTAGATCTCTCCCCTCTGGTTTTCGTGGTTCTTTTGCACCATGCAAGTGCAAGATATCCGACCATGACTTTCTAAAATTTATGCTCATTTGGATTAGGCGTTGGATGATCGATTTCAACCAACACCCATGCATGTGCTCAGTGGCCGAGCCACCAAAGAGGGCACACGCCCACACTGGATTTTAGGGAGTTTTTTTTTTTTTTTTTTGGAATTCTTTTTGGTAGAAAAATGCATTAGAAAATTTCACCGGTACATCACCTTATTTTTTTTTATACAAAATACTAATTAATGCTCTCGGGGTGCCACTACGTTGTGTTATGTGGAACTCGAGGAAACAAAGTGATGGAGAAGGATTTTAAGGCACCACGTGGGGATACCCCAAAACCATCGAATAACTAATGACTCGCAAACAAACTTTAATTCACTAAATTTTTGCATCGAAACTATTACATTTTTACGGATTCATAAAAATTATTTTACCATAAAATTTAAGTCTTTTTTTCCTTACGGTATACATTGGCAGGGTTTAGTGGAAGAATAAGCGTGTTAACAACTAAAAAGAGTTCGAAATCACTTAATTTGTTGATAAAATGTAAGTCAAGAGAGGCTCATTTCAAATGATAATCAAGGTATGTTACATTCTTAAAGAAGAGTAATTTTTTTTACACTACAAAGTACTGGCTTTTATGTATTATTTGTGTCCTCACTGATGTGATTTTCTAGCTACGCTACTGCATGCGCTCTCATATCACCCGTATGGTTCTTCCAATCTAAATCTTCCCGACCTGAAGATCGAGAAAATCCTAGATGGTATGATTGAAAAAAAACCAACAAGACATTAACAGTTAAAATATTATCCGTTGGAATGTTGAAATAAATTACAAATTTACAATAGTAATGGCCGGTATATTATATATATATATATATATATATATATATATATATATAGGTGGATTTTCTAGTCCACACCTCCTGGAAATAAGAAAAACATGGCTTTTTTTGTGTTGCAAATTATTTTTGGAAAATCCGAGCCGTCCAATGTGTTCAGAAGGTGTTTTCAAGGGACCACGCAAGAAATCTTCAAAAAAAAATACCGGGAAGGGCTTGATCCAAGCAATTTTCGCAAAAACTGTAAATATATATATTTTTGCGAAAACTGCTTAGATCAAGCCCTTCCTGGTATTTTTTTTTGAAGATTTTTCGCATGAATCCTTGAAAACACCTTCTGAACACATTGGACGGCTCGGATCGTCAAAAAATGCTCGGATCATGGAGTCCCGGAGTCCCGGATCCCGGACTAGAAGTGTTGCCTATATATATATACACAATAAACTTCTAATAAGAGACCTTTATTTAACTTTCCATGCGGACCTAGGGGAATTTTC
This sequence comes from Vaccinium vitis-idaea, assembly GCA_963854785.1. Lineage (NCBI taxonomy): Eukaryota > Viridiplantae > Streptophyta > Magnoliopsida > Ericales > Ericaceae > Vaccinium > Vaccinium vitis-idaea. The sequence continues at coordinate 43,437,880 of OY978217.1, read as the reverse complement.
GACTTTCTGGACCAAATTTCGACGATCCGATCCGCTCAATGTTTTTAAAATGTGTTTTCAAGGGCCTACGCCAAGAATCTCCGAAAAAAAAATACCCGGAAGGGCTTGATCCGAGAAGTTTCCGATAAAAACTGTATAAACACATTTTAAAAACATTGAGCAGATCGGATCGTCGAAATTTGGTCCAGAAAGTTGAAAATGCCCCTAGGTCCGCATGGAAAGTTGAATAAGGGTCCCTTATTAGAAGGGGGTCATATATATATATATATATAAGATAAACTTCCAATAAGGATCCCTTATTGAAAAATACCATGCGGACCTAGCTTTTTTTTGTGTTTCCAGACCAAATTTCCATGATCCGAACCGTTCAATGTTTTTAAAATGCATTTTTAAGGGCTTCTGCGAGGGTTCGTCCAAAAAAAATATAGTGTTTTTAACCAAAACTGATCGGATGAAGCCCTTTCGGGTATTTTTTTGGGACGAATCCTCGCGGAGGCCCTTAAAAATGCATTTAAAAAACATTGAACGGTTCGGATCGTCAAAATTTGGCTCGGAAAGGTGAGATCCGCATTTTAACTTCAATAAGGGACCCTTATTGGAAGTTTATCTTATATATATATATTTAAAAAAAAACTTGTTAGCATGTCTATTTTCTCTACCAATGTGATCATATGATAATGGTTAATTCTTATTTTGAAATTATTAGTATTTTGATTGATACCCTACGAAAATTAAAATGAAAATACAGTATACAAGAAGAAAAAAGAGGGGGAGAGAGAGAGATTACTAAATTAAGTTGGTGAAGTATTGAGAATGCAAAAGGCAACGTCAGATTAAAAGAGAAAAAAAGCATGAATAAGCTGAAAGAAGTTGAACCAACCCAATTGCCATGAGACAAACGACGACAACGACACCTGAACGCTAGTCCTTGGCCAGCACATAAAAAAACAAAAGGAAACAAATCCAGAATGAACCCAGTTTTCCTATTGAACCCCTCAGTTTTAAATTTGATCAAGAAAGACACCACATATTTTCAGCTATTGAATTCAAGCCTTCAATCCATGTTGTTTAATAGTAGGGCTGCTCAAAAAAACCGGTGAACCGTGAATCCGGTCCGGACCGAACCGATCCGTACCTTTTGGATTTTAACTGTGGATTAATGGTCCGGACACGGATTCAAAAAATAAAAAACCGTGACTTTTGGATCGGACACGGATTTTGATTTTGAAACCGTGGATTAATTAACCGATCCGGACCGTGAGATTTTTATTATATATAATTTTATCACTTTTATAATTATAGTTATATAGATATTGTTAATTTAGCAGACTTACAGTTTGGTTGTACTGTTGTAAGAGTTATGGTGCGAATATTGTTATCTCTATAAAATCTAGGGGGGTAAAGTGTTATAAGTGCTACAACATATACTCTCTGTTTGTGAGTGAACTGGAAGTAACTATCTGCTAATGCCGTGATAATATGTGACTTTGTGGTCCTCTTTTTATATCAGTGTTTGCCGTCGAAGAGAATGACTCTTCGTGACCCAAAACTATAGTAGTGGGCCCTCTTTAAAACTCCACCGAATAGTCCCTTGGAGAATAAACTTGTTTCCATACTTGAATTCTGTCTATTGGCAGTATTTGATTTCTCCCCAAGGTTCACTTTCCTTTGGAATCATCAACCTTCTGCAATTAAAATGAAGACCATTTGTTTCTCCTTTCTTCAGCCATTCTCAAGACCACGTGACAATATGCTGGGCTTTAGAATGAGATTCGATGCTTTCATGATTAAATGTCCGTGATAGCTTGGGAAAGAAATTAGGCACGTTGCTTGAACTTATTTAACCATGGACTTAGTTTTGACACCAAATTAGCATAATGTGCCTCCAAATACCTATAACACAAAATAAAGGAAATTAAACTCCAAGTAATAAAATAAATGGACTTAGCAAGGGTAAATTAAGGGGCGCTAATGTGAACATTTACGCGCTTATCACACCCCCCAACTTACACTTTGATAGTCCCTAGCAAAACAAAACAAATGCAACTAATGAAATAAACTGCGAATAATAAATCTTTTAAACCCCCGGGTGGCTCCGGTAGGACGAGTGAAGTCTCGTGAGGGTTTTCAGCAGTGACTACCCACAAAACACAGTGAACTCTTTTCACATTAGACCCCAACACTTGTAAGACAACTCATTGATTTCTCAAGCCAAGATTATGAAGCCATCGCAAAGACATGACAGACATAAGCAGTTCTAGATGCTATCAAATGTAGAAATAAGCCATGGCACCTAAACTTAGCGTGTGTGAACAAGGGCCTCAGTCACAAGTGAAAAACAACTGAAAGCTCTCTCCGGACCGAGTCTCGACTTCAAATCTTACCGTGTCATGCACTCTCAAATAAATTCACCCGAAACAAGGTGCATATAATGTACTCTCAATGTGTGCGGGTGGAAGTTATGAGACATGAAAGCAAAATAATCCACACACGATGACACAAAAAGAAAGCTTTATTTATGGAGGACACAAGATCTCATGAAAGGAATGCCAAGTGTTGAGACTCTCTCTACCATCAATCCACATCCCATCGCCCCTAAGATCAAATAGGACTTCAATTCGGGTTATAACTTTAGGTGAAGGAAAGTGTTTCAAGGCTAGGGTAAAATATCAAGTGTCCGAGAATAGGGTAACAACAACAACTCTTTTAGGGCAAATTAATAATTTGTGCGCTCTTGTCACTATTGTTTTTTTTGTTTTTTTTTTCCTTTTCTACTTTTTTTTTTTTGGCCACATCTCTCTTTCCTGCCCTTCAACACAATTCCATACTTCAAACCACCGTGCATTTTTTTTTTTCAACAAGTAACTTGGTGTCTCCCCTCTTTGCATTAGATTTCAATTTTTTTTTCAGTACTCATTTTTTTTTTTCATGGAAAAGATCACCATCAATCAAGCATCATTCTAACCTCCACTTACCCTTTTTTTTCTCAATAAATCACCCACATAGGACTAATTAACCTTTCTCAAGACAAAATATGGATGGTGGAGCTCAAAAAGAATAGGCAATGTAATAAAGCTCAAATGGGCTCGCAAGAGATAAGTGTATGAGGAAACACACGAACAGGCTCAAAATACCAAAAATGGCCTATTATCATCTCCTAGGGGCAATACAACCATGAACTTCCCAAACCAAGAGAAAATTAAGTGATATTATTGCATTAAATCCCAACACTTGTCAACAAAAATAATGAGATCAACAACAAATTTGCTCTTCCGTGACAAACAAGAGTTTAAGTGACACCGCTCCAAGAAAAAGTTAAGGCTCTAAACTTACATGGGCATAAGTCTCCACTAAACTAGTCATCAAGAACTATCAATTGCGACTCACAAGCGACCAAAGCCCAATGGAACGTGCAGTACAAAGGTGCTAAACATAAGTGCCATGACAAATCTCTCACGATAGGCTAGCAGAAAGAACTAAAATGCCACATAGCTATCAAAACAATGACTATCGCAACCCAAACTCGATTTATCAAGAGCCAATCTCAACAAGTCTCAAGTTCTCATGCAAAAAAGAATCCAACTATTTTTTTTTCATTTTTGCAAAATTTTTAATCTTTAATTTTTTTTATAACTCTAATCAGCACAAAAATAAAGTGAATCCCTCCCCCCAACTTGAACTTCACAATGTCCTCATTGGTAGCACAAAAGAAATATAAATACATGTAAAGTAAAGAGGAAATGGAGAGATATCACCTGAGAATCTAACTAACATTGCTGATAAAAAGAATGAGGAGAGCATGCCCCCCTACTTGAACGAGAGTGACCTGCAATGTTAGGTTACCAAAAAGAAAACAAAGACAAGCAAAAAGAAAGGGAAAAAAAAAACTACGAAAAAATAAAAATAATAAAGTAAAACAAAATACACTATGCTCACGTGAATTTTGAGTTCCTATCAGACCATGACGAGCTATTACTATGAACATGTCACCCCATTCCAAGCTCCAAGTCAAGAATTGAACTCGACCATTCCACAAAATCAGATATTTAGAGTACCGCAATTGCCGTAATCGCTTGTGAAATTTTAACTCCACCAAATATGCTAGTCGAACGAAATTGATTTTCATACTGTTGACAATGTCCACTAAACATGGATGGTAAATCAAGTCAAAACCATCAACACCAAGAAAATCAATTACTTCGATTATGTTAAAATCTTGTATTGGTGGAGACTCAATAGGAGGATTGATGTCATCTAAAGGTGGGAGTATTTGATTAACAAATTCTAATGGACTTTGGATACTCATGGTCAAGGACTCCTCAAGAGTTTTCGCATCAAGAAGCACATCACTACATATATAATTCTCTTGAGGAGAACATTGGACATTAAGCTTATCATTCCATCCTAACTCCAAGACTTTTTCCGATTCAAAACCAACACCTTTACTAATGCGGCTCTATTTGCTCTTCTTCCTTAGCATGAGAATTGACTTCCTCAGAGTTCATATTGTAAACCCAAATTTGTGATTTATCAGCAAATTGATCATAATAATCCCAGCCCTTTTCGACAGTTCTATCCAAAAATTCACCATGGCACATCATGTCTACTAATTGACGCGTTTCACTATTTAAGCCCTCATAAAAATATTCTATAATGCGCCAAAGTTCAAAACCATGATTTGGGAAAGAGAGTAACAAATCTTTGTATCGTTCCCAAGATTGCAAATAAGACTCTTCTTTAGTCTGTGTAAAATTTACGATTTCTTGTTTCCGAAGAACAATCTCATACGATGGGGAAAACTCTTCCAAAAATATCTTTTTCACCTCTTGTCATATTCGTATACATGTTAAATTTAAAGAGAAAAACCAACCTGTAGCCTTGTAATGCAAAGATCTCTCAAAAAATTTAATCTAAACTGCTTCAATTTTTAGGTTGGATAAAGTGGCACAAACCTCCACAAATTTTTGGATATGCAAATATGGGTTATCACATGAAAAGCCATGAAATTTGGGAAGCAATTGTATCTCTTCAGGTCTCAACTCAATGTTCCAAGAATAATCTCCAAAATAAGCCATAATTTTTTTTTGTTTTTTTTTAATTAACAAAAAAGAAAGAAAGAAAAGAAAACTCTTAATGCAAACTACTTTACCAAAACAAGTTTAAAAAAATTATAATAATAAAAACTCACAGTGTTATATAAAAAATGAAGATCGGAATGATGGGGCTTTTGGATTGTAACTATGCTGCTTGTCTCTCACCTCCGTGCTCTGTAACCTCTCACTCCTTCTGTTTAGAGAAAACAATGCTAAAAGAGAAAGAGCAATTAAACAAGTATGAGAAAGAAAAGAAAATACCTAAACTAGGAATTAAAATAAAAATCAACTGGAACAATGCAACCGTGCTTGAAATCCCCGGCAACGGCGCCAAAATTTGGTAGGTCGTTTTTTCACACCAAAAATAATTAATTAAACGAAATAATTACTACTACTCAAATGAATAGTGATAAGTATTCCGAGTATCATCCTCAGGGATTATAAGGCTAAGCTGCAACTATTTCAATTGATTTCTAAATTAATTCGAGAAAAAGTGATTTGAGTTTGGTTTTTAAAATTATCTAAATAATGAAAAGCAGGAAAGATTGTGAATTAAATAATATGGAAAAAGGTCTTAGGGTTTTGAATCCACCCTAACTTCGCAACCAAGTAATTATATTAATTTAAGGAAATCAATTACCGAAACAACAATAACTCGCTAAAAGTTACAACCCCTAGCGATATCGACAAGAAAATAGCATGTGATTGAAACCGAGCATAACCTATCTTCGGTTGGCACGAATCGTCTTCGATTCTATAACTAATTAATCTAGGCACAACTCCTCTTTCCTAGGCATAAATTATCCTAATTCACAATTCTAAGCGCCAAGAAAATTGTTGCATAACTATGTATTTGCATTAACAGAAAACAAACACATAACTCTAGATAGGAAAAATAAGATCGAATCATAAAAATAAATCCCAAAGTTATACAACCGTCGTTTCAATAATTAAAATCCAAAATTAATTTAAAAACAAAGTTACTTGGTTAGGGTTTCATCTACACCCTAAGAGAGGTGATTAGCCGGCCATTGGAGTGAGAAACACCGAGCTTTTGTTGAACGGAAACATAGACCGACGTGCTAGCTGTATTTTTTTCTTCCTCGGTTCTGTTCTCTGTTGTGCGTCCTCTGATCTCTGTCGCCTCCCTCTGTAAGAGCAACAACAACAGATTCTTTATATGTACAAAAATAGGTAAAGTAGAGAAGTTGAGAGGCAAAAAGGGAGCTGCAACAGCTGCAGAAGCTACGGCAAAAAACATTTTGCTACAGTGCTTCGGCACAAGTAGCGTAGCACTGTTTCACATGTATTCACTTTTTAATCATTTTCTCTCTCATTCCTCCTCCGGTTTTCTCCTCTCTCTCTCCTCTCTTTGTCTCTGTCTCTCTCCTCCTTTCTCCCTTCCACCAGCCCCACTTTGTCTCTCTCCTCTCTGTTATAATAATATTCTAATAGAAAAAAGGTAAAATGGGTAGTATTGTTGGAGTATTGATAGTGACAGGGTAGCTATATGCACTATGCATCAGGTTTTTTGGCCAAATTATTGGCTTAGCTGCTGCTGTTGCTCTAATGCCGTGATAATATGTGACTTTGTTGTCCTCTTTTTATATCAGTGTTTGCCGTCGAAGAGAATGACTCTTCGTGACCCAAAACTATAGTAGTGGGCCCTCTTTAAAACTCCACCGAATAGTCCCTTGGAGAATAAACTTGTTTCCATACTTGAATTCTGACTATTGGCAGTATTTGATTTCTCCCCAAGGTTCACTTTCCTTTGGAATCATCAACCTTCTGCAATTAAAATGAAGACCATTTGTTTCTCCTTTCTTCAGCCATTCTCAAGACCACGTGACAATATGCTGGGCTTTAGAATGAGATTCGATGCTTTCATGATTAAATGTCCGTGATAGCTTGGGAAAGAAATTAGGCACGTTGCTTGAACTTATTTAACCATGGACTTAGTTTTGACACCAAATTAGCATAATGTGCCTCCAAATACCTATAACACAAAATAAAGGAAATTAAACTCCAAGTAATAAAATAAATGGACTTAGCAAGGGTAAATTAAGGGGCGCTAATGTGAACATTTACGTGCTTTATCACTTCTAAACTGTAACGACCCAATTTTCGATCCTATTTTATTGAGAATGTACTAAACTATTTTCGATTAAGTATATTTATGATGATCCAAATTTCCGAACTCGTGGTATATATATATATATATATTTATTTATTTCTTGATTTATAAAAATTATTAGTTCTTTTGATGTAATTTGCATATTTACGAGTTTCGTCTATGTTCAAATGTGCATACGTCCGAGAGTGTTTACGTACAATAACCGATCATATGCATGTATCTATATAATTTATGTATATAGTTGTATACATAAAATATAAATCCTAAATTATTGTTATATCCAAAACTTTTATTGCCTTATCCCTGAAAATTTCACCAGCCTTATCTCTAGAATCCTTCACTCCCTGCAGCCACCACCCCATCCCTTAGTAACTCCCTTGCCGTCCATTTCACCTATAATTGTTACAACTTCTTTTCTTTTCTCTTTTATACACCTGCAATCTTACGAAAACAAAAAGAGAGAGAGGACGACAGTGTAGTGTGTGTGAGAGAGAGAGAGGGGATCTAAAGTACTTCATTTTTTTTTTACAGTCGAACGACTCATTTCAGGCTTATTTTTTCCGACAACCGAGTTACACCACCTCTCACTAATTTCACTCCTAACACTCCGAAAAAGGTAGATACCTCTTACTCTCAAATCCGAAGTATATTTAGAATATTTTGAATTGATATCAGGAATTACATTAAGCCCGAACCAAACCAAACCAAACATAGAAATTGAGTCAGGAAAACCCCTCAACATGGCCCGTGAACCGACATGGGTTCTGCCAAGAATTATGACGTACATGTATTAATTATTGGCAAGGCTGATTCCAAGAACTCCATTACACGTGGAATTTGACAAAGTTGATTCCAAGAACACCATTACACGTGGGAATACTAGCTGTAGGTTGTTTTGCATGTCTTGTTAATTTTTTTTTTCTTTTAGTATTTATTTTGTTTTACTCGACATTCTATTGATAGCTAGTAAATGTAGTGTTTGAAAGGAATCTTTATTAATAGATTAAGAGATGAATCTGATATAGTATAGAACATGACAAAATTTCATTGCTAAGTATTATGTTTTATGAAGTCATTTCTCATTATTTTATGTGTATTGTGTGTGTGCTATTAATTGTAGTATCGTTTTATTTTTTTTATTATGTTATTGCAAAATTATAATGAGCAGGGTGTTTGTTAGATTGGACAATTAAGTTCCCTGGTTTTGTACACGGAGATAGATGATCACCTAGACGTTGAGTTATTAGAAAATTTGATTGAATGTTGATATGAAAGGATTGGGGAGGCTATCTTTGAAAAATTGTTGTTATGGTTGGCAGGTAGCCAGATGGTGAATTTGAAATGATTGGCAGTCAGCCAGAGTTTGATTAAGATTCGGAACCTTAGAAATATCATTGCGTGATCACTCCTAATGAATATGGTTTCTAAATGATTGACAGTCAGCCAGAGATATATTGTATTATAAACCCAGGATCCAAGGGCTATATACTCCAAAGGTTGCAGTCAGCACCTTGTGGGCCCAGCGGTACAGTCAGTCATTGGGGGATTCATCCTTGTGAGGCGGTTGATGATTTTGACTAAATACATAATTTAGTCCTTGTCATCTGAGCTCCCAGTCAGGGTAAGTAAAGAGGGAGTGGAATCACGAATGGCTATTTTCTAAGAGGTTCAGTTGGGAGGATTGATTCTCTAGGCAGAGAATCATAGATTTCACGCAGATTAAAGATTAGTAATGAATAAACGGATTGTTGTTCTGTTTCTCATTGTTTTGTTATATTATTCTATACATGTTCTGTTGTGTATTGTAAGGGTTATTGGGTAAGAGTTACCTATTGAGTGAACCTCATCACTCACGGTACGGTGTACCCTGGCTCTGTGCCAGATTTTGCAGAGAACAACAGGGTGAGCAGTACCCTAATGAGACAGGAGGAGATGAGCAGAATCTCCTAGAGGTGAACCTCGTTGCTGAAGGAGGAGAAACAAAAAAAGCTTGGAACCCCTCTTACTATTGCAGTTCTGTCCCCTTATTTTATGTTGAATAAATGTGATTTGAATTTTCAATAAAGTACGTTGTCTCTTTGTAATAAAACTAAGATCACTCGACTATTATGTATTTCTGTTGTTTGATTAAGATAAACCTGTTTTAATAAATGAATCTTTTTAATAAATGTATTAATTAATGCTTCCGAAAAATTGGGGCTTAACAAAATGGTATCAGAGCTCTGGGTTCAAACCCTCGGACCTTGGGTAGAATGGGTAGATCACCTTCTAAGCGTAATATTAGTAGTTAAGCAATTTACGTGGTTATTACTCTTTTGACGGAATATTAGTCTTTCTCTAAGTAAAAATAAAAATAAAAATAAAAATACTGACTAAGTTTTTATCTTATTTTATTTTATTTTTAAAAATATATATATATTGTGTAGGATGGCATCCGATTCTGAGTCACTTGATCTCAGCTTCGATACTTGGGGTTTCTTCACCACTCGCGATTGCGGAGGAGACCTTCAACCTAGGAACCAACACTACTTTGAGCGCCGACTCAAGTACTTGGCAAAAGAGAGTCTCAAGAGGGACATTCGAAAAGTGGGAAAAGAGTTTAGTTGGTACTCAGCAGAAGGGAAGCGAAAGTTCGTACGTCGTCGGATGAAATGCCGCTTGAGGGAGTGCCGCCGAGCACTGCAGATTGAGCATAGTGACTATGAGTACGCTATACTGAGAGCGGAGGCCCTCACACCTCCACAGCCATCTAGACCTCGCTCACCTGAGAGCGTGGGATCGCACGTTGCCCAATCGTCTACGCCACCTCTAGACTCAGTTGTGCATATTTTCTCACCGCCACCACCAGCATCTCCAATCTACATTGACATATCTTCAGATTCAGAGGAGGACGAAGATCCAGAAGAGCCACCATTCGACGACCTAGACTAGAGTAGTACTAGTTGGACTTGTTTACGCACTTTAATTAGTAGTAATAAAACGGGAAAGGTCACATGGTTTTTGTAGCACTCTCATGCATTCATGTAATAAACCTTGTACTCTTTTGATATATCTATGAATGCCAACTTTTATCTTATTCGACATTTTGCAATTTGTATGATCAATTTTGGACGTTATTTTGGAACACGTTAGGCCGACATAGTTTCGAAGTCAATATTTAGATTTGATCAAGAAAGACACCACGGTTGTGTTTGGTTAAATAGTTTAGTTTAATTTTGATGATGTCAGCAAGTGTAATGAGTGAAGAGAGATAGAGAGAGAAATGAGAAAAATGATAATGTCATCAAAACTAAAACTAAACAGAGAAACGAACAATGCCGTATTTTCAGCTATTGAATTCAAGCCTTCAATCCATGTTGTTTAATAGGTAACGGAGTTAAAAAGGAAAGGAGGGAGCAGTAGTTTTTCTAGAAAGTACTGTAGACACTAAAAATTCATCACGGCTTAAGCACCGTCCGATTGATTGAGATAAAGTAAATCATCTTAATTAATCAAAATCAAAATTGGTCAAAAGCCTGCAAATAATTATTGGGCTCGACAGAGTATGGGTTCAAAAGATGTGGGCTAGACCAAAAGAAGATGGGTCTATTCAATTGGCCAAACAGGCCATGACATTGGGTCAATCCATGAATGCAGGCCCAACCAAATTATCATGGGTCCAAAAGAATATATATATATATATATATCTTGATGTGATTTATTTCCATAAGAAATGTCAATTTACTCTTATGGAAAGAAAATTAATCAAAGGGAATTTATATATACACATGTATATATTTGACCTGATTTATTTCTATAATGAGAGGTCAATTTGCTCTTATGGAAATAGAACCAATCAAGGACAATATATACATACATATATATATATATATATATATATTTGACTTGATTTATTTCTTAAATGGGAGGCTGATTTACTCTTATTTGGAAATACAATCAATCAAAAGAAACTTTCCAAATTAGAGGTCTCTCTCCTTGAGCCTATAAATAGAGGCTCTCATTAAGAAGAAAAGGACATCTGCAACCAGAGACATCGGCAGCCAGGGAAATTCCAGAGCACTCTCAAGCAGTTCTCAAGCCTTCTCTGCAAGTTCTTCTCAAATCCCTCAAGTTCGTGTGGAGGATCAACAAGCACCCAAGCTACGTGCCGATTCATCCATAACAACAACGGTCTACGCCTCAGCTAGCGAAGATCATCCTCAAGTTCATCGTTTGTTCGAGATAAAGCTGTTCAAGCCATCGATCAAGCCTCGTTCTTCAAGCTTCTCAACTTGAAGATCTGAAAGAACTACAAACCGGTTCAATCCTACAACAAGCTTCCATAGCCGTTAGGTTGCACCATCAACTTCGGAGATCGAATCAGAGGAATTATTCTTTATTGTAAAGAATGTAATAGAGATTGTACCCGCATTCAATTCAAATCAAATCAATAAAAATATTATTTTGTGCATCGTTTTCTTGTCTTTATTATAGGACACGAATTTGTGTGTTACAAGTACTAACTCGAACGGGAGTGGAATAAAAAAGAAACGAGACCAATCTTCTAGCAACGATTGGCTTCAACTGTCAGAACTTTAAAGTGTGTAGTGTTTTAGTTAATCAAATTGAACATTCAGGGCCCAATTTGAACCCGCGATCAAACAGCGGGATTTATTCGTAACTTCTAAACCAAAAAAAACCTAGCTTTGGCAAAAAAAGAGAAAATTTGGTTTTTTGGTTGTCTTTATTCAAAAAAATTTGCATTTTTTAGTTTTACGTCAAGTTTTTGTGGTTTATGGATTCGTGTTGACGAGACGAATCCAACGAGTATAAAATTATGGTCAAAAGTAATATTTTTTTGAATAAAGCCAAAAATAAATCAAAATAAACCAGTTTATTGGTTTAATTTTGCCTTTATTAAAAAAAATTTAGTTTTAACCATAATTTTATACTCTTCGGATTTGTCTCGTCGAGATGAATCCATAAACCACGAAAATTTGACGCAAAACTAATAATGCAATTTTTTTTGAATAAAGACAAAATGACAAAAACCAAAAAATTTGTTTTTTCTTTTTTTGCCAAAACACCCCCTAGTGGACCGACGAAGGGGCCGGCGTATCTGCGTTTTTCATTTTTTAATCGTTGGTAGTAGGTAAATGGTGTCGTTTTATGGCTCTGCACGCAGACCAACTCCAACGCGGCTTCTGAACTAAAGCCTGGTCTTTGTTAGGTGGAATTTCAGGTTTGGCAAAATCAGAGGCTTATAGTCAAGCACGTACCTTTATTTACATTTGCCTTCTCCGATCCCACTCATATGATTACTAATCCATTCAAGTCCACATCTCACCAACCACCCAAACAATGAATTTTACTTGCCTAAACTTTTGCGTCTCTTCACACAAAATTAGGTGGTACAGTTTTTTTTTGATTTTTTTGCGCCAGAATGTTAATATGTTAATTGAGTTTGTTGTATCAGCTAGAATTCAGAATTTCTCAATTTGTAAGTAATTTTCTACGATCAATTCAGAATTATGTGGACTTCAATGTCCGATTAACTTAATAATTGATACACATGTAGTGATTGACAACATCTATAAACCGAACGGTTCAAGGTATAATAATGAAATTTTGACTGAGCACAAAGAGGCGCCCTGCATCTCCGTTGTAAATTGCCACACTACTAGGTCGTTTGGTCCCAATTTTTTTTGATATATTTGGTTTTTGGAAAACTTTCTCAACAACTAAAGTGACCCATTCAAGAAACATGAGGACCCATTGGAATATTAATTAATTTGCCTCCCAATTTCTTCATATACCCTGCGATTATAATTTTCCAAGAAGTCAAACAATTAATTAGTTGTTTGACATGCCAACAAACTATGGATAATAGTGAAAAAATGCACAAGATAAACAAGCACTTAATATTATTAAAATAAGTATGTTGTGAGCCGGTCATACCTTGAAGTGAATTTGTTTTATTTACTCCATTCAAGGTACGCGCCTAGCATAATTGTTTTTTCTTATAGAAGCCGAAAGCAATCAAAGCATGGTATTTGTTTGAACTTAGCTCCGTCTTTAGCAATTGACAATTGTGTTTTTTTTTATAACATGATGTTTGGGCTAGTTTGCGCACTTCTTAACTAATTTCAGTACATTAAAATTAATGATTGGGCAAACTTAGAATTCTCACTTCTTAGGGGTGCGAAAACCCTAACCGGCTCACAACTCCAAATAGTTTTTTTACTCCAATTGATTGAACTAGTTTTCCAGGTTAATTTTGAAAAATTCTATAATGCAGTTGATCCCTTGGATGAAAAAGAATTCTATGGGGAAAAATCTTCATATTGTTCTAAATTATCAACAAGTTTTTGGATCCCGTATGTTAAACAAACGGGAATGGCGACAATACACACCCATTAAAGGCGTGTACCATATGCACCTATTGTATGGTCCATATATATTGTGTCCTCTCATTGGCAATCGTAACATTTTTTAGTGTTTCGTAACTTTTCCGCAATGTGATTCATAACATTTTCTATGATTCATAGCATTTCGGTGCATCTCGTAACTTTTATAAAAAAAAAAATTTGTAACTTTTATTAATCAATTCATAACTTTTATAGGGGATGACACATACAAATAGGGGGTGTGTATCGTACCATTTTCCTAAATAAAATGGTAGCTAGCGTACTAACTAACGTTATATGAATACGGAATGTAATATTGGTTATCGCTATAAAAATACAAGCGGTTTAGTCCCCAATAAGTCTAAATCTTGCTTTCGCCACTGCCCTACACCACTAGTTTTAGTCCACCATTTAATTTTTGGATTTCCCACAATAGATATCCATTTCCTTTTGTGTTATTATCTTTTAATGTGATTAGATATCCATTTCCTTTTGTGTTATTATCTTTTAATGTGATTAGATATCCATTTTCTTTTGTGTTATTATCTTTTAATGTGATTAGATATCCATTTCCTTTTGTGTTATTATCTTTTAATGTGATTAAACTCTTTCTTGTTTGTTTTATCAATATAAATAGAAATTAAAAGAACCTAAAAATATCTCCTTAAATTGTTAGATTTCGAAAAACAAAAATTTTAAAATTATGTGTTGGCCACGAGTACAGCCTGAAAATTCCATTCAAACTCCATTTCATTTTCACCAGCTCCCTCCTACCGTCACCTACTTTCTCCTGTGACTATATATTACTCCAACACAAAACTCAAACCCACCCAGGGAAAGCCACCAAAACAAACACCCAACACAGCCCTTCACTTTTCCTTTACTCATCTTCTCTCTCTAAACCTGTAAACCAAACCAACCATGATGATGGAGCACCAAAACCATCAACGACAAGACGATCATCATCCTGAATTCATATTCCGATCAAAACTTCCCGATATTTACATACCAAAACACTTACCCCTCCACACCTACTGCTTCGAAAACATATCCCAATTCAGCTCCAAACCCTGCATCATCAACGGCGCCACCGGCGAAACCCACACCTACGCCGACGTCGAACTCACCTCCAGAAGAGTCGCCTCCGGCCTCCACAAGATCGGTATCCACCAGGGCGACGTCATCATGCTCCTCCTCCACAACTCGCCCGAATTCGTCTTCGCCTTCCTCGGCGCCTCGTACGCCGGCGCCACCGCCACCACGGCCAACCCGTTTTACACCACGGCGGAGATCGAGAAGCAGGCGAGGGCGGCCAAGGCGAAGCTGATCATCACCCAGGCGTGTTACGCGGAGAAAGTGACGGAATTTGGAAGGGAGAATGGGGTGAAGGTGATGTGTACGGACAAGGACGTGGAGGGGTGTTTGCATTTCTCTGAGTTGACTGGGGCAGACGAGAGCGAGTTGCCGGCGGTGAAGATTAGTCCGGATGATGTGGTGGCGCTGCCGTATTCGTCCGGAACCACTGGACTACCCAAAGGGGTTATGCTCACGCACAAGGGGTTGGTCACTAGTGTGGCTCAACAGGTAAATTTGACGGACCCCACGTATGTCACACGAGTAGCACCTGCCTTTTTTTTTTTTTTTTTTAAAACGTTTATAGTTTTTACTTTTTTGGTTTTTACGTTAATTACAAACGAAATTCCTGGTACAGCTTGTGATAGGAGTACTTTTCAAGTTACTTTAAATAAAAAATGTTAGGAATTTTTTTTTGAGTGCCGAGTGAGTATTGCCACTTGGTACCCAAGCGCAATCCGAGCCGTCCAAATGTATTTTGGACGGCCCAGATTGATTCCCTCTCTCTCCTCTCACCCAAACACTCTCTCTTCCTTTTCTCTCTCTAAAATCTGTACCGTTGGATCACATTATGGACGGATCGGATTGCCGAGTTGGTACCACGTGGACAATACCCACTCAGCACCCAAAAATTTCTCATAATGTTGACGGTTAGTTTGTCAAATTTACAATTTTATTTTACTTTTTCCAAAAAAGAAAATAATAAAAATTTAGGATATTCTAAATTGAAACACAAAGCAAACAAAATGAAACAGAGGCAGCTGTTAAAAAGTTTGAAATGAAAGGGCAGTTAGCAAGGAAATCCCTGCCTTTTGAACCTTGTCTCCCATCAGTGGCTATATATCGACATCGATGATCACATGTGACAACAATAAATATTGATTCATTGATTTTTCTTATTCCGTACACTTTGAACAACAGGTGGATGGGGAAAATCCCAACCTGTATTTCCACAGCGAGGACGTGATCGTCTGTCTGCTTCCACTATTCCACATCTACTCCCTCAACTCAGTATTGCTCTGTGGGCTCCGTGTTGGGGCCACGATCTTAATCATGCAAAAGTTTGAGATCAACGCATTATTGGAGCTCGTTCACAAGTACAAGGTAACGATAGCACCGTTCGTGCCACCCATCGTTCTGGCAATAGCCAAAAGTCCGGTGGTCGATAACTACGACTTGTCGTCGATTCGGATGGTCATGTCCGGTGCTGCTCCCATGGGGAAGGAACTAGAGGATAAAGTCAGGGCTAAGCTTCCTAATGCTACACTTGGACAGGTTTAATTTTTATTACGTAATTCTTCGCAACAAATATTAATCGATTATGCTTTGGTTACCTAATCCATTATCTATGTACAGATCATCCAATCCCCACCTACTTTTTTTTTTTTTTTGATATATTAGGTAATATATCAAACTTAAAATTAGAGAAAAGGGTGCTTGGTACCTTATCCTTAAAAAGAAGATTTAATTTAATTGGTAGGTCAGAAGAATTGTGAATAATGTAACGTGTGAGAGTTTAGCGCAGTTACGGAGCAAGTGTATTTAGCATAGTAAATCATTAGGTAATTCATCGGGCATTAAATCTGCACTTCCATTTTGAGTACCAAAAAAATTCGTTAGATATATGGAGTAGTCAAATTTGAATGGTTGGTATGTCGATCATGTATACGACGTTGGTGTTGATACATGTCAAATGTTGTACTATACAGAAAATTATTGAGGATGTGGGCCTCGAAATATTACAGCACAAGCTATACATCATGCACTTCTTTGTTAAGAAAATAAAATAAAATATATTCGTAAGAAACAATGAATGTGAGTAGATACTATTTTAATTATGAATACTATCAATTCTTATGAGATCAGTCAATACGAAGATTTGTATCGACTTTAATAGGGTCATTCGAAGATGCACGACGAGATTGATTTTTTCAAAAATGAATCCAGGCGGGCCTAAATCGAACCCAATCACCTGAAATTGAAATGAAATGTAATAGTAGAAGTCATTCACGCACAAGCTGCCTGTTGGGAAAATAAAATAAATCGCATAACATTCTTAAAATGGTTGTTGGACAGGGTTATGGGATGACAGAGGCAGGACCAGTGCTGTCAATGTGCTTGGCATTTGCAAAAGAACCGTTTGAGATAAAATCAGGGGCGTGTGGGACTGTAGTCAGAAATGCCGAGATGAAAATCGTGGATCCCGACACCGGCGATTCTCTTCCCCACAATCAAGCCGGAGAAATCTGCATCAGGGGCGACCAGATCATGAAAGGTACATACATTTTCTTATTTGTGCTTATATATATATAATAACTCGATTTGTAGTTTTGGTTCATGTCTGTATCTTTTGATGAAATCTTTTGCCTTCGGGCTGGTTGAATGAGAATGCTTGACGTCTTTCAAAAAAAAAAAAAAAAAACGGGACCTGTCTGAAATGGATATATGGAATAGTCAAGGTTTCAACGTAACCAAAGTCTCTGTACTATCCACAAAAAGAATCTCTGTCAAATTTGATTATCAATGCTTAAACTTACAGTAAGCTCATAAATGTAATGGGTATATGGAATAATCAAGATTTTGTAATAATATTAGAGTACTACGATATGACTTTTGAAAGAATATTAGTGGGAAAATGATTTTTTGACTAGATCTTCACATAGAAACGACCAAATAGGACAAGAGGTAGTTGTTGAATAAGAAATTAAATTTGAGATATTTAAATGGAGTCCGCTCTCTTTAACAATTATCACATTGGCCGAGTGGTAACGGGAATATTTAATTTATGGCAGCAGATTTTCTAGAAAAATCACTGATCCGTGTCATCCGGACCTGTGTGATATTCATCACGAATCTCATTTTGATTATCTAAACTTTACATTTTACGAGCTTCGATTTAGAGGCGGCTTAAGGTTATCTCAGCCCTTTCGTGGAAATTTCATTGGAAGACCTGCAATAACCTTTCTAATTAATGAACCTTGAATCTAAAGGTAATTTCGACATATGAGTCTATGACCTTAAGTTTATGTAATTGGGCGTTTTAATTGAGTCAACATGGCAAGACGTTGGTCCCTAAAAGACTAGTAGGTTGTGGGGGTGTATCCACATTTACCAAACCGACTTCTTTGTTGAGATATTATATCTACTTGAAAACGATGGATTCTTTACAAAAATAACTGGACCAGACCAGTTTTACAATTTTTTTGAGGTTCACCCCGAACTCACCTTGATGATCTAAACCGTCAACTTTGTAGAGATTGTCGAGAAGTTTAATTGTGCCAAAAAATCGTATATGATCCGAAAGTATTAATCATATAATGATTCCAATGTTTTAATTAATCCAAATAAATGGCTCCAAATTGGGTGCATGGGTAAAAAAAAATTCAGCATAAATACGTTTTACAATCACGTGTATCGATATCCGAATATCAGTATGATAAAAAAAATTATATCAGTCAGTCCATTGGGCGGACGATAAGAATACTTTTTGATAGGTAAGAGTGCATTCTTACACGCGATGCAAAGTAAATGATCCCATTCATCGAGCAAATTGTCCTAACATACCAAAAGTTGTTGGGACTTCACAATATATCCATGAAAAAACAGAGCAAATTTGTTGGACTTCCAAGTGGACTATAAATTTTTCTGACTTACCAAATTTGAATTTTGCTGAAAAGGCTATCTAAATGATCCGGAGGCCACTGAGAGAACAATAGACAAAGAAGGATGGTTGCACACTGGCGATATCGGCTACATAGACGACGACGAGGAGATATTCATTGTTGATCGGCTCAAGGAACTTATCAAGTACAAAGGGTTCCAAGTAGCCCCCGCCGAGCTTGAAGCATTGTTGATTGCTCATCCCAACATCTCAGACGCTGCTGTTGTACCGTAAGTCAAACCCTAATTTCTTCTGTGCACCGATTTTTCTTGGGAGTACGTATTTATGTGTTTAAAATATTATTCTTGAATGGGCGCAGCATGAAAGATGAGGGAGCAGGAGAAGTTCCGGTTGCATTTGTTGTAAGAGCCAATGGTTCTAAGATCAGTGAGGATGAAATTAAGCAGTATATCTCCAAACAGGTAAATATGACCCACCATGGTCCTGTTGAGGATCCGAACCGTTCATATTAAAAGACTGTGATGGGTTCTATTATGTGTTAATGAGAAACCACAAGAGAGATCGTCACCAAAAAAAAAATCCTTATTCATGATAAGTGCGAATGTGATCATGCGTCGTTTTGACTCAAATTAAACGTCTTGAATACAGTCAAAGAAAATTTTTATTTAAGTTTACGCGACAATTACAAAAAGTATAAATGATTACCTTTTGGCTCCAATTATATAACTCATGATACAATTATTTTGCAGGTGGTATTCTACAAGAGAATTAACAAGGTGTTCTTCACCGATACAATCCCTAAAGCTCCATCAGGTAAAATCCTCAGAAAAGACCTAAGAGCGAAGCTCGCAGCAGGTTTTCCCAATTAACTCCTTAATTCCCATTGCCCCTCAACTCAAGTCAGTATATTCCGAAGGAGAGAGACAGAGAAATTTCTGTATGACTTTGTTTTATTTTATGTATATGAAGATATATTCCGAAGGAGAGAGACAGAGAAATTTCTGTATGACTTTGTTTTATTTTATGTATATGAAGATATATTCCGAAGGAGAGAGACAGAGAAATTTCTGTATGACTTTGTTTTATTTTATGTATATGAAGATGTACGTATGGGCAATTCAGTATTTCTTGAAGTTTGATCAGTGACAGACCATGTATATTTTTTCTTCCGTATATTTTTTTCAGTTTGATCAGTGACAAATTATATATTTATTCTTGAGATTTATAAAAGTTCGTAATTTGTTTATTAATTGCAAAATTAATCAATCACTGTTTCGAGTCTATTGCGCGTATGCTCAAATAATCATTTACGAGGCATGATTTATTAATTCCTTTGCAATGATTTCTTGAACAATTATTCCTAGCGGAAAAACTAAAAACTAAAAAAAAAAAATCCTGTGAAGTGGTGGTGGCTGAAATCTTCTCAAGATAAGTTCGGTCGGAAATGGGGCAAAGTCCAAAACTTGGGCGGGTACTAACCAAGCTAGGGCCACGTTGATATCAATTGGATCCAACTTTGACTAGGCCCAAGAATGGCCCACGTACGGTTTAGGCTGGGACCGAGCATAGAAGTCCAGGTGGAGCAAACTCAATAGAAAGAGATTCTCTCTCCTGCGCCCACAATGCTCCATAGATACATGCACGCGCTTTTAGTCCTCACTCTTGCGAATTTAATAAATTAAAATATTTTTGAAAGATGTTTTCTCGGTCGGGCTCGCAAATTATTATGTGCTGTTTTGAATTGTGATGCAGTTAAAGAGACATTACAATCAACCCGTAAATACACACTCTAATGCTCAGTTTGGAAGGGAGGAACCTAATGGGAATGTGATTATCCTTTTCTATTCCTCTGTTTTAAGTATTTCTCAAGGGCAAGGAGTTATACCATCTTATGGTAGATTGGCGGATTTTTGGGCCGAGCTCGATTTGGATAAGCGTAAACATATTGCCAACGAATTTTGCGGTTCGTCCCCATTCACAATTCGGGCTTCGACTGTCACATGTATCCTATGATTCATGTAGTTGGCACATAATACAATAGGAATGTGATTTGTGATCACATATTAGAAATCACATTTACAGACTAAGAGTGAGTTTCCACTACGATATTTTCGGTGTTTTTAGTATTTTTGCGGTATAAGTTGTCAAACTAGTTGATGTATGTCAGGAAAATGACATGTTGATTTAAAAATTTGTAATTCAAGAATACTGCAAATACCTTGGTGGAAATTCAGCCTAAGAGAATGTGATTCCTGTCTTACCCGTGGCAATCTTAAATTGCTATCTTAATTCACCAAAAAAAGATATGTTGACTCTATTAATTTTGAGTAGTGATTTTCACACTTCACTTTTTTATAAGCACACTCACTCCCTTTCGGTTCTCTTGTGATGTGAATTTATAATGTTGTCATTCAAAGTGTAAAAACGTATACAAACGAAAGGTTAATTTTGTAAATTCACATCAAAATACGACAAAAAAAGGAGTGTGCTTATAAAAAAGAGAGTGAAAATCAATCACCTTAATTTTTCAAAATAAATGCTTGAATAACATTAGCGAATAAATCCAAACTCTAGTATGAACTTACTTTCAGTATTGAATTGTTGGGAAATACCAATGGGTGCAATATTGCACTGGTTAAGGGTACAAAGAGTACACTTGTTGGATCTCACTTGTACTTTAAAGTACTTGTACAATTGGGGCTCAAGAAGTGTACTTTAACCGTTAGTAGACCCTTGAATTATTTGGAATTTGGTTCTTGATAATCTTATTGAACATCTTCCTCTGTAACATTTCATCCATTCAAACAAGCCTAGCTTAAAAACATCCGTTATCAAGTTGAATCCGGCACTGAATGTGCCATGAAGATTCCGGAAACCCAGGTCATATAGTAGTGTGATTCGCTGACTCAGCTTTCAGAACCTCTTGAAATAAAATACAAAAGCCGCTCTAAAAAAAGAATTACAATGTCAATGAGTGGTTTTGTCTACCAAGTTAAGAGTGTTGGACCTAACAACCCCGGATTCTTGTACCCCCATGTGCTGTGGATTTCTCAAAGTGCAACTGTTCTAAGAGACACAGAACCATACAGTCGTAGGTTAAGTATACAAATCTCGTGATACATAGGGTTTTACAAAAATGAACTAATGTTGGTTGCTTGGAATTGGACTATATTATGCTTTTTTTTTTTTTTTTTTAACGCAATTTCTTTTTTTTATTAATCAAATATCGAAGATACAAGATTAAACGGGACAAAAAAAAACATCAAAGCGAGGAGCGGCATCCCACGAGATTGGCATAACACCCGACGGCAATCATATGCCTCTCGTGATCTCAAAGGTGGGAAGGTTGATAAGAAGACAATCAAACGAAAGCAACCTGAAACCACAACCTACACTCCAACACGAAAAATCCAAACAGAAACAAAGAGGATCAAGAACCCAAGAACGTGGACCTATTTTATGCTTGTTAATGAATCCAAAAATACTACAGATACAATATCCAAACACAACATCAGGATAAAATACTCACATTGGCGTGGACCTATATCCATATGTGAGTCCAACCCGTAGGTCTCACCCCTATGAGTATTGTGTTCGGATTTTATGTCTAGCTTTGTTTCAATTAATCGGAGACACGACTCACCGCAATTATAGCCAACCTGTTATAGAACCCCATCTCAAAAAGTTCCTTAATTAATTAAGCATGGAGCATATTGTCCATAATTTGTCTGCTTTTTCAGAGTTTTCAAACGCACATGGCATGTGCTTTTGCTGAGTTAAGTTCATAACTGATGGGCTTAATTTATTTAACCAATCAGAGGCTTAATTGATGTAAAGTAAACGGATATTAACCCTTGGTGCTACCAAGTTTGTGGTGAACTTGCAGTCAGGGCCGGCCCTGACATTTCAGGGGCCTAAGACGAAGTTTGAAAATGAAGGCCCTTAAAAAGGCTAGCGAAACTAAATATAAAGTTGATAAACACCATTTCAAAACTACATGCATGTATTTAACACGAAAAAAACGCAAAAATACATTATACTATAAGAATCAAAAGCATCGTCCACCATCATCACTTAGAATGGGCCTACATACTTAGTGCTAAAAAATATTAGGGAGCCTTATTTTTTCATTTTTTGGGGGGGCCTAAGACGCCGGCCTACTGAGCCTTAGCTCAAGGCCGGCCCTGCTTGCAGTCTTGCTGAGTACACTATTTTTTTTTATTTATAGCTAAATGTTTGGGTCCGCTTGTGAAATGGGATCCTAAAGTTACCGACTATTAGGATTTTCAAACAACTGCTCAATTGACAACACCCTTATGGATCTTGTGAACAATGAATCACAAAACAAACAAGCAAACAGTCGTGCATAATGGAAAAACAGAAAGAACAAATACAAGACACAAGATATACATGGAAAACCTCAACGCGAGGAAAAACTAAGGGAGCCACACCAGTCCACCATGAAATCGAATCAAGAGTACAAGTCTTCTCGCAATCTCTCTGAGATATGCTTTTTCTCTCGCCTCTCTCTGTTTTTCTCTAAAATCTTGCAACCCTAAAAATATTGTTTTCGCTGCAGTTCCGAGTGCGACCTTAAGAGCACACCCTATATTCCCGGTCTAAAATACAGCTGAAGGTTGTCTGCACTCTAATACTGACGGGGCAAACCCTTTAGCAGCTCCAGTCCGAGATCCCTCTAAATGATTAAAGCTATTTTACTTTAAGTTAGGTGCTGTGGAATGGATACATCATGTTCCTCAACAATATATATATCTCCGTAATTCTTATAGGGTGCTTCATGGCATCACTTTTGGTTTGACGTATACAATGCACCTCTGAAATCAGAGGTTTTTTCTTTTTTGTGCTTTGACTTTTCGTGATAGGTGGTGATCATAAAGATCACTCTTGGTTAGTTGGTAAGTTTTCTCAACACACAATCGAATATGATTGGATTCTTGGGACATGATTATACTGAATTACTTTTAAATCCCTTAATTTCGAGACGAATATTCTTTATTTGACCAGACTAGAGAAGAGATTAGTAAATGTGTGCATCAAGTGATTCAAACACTGATGGTAAAAATAAACAAAGAAAAAGATGTCTCCTGCAATCTAAGCAGCAGAGGAATAGGAAACAGTCCAGATGTACGGTTGGAGTATATCATCGGGAAATCAGAGGAGTGGGACTACCCCAATACATATTAAACAGTCTGGTGTTCCGATTCAATGCACCTCATGATAAATAAAGGACATGAAAATGGGTCTATTATCACAATGCATGTTTTAGTCTAGTCAAGATTGTTTATCTTTAATCACCATCTACTACTTGAATTGGAAAAAGGAGTGCAAGATCTGAACTCCTACTTCTCTCCTTTGTGATGAAAGACAGAGTAACCAACTGGGGCCAGTTTAGATAGTCACAACTCTTACATCTCGTTAGGAGGTCGAGAGTTCGAATCTTTCTACTTGTGTATGACTGTTATTCCCTTGTATTTATTGAATTATTTCTCCCCTTAATGGGGCTATTGAATGGGTTGGGGTTATAATGACTGTGAACTTTGTTTCAAGTTTGACAGGATATCTGGGCCAGTTTTCGCGCACCTCGAGTAATTCCGAGGCCCTGGAACTAACTACTGGGCATAAACCTAAGTGGCTCCAAGAGTTTGCTGACAAAAAAAATAGAACCTGAGATCTTAGATGACAGCAAATCCCTAAATTTCAAGACAACACCACTTTGCCAACCTCTTGAGTTTTATTGAGTGGGGGTTATAGTAATTGTGGACTTTATTACAAGCTTGTTGGGTATTTCTCCCGTTAATGGGGCTTTAGTTGAATCAGGCTTATAATGTTAGCTTTGTTTTCAATTTGATGTAACTCATATTTTATTTTTCTATCGTTTGAAAAAAGTAAATAAGTAACAAAAATGTTATGTGTAAGGAAGCTTACACCGAATCATACACGGAATGTGAAAAGGACAGGGCAAGCACCACTACAAGGTTTGATGGGACCCGTGAATAGATAGCCAAATTATATTTGATTAACACTACCCAACAATAGGCAAGCCAAAAAGGAAATCCAAAAAAGAGGACCATGATAAAAGGAAATTCTTATACTACCAAAAACCTAACAAGAACAATACGTGGGATCTTTATTTTCCAAACGAAAAAGGCACAAAAAGCCATAGAATTACGGAGAAGACATTTGGACAAGACCTGGGTACTCGTAATCCACAAAATGCAACAAAGAAATTGTAGTCCACCTTCGTGACACCATTCAAAATCTTTTTGTTATTATCAGAATGGTTCATTTTATAGACGTTACTGAGTACTTTATTGGCGCTAAAGTTCACAAGATGCGCATTAAAGGCCACACGATCGAAATAGATTTGTCCAATATTCATTCTCGATAAAGGTGTACTATAACCCGCATTGCATTTTTACAATACGGATAACTGTTTGTGGAAAAGCCTAATTAATGCGATTTGACGACTTCGATGTATGTGAGAAGAAGTGTATGCGGTCCAGATTGGTACAATTTGGTCTTGATTAGATCGATTTTCTAATTACTTCGACTTTCTTGAATACCACTGGATGTGGCATATCAAGTTTAACATATTTCTTTCATGACCGACGAGGCCCGTGGGACACGAATGGTGCCATTAATAGAAGGAACATACCCTTGGATTCCCCACCGATCTTTGCAGGTATTTGTTCCTCTTTCAATCACCCCCCTTCTCTTTTTCACACCCTTCATTGCTATTTGTGGCTGCAGCAATAATAATACATTATTCCACTACCTCATGTAAAGCCATGACTATTGGGTGTAACACTGATTGTATTTTCTACCCAATTAAAAAATAGAAATTCTTTTGTCTCTTATTAACTCAATTATATTGTGGTCACTTACGTAATTTTTCCAAATGCTGGTCGCACATTCACATGGCATTACCAGTATATATCTCTCTCTACTCACCAGTATATATATATCTCTCGACTCTTCTTCTTTCATTCTCATCAACTAGCTCTTCTCTCTCTCTCTCTCTCTCTCTCTCTCTCTCTCTCTCTCTCTCTCTCTCACTAATTCCACTCCACCTACATAGTCCACAATTGTCAATTATTCATCTTACTTGCATTAACCTTCCCTTCTAATCTACTTTGTTGTTCGTTTTTCTTTCTTTTTGTACTTTTTTTTTTTTTTTGTACTTTCAACCATGAGTTTCCAAGACGCTTCTCCTAATCAACCCAATTATGACTTCAACATGGACGCTGTTCTTGATAGGTCATCTCCTTCATCACCACTAAGCCGGGACGATCACCGAGTATTCTCTTGCAACTATTGCCAGAGAAAGTTTATGAGTTCCCAAGCCCTTGGAGGACACCAGAATGCTCATAAGCTTGAAAGAACCTTAGTCAAGAAGAACAGAGAGCTCATGGGTGCAGTCCTTAATCAACCACATACAGGGTGGAATCACTGGTCTGGACCCGATTCGCGCGTGGATCAGCCACCAGCCACCGGTCAACTTGACTTATCTCTGAGGCTGTGAAGTACAACAATATTTTACTTTTTTCAGTGAGGGTGATAATCCTTCCTTCCTCAACGTGATCAAATGTTTTTCATTCATCATTAATGTCTTTTTAACTACCAAGTTTATGATGTGCAAAAGTATTTGAATTGAAAATGAAGAGTAACCATTGATGCTAGAATGTGTGCAGTAGTACCGCATGGGCGCGCTGGTAGTAGATACCAACGCAAGCGTGGTACCGGTTCAATGAACTGAAAAATACTCTGTAGAAGTAATAATATTTACCTTTCAATGATTCACAAAAAGAAAGGGGATATGAATATTAATTAGTGGTTTTTGGTGGCTATTTGTGCGATTTTTTTCCTGTTTTTGAGAAAACGTTGAGTGTTTCGTATGTCACACATCCTTGCAGGTCCGGCCGTGAGATTTTCGTGGCCCCAGACGATAATGTAAACTATAACCTTGTGTTTTTCTAGAGAAGAAAAAAAATTAAAGAACCAACATTTATTTCAAATGATAAATACCTGTTCCATATTTGTCTTTTTTGTAATTCGTGTCTTCATTTAATATATAATACTTTTGGGTCATAATTGTCAATTCTTATTGCAAGAATTAGAAAATCAATTGAAATGGGTAAATTGATGCGAACATTTTATGAATATGCACGGATTTGTTTTATTTATTTTTTCCCTAATTATGACACCACTCACCAGCATTTTTTTTCTTTTTGAAAAGTCGACAAATGATAAGGATGTAGTGGAAGCATCTGGTCACACAATTAAAGGAAGAGGGGAAAAAAAGAAGCAAAATACTCTATTCAGTAGTTGCACTGACTCATAGTATATGGTAAGAAAGAAAAAAAAAAGGAAGAGAAGGTAGAAAAGGAAAACTAACTATGGTAAGAAAAAAGAAAAGAGAAGGCTGACTCATATATGGTAAGAAAAGAAAAAAAAAAAAAAAAGGAAGAGAAGATAGAAACTGACTCATAGTAAGAAAAAATAAAGGAAGATAAGGTAGAAAATGAAAATTGACTATTGCAAGAAAAAAAAAAGAAATGGTAGAAAAGGAAAAGAAGGGCCCGTGAGCATTGAACCTTAGGATTTTCCAAGAAACACACAAGCATTTCCATTATGTCAAATGCTTCTCCAATTTTTGTAGTGCAACATTATATATTTATTACTTGTTATAAACATATATATACCTAATTGAGACCCTAAAAATGAACTAGTTTTTATGGACCCCAGACCCGGGCCTACCCAGTCTGCCTTCAGGGCCGTCCCTGCATCCTTGTTATATGACACTCTATATAATTATAGTTTCGAAGTATCAAATAAAAAAGATATATAATTTCTCAAATAGATAGATAGATAGGTAGATACATAGCTAAGAAATGTACAGACAATTGTCAGGATATGTGAAGTTAATAATTAATGAGATCATGATTCAAAGCATATTTGAACTTTTTTTTTTATTTCCAGCCGCAATAGTATTAGATTATTGGAATTGTTTATTCAAACGGTTATTATAACACGTTAATTAGTTGCTAGATATAGGTAGGGCCCAACATATGGGTTGCCTATCCAGATTCCAATCTTGGTTGTCCACTTACAGTTTACAAAATTAAATGACATTAATGTAAAAAAAAAATATTCAAGGTTATATATGTTGTACTTTTAGTTTGAACAACATCAAAAAAAAAAAAAAAAAAATCACAATCAAAATGTAACCCCAGTTAATCTACTTTGCAAGCAATCCATTTCAAAGAAACTTCTTTCTGCATTTCTTTCAGTAAATTCTCTAATTGAGTAATCATACTAACTTATCGAAGAATTCATTTTCAATTGAGATAATAGCCAATCTACGTAATCTCTCTTGTGATATGGTACTACAAAAGTAAATTTTTACTCCTCTCCGCCAAAGCAACTATGCCTGATAGTACCAATCCTAATATTTTAGGGGCAAGAAGTAAACTTCCAATAATGAGCCACCTACATCTTCTAGAGTTCTTTTGAAAAAAATTATAAAATTTAAAAATTCAAACT
Source organism: Vaccinium vitis-idaea (assembly GCA_963854785.1). NCBI lineage: Eukaryota > Viridiplantae > Streptophyta > Magnoliopsida > Ericales > Ericaceae > Vaccinium > Vaccinium vitis-idaea. The sequence continues at coordinate 43,409,728 of OY978217.1, read as the reverse complement.
AAAATATACAAAGATAAATATAAAAAAAAATGATTGTAAGAGTTTGTTTTGAAGAAAAAGTTTGCTTCATATTCTAACTATTATGGGTAATTATTAGTAACCTCCCCTGAGGTTTCTGACACAAACAAATACCTCCCCTAAGGTTTAATTCAGAAATGACAATGACCTCCCTTGCTTTTGTTGACAATATTGAGATTCCCCCTTGCTGTTACTTTTCCACTGATGGCGTTAAGTTTTGCAAGAAAACTACCAAAATACCCTTATAACAAAATAAATAAATTCTACCAACTTAATTTTTCAAAAAAAAAAAAAAAACCTCATCTTTTTTAGGGGAAAAAGAATTGATTTTTCCACTTGAAAACGATTAGGTTAATTTTTATTTTGCCAATTTTTTTTAAATTTTTTTGTTTGTCTCTAACAAAATGATTAATGAAATTAAAATAAATAGACTTGTGTCAATAAAATTCATATTAAGCCAAAACTATGCAATGAAAAAAAAAATCCATTACTTGGCTTGTTGGGCTTTATAACTTTTTGAACAATTATAATAAAAAAATTATTGATTTTTAATTTTTTATTATAATGTTATTTTATTTTTCGGTATGTTTCGGTTACTGATAATTACCCAACTATTATTTATGTGAAAAAATAAGGTAGTTAATTTTCACACTCCCAAATTAATATCCACACTTTTTTTGTGTAAAAGTTTCGTTAAAAGACAAAAGTAAAGGTGTAGATATCAATTTGAGGATGTAAAAATTACTCTCCTTATTAAATGAAAAATATCTAACAAAGTAATTGATGTGCTTTTCGTAAAATCGTGGAATAAAAAAAATAGAGAGTAATAAAAAGGGAGAAAAGGGGGCAAAGTCAGAATGGAGAGGGGCACGGGAACGGAACTTCCAGTCACTCGGATGGTAGGCAGAAACACTGAGTGACTGGACAAATCCGATATTTCACACCTTTTATTGAAACTTATATAAGCTGAATTTTTTTTTGGGTTGCCCAGCTCCAGAGTTGCCTAAATCTGGAGGCTTGCTGAGCTTATTCTTTGGACCGGCCCGGGCTACAGGAGAGTTTTTAGTTATAGACTAATTAATTGAGATCAGTTGACATCAGATCAAGATCTCACCATCACAAAAGCTGTGTTTAAGCTATGTCTTAATCAAGAGGACTGCAATTATTGATTGGATTTAGTCTGTGATTAACTAAGAGATTCTTCATGTAACGCTATTATTGTCGTTTGATTTAGACAATTTTTTCTGCGATTAACCTTCCAGTATTATTTTAAAAAAAAACAAAAAAACTTTCGATATTCGATATTGATCAATAAGGACATCATGAAACTGCATAACAAGATGTGATACATTGTTCAAAACGTACGGTTTCCGTCCTTGATTCATTTTTGCACATTTTGCTCTATGAAATAATGTTTCTCGTGAAAGTCAAATAAAAAAAAGTTAACGCTTTTATGCTTTTATTTTTGTACAAAAATTAAATATAGAAAAAAGTAATTTGTATAATCTATGGTAAAGATTTGTTAAATGGCACTTATCGGTAAGAATGAGAGAGTCTTCTATGATTTTGTAAATGCAACAATGCCAAGAGTCTTACTTTATTTAATGAGAGAGTCTTTTATGATTTTGTAAATGCAACAACGCCAAGAGTCTTACTTTATTTGGACTATGGTTCGAAAATTCGGATATGTTGATTAATCATCGGGAAATGACAGGCCGCCCTCACTTTTTGTGGGGGCTTTCGTCCAAACCCTATTTTGTCTTTTACTCCTAAATAAGCCTTATGCGCGCGTGAGAGATTTTTTTCCATTAAGTACATGTCGCGTGTCATGCTTCCATCAGTCTCTCTTTATATCTACTCTCTATTTCTCTCTTTCTATGGACAAGACTACACGGCATCCTGACACACATGAGACTTTATTTCTCTCTCTCTCCTCTCTCTGTCCTCTCTCTCTCCCTACACGACATGCCTGATGCCTGACACACATTGACCCGCACTTTATTTCTCTCTCACTCCTCTCTCTCTCTCTCCCTTTTTTATTTTAGATTTAAAATAAAATAACTTTTATTATACACATTTATTTTTTTATAAAAATTATATATTTGAAATCTACTCGATGAGATCTTTCTAACAAGATCCATTGTGAATATGAAATTTTATACGTGTAAAAAAAGTTTTTTTATATCCGTTCATTAAGAATTCATACCCCTTCTAAATAATTCACATCCCCCAAAATAAAAGAACTCACATCTTTCAAATGCAGAATTCACATATCATAACAGACTCTGCAAAAAACACAATTCACACCCCAAAAATAAGAATTCACATACCTGAATTGCAGAATTCACACATCATAAGTCACTCTCCAACAGACAAAATTCACACCCAAAAAGAAAGTGTGCTATTAATGGTGTGAATTGTTGCAGGGGTGTTAATTGTGTGTTATTGGGGGTTTGAATTGTTACAAGGGAGTGTGAATTGTGAGCTATTTTGATAATGTGAATTGTTGCATGGGTGTGAATCGTGTGCATTTGCGGGTTGTGAATTATTTAGAAGTGGTGTGAATTTTGCATTAAGGGGTTGTGTGAATTCCGCATTTAAAGTCTGTGAATTCTTTCATTTTGGAGGATGTGAATTGTTCAGAAATGGTGTAAATTAGTATTAATTAATGGGTATAAAACAATTTTTTTTTTACATGTACAATATTTCATATTCAAATGGGATCTTATTTGAAAGATCTCATCAAGTAGATTCCAAATATATAATTTTTATAAAAAATAATCATGTATAATAAAAGTTATTTTATTTTAAAATACAATATAAAAGAGAGAGAGTGTGTGTGTGTGACAACACCTATTCATTGACTACAGTACTACACGCCTGACGCCTACCTACTCATGTGCCTGACACCTTCTCATTTATTATTGCCGAAAACTGTACTTATTAACTTCGGCGCGTGAAAATGGGTTTCAACGAAATGTGTTTGACATGAGGTGGGCTTGGAAGGGAAGCTTTGGACAAAATAGGGCCGACCAGTAAGAACCCCATTAATCATCCTTCATAAACCCAATAAAACCACCCTAGGCCACTTTGAATCCATTCATAAGCCCAAGCCAAGGCCCAATTCCTAGCCCAGAAAACAAATCCACATTTTGCCCCAGAATAACACCTCCAACATTATGGGCCAGCGGCCACAATGAGCTATGTCTGCAAGGTGTCATAATACGGACGTAAAGGAGTGGGTTCCCATATCTTGCGGACGCAAGGTTTAATCCAGTGAGGTGATAGCATTCTGCAGATAAGGCATGGGCTAATTTTAGGGATTATGAAAAGTAGAAAAACAACCTGGCGGCTCCTCCTTTTATGAGAAGTTTAAATAATGTGTCTGTTCTGCTTTGACATCGTTTGTAATGTTTAAAAACCATGATTTTGTTGTTAAGAATTTTCTCTTTGAATAGTAAAATGCCTGGCAAAACGAAATGGTGAAAGAAATTGAAGAACATAACACAAAAATTCAAGTTGAAGTACTAAAATAGATCTCCAGTTTATTCTTTTGTTTAGTTGATTGTCACCTAACAAGGTCACATTATTTTCTAGGAGCTCTGTATTTCAAATGCCAATAACATAGCCTTAACTCGATCTGTCGCTTGTTCATGCCCTCAAAATAACACACACAATCCTGTTACGTAGAACCTCTATAGCACATAATGAACCTTATCAATTAGATTCTAAATTCCAAAAAAGAACAAAAATAAGTGTAACACCAAGAAATATGCATTATATAGCTAACTCTTCCAAGTCAGTTAGTATGGTTCTTTGCCCAGGATTCGCGATCTTGTAGAATTCCTCAGAGAGGGAAAGACCAAATGGTGATGGGCATTCATTTGATGTACATAGACCGGCAATCTTAACGGTTACTAAATTACTAGTATCTCTTTAGCATTTGGTTGTGTTCAATCCTTTGATGCATCGAACATTGAACTTCTTCTCGCATTCATACCCTTTCCTATATAACCCTTCTTCTATTTTCGCAATCATGGTGCCTTGGTCCTTGTGGTGGGGATTTTCCGTATGGATCCTTCCTCTACGCGTACTTTCTTCTTCTACTAACGGGACCTGCACCAGAGAGACCGGTTAGTGTCACTTGGGCCTCTTGCCCAAGGACACTCCAACGATCAAGTTAGTATGTAGGAGGAGAGAGTACAGAGGGTAGTAGATCTGAGATTGTGTCTTTAGGGTTTATCCCTTGGTATTTATAGATATCCGTGTACTTTCTCTCCAAGCCATGTGACGTCGTTCGTCACGTCCGCGGTCACGTGACATGACCTATAGCAAGGCACCACGTGTTCAACTAGAGGCTTCTAGAAGCCTCTTTCCTGTGCCAGGTGTCCCTCAACACGTGCTCCTTGTAACCGCCCTCATGACCTACCCGGACAAGCTCGTGGGTCGGGCTCTCACTGCCCGCCCGATCACCGCTTAACCCGAGAGGCCAATCGCTTGACCCGGAGTCATACTTTCATGACCTTCGACTCTAACGGAGCCTTCACCGTTGGTCTTCCTCTTGATTCGGCCATAACAAAATGCATGGCCCATTGCCTTCATAACTTACGGCCTTATATGAGGTCCGGCCCAAGTGCTGATATTCGCCCCCCACAGTCCTCATTGCCATAGCATAAAGATGCTGCAAAAACAGAGTTGTGCAATTAGGTCAAATCCCAATCTTGAAAACATCTATACAAATTAATTCTATCCATAATCAGGTATATAATATAACCAAATTTACTCTCAAAACATTTTGTTTTTGTTTCAATAAGTAGGGAAAAAAAAACCAAAAAAACAATTGACATAGTGGTTATATTTTCTATATATCATCTTACGAAAAAATTTCTTTTCAATTTGACAAGTCTCGAGGCAAATCCTAACTTCGTACCTCAGTTAAAGAATGCAGGCTTATACAACCGAGATTGTTTTATTCTTGTTAATCACTTGCATGTATGTATGTTTGGTATATTTAAACACTTGCGTACATATTGTGTGTAATATTTTGTCTCCATCGTAAACGCAGACCCAAATGAGATGAGGCTTGTAACTGTGGTGTGGTTACCATGGCCATGAACCGGATCAAACTGCCCATCTTTCTTGTTGCACCTATTTAAACAACACACTGAATATCTCTAAACCTTGGGGGACCCTTTTGGACGAATATTGTGGTCAATGAAAAATTGAGTGGTTTCATCTCCCTGATATAGCCGCACCTGTCCAGAAGGTTCAAAGCAGAGAGGAGAGAAATCGAAATTCATTATGAATGGATTGCCAGAATTCTACGAGATTTCTTTCTCACTATAAGTGAATTGATATCATTTGCTTTTCACTATGTAATGGGTCAATCTTTTTGATCGGCAAAAAAATTATTAATCTTTGAAAACAAATTACAAAGATTAAATGGACCTGAGACTAAGAACGTCAAGGATCAAAAAGAGAAGAACAACTAACAAGACACTACATGGATGGCAAGAAACCAGCCAAAGAAAAGACATGGGATCATCTTACACCTATGTATTTTTTAAATAACCCAGGGTCTAGGCTAGTTTTCAGATGCCTTGATTCATAGGACATCAATCTCGAGTGAGCCCCCTTATACACTCTGGAGTGAGAAGTCAAGAGGTCAAATATTGTCGAAAACGAAAATTGTTCTCTCGTTCCTCACGTCGTGGTTGCTATTTCTTTTTTATTTGTTTCTTCCATTATTGCGTTTGATTTAGTCTTGCGGATTCTCACATGTTCGATTTTTAATCTTGTGGATTCTTACAGGATTGAAATAGCGTCCACTATGTATCATAAGATTTATGAATATAATTTCTCTACCGCTAAACACACCCAACATTAGTAAAAGAATTTGACATGGCAGCTGATCGTATGAATGGAAAACAGGGAAGCTGTTTTATTGATTTCAAGAACCATAAGAATGAAACAAGAATAAAAGAATCCAATTTTACAACCGTCATATAAAAGAATTAAAAGCAAAACAAAGCAGTGGCAAAATTAGTGATCTTGAGCTTGATCATCTCTCTCTGTCTTTTTCTAGGACAATTTGCATTCTTGTGGGAGTCCTTGAGGGAACCTCTTGACATCAGTGCAGTAATTGTATATCATGTAATTCTTCTGCACCCATTTCATCCTCCCTTGACTTGTGGAGTCCAACTGTTGCGATAACCATGAATTTCTAGCAGAGTTTTTGCTTGAACTACTCTTGCAAGAAGATGCACCATTAGACCAAACGCAGGCGTTTTTGGCATTGAAGTTTCTGTAGGAAGCAGTGAAAGGGGCTTTTGTCCAGTCAGTTTTGACAAGCCCTCCCCTTGTTGCCCAATCGTCAGCATTCCATAAACTCGAGTATATTCTCATGGGTTGGTTCTTTGGGTATGGAACACCAATTGACTCTGCATTCTTGAATTCTCTAATGGGTGTCCCGTCTACTGAGAAGCTGAAATATTCACAAGAAATTGTTGAATCAATACATAATGTAAGAAAATAACACTCATAATATAAGTAGGCAGAGGCGGACAGAGGGGGGCGCAAGGGTCCCTGCACTCCTCCCAATTTTCATCCTATTTTTAGTACACTTTGAGATTTTTTTTTTTAAAATTACTGAAGATTGGTCCCAACGAGTAACGTCAAATAAGTAGTCTTGCGTCCGCCACTCTAGAGTAGGTTTTGTTGGGTTTTCTATTTTACGCACTTAACTGTTAATATATGCTACATATACAACATCAAAACAAGACACTAGACACAATATCATGCGTTCCACATGATTTATTTTGTGATCAGGGTACTTACATGATGCTTTGTGGGTTCCAAAGGACGGAGTACGTGTGGAAATCGGCAGTTGGGTCGAACCACAGGTAGAACTGCTGCTCTCTGTTTCCTTTTCCTTGGCTAAACACATTGGTGTGAAGAATGTAAGGATCACCACTCAAATTCCCCAAGAACTCAAAGTCTATCTCGTCATGTGTTGGCCCTTGTGACGACAACTGAAATATTTCCCAACAAACAATTCAAGTGTTAGAGATAACATATCTTGGGGAAGAAAAAAACGTTAATGTAAAATATACATGCGTAACAAGGCACGTACATAATAAGCAGTGACGGTGCCAGCAGAGTTTCCGGGGACAAGCTTGAGTTGCATATCGATTTTTCCAAAGAGATACTGGTTCTTGGATTGGAATCCGGAGCCAGAGGTTTTGTCGAGTGAAAGAGTGAGAAGGTTGCCATTGTTGAGTATCTTAGCACGGCCATCACCCCATGTGATGTCCATGTCCTGGTAGAAATTACCAGCTGAAACAACAAGGCATAAGCTACCCGCAAGAGATATGGCTAGCAATAGTGATGTTGAAACTTTTGAAGAAAAAGCCATTTGATTATGTAGTATTTTGAGAGAGAGAGAGAGAGAGAGAAGTTTTTTGGTTTGTTTTGTGATGGAGTGAAATGGAGGTGTTTGAGGGGATTTATATAGGTGGGATTTTTGGGAAAAAGGGTGAATTGGAAAGAGTGAAGGAGGATAGGAAAGTGAAGGGGAGGGATTTAATTGGGTAGGTGAGAGCAGAGTATAGCTGGAAAACAGCTGGATAAATGAAGAAGGCATAAATTCGACTTTGAAACGGATTTGGAGTGTTTTGTTCGAGCAAGAAACTATCTCCTGTACTACCAAACCCACTGCATCACCAAGTGGAGGAAGTGGACCAACCTTAGCCCACCACCCACGCGGTTTCTAATAAATTTGACTGCTGTTCTTATTGATGCATGAAAACTGTTCCGTATGAAGTTAATATAACATCGGAAATGCTAAATGAAGTCTAATGGACTTTTGTTGTGGTTTAAAAAGTGTATTGAAATATGTGAAAAACGAATAAAAATATATTAAAAAATGTAAAAAGTACATTAAAAGGTGTGCTTTTTATGTCTTTTCTTGTGCTTAATGAGAGCCCCGTGGGCTTCTTTTAACAGGACTCTATTTCACAACTTTCAGTATTCTGAGTTAATTGAGTTCCGTGAAATAATTTAGACCCCCTATATTCATATTGTGAAATTGGCCCAATTAGGGCTAGCTCAGTCGATTAGGACCCCTGCATTTGAGTAGAAGATTAGAAGTTTGAATTTCCCCATCTACGTGTAGGTGTTATTCCCCTTATATTTGTTGAGTGATGTCTCTCCTTAATGAGGCTCTTAGCTGGTTGAGTTGGACTTTAAGTGATTATGGATTTTGTTTCGAGTTTGTTTGGTATTTTCACCTCTTAATGGGGCTTCAAGCCGGGTTGAACTTATAGTGATTGTGGACATTATTTTCGATTTGATGTAATTCATATTTGTATTCTTCTATTGTTTGAAAAAAAAAAGACAAAAAAAAAACCTAGCCTACAGCTTAGCACAGCCTAGCCCAGCGCTAGATGAGAGAGAATGAGAAAGATGAAAGGATTGAACCTTTTGCCTCACCGACTCAGAAGAATGTTTCAACCATTCATCTCACTTTCTTAAAAAGTAAGGTAGAGTGTACATCTTGAGTTGGGCTATGGTGAAGCCGCGGGTAATCGATGATGTATTGAAGGCTCCCCACACTCCGCGTAACCGCGTCATATACTTATGGGCTGGAGTGGTCCTAGGGGTGTATGTGAGGTTTGGTCCCTGCACATCTCTCAATCGAACTATTATTTCTGTAACATTTTAGAATTTGATTAGAAAAAATTGCTTATAAAGATAGGTCCCTTCAAAATTGTGATGTTATTATAAGAAGGATATTTTGGTATTAATTTATCATGTAATTTAGTCCCTCGCATTACGAATCCTATTTCCGCCATTGATTATGGGGATGTCACTCGTTTGGCATTTACCTACACAATGTATCTGGTTCCGGCTCAAAAGCTCCACAAATTGTTATGGCGACAGATTTTTGTTTTTAAATTCAATAGAAACCCGTTCAAAAAAAAAATCAATAGAAACCGATCTCACAATGCAAAGATCCAGTGATCATACTATAAACCGGAACTCTTTTCTAGAGCGCCCATTTCACATAAATTTTCGCTTGCGAGGAGAGTGGCCAAAGGATTTTTGCTCTAAATGAAAATTAAATTATCATTTTGTCCTGCTTGCGACTTGACCTTCCCCTTTGGTTCTAGGAACAGTATTTTCCTCATTGCTAAATTTTGCGGCATATCAATATTAAAATTTTAACTGTGTAGTCCGTAAGGCATGATAACTCGTTTTTGAATTCATACAAATATATCTAAACTCTAAACATCACATTAGTTACTACTTCCATCTCATATTGCCGATCATTCTTTCCATTTTTTAACGTCCAAAACTTTTGTCCTTCTTGAAAAATCGAAGTAAAAAAAATAATATTGGTTTTCCCAAACTATCCCTAATTACTAGCAACGATTGTGGTCAAAAGTTACAATATAGGGGTAATGTAGGTAATTGATAGAACCCAATTTGAATTTGGATGTCATATTACTTGTATTCTTAACATAACGATCATTTCCCAAAAGGGACAAGCAAATTTTGTTTTCTGTGAAAGTGAGCCCCTATTCATGATTGGATTCTGGCATTAGATTGCCTATTACGTGTTTCTTGTTTATTCTTATTATTAAAATATTTGGTTGTATTTTCCTTTTCATTGTATTCAAATGAAAATCATTGTAAGTGTTGAAAGGCTTTCCTTGAAATACAATCATATTTCATTAATGTTGTGATGCATCAGTTTGTTACTATGTCAAGTATGTCCAGAATAAGCAAAAGAAATTCGCAATATACAAGAAATTGAAGATTTTCCAAAAATTTGGTGTATATTATAGCATTACACTTTTTTTTTTATCTGATCACATGAATTACAAAACTAACACCACCTATCAAGCTCGATAAGAGACGCTAATTCAGGCGGAATACAACCTGGCAAAGAGGAAAAACTCCTATTCAAACAGTTAGTAGCTAACCAATGAGCAACTCTATTTTTTTCCCTATTACACCAAACAAAAGACCAGTTGCGAGAATTAGCCCATGATTTGATATCTTCAATAATGGCATAAATTTCCCAAGGACAATGGGCCTTCTTACCAGATAGGCAGTCAACGAGCACCTTGCAATCTGGTAATTCAAAGATCACCTCTTGAAGCTTTAAATCCACTGCCATTCCGCAAGCAATTCTGAGTGCCCAGGCTTCAATGGCAACAGCAGATGAAACCTTAGCTTTCCCACACCTCCAGAACTGAGCATGTCCACCACTATCCCTGGCAATGACGCCAAAGGCAGCTAAGCTGCGGAGGAAGAATACGCTCCATCACAATTGAATTTGATAATAGAAATGGGAGGAGCAGTCCATCTCCCATTCCTAGAGCACCTGAGATCCGACAAAAGAGTACCAGATTTCTCACCAGAATATACTGCTTCCAAATAATCTTTATTAGCCAAAGAAGCCCTCAAAACAACGGAATCTGGCTTCGGTAAGGAACCATTGAAAACGAAATTGTTCCTTCCCTTCCAAATTGCCCAACAAACTTGAAAAATAGCACCAATTACTTCCTTAGAGGTCTCCTTGGCCAGATTGCCACAACATAAATCCACCATCCATTTATCAGCCGAGGTGATTTGGCTATCAAAAATCCAAAATGACCAACCACTTCCAAACCATACTGCTCTGGTCCATGGACATCGAAATAAGACATGCTCGATCGATTCACTTTCGACTTCACATATAGGACATAGTGGATTGGGGGCACACTTCTTACGGAACAGATTCTCACGGCACGCAACCCAGTTTTTAACAACTTTCCACATAAATAGACGAACCTTAGGGGCAGTGGATATGGACCACAACTCAATCCACATCTTTTTAGGACACGAAAATGAAGACGAAGGAGGGGAAGGTTTCTCTTTAACAACATATTCCACCAACTGAAAGTAGCCCGACTTAACTGAATATTGCCCTGAGTAACTGTGCGGCCATATGATACGATCAAGAGAATTAGTGAGACTGATGGGAATCTGGGTTATGGCTTTAACTTGATCAGCAGAAACACACCCTCTCAATTTGCTTTCATCCCAAGAGTGATTAGACTTATCAATAAACTCTGCAACTTTAACAACCGCATTATCCGAAGGAGGGTGTGACACAATTTTAGCCCCTGGAGAGTTAGGAAGCCATTTATCCTTCCAAAAGTCAATGCTTTCCCCATTACCTACATTCCACCTGACATTTTCTTTGAGGAAATCTTTACCTTCCATAAGGCTACACCAAATCCAAGAGGGAGACGCCCCTCTTTTAGCATCCAAAAAAGAGCAGCTAGGAAAATAGAGACCTTTTAACACTCGGACCCAAAAGGCCTCCGGGTTCTTGATCATCCTCCAAACTTGCTTTGCAAGAAGAGCACAGTTAAAAGAAGCAAAGTCTTTGAATCCCATGCCTCCAACCCCCTTTGGAATAGTCATTTTATGCCATGCCCCCCAGTGGATTTTCCTGTCTCCACTCGCATTACCCCAGAAAAAATTACTGATGACAGAATTCAATTGGGCACAAACACTAATAGGAATTTTAAAACACATAAATGGATACAAAGGAATACCTTGAAGGACTGATTTGATGAGCATTTCCTTTCCTGCTTGATTTAGATTGACACCTTTCCACCCCTGAATTTTCCTCATAATCTTCTCTTTTATAAAAGCCATGGCTTCTTTCTTTGACCTTCCCCAGAAAGTAGGTAACCCCAAATATTTCGAATTAGGGTCCATTTCCATCATCCCCAAAACATTCCTAATATCCTGCTTCTGATTCTCGGTTGAGTTAGAAGAGAAAAATAGGCTTGACTTCTGAACATTGATTGACAGCCCCGAAGCTTCCCCAAAAGCAGTCATTAACTTCAGAAAATTGGAGCAGTATACAGTGTTGGCCTCCAAGAAGACCAATGAATCATCTGCAAACAAGAGGTGTGATACAAGCGGACATCTCCTTTTCATCTTCACCCCAGCCAAAGTCTTATTACTAATAGCTTTACTGATAATGGTTGAGAACACATCTGCAACAAGGAGAAACAAGTTTGGAGATAATGGATCACCTTGACGGAGACCCCTATGAGGGAGAACCTCGCAAACTTGTCCTCCGTTAACAACAATTGAATATAATTACCCGTTAAAATGACTATAAGATTTCTCTTCATGAAGCTATTGTATTTTTAAATAATATATCATGAATTGGTAACCCATTCAATATGGTCAGATAATTAGTCCAGATAAACTACATTTACTAAGTTAGCAAGACTCATTAAGGGTTTAATTTGTATTTTCATTGTAGTTAATTTTCTGTTATGGTTAGTTAATTTTCTGTTATGATCTGTTACTCTTTGTTGAGTGTTTTCCGTTAAGGTTCTAACGGTGTTAGGCCAAGAGCAAGGTCGGTTGTTCAGAGGTAGTTAGGAGTATAAATAGGGGTTTTTCCCTCTCTGTGTAATCATCGAGAATTCAATTGAGATAGAAATGAAATCTGATTCTTCTTCTTCTTTACATCTTTCTTTCTATTCTTAACTCTACTGAGTTAGGGTTTTCAGTTTTTCCACATGGTATCAGAGCATTGAAAGACTTACGTCATTCGATCCTGAAGTTTCTGTTTAAATCGATCTAGTGTAGATTCAAGTTCAAGAATTCAATAATCAAATCAAGAATTCAATAATCAAATCAAGAATTCATGGCGACGAACGCAGCATCAACATCTACGACATCTACTGCAACTATGCCGTCAGCTTTGGCATTTCTTGTCTCTAATTTTCATTCCTTGGTAAACATCAAATTAGATGGTTCGAATTACATGCTGTGGAGGATTCAAGTTGAAAGTGTTATGGAAGCAAACGGTTTCTACGGATATCTGGATGGTTCAATTACATCACCTTCACCTGAAATTCGTGATGCTCAAGGTGTAGTAACTGTGAATCCTGCTTATACTCTCTGGAAATTGATAGATTCTCAACTTAAATCATGTCTGAATGCATCACTTTCCCAGACAACTTTACCCTATGTTCTAGGGTTACGGTATGCCTATCAAGTGTGGGACTCTCTGTCAAAACGATATAATACAATCTCTGAATCTCATGTTCAAGAACTCAGAGATGAGTTATATAGTGTCACTAAGACATCTACCATTGAGGCCTATGTCGATAAGATTCAAGAAATCACACAGAAGTTAACTGCTGCAGGATGTGCTGTTGAAGATGATGAACTAGTTTTTCGTACTTTACAAGGTTTACCTAAGGCTTTTAATGGATTAAGGACTGCAGTTAGAGCTGTGAGAACTAGAGGCACCAAGATATCTTTTGATGAACTTGTAACTATGATGAAGAGTGAAGACGCTCAGTTGAGTAAAGAAACATCTGAGTTAGAAGCTAATAATACTGTTCTCATGGCATCACATAGCACTGCTCAAACTAGTAGGGGTGTTGGTACTTCAGTTATGCCACAGAATCTGGCTTCAACATTCAATTCTGGAAACCACAATGGTGGATATGATGTAAATGGATCTAGGAATCAAGGTCAAGTTGGATCACAGCAGCAGTTCTTTCCTACTCATAACACTCAACAGTACGGATCAAACACTTCCAGAAACTTTAATAGAGGCAAAGGGGGTAGAAAATTTCACTGTGATATATGTGGTAGGAATAACCATTCTACCAACTTCTGTTACTATAGACCAAATGGTCCTGGTTTTCAGTGGCAAGGATACTCAAATGCACCTTCTAGTCCTCAAGGATATCCACCAATGTATAGTTCTCAAGGCATGCCTGGACTGCCTATGTTTCAGAATGTTCCTCCACGGTTTAATGTTCAAGGACAGAATAGTGGATTCAGGGGTAATGGTTCCTCTAATCCTATGGCAAATTCTTATCCTCCATCTGCTCCTAACTTGATGCCTCAGACTAGTAATGTACCTACTGCCTTTGCTGGATTCACTGGACAGTGCAACATGACTTATGGACATCCTCCTGTGCCTCATAATATCTACACACCTGGTGTCTCTTTTGGTGGTGAAATGATATCTACTGCTACTTATTCTGATCCTGTATGTTCTGCACCTGCACATCAACCTTGGTACTTTGATAGTGGGGCTACCAGTCATGTAACCAACAATGTTCAGAATATCACTCAACCTCAAGAGTCAGTTGCAAATGAAGGAGTTCTAATGGGAAATGGACAGAGTGTACAGGCTACTCACAGTGGTAATGGTTTTATTCCTACTTCTAGTACTCAGTTTCATTTGTCCAATATTCTATATACTCCTCAAATTACTCACAATCTTATCTCTGTTCACAAATTTGCAAAAGACAATCACTGTTTCCTTATTTTTGACTCCAATGGTCTTGTAATTCAGGACAAATCAACCCATCAAATTCTGTATCAGGGCCCTTGTCACAAGGGGCTTTATCCTATTCTGAAACACTCTGAAGATCATCATTCTTTGAACCAATCTCATACTACAGCTCTAGTGGCAAGCTCTCCCTCTGCTGAACTATGGCACAGAAGACTTGGGCACCCAAGTACTTCCTTGTTTGTGTCTTTAATAAATCAGTTTAAGCTTCCAGTTGTTAAACCTCATGTGCTTGATTGTGTTTGTTGTCATATGGCTAAAAGTCATAAACTTCAATTTCCTGTTTCTGAGTCTCAAACATCTGCCCCATTTCAACTTGTTCATGTAGATGTATGGGGCCCTTCTCCTGTTGCTTCTAATAAAGGGTTCAAATATTACTTGTTGATTGTTGATGACTATTCTAGATATTCATGGCTCTTTCCAATGCATTATAAATCTGAAGTTAAGGATAAGATAGCACACTTCAAAGCCTATGTTACTACCCAGTTTCACACTAATATTAAAATTGTTAGGAGTGATAATGGGGGTGAATTCATCAATCATCTTCTTCTTCATTTGTTTCTATCCACTGGTGTTATACATCAAAAGACCTGTCCTCATACACCTGAACAAAATGGTGTAGTGGAGAGGAAACATAGACATCTTATTGAGACAACAATAGCCTTGTTACTTCAAGCTCATCTTCCTGTATCCTTTTGGCTTGAGGCTTTGAACACTGCTGTTTATCTAGTTAATAGGTTACCTCATACATCTCTGAAATTTCAGGTGCCTTATGTGGTATTATTCAAATCCAATCCTGATTACTCCATGCTCAAACCATTTGGGTGTTGTTGCTATCCATGGCTTAGACCTTATGCATCTCATAAACTTATTCCTAGGTCTACTCCTTGTATCTTCTTAGGCTACTGTGATTACACAAAAGGGTTTAGATGCTATGACCCAATCACTACAAAGGTATACACATCAAGACATGTTAAATTTGTGGAAACATCATTTCCATTTCCTGATCTCAATCAAGATTCTGGTCCTGTTTCTTCTGTTTCTCCATCATTTACTGTTCCATTGACTTCATTTGATGACATTGAAATTTCAGTTTTCCCTAATGCTGAGACATGTGTTCATGCATCTGTGTCTAATCCATCTATGTACTCCTCAACTCCTGTTTCTGACAGTCTTCCTTCACCCCCTAATGTTCCAAATACAGAGTCTGTTCCATATCATTCACAGTTAGTTCCTTCTTCTGTTTCTCCTTTGTCTATTCAAACTGCTACTTCAACATCTCACAGCACTCATCCTATGGTTACTAGATCCAAGCATGGAATAACTAAACCAAAACCTATTGTGAGTTTAACTGCTGTTGCTCCTGATCTTGTTTCTCATAAGTCCTCTGAGGTTCTTGACATAGAGCCTAAGCATTTTTCTGAAGCTGTTAAGCATTTTGTGTGGCAGTCTGCCATGGCCGATGAGTACAAAGCTCTTGTTAACCAAAACACTTGGACTTTGGTTCCTCCACCTCAAGGGGCAAACGTTATAGGATGCCAATGGATCTATAGGATAAAAAGAAATTCTGATGGTAGTGTGGCAAGATATAAAGCTAGATTAGTAGCTAATGGGAACCAACAATCTGAAGGATTTGATTTTAATGAAACTTTCAGCCCTGTTGTGAAACAACCCACAGTACGGATTGTACTCTCTTTAGCTGTTCATCATGACTGGACTATTAGACAACTAGATGTTTCAAATGCATTCCTTCATGGACTGGTGGAAGAGGAAGTTTACATGAGACAACCCCTTGGTTACAAGAATGTTGAGTATCCAAACTATGTGTGCAAGCTGAATAAGGCACTCTATGGATTACGACAAGCTCCTAGAGCTTGGTTCTCATTGTTGTCTGGTTTCTTAGTTGAGCATGGGTTTGAAAATAGCAAGGCAGACACTTCTTTATTTACTCTTAAAAATTCTCATGGTGTAACCTTGGTCCTCGTCTATGTGGATGACATACTCATAACTGGTAGTAATGCATCTTATGTCTCTGATTTGATCAAGTTGATGAGTACCAAGTTTGTGCTTAAGGATTTGGGGCCTTTGAGTTATTTTCTTGGTATAGAGGTTCTCAAGCATGACAAGTCCTTGATTCTTACTCAAACCAAGTATGCAACAGATCTTCTCAATAGGGCTGGGATGTTAGATTGCAAGCCCAGTCTTTCCCCTTCTTCAGTCAAGCCTGCAACTTTGGTTCCTAATCCTGCTTTTGATGATCCTCAATGGTATAGAAGAATCGTTGGATCTCTGCAGTATCTTACTCTAACCAAACCAGAAATTTCTTTCGCTGTTAACCTAGCATGTCAACACATGCATGCACCACGGCAGAGTGATTTTGTTGCTGTTAAGAAGATTTTACGGTATGTTAAGGGCAGTTTGAATGAAGGGCTGCATTTTTCTCCTGGTCCATTGGTCTTAACTGGTTTTTCGGATGCTGATTGGGCTGGGGATAGTGTGGACAGAAGATCCACATCTGGATATTGCTTATTTTTAGGCTCCAATCTCATTTCATGGAGTGCTAAAAAGCAGCACACTGTTGCTCGGTCATCAACCGAAGCTGAGTATAGAGCATTGGCTCAATCTGCAGCTGATATTTCATGGGTTCAGCAGATTTTGGTGGACATTCATGTTACTCCAGTGTTACCTCATTTGCTCTGGTGTGATAACTTATCTGCCATAGCTCTAGCCTCCAACCCTGTATTCCATGCCAGAACTAAGCACGTCGAAGTTGATTATCACTATATTCGCGAGAAAGTTCTGAGTAAACAGATCATTGTTCAGCACATTGGTACTCTGGCTCAAATCGCTGATATCTTCACTAAATCTCTCTCGGTCGACAGGTTCTGTCTGCTCAAGTCCAAACTCATGGTTGCTTCCACTCCCATGAGTTTGAAGGGGCATGTTAGCAAGACTCATTAAGGGTTTAATTTGTATTTTCATTGTAGTTAATTTTCTGTTATGGTTAGTTAATTTTCTGTTATGATCTGTTACTCTTTGTTGAGTGTTTTCCGTTAAGGTTCTAACGGTGTTAGGCCAAGAGCAAGGTCGGTTGTTCAGAGGTAGTTAGGAGTATAAATAGGGGTTTTTCCCTCTCTGTGTAATCATCGAGAATTCAATTGAGATAGAAATGAAATCTGATTCTTCTTCTTCTTTACATCTTTCTTTCTATTCTTAACTCTACTGAGTTAGGGTTTTCAGTTTTTCCACATTCGGTAGCAGCTATAAATAGAATTTAAATTTTAGTACATCATTCACCACTTCTTATGACAACAAACAATTTCAAGCCGCTCGTGTTCATGGTATTTCATCAATTTCTGTTTTCGAAGCTATTTTTGATGAAATGCTATGAACATCGACCAGTTTGTGAGATGTTTCTAAAGCGAAGATGAGACTTTTTTATGATGAGGTAAATCCTAAGGGTGTAATTGTTTTCAAGCTAATTGCGTTTGTGGGATTTTTACCACCGAACTGATTGGTTCGGAGGAAATCTTTTACCAGAACTTTTTTTTTCATAATCGGATGTCGGGGCGCTCATGGGGTTCGATTCCTCGGGTGGCAACCTCAAACCCTGGTGGCGCTCATTTTTTATGAACTAGTTTTTGAAGCTCATTTTTTTATCATTTTTTTCAGACTTATAACCTTTGTTTTCACGATAAATGAGCTTCAAAAACTAATTTTAACCGATTATTAGGTATAGGTTGATCAGATCATAAACAGACCCCTTTTTTTTATACAAACAGTTAACAAAAAGGATTAACATGATTGTACATTGATTTAATGGAAAAGCAAAAATGTGAGAGGAAGGGACTTGAGCACTCAAGTGAGCAACAAATAATCAATTTAAAAAAAGCTGATGTTATGCCTTTAAACGACCAAAGCAAGCCCAAATCTTGTACGAGCAACCAGTCAAGGCTTGTTGGTTTCCCTCAGGATGCAAAAACAGTGTGTTACAAAGGTATTTCTACCTTTTTACGGCTTGAAACTAGGATTTTTGAGGTGGTTTTTTTGGAGAATATGGTTAAGGACTGAGGTTTTGAGCTGATGTAGGATTGACTTTGGACTGAACAGATTATAACATGGCTTGCTTGAAGGTTTTGAATATGTTTAGTTCATTTTTAAGGGTAAACTGAGACTAATGGAAGATTTTAGGTGGTAAAGACTAAGGCCTCGTTTGATTCGCGGACTAAAATAGGTTGGATTGATAGTCCTGGGATTAATAGTCCGGGATTATTTGTCCTGGGATTAATTTAGTACTGAATCTCACTCAATCCTTTGTTTGATTCGTGTAAGATTAACATCGGGATATCCCGTGTTCCGGTAAATCCCATGTTTGGTTCCCCAAACTAAATTTTGGGATTAATTTTAGGACTCTCTCTCTCTCAATCTCTCAAACCAGTGAAGTAATAGGAGTAGCAACAGAGAAATCAAGATTGACACGATTCCACGAGCATCAAGTCTACCCAACATTCTACTTCAAAAAACCAAAAAACAAGAGTAAAAACAGGGGATTTAAAGCACATACACACACCCACATACAGCTGATTTAAAGCATATACAAACACGATCGATTTTGGTACCTGGGTATTATTGATCAAAAAACAAGCTGATTTGGTCATCTTCTTCTCTCCAGAACCCTTGTTGACAATTTCAGAAAAGAGAGATCGATTCCACGAGCTCAACGAAGAGAGAGTTGCCTGGTGCACAGAGAGAGAGAGAGAAAGGAGGAAGAAGAAGAATGACAATTTTGTAATTGTTGAACTCTCTCCTTCCATGTCTTTTATCCCGGACTAATTAGTCCCACACCCCCCATGTATACACAGTACCATACGTATTGGACTAAAACTGTCCTGAGATTGTTAATCCCATGCTATTTTTCAGGAACCAAACGAGGGACTATGCAGGATTAGGTACAAATAGTCCAATCCCAGGTACCTAATACCCGAATCAAACGAGGCTTAAGTGTTTACAGTGGGATCAGTGATGGAGATTGAGTAGCTATGGAGGAGGGTCGGTTTTCAGGGTAGCAAAGCGTAGAGTAGCCAAATGAAGGAGGAGATGAGTTTAAATAGAGGATTTTTGGAGGGAGTTTAATGGATTAGGCATCATTGAGTCAAGGGCT
Organism: Vaccinium vitis-idaea; assembly: GCA_963854785.1. Taxonomy (NCBI): domain Eukaryota; kingdom Viridiplantae; phylum Streptophyta; class Magnoliopsida; order Ericales; family Ericaceae; genus Vaccinium; species Vaccinium vitis-idaea. Next base: position 43,390,151 of record OY978217.1, on the reverse strand, counting down.
AGGCTTATAGGTTGGAGATTGAGTATCTCGGAGGCTAAGGAATGTTGGCTGAGCAGGGGAATCCCATCATGGCGGTCAACTGACGACCTGTAAAAAACTGCTGCTCGCAGACGACTTGAGTGCTCAAGTCAGGCTCTGACTTAAGCGCTGGGCCTTCTCCATTTGAGCGCTCAACTGGTCCAGAAGGGCTTTTTGGGTTTTTCCTGGTTTTTTTAGTGGGTTTTAGTGTGTTTGTAGCCTCATTCAAGCTTATTGCACTGTTTTTTTTTACTATTCGTTGTTATCGAAAATGCCTAATAGCATTCCGAAGTCAAAATTGTAGTGTCTACAGTTGGCTTAGTTAATCAGTCAAGCAATCTTCTCAGGTGGTAATGATCTGTGTCAAATTTTTCCTTGTACATAAACAATGTCCATCTGGGAAATGACAAGAGCCAAGTGGATTCAACACAAAAGCGTAGGTAAACTAATGGAAAATAAGGGTGAAATGACATGATGGAAAATAGGGAAACTGTTTTATTGATTTCAAGAACCATAAGAATGAAACAAAGAATAAAAGAATCCAATTTTATGACTGTCATAGAAAAGAATTAAATGCAAAACATAGGAGTAGCAAAATTAGTGATCTTGAGCTTGATCATCTCTCTGTCTTTTTCTAGGACAATTTGCATTCTTGTGGGAGTCCTTGAGGGAACCTCTTGACATCAGTGCAGTAATTGTATATCATGTAATTCTTCTGCACCCATTTCATCCTCCCTTGACTTGTGGAGTCCAATTGTTGCGATAACCATGAATTACTAGCAGAGTTTTTGCTTGAACTACTCTTGCAAGAAGATGCTGCATTAGACCAAACACAGGCGGTTTTGGCATTGAAGTTTCTGTAGGAAGCAGTGAAAGGAGCTTTTGTCCAGTCAGTTTTGACAAGCCCTCCCCTTGTTGCCCAATCGTCAGCATTCCATAGACTCGAGTATATTCTCATGGGTTGGTTCTTTGGGTATGGAACACCAATTGATTCTTCATTCTTGAATTCTCTAATGGGCGTCCCGTCTACTGAGAATCTGAAATGTTCACAAGAAATTGTTGAATCAATATATGATTTAAGAAAATAACATTCATAATAATTAGGCAAAGGCGGACGGAGGGGGGTGTCTGGTCTGCGCACTCCTTCCAATTTTCTTCCTATATTTACTATGATTTCCGAATTATTTTGTAAAATTACTGAAGATGTGTCCCGCAACATAGGTCAAATACATAATCTTGCTTCCTCCATTGTAAGTAGGTTTTGTTAGGTTTTTCATTTTACGCACCAAACGCTTACAATATGCTAAATATACAACATCAAAACACGACACTAGACACAATATCTTGCGTTCCACATGATTTATTTTGTGATCGGGAACTTACATGATGCTTTGTGGATTCCAAAGGACGGAGTAGGTGTGGAAATCGGCAGTTGGGTCGAACCATAGGTAGAATTGCTGCTCTCTATTTCCTTTTCCTTGGCTAAACACATTGGTGTGGAGAATGTAAGGATCACCACTCAAATTCCCCAAGAACTCAAAGTCTATCTCGTCATGTGTTGGCCCTTGGGACGACAACTGAAATATTTCCCAAAAAAAAAATTTCATGTGTTAGAGATAACATATCTTGGGGAAAAAAAAAACCTTAACGTAGATTATACATGCGTAACACGGCACGTACATAATAAGTGGTGACGGTGCCAGCAGAATTTCCAGGGACAAGCTTGAGTTGCATATCAATTTTTCCAAAAAGATACTGGTTCTTGGATTGGAATCCAGAGCCAGAGGTTTTGTCGAGTGAAAGAGTGAGAAGGTTGCCATTGTTGAGTATCTTAGCACGGCCATCACCCCATGTGATCTCCATGTCTTGGTAGAAATTACCAGCTGAAACAACAAGGCATAAGCTACCCACAAGAGATATGGCTAGCAATAGTGATGCCGAAAGTTTTGAAGAAAAAGCCATTTGATTAGTGTTTTGAGAGAGAGTTTAAGAGAGAAGGTTTTTGGTTTGTTTTTTGATGGAGTGAAATGGAGGTGTTTGGGGGGATTTATATAGGTGGGATTTTTGGGAAAATGAGAGAATTGGAAAGAGTACTGAAGGTGGATAGGAAAGTGAGGGGAATGGATTCAATTGGTTTTGGTGAGAGCAGAGTATAGCTGGAAAGGAAAACAGCTGGATAAATGAAGGCATAAATTCGACTTGAAACGGATTTGGAGTGTTTTGTTAGAGTAAAAAGAAACTTTCTCCTGTACTACCAAACCCACAGCATCACCAAGTGGAGGAAGTGGACAAACCTTAGCCCACCACCCACGCGGTTTCTAATAAATTTGACCGCTGTTCCTATTGAAAAGCCCAGCAAGTTTTTAATATCTCGCATTGATGAATTGATGCATATACTGTTTCGCATGAAGTTCTTTCTATTAAATGCATACGTAACAATAACATCCATGCCATACAAATGAAGAACTGTAGTCCCCGCGTTTCTTTTTAATATCGGTGTGCTATATGTTTTTGTTCTCTCACTCGTATGTTTTTCTTTTCTTTTTTTATTTCGAGAATAAAGAGAAAATTTTATAAATTACTGCGCAATGCCAGTACAAGTAGACTTAAATGATGCAACTGATCACAGTGGCGGCTCCAGAAATTTTGAAAGGATGTTCAACATTTACATACAAAATTTGCATATATTAGTGTGAAAAATGAGGCCAAATAATATGAAAATACATAAGATGTCACAAATTTTCTTGGCGAATTCTATATTATTGGGTCAAGTAAAATAAAATCGGGGGATAAATGCACTAATATTTATTGTAGAAATTTGTGTACCGAATAGGTTCGCACGGATATTTATTTTTTTATATAGAGAGTTGATCATTGCTCAAAGAGAAGTCATAGGATAATATCAATACGATATATACTTTTTTTCTTGATTTTTCTAATTTTTATCTTAAAGAGTGCACTTTGTTTTGAACTGGTGTATTAAGGATTCTATTGTAAACTACCAGAATTGGTGAGTATTCATAGTATAAATGTTCAAACAAAACCTGATAAATTATCACATGTAATATAAAAATATGAAAGGCTTTAAAGTGTACATTGGCCATCTACGAGAAGATTTTAGACTTTAGTTGGTTGTTTACATAAAATTGATTTGTTGGCTGATTTGTTGAGCTAGGTGTTCAAATATTTTTGAGTAGGGTGTTCAATGGTGGTTATACTAAACTAAAACTGAAATTTTTACATGTATTTATAAATAAAAAAATTTCTTGAGGGTGTTCAAGTGACCACCCTTTTAATAGGGTGGAGCTGCCTCTGACTGATCAGAACGCAGGGAGACTTGCAACACCATCACATTTAACCTACACAAACAAAACACAGTGAGACAAAAACTAGCCAATCACCACCATCGAAACAACAGACAAATTCTAACAAAATTAAACGGTACAACAAAATAAACATAGAAACCACCGCCGCCGCCACCACGCAATGTACAGCTGCCCAACCGCCGTCACCACGCAACTTCCAACAAGCACAACATTAACCTTACGATACAACAAAATAAACACAGAAACCACCACCACCACTGTCACCACACAACGTCCAACAAGCATAGCATTAACCTTACTCCCCTCCTATGCTCGAACAAACCCGACAATAACCTTACTCCCATCCGCTGCTCAATACCTGCAAAGAACTAGGAAAACCGCAAGCATCGAGCCAACAAACCAAGAAAACCGATCAGAAGGAAGAAACCCAATTTTGAATACCCATTTTTAAAACGCTGATCAACCTGCTCGATGCTAACAGCAACGACGACAACGGTATGGCAGGGGTATGGGTCGGAGGATTTGTGGTGATTGTTGAAGGTCCAAACCCAAAGACCTAGAAACGGCAAAGGTAAGGGCTGGAGGATATGCCGTTGACTGAAAAAGGAGCCAATCAAACAGGGAAGATCGGAGGGCAAGCTAGCCCATGCCCAAATTAACGATGGCAGCAAAAATCAAATTACTAGAACACATGAAAATGGACTGAATTGGTACATGCAAGACCGGAAGCAACGGATCCAAAGCGGGTCGAGAAATTCTCCCTTGCCACAAAGCACCGGCGGCACCCCAGCGGCCCTGGACAGGTCGGAATCAACAGCATAAACGGAAGGGCAAGAGAGATCAGTAGCACAAACGGAATCAGATGGCTTATGTATCCTTTTATTCCTGTTGTAATAGCTACGGTGGGTTGTAATATTTATTATGATTAAAGTTCCTAACTTTTCTTAAAAATAATGAGAAACTAAAGTTAATTAAACTGATTTTTTCCACTTAAACATGACGAAGGACGCATCAACTCATATTACAAAATTAGGGGATCTTATCACTTTATGTAACACTTCATTTTTTGTTTTATGGTAGAAATAACTAATTTACGGTAATTAATTTTTCACATGATGGAAAAACGTCTTTCGACCCAACTTCATCCCAACCAGCTAGTATGACTATTAAATTTCTCACCATAAAATTTCAACGTGCAGTTATCCAACACTTGATGTTACTACGTACATACTTGCTACATAACTATTAGGCAAACTATCCTACTGCAAACCAATTGAAGCTAGTTCAGTTGGGCAGGACTCCTATTAAGAGCCTACTAGGAGGTTAGGAGTTCGAATTCTTTTCATATTATGGAAGAAAGTCTTTCGCCCTAATTTCATCCCTACCAATTAGTATAACTATTACATTTCTCTCTATAAAATTTCAACCTACAATTATCCAACACTTAATGTTACTACATAACCACTAGGCTAGCTATCCTACAGCTAACCAAATAGGGCTAGTTCAGTTGGCACGGACTTGTACATCATCCCAAAATGACAAGTAGTTTTGCCGCACAACATAGTGCAAAACACGCACCTCACACACCTTTGAAACTGGGCCCTGTTTAGAGTAAGAAAAAAAGAAATACCGGTTTCAGATTTAATTTTGGGATTCAATTTTAGGGAGTATAGGCTCTTTGAGGTAGGGTATAGGGTTTATGCTCTTTGAGGTAGGGTATAGGGTTTAGGCACTTTGAAAACGGTATTTTTTTCCCCTCAAAACACGCACCGCACGGATCCCAAACTAAAAGGTTAGGAGTTCGATTCTTCCCACATACGTGTGGGGGCTATTCCCCTTATTTATTGGTTATTTCTCCCTTTACTGAGTCTATTGTTGCGTTGAACTTTTAGTGATGTGGATTTTGTTTCAAGTTTTTTAGGTATTCTCTCCCCATAATGGGCTTTAGTCAGGTTGGGCATATAGTGATTGTAGACCTTATTTTCAAATTATTATAATCCATACTTGTATTCTCCTACCGTTTGAGAAAGAAAAGAAAGGAAAAAACTATAAGTGTTTGAAGGGAATGAGAAAGATGAAAGCGTTGAACCTTTTGCCTCACCGACTCATAAGTGTTTGAAGATTCAACATTAGGTCATTTCACTTACTCAAATACATCATACATTATGTATAAGGCCATGCAGATGTCTTAGTATTATTTTATTATTCTTATAAGAGAGGCTTGGTTATAGAAATTAAAAATTACTAAATTAAGGTAGAGTGTACGTCTTGAGTTGGGCTTTGGTGAAGAAGATAGAGACGATGTATTGATTTGGTCCAAAGGAAAGAAAAAGAAGGCTCCCCACACTCCGCGTAACCGCGTGATTATTTATGGGCGGGGGTGGTCCTAGAGGTGTATGTGGGATTCGGGTCTTGCACACCTCTCAATCACTCTATCATTTCCATAACATTTTAGAATTGGTTTGGAAAAAAATATAAAGATAGGTCCTTTCCAAATTGTGATGTTAATATATAAGAATGATATATTCTTATTAATTTATCATGTGATTTAGTTCATTGCATTACGAATCTTGTGTCCGCCGTGCATTGATTATGGGATGTCACTCGTTTGGCATTTACCTACACAAATGGCAATAACTTAAAGCCATGTATAGTTCCAGCTCAAAAGCTCCACAATTTGTTATAGTGACAAGACTTTTGTTTTTAAATTCGATATAAACCGATCTCACAAAATGCAAAGATCCCGTGATCATACTATAAACCCGAGCTCTTTTCCAAAGCTATTTCACATAAATTTTCACGTGCGAGGAGAGTGGCCAAAGGATTTTGCTCTAAATGAAAATTAAATTATCAGCCTCTTATATTTGTCATGCTAACGACTTGACCTTCCCCTTCGGTTCTAGGAACAATATTTTCCACATGTATCGCTAAATTTTGCAGCATATAAATATTGAAATTTTAACTGCATAGTCCATAATGCATAAGAACTTTTTTTGAATTCATAGGAATATTATCTAAACTCTAAAAATCGAGATAAACTCGGGTGCCAGTTGGGTACCACGTGGCCAGGGCCGGCTCAGAGCATATGCCAGTGAAGCCACTGCTTCGGGCCCCCTCAAAAATATAAAAAAAAATAGGGGCCCCAAATATGTAAGCCTCTTATATATTGTAATGGTTGTTTTTTTAGATGACTATATATTTTAATTTGTTCGATGATAATTATTTTGTAATGGTTTTTCATGCAGATCTGTGTTGACAATATATTATTATGCAAAATACATGGGAGCCTCATCTAATGAATCCGTTTCAGGCCTCCAAAACTAATGAGCCTCCACTGCACATGGCGGTACTCAGTACGCATGTCGGCCTTCCAAAAGTGTTTTGGACGGTCTGGATTTGAGAGAGAGAGAGACGGAGAAATCTGGACCATCCAAAATGTTGTGCCCAAACACGCACCTCTTGCACAAAAACAGTAAAATCAAGAGATAAACACGACACTTTTTTTTCCGTCAGTTTTCGATCCAGTTTGTGAAACAGAGTATCCGGTGACAAAACCGAGCACCCACACACCGTGGCGATCGTCTCCGAGAGTACCACCTTACTTACTGATCAAAAACAAGTTTCTTCACCTGTTTTGTCCGACCAGAACTCCGAACGATGCTTCTATGGCCTCCGAGTGATTTTCCAACTGCCCCGCGCTATCCGGTGCTTCAACCAAAGCTCTGATACCAGTTTGTTATGCCCAAACACGCACCTCTTGCACAGAAACAGTAAAATCAAGAGAAAAAACACGACACACAATATACGTGGTTCAGCCAAATCGGACCTACATCCACGGGGAAGGGGGTTTCACTATAATCCGGAGAAAATCCGTGTTCTTGTGTTACACATTCACACTCAATCTCACAATAATGAAATCCTCAACAGTTCTCTCGTGTATCTCTCTCTCTGGGGAAAGTCACAACCGACTCCCCCTCTCACACTCTCCGCCTCTCTCTCTTTACATTGTGCTACCACATAAAAATAATCAAGACATATCCGAGTATTTGTAGAGATACAAAATAGAACCCAATAGGAAATCCTAATCCCTATAGGAAATCCTAAATGCAATAAAAAAAACCTAAATGCAATAGGAAATCACTCCCATCCGGCCCACACGGGGTGGAATCCCAACAATCACCCCCTCCACACCAAGTGAGCAAAGTTGTCTGCAACACCCCTATGTCGCCTCCTCCAATCAGCTACCTCTGGCAAGTGCCTGTGTCACTAACCAGTCGAGCATCCATGCACCACCAAACAGAGTACATAAACCCGAAAGAGTGTATCCTTGCAAAACCAGAATCCGCAGCCAATCAGAAAATCCGAGTACCGCACCCCCTAAAAAAGAATGCCTCCACTCGCACACCTCAAACCCGAGATGTATGTGCTCACCAACAGAAGCGCCCGCAACTTCATCGCTGCGTTCCGCCACTCTAGCATCATGTCCTGTCAAGAGAAAGCAGCTACCCTCTGCCCACACCAGAGGCTCGAATCCCCAAATGATCTCACACACCATCTGCGATGAGGCCGACTCCTTCTCTGACACCGCATCCCTCACCGAGTACCTCCGCACCCAAAATTGGGATACACCTCTCGTGAATCCGGGATGTGAACAAATCCTGCTAAATCTCCGTGGCTCAAACTAATCTACCGCTCTGACAAGCGCCTGTGTCATTCCCAAACAAGCATCTTAGCACCCCAACCGGGCACACCACTTGAATGAATGTATCCCTGCAAGCCAGATCTTCCGCAGTTGATCACAATTCTGCACCCCCCTTATCGGAGTGCCCGCATCCGGGCATCCAAAACCCAAATGCTCATGCCCAATCACAGGACATAATCCGTGACTCCATCTCTCCACACCAGCATGAGCTCATAACTGGAAAGATAATCCGCCACAAAAACACAGAAGAAAGAGAATACCATGATGCATCATGTGATCTCCATCTCAATCCCTTTGTCCGGAGCTCCCGTGAACATATCCTGAACAACCAGTTGCATCATCGTTGCTGGCCAGCATCCTGCACACTCCTGATTCGACTCTCAGCGCATCCAATACCATCCAGTCATGACTCCTTGGTACAATCCCGCGCCTATCCTGTGTGCATCTGCAACTGTCGTCATCCCTGCTCGCGTCTCAAAACACCAATACTGCCTGACCATGCCTAACATCAGCTCCATCTGCCACTGCACTCCACAAGCCTGTATGGTGGCCCACCATCCAATCCAATGCAGCTCGAATCACAACTGCAAATCCTGATGATAGGTCTTCAAATCCGATTGAACCAGACTGCCTCCGATCATCGTTGACCAACTCTGACTCGTCACTCTAGTAATCGCCTGTGCCATTAACCAATCAAGTGTATCCGCACCCACCAAACAGAGATGCAACACTCGAAAGAATGTATCCTTGCTCACTAGCTTCTCCGACTGATCACCACGGCTCAAACGCCGCGAATCCGCAATCACCCGATTGCTCCGGTCGACCTCCGATCTCTGCAAAGTCCGGTAGCTTTTCCAACTCTGCTCTCCTTTCTGTCACCGACCCGTCGCTCTAGTTCATCCACGTTCCATTCCCGGCCTCCTTAGCACCCCCTAGACTCCCATCGGATTTCCCATGGCTTGCCTCCGACTCAACATCATCCTATCTGATTGACCTGACCGCATCGGATCCTCCTCAATCTCTCCGGATGTATCTAGGACTGCAAAATCCGGCTTGAATCACACAAAACGAAGCCCACCATTGAATCCGAAACCGTCCAATTAGCTAAGAACAAGCCTCCTCACAACCCAAAACGCCTCCGAACACTCAAATCCGGCTCAATCCAGCAACAAAACCTGCTTCCGAGCCTCTACACAAAAAACGGAGTGCATGGTTGGATCCGAAACGTCGAACCGACGAGGGAACTGGTCCCAACCGGCCAAAACCTCATGAACCGGTCAAAAAACACTCTCTTGGTAGAACTGGACCATTGACCAGTCAAAACTCGGTCTGAACCGCCAAATCAAACCGAACCGACCGGTTTCCTCCGGAAAAAACAAAAACTTGCATGAACCGGCCGAACTGCCCGAACCCCTTGACTCGGACCTCTGACCCCTTTGACCCGGACACTGACCTTTTTTACCCGATCTTTGACCTCTTTGAACTGAACCCCCGAACCCTTTGGAGCCGTTGACTGGCCCTTTGACCTTGCTGATGTCACGCTGACGTTAGCGTCTTCTCCACCAGCCCTGTGCGCAAAACCCTAGATCTTGACCAAACTTTGACCGGCTTTCACGATCTCGTTTCAACTCCGATTTCAACGAATTATATATAAAAAATGATCATCTCGCTGAGCTCTATCCAATTATGGTCACAAATCTGAATTCCGGCACAATTTTTTTTCCGTCAGTTTTCGATCCGGTTCGTGAAACAGAGTATCCGGTGACAAAACCGACCACCCACACACCGTGGCAATCGTCTCCGAGAGTAGCACCTTACTTACTGATCAAAAACAAGTTTCTTCACCTGTTTTGTGGATGTAGGTCCGATTTAGCCGGACCACGTATATTGTGTGTCGTGTTTATCTCTTGATTTTACTGTTTTTGTGCGAGAGGTGCGCGTTTGGGCATAACACAAAACACTTTTATACAGCCAAGATTGTCGTTGGGGTCTCCGTAATGACCCAAGTCACTACACCCGCGTACTGACCCAAGTCACTACACCCGCGTATTGACCCAAGTCATTACACCCCACAGTGAGCTCACGCCCTCTAAAATCTTCATTTGAGATCGGAATCGTTCAGTTTTTTAGGAATGCTGAACACACTGTGGGTACAAAAAATTATGATCATCGAAGATTGGTAGGTACACAATTAAGACAAATTTTGTCTTACAATTCTCTAAATGATATTGGCCATCCTTTTTGTAAAATAAATGGTATCCGACCATATGCTACCAATATCGAATCAATTCAACTTTTTACATAAATGATCTACTCAAAATTCCTGACATAGTGAACGGTTCCGATCCCAGATACAGACTATAGAGGACTCATAATTGAGGTCATTACGGGCGTGTAGTGACTTGGGTCACTACGAGGATCCCAAATTCCTCGAGCACCACGTGTGCGGTACTCTATTTGCACCCAAAATTTTCTCGTAAACATCACGTTAATTATTTCCTGGAATCACAGTGTTCCCCATCATTCATGTTTTTTCTCTCTCGAGTGCGAGTAGGGTTTTTTCTTCTCCCCTGTTTCCCCTCCTCCTCCTCTCTCTCTCTCTCTCTCTATTTGATGTGTGTATCCCTCTCCAATTTTTGCATTTGATTAAGCGTAGATGAGTGGTGTATCAAACTCCGGCATTCAGACGTATGGGTTTGCGTCCTTTCTGTCTCGTCCTTATCAACTTAGATCTGGCAGATGGTGGCTGGCAGCGGACAATAACGACGAGGATAGGGTTAGGGTTTCTTACTATTGTTTCCTTAGATTGGTATTCTATGCTTCCGGCCGATATACCTAGTTTGGAGGTTTCTCTAGTCTGCTTTCCCCAGATCCGGTGGATGATGTTAGTAGGTAATAAATTTTTTAGTTTCTTTAGATTCGAGTTTAAATTTTTAGTTTCTTTATATTCGGGTTCTTTCCCTGGATATTATCATGCTCGTTGTGGATGTGTGGGTTGTCAGCTTTACTAGCGTTGCTTTCCCTTGTCTGTCAGCTTTACTAGCATTGCTTTCCCTCGTCCAGAGTATCAGCGGGGCTTGTTCTAGAGTGGCATCCGATGTTCGTGCCGGCCGGCTTTGATTTTTAGATAGCAAATCCATGGAGAAGGTTTCCATCAGTGCTATATATGTGTTGAATGAGATCTCTACCAGCCTTAGAGACTGTTTGTCTTGATCGCAAACAGTCATTACTCTTCCTGATTCATGTTTGGATTCAGGCATTACTCTTCCTATTACATGTTTCTTGTTTGTTCTTAGTATTGAATGATTTTGTTGTATTTTTTTTTATTGTATTCATATAGAAATCATTGTAAATGCCGGAAAGCTTTTCTTGACATATAATCATAGTTTATGTTCCAGTCATGTTGTGCTGCATCAATTGGTTATTATGTCAAGTATGTCTAGAAGAAACAAAAGACAATTGCAAAATACAAGAAATTGATTATATTCCAAGAATTTGGTGTATATTATAGCCTTACACTTTAATTACATGTTTAATTGATTATGGCCTTATTTGTTTCATATTCCTATTCTTCAAACTACATTAACTATTGTATTTTAAAAGAATCCGTCTTGAATTGGTAACCTATTCAATATGGTCAGATTTAGTCCAGTCCAGGTCAACTGCATTTATTAATTCGGTAACAAGATGGCTATAAATAGGTTTCAAATTTTACATCATTCACCACTTCTTATGAAAGCAAACAATCTCAAACTGCTCGTGTTCATGGCATTTCATCAATTTTTGTTACTCGAAACTATTTTTGATGAAATGCGATGAACAACGACTAGTTTGTGAGATGTTTCTGAAGCAAAGATGAAGGCTTTTTTTATGATGATGTAAATTCTATGGGTGTAAAATTATTTACAATAAAAAAAAAATTGAGTCCATCCCAACTAACTAGGTTGGGATGAGAAAGGAGCCATAAATGTGTGTGATTTCTTACAATTTGAGTGCATTCTAACTAGCTCAATCGCAATTCAAATTTTTAGTTAACATGTACAAGTTTTGAGTTATGATTGAGCTATCTAAGCAACAAGGTTGGCTTAGTAAATCAGTCAAGCATCTCCTCGGGTGGTAATGATCTGTGTCAAATTTTTCCTTTTACGCAAACAATGTCCATCTAGGAAATGACAGCAAGGGTCAAGTTGATTCGAAACAAAAGTGTAGGTATTTTTTCCTCCTCTTTTATACACTCTAGCGTCATTTTCACAAACTCTTTTTTGTCACATGCCCAACATTTATTGATTTTTGGCTACGTTGGAAGTTTTGAAAAGAATCAAGGATGTGTGGTGTTGTTTTTTTCGACCATTTTTTGGGTCACGTTTTTTGGCCCATATAAGGACCAAAACTCTTCAACCCATATTTCATAGAAGCAATTTATGTTATTAATTCCTGAATTAATTAAATAATCATCCTATTTGGCCATAGCACATAAGTTTTCATCCCTGTCATTTTGAACAGTTATGTTTTCATGCTTTTTGCTTGTGAAATTAGTACCTTCTTCTTTCTTTCTTTTTTTGATCTGCTTGTAATCACAGAAGCAATTGATGTAATTAATTCTTGAATTAATTAAATAATCATCCTATTTGGCCATAGCACACAAGTTTTCATTCCTATCATTTTGAATAGTTACGTTTTCATGCTTTTTGCTTGTGAAGTACCCTTTTTTTTTAATCCACTTATGAAATACCTTGTGTATCATTTTTTAGTGTTACACATTAATACATGTAAATATAATTTCCTAATTAAAATTTGAATACGATTTATGTAAATATGAAAATGCTATAATTTTACCCCCCTTATGGTGTACCACAATCGTAACATGTTAAACCCTCTAATGGTTTATGTCTTGATGGGGGACACCATAAAAAAAGTAAGTCATAACATGTTATGCCATTTTGACGAATGTTATGCCTTTCAATGGTTAAAATGTTATGCCTTCTAATGCTTTATGTTTCGCCTTCTAATGGTTTGTTATGCTTTCTAATAGTTTTTGTTATGACAAGGAGGGCAACATTATAACATCTTCCATGTAAATATAGTATCCTAATTAAGAGGGATTTGATTTGACTATTTCATTATTGCATTTCCTTCTTTAGTGGGATTGCATTAATTAATAATTAGAAATTACAAAAAGGGGGAAATTCAAAATTACCCAATCATATTTCCATCATTTATGGATGAACAATGACAAATCCAATCAGATACTAAAGTGGTCAAATCCAACCAGCATTCATGGTAAAATTGAAAATCATCTAAATAGGTTCACGCAAATTTACACATATTTCATGATAAAAATATAGATGATTGATTGATTTAGAATTGAATCAAACTAAAACTCGTGGTTAAATTCAGGGATGAATTAAGCCATCAAGCATGATATATTGAGAGCATATTCCATGGTAATTTTAAAAGAGCCTCAATGATAAATGTAACATGATTGATTCCTTTCAAATTAAATTAAACCACTTGTCTTGGTAAATTGGTCCAGTATTCATTATAAATTTTAAATTGACCAGTGATAAAATTACCCATAATTTTTTTTAAGAAAATTGAATCAAACTAGTGGTCATGGTAAATTGGTCCAGCATTCATGGTAAATTAAAAAATGAATTAAACAAACATTCATGATATATTGAGTTAAAGCGTACTTCATGGTAAATTTAAAGAACCTACTTGATTAATTTAATATGATGGATTCCTTTCAAGTAGAATCACAACTAGTGATCATGCTAAAGAAGTTGAACTTTCATAGTAAATTTCAAATTGATTCATGATAACTTCATCAACAATATCACTTGTCAAATATCCAATGAAAAGTTCATTCAACATTCATCTTGTACCATGGGATAATAGCGTCTAACCAATAATTTGTATTGGATTAAACAGTATCTAAACTTCTGAAAACTAATATCACCCAAGAGTACTATCAGAAGAGATAACCAAAATATACAGTGTTATTTAGAAATGCATAGTATATCAGACCAAATCCTTTCGCATTCAACTTTTACGCACATCACATCTTCTATCATACCTTTTTTTTTTTTGCATGATCACAAGCGTGCAATGAAAAATATGGTAGATTTTTAACACCGCTTTGTATGTTACAAGGTGTCGCATATGTAATAATGAAAGGCAAAACATAAAAATAAAAATAAAAATAAAAATAAAAATAAAAAATTGTAGTATTCATGGATGTTGGGCCCGGAATGCCCCTTTGGATTTGGTTACACAATGTCATTCTTTGCGACCGCTCTGAAAATAGACTTGCGGGTGTAATTTCGAATGTCATAAAGACTTAATTGAAACTCTTCCTAACACCAATTGGTGTTAAGAGAGATGGTGGAAAACAGTCCAACAATGGATAAATCTACCATGAATCACGATGAATTAACCACATATTCAGTAAATCTACCATGATTTTTCATATTCCAACAATCTACCATGAATCCGATAAGATTTAGGAGTTGTTCTAGAAAATTGCATTTTTGGCGTTTTGAGTTGATATATTGTGATAGAATGACCTATCTCGTAGAGCATGAATTCGGTTGGTATATGAGAATGACCTAACTCGTAGAGTGTGAAATGACAGTTACAACATCACCAATATAAGAATATACCATGAACTATCACACTCATCGAATTTACCATGAATAATAGGATTCAAGAATTTACCATGAGCTGTCATAAGACGGAAATATACCATGAACTAATTTCTATCAATTTTTTGATATGTTGGAAGCATTTACATCCGAAAAATTTCAGCCATCCAAAATGATTGGAAAGAAAAGCACGGTGAATTGAAGAAACAATAATGAACTTCGACTCAATCATCAAATCGAAAGATATTATGATCCGTTTGCATGCTCCGATTAATGAAATAACAAATCCAAATTAATTAGAAAAGAAAGATGAAATGGGGTTAGATAGAGTCACTTACAAACTCAAGCCATGTACGAATCGTCTTCTCCTTCACTGGCTAGGGTTTTGAGCATGAATAGAGGAGGGGTTTGGGGTTTTGCCAGTAATTTTTTCAAACACCTTCAAAAGTGGGAAATGGGGATTCCGGATTACTCGAGATTGTGATCGATGGGATGACGGAATCTTCAAGCAAAAGTGGATCGCAAATGAAGATGGTGCTGGAGCAAGCGATGCGAACATTGAGAACGAAAGAAGCAACCGAAGACTTGTTGGCATTTTGCCGGTCATTTTTTTAAATACCTTCAAAAGTGAGAAATGGGGATTTTGGATTACTCGAGATTGTGATTGATGGGATGACAGGATTTTCGGGCAAAAGAGGATCGCAAAGGAAGATGGCGATGGAGCAGGCGATGCGAACATTGAGAACGAGAGAAGCTACCGGAAATTTGTTGGGTAATCTCGAGTAATTACACTTTTTTTTGGTGAAGAGATAGAAAATAATATTAAAACCAAAACCACCGGCCAAAACCAGGTACAACAAAACCATCGGCCTAAAACAGCCGGCCACAAAAACAACCCAAAAAAAACAAAAATAAAAAATAAAAAAGAGCAGGAATAAAAGAGACGTCGGTGCATGCGCCGGAGCTGTCACCCATCCGTTGCCGCCGCAGTCGTCGTCAGACGCCCGGATCTGGGAACCCCAGATCCGGCTCCCTCGGGTCCAAAAATCGGGCGTGTTCACCCATACCGGAGCGGAGAGGAACGCCCGCCACGGGGAGTCTCCGAACGCCAAAGAAGCATAGTCGTAGAGAAGATCGGGGTGGCAGAAGGGAGCTAGGTAGGCGGGTGGAAAGGGCTGAGCGCCTGAGCCCGGGGCCGCCGCCCAACACTATCTTGTTCTCACACTCTCTCTCTAAAACTTCCTCTCGCCCTGTACAGTTACACTTGAGAACGAGAGAAGCAACAAAATTGTAATTACACTTGTTGCTTAGAATCGAAAATCATTCAACTTAAACAGTGTTAACCCAATTTACATCCTACCAAAGTACCAAGAATTAAAAAAACACGAAAAAGCTGTTAAAAATTAAGAACAATCATAAAATTACAAGAAAGGAAAATTGTGGGAAAAAAAGGCAGTATTTCCAATTTTCAAACTCAAAGAAATTAAAATAATAAAAGTACCAAGAATTAAAAAACACGAAAAAGCTGTTAAAAATTAAAAACAAGCATAAAATTACAAGAAAGGAAAATTGAGGGAAAAAAAGGCAGTATTTCCAATTTTCAAACTGAAAGAAATTAAAATAATATATCACAAGTGAACCCCGTGACTTAATTCTTATTCGATAATCTCTTCCTATGAAAACTAGACAAAAATCATTGTGGTCTTAGCTTTTTGGATGCAAAAGTGATATGTTTCCTATCTCTAACTGGTACACTAGTTTAGTATTTGCATTTATATTAATAAAATGGAGAAAAAGGAAACTACCCAAAAGCACATTGGATTGTCACAGGGAGTTGGTGGACTGGAATTAATTACACCGACAATTAAAGGGCTTAAACTTTCTTGAAGTTTCTATGGCACGTTTAATTGATGAATTATTTTTTTAAGAGAATTAAAGAATTTAAAAGTGATGATAGAAATAAAAGAGAAATGACATTGTATGTAGTAGGAAATTGGTTGTTTTATGGAGTATTTGGTTTTGGTGTAAGAATAGTAAGGGGTGAAGAATAATTTTCTTTTAATTTTGTTAATTGATAACCAGATGTCCGGGTTAGCTTGCACAGTCCAACTATGTCACACCCCAAAATGGGAAATGACCGGCCGTGAACCACAAGGCTAACACGTGGACACGAAGCCTAAAATAAAATAAGCCACAGACCACTAAACAATAATTTTATATTATTAACAAATCAAAACAAATATGTCTCAACGTAAGCATGGGGAACACCATCCCATGAACCACTCAATAAAAATTATTAACTAGTGATAGCAAAAATGCGATGTATCAAAAAGGTTTAAAAAGTGCGGAAGCGAATAAATAAAATAATAAATCTTGAATGCAACATCCTATGGAGGTCGACACAATAATCCCTAAGATGCCACCAGAGTCCTTATCTACTGGCTCGATTTTCCTGAAAATGATGGTGGATAAAATCCGTCAGCTGACAAGCTCAGTGAATGGCTAAGCATGTATATTAAATAAAGTTCTAAAGTTGGGATAAAAATAGATAACAATATAAACATAAGTTGGCATACGATGTGTACAGCAAAACAACAAATTATACCGATAAAATCTTTTACCAATAACACGTCTTAATGGTGATCACAAAACGATATCCAACAACAATGGGGAACCACAACCAATACCAAATAGTACCAAGTGCCAGTGATCAAATATCTCAGAAATTGGATCCAACATCGAAACTTAGAGTCACCACGAGTAGGCAGCCCGTGGAACTTTTCCCTAAGAACAATCCGGCGAAAATCAGCCGTTGAGCATTAGGGTCACCGGCCAGGACACGGTCTCTTCCCTAATGGCCAGAGTCACCCGCACACAGAGGATTAATTTCCCTGGACTTCCAATAATAAATGTTCCCATCGATATCCACCAAGTTCTCACCAAAAGAATATTTTTTTTAATCGCATGCCAATTAAAAGATCCAATATAACAATTCACAGTTTCAATAACCAAATGATAATTTTTCCAAAAGAATAATTCAAGGGTCACGTCGAGTTCGAAAATACGTAGCATGTTTAACCACTCACCTGGGTCCAAATGTAATGCAATCAAACCACGCGAATCAAGCTAACCTGAACGAAGAAGCAACATACAAAATAACTAACTAGTTCGAGTATAAATTATGTAAGCTAGAAAATATCATTAACTGCTAATGTACCCAAACCCAGGGACTAGTTCTACGTGGCTACCTAGAAGTATCCACCACAACAAAACCACCATTCAAGCTTCATGACCAAATCCCAAAATCTGCATGCCATTTTGTCACTCTTATACATAAACCCATTAGAATCCAAAGTTCTAGCCTCAATACACGAAGATAAAATAAACAAATTCCAAAGGAGAAAATTATAACTCCACCCAATCCCATCACTTATACCACCACACCACCGCCTTACGACAATCATGACCCACCCACTTCGGTGTGCGCCCTCTCTCCATTAAAGTCAAATCAAATTGTATCTAATACTCCTAAATTGATTTGTAACCCGGGAAACTGTTTCACTCTACCAAACCGAATTGATTTAAGGTAATGGAAATAATAAAAATAACTTAAATGCATATACATACCCCCAATTAATGGAACCACAAAGGAAGATGAGAACAAAAGTGTGAGAACCACCTTGAAGAAAAGAAATCCTTCTACGGCTGCTGCTTCTCTTTTCTCTCAACTGATATGCCCAACTTTAACCCTAAGCAACCAGCGTACTCTACATAAATACAACCCTATAGAACTACCCACTAATCATAATGTTCCCTAAATTATAGCTAACTAATTAGTTAAAGGATTTAAAAATAACTTACATATAAATAATAAAAATGGCTTTATTAATATAACCAATAAAATTAGGCTTATACTATCAAAACTACAATAATGCCAAAATACGTACCCGTAGCGAATGCAACAATAATTAAATACGACCCCACCAAAAAGGAAATTTTCTAAGAGATTAATTATTATTTGGAAAAGAAAAGTAAGGGTGTAACAAACTAATCCCAAGACTCTGAAGTTAAGGACCCGGAAAAACTCCGGTCCTCAAAGTTTGGAATATTTTAGTAATTTTTACCTCCGTGGAAATGAAACATATAGTCTCATGAAAAAACACTTATTCATTTCTCATAACTATTTGACCAAAAACCCCTTTGGAGTTGTAAAGAATCATTTTTAATCATAGGATATGAGGAAAATAATCCCAAAAGCCCGAATTAACTACTGCCAAACCTAAGACTACTGTTGCAAGAAATGGTCGTCTGAAATTAGTCTTTGATTCGCATAGATGACTGATGACCCAATCAACCAAAAGGAAAAATGCGTGTTGGAATGTCAATTGCTTGTAGTGTCAGAATTCTCCAACCAATTAATATTTTCCCAGCTGTGTCCAGCTGAAAAGTTTCAGCCACCCTGCCATGCACTTACTTTCACCCCCATTAGGGAAAAAATTTTCAATGCCAAGCAGCTACACGTGGAGTCCGCGTCTATTAAAAAATGTAACAAACGGCTCAAATTGAAAGTGTACGTTGGTTAGATTTTAAAAAAATAGAAAAAGTGTGTTTTAATCTGGGTCATCCGTTACATTTTTTGACAGCTAAATGTGCGCGAGCAGGTACGATGTCAGCCATACCCGCTCCGCACTGAAAAATTCCTCTTAAATTAGCTGTTTTGAAAGAGAGAACCTTCCTTTGATCCATGCCACTTTCAGCCCCATTAGCTGTTTTGAAAGGGATAACCTTCCTTGGAACCATGCCACCTTATCTCTCTCCCCCGGCCCTATAATTATCAAACCAGCATTCCATAGTTTCCATAAGTCTCATCAACACACAAACATTCCAACCAAACTCTTCCCACCACAGAAATCCTATATAATAACTCTTTTGTCTTTCCCTATTATTGTACTTCCAATGGCATCTTCCTCTGTTACACCACTTCTTGTTATGGTTTCAATTCTAATATGCTCTATAGTAGCTACCTCTGCTGGTAATTTCTACCGAGACTTTGACATCACATGGGGCGATGGCCGTGCTAAGATACTCAACAATGGCGACCTCCTCACTCTCTCACTTGACAAAACCTCGGGCTCTGGATTCCAATCGAAGAATCAGTATCTCTTTGGAAAGATCGATATGCAACTCAAACTTGTCCCTGGAAACTCTGCTGGCACTGTCACCGCTTATTATGTATGTATACCTCGTATTGCTTGTATAATCTACATTAATTTTTTCCCTAGGTATATAATATAAGCCCTAACATGTGATTTCGTATTGGGAATGTTCCAGTTATCCTCACAAGGGCCAACACATGACGAGATAGACTTTGAGTTCTTGGGGAACTTGAGTGGTGATCCTTACATCCTTCATACCAATGTGTTTAGTCAAGGAAAGGGTAACAGAGAGCAACAATTCTACCTATGGTTCGACCCAACTGCCGATTTCCACACCTATTCCATACTTTGGAACCCCCAAAGCATCATGTAAGTGACCCTGACACTTAACTTGTTTGGTTGACAGGTTTCGAAACTTGTTTTCTAAAAGCGTTTTGGAGTAGAAACCATTATCTTGGAGAGAGAAAAAAAAATGGATATGTATTTTGTAATCTCGAAAATCATATGGCAAAAAAAAGAAACTGCGACAAAAATTGGAAATTTACTAGTATCATATTTTACATGGTACTGATCAGTTTTGTCTCTGTAATCCAGATTTTCGGTGGACGGCACCCCAATCCGACAATTCAAAAACTCCGAATCGATTGGTGTCCCATACCCAAAAAACCAACCAATGAGAATCTATTCAAGTCTATGGAGTGCTGATGATTGGGCAACAAGGGGAGGGCTAGTGAAAACTGACTGGACAAAAGCACCCTTCACTGCTTCCTACAGAAACTTCAACGCCAACGCTTGCGTTATATCATCGTCTGGAGCCTCTTCCTGTACTTCAAGTTCTAAAAATGGTAATAGCAATGCGTGGTTGGAAGAACAGTTGGGTTCTACCAGTCAAGAGAGGCTGAAATGGGTGCAACAGAATTACATGATTTATAATTACTGCTCGGATTCGAAGCGATTTCCGCAGGGCCTACCTCCGGAATGTG
This sequence comes from Vaccinium vitis-idaea, assembly GCA_963854785.1. Lineage (NCBI taxonomy): Eukaryota > Viridiplantae > Streptophyta > Magnoliopsida > Ericales > Ericaceae > Vaccinium > Vaccinium vitis-idaea. Next base: position 43,369,322 of record OY978217.1, on the reverse strand, counting down.
CTGCAGCTTAAAATTGTGTAACCTTACGCGATATATGTAAACAAGTTCTATACGTATAGGAAATAAAGGTATCTTTTGTTATTATTTAGGAAGAGGCTACGATACACACCCCTTTTTGGTTGTGTATCATATGCACCCAAGCTATCTACCATTGGATCGTTAAAAGTTACGAATCAATAACAAAAAGTTACGAATTGGTAACTTGTTAACCTGAGCAACAGGTGACCTAACAAATTAAAGTTACGAAACCCACAAAAAGTTACGAAACACACAATTAGTTACGAAAAGTTACAAAAATGTTACGAATCATATTTGAGAAAAGTTATAATTTTTTTCTCAAAGTTACAAGACCCACGATTAGTTACGAAACAAACGAAAATGTTACGAATCATGTTGTCTAAAAGGAAAATGTTACGAATCATGTTGTCTAAAAGGAAAATGTTACGAATCATGTTGTCTAAAAGTTATGAATGCTTAGTACAAAAGTTACGAATCATACAAAAATGTTACGAATCATATTTGAGAAAAGTTATAATTTTTTATCTCAAAGTTACGAAACTCGCGAAAAGTTACAAAACACACGAAAAGTTACGAACCATATTATCTAAAAGTTACGAATTCTTAGTATAAAAGTTACGAAACAAACAAAAATGTTACGAATGACAGGTTCAACAGGTCATTTTTTATGAGGTGGCGCAATGTGGACTACACAATAGGTGCATATCGTACACAATTAAAAGGGGTGTGTATTGTAGATTTTTCCTAGTATTTATAGTTGTCTATGGACACAATCAAATTTTCATGATACTATACATTGGGATGGCAATTAAGTGAAATAACATATTGAACACAGCACTACTTAATGCACCAATAAAATGTGGGGATTAATAGTCATGTTTGATGGAGATTAAAGAGGAATCAAAGAATTACTATTTTTCAGCAAATTTGTATATTCTGCATCCGCCACTGATTTTCATCTCTTAGATTTACCTTCACAAGTGTCAAGTAATTATATGCTTATCCTTGGTTGGTTGGCCAACAGCATTACAGAAGGGGTGATTGAGAGCGATAACAAAATGGTGATTCAGCTTTGCTCGAGTGCTTCAATTTTTGCAGATGATAGAGCTTTCTTTTGTTCTCTAGTTTTTGTTTTTCTTGGGTTCGTAGATCTTGTAATGGGTTGCCTCATTGTCATTGGGTAGCTGAAGGGATAGCAATCTCGACTGAACCGATAGGTACCCGAACCATAACCGATTTTTTCCTCCAAATCATAACCAAAATATTCCTCGTGGGTGCGAGTATGGTATACGATGTGAGATAACCGAATGAGTTCGGTTCGGTTCTGCTTTGAGCTAATAACCGAACCGTTCCCCGAAACGAACCAAACCAGATATGTGTAATTACAAAATTACCCTTCGAATGTAGAAGTTTAGCCTCTGTATAGCTTCAATGCATTGAATTTCTACTTAGATGTATATTAGTTTTGTGTTTAAAATATCTAGATGCATATTTGCATACCTTTTTAATTGACGAATCTGTGGCATTTCCAGTTTAACTGATTTTCATACTTGAATTTCATTCATAATTATTTCGTTTTTATTTTGTTTTCCAATTTAACAGGGAGTACCCGAACCGAACCGAACCGATCCCTGATTGGTTCAGCTATGGTTTCAATTTTTCCTACCCGTTCGGGTTTCGGTTCGGTTCTGGGTACCCATCTAGTTTTAGGTAATGGGTTCGGATATGGCAATACCCAAACCGAACCGACCCGACCCATTGTCATCTCTAGGTAGCTCTGGGCCAGTTGAGAGATACGCAAGAGTGCATGTTTTTTTTGTTTTTTATAACTTATTTTGAGCCCAGTGGCAAGACCCTACCTCTTGGAAATTGCTAAAATAGGCCGAGTGAGCTCATGTTACGATTTAAAAAATGTGTTGCAAAAGTGCGTGTTTTTTTTTTGTTTTGTTTTTTTCAATGTTAAGGCTCACAATAGCAAGACCCATAACTCTTTTTTGAATTCATAGAAATTTTATCTAAACTACTCCCTCCATTCCAATTTGCTTGCCCCTTTTCGGGAAGTGTGTTTTTAAGTGATGTGAAAACTTTGTATTATCTTTTCTGTTTTGCCCCTAAATCCAGTCAATATTACTGTGCCCAATTTTGTGGGGCTAATTTTTTTATATGAAACTCAAAACATATGCAATATGGATCTTGTTTGATAGATATCAATTAGTTTTATTATACAAAGTTTTCAAAATTATAAGAACTGTTATAAAGTAAAAGATAATGGACAAGCCAATTGAGATGGAAAAAGTACTTTTTACGGGTAAAACTGTAAAATGACTCTGTTTTGATGGATGTGTTTAGAAATGGGACAATTATTTTGGAACATCCCAAAATGAAAAGAAGGACCAGCAATATAGAACGGAGGGAGTATAAAACATCATATTAGTTACTCCCTCCGTCTCAATTGCCGGTCCTTCTGTCCATTTTTGGATGTTCCAAAACTTTGAATTTGAATGTCATCATTACTTGTATTCTTAGAATCATCATTCGCTCCTCGAATCACACTGTTTCCCCATCATTCATGATTTTTTTTCTCCCTCGAGTGCAACTAGGGTTTTTTCTTCTCCCCTATTTCCCCTTTTCCTCCTCTCTCTCATCTTTGTTTGTTGTGTGTATCCCTCTCTAGTTTTTGCATTTTATTAAACGTAGAGTGTTGTGTCAAACCCCGACATTCAGGCACAAGTGGTAGAGTGTGGTTTTGCGTCATATCCGTCTCCTCCTTATTAGTTTAGATTTGGCAAATGGTTGCTGGCAGCAAACAATAACAACGAGGATGGTGTTTGGGTTTTATTACTGTGTTGTTTCATTAGTTTGGTGTTCTCTTTTTCCGGCTGGTTTAACCCGTCCGGAGGTTTTCCCAGTCCAGTTTCCCAAATTCAGTGGATGAAGGTGGTGGGTAATAAATTTTTTTAGTTTCTTTAGATTCAAGTTCTTTTCCTGAATATTATCTTGCTCGTCGTGGTTGCGTGGGTTTTCGGCTTTGCTATCATTGCTTTCCCACATCCAGAGTCCGTCATGGTAGTGGGGGCTTATAATAGAGTGGCATCCAATGTTCATGGTTGCGAGGGTTCGTTGACTTTGCCGGTGTTCTCTCATGCCACGTGTCGGCTGGCTTTGATTTTCAGATAGCAAATCCATGGAGGAGGTTTGCTATGCGTAATCCTTGATTGGGATCTCTACCAACCTTAGGGACTGTTTGTCTTGATCGTAAACTTTTCGTGCCCAAAACTTTGTTTCCTTTGAGAAGTGGGCCCCTATGTTTCTTGTTTATTCTTAGTATTCACTACAACAACAATGATAAACCGTGACGAAATTCTGGTGACGAAATTATTTTTTGTCTCCTATATGACTATTTTGAGAGGAAAAATATAATTCGTCTCTAATTGGGAGGATAAACAAAAATAAAGGTGATGAAATTTTATTTCGTCTCTAAACTTGTGGAAGAATGGAATTTTTGGTGACAAAAATATTTTTTTCCTCACTAATATGTTCCCTCCACATCTTTTTGGTGACGAAAATATTTTTTTCCTCACTAATATGTTCCCTCCACATCCTCCCCAGGAGAGCAAACCAATAGAAGACAAAAATATTCCCCACAAAAGAGAAGACTTTGGTCCAGGAAATTTTTTTCGTCACCCATTTACTCTATTTTTTTCATCACCCACCAAAACTAATTTTCCTTATTTATTTAATCATTTTCTCGTAAAAATTTGCCTCGATCGGGTTTAGTAAGCTTCTTAATTATCGACACACAATTTCATTAACAAATTTTTTTTTTTGTCTGATCAATTGTGTAGCGATAGCTCCCCGTTTTTAATAAAATTCTTCTTTGCCAATCAAAAAAAATTGTGCAGCGATAGCTGATTAACTTTATTTTTTGTATGAAATTAATTATGTACTCTTTAATATGTAAAAGATAGATGGTTTCAATTGAAAAAAATGACTCAAGTGTGGGGTCGAGTCTTGCAATCTAAAAAAATGACCCGACGAACTTCGATTTTGGTGACAATGACGAGATGTGAAATGCCAACGGTTTAAATCGACGCTTGTAAATATGGAGTTTGTAATTACATTTAAAATATATATGTTAAATGTAATTTATAAAAAACTATTAAACCAGATTAAAAAAACTGATTTGTATAGTATAAACAAGATTAAAAAAGAAAATTTATAAAAAGGCTTATGTTAAAAAAGAAAATTTATTAAAAATATGATATTAGTAGGTGTTTGTATAATGGGTGTTCAAATGGGGAGCATAAAACAATGGGAATAAAAAAAAAACTTATTTTTTATAGTATAAACTGGATTTAAAAAATTATTAAAAGGCGTTTGTTAAAAAGAAAAAAATTTCTTTCAAAAAGAAAAAATATATATTTAAAAATATATTAGTTGGTGTTTGTATAATGGGTGTTCAAATGGGGAGTGTAAAACAATCAGAATAAAAAAAAATTATTTGTATAGTATAAACTCGATTAAAAAATTTATTAAAAGGCTTTTGTTAAAAAAGAAATTTTTTTGTGTTAAAAAATAAAAAAATTATTAAAGTAGTGATATTAGTAGGTGTTTGTATAATGGGTGTTCAAATGGGGAGCATAAAACAATCGGAATAAAAAAAAACTTATTTTTATAGTATAAACTGGATTTAAAAAAAATTATTAAAAGGCGTTTGTTAAAAAAGAAAATTTTTTCTTTCAAAAAGAAAAAAAATATATTTAAAAATATATTAGTTGGTGTTTGTATAATGGGTGTTCAAATGGGGAGTGTAAAACAATCGGAATAAAAAAAAAATTATTTGTATAGTATAAACTCGATTAAAAAATTTATTAAAAGGCTTTTGTTAAAAAAGAAAATTTTTTGTGTTAAAAAATAAAAAAAAATTATTAAAGTAGTGATATTAGTAGGTATTTGTATAAGTATAAAATTTATTAAAGAAATGATATTAGTAGGGGTTTGTATAAGAATAATCCGGTTTTTATAGTATAAATATTAAAAAGGTGCCTAAATGTCACAAGTGGTGGCCTAGCTCAGCTAGTTCGCGCGCGCGCGCGCACAAGGGAGGTCTCCAATTCGATTCCCAGGAGGAGCAAAATTCTTAATTTTCAGCTGACATGCCAGCGCCACGCGGGCACTACACGGGCGACACGTAGGTGCCACACGAGCGCCACGCGGGTGACACATAGGCGCCACGTCAGTAGTTTCCTTCATCAATTTCTTTCACGGTTAGTGACGAAAATTTTTGTCACCTTCATCAATTTCAGTCACGGTTAGTGACGAAATTTTTTGTCACCCAAGTAGTTTCCTTCATCAATTTCTAGTCACGGTTAGTGACGAAACTAGTGAGTGGGTGACAAATAATTTGAAAATTGGTGATGAAAAATTTCGTCACCAAAATTTAGTATAGGTGACGAAACAATAATTTCGTCACCAGGTGACTTTCGGAGACAACCTATAGGTGGCAAAACTATTTTTCGTCACCAAAACTATCAGAGACAAAAACCATGCATTTCATGACGATTTCATTCGTCTCCAAAGACCAAATTTCTTGTAGTGATTAAAAGATTTGGTTGTATTTTCCTTTTCATTGTATTCAAATGGAAATCATTGTAAGTGTCAAAAGCCTTTCCTTGAAATACAATCATTATATTTTTCCGTTAATGTTGTGATGCATCAATTTGTTTCATAGCAAAAGAAAATCGCAAAATACAAGAAATTGATGATTTTCCAAGAATTTGGTGTGTATTATAGCAGTACACTTTAATTACACGTTTAATTGACTATAATTACACGTTTAAAAGAATCTATCTTGAATTGGTAACCCATTCAACATGGTCAGATAATTAGTCTGGATAAATTGCATTTGTTAATTCGATAGAAGCTATAAGATAGGCTTTAAATTTTACTCTACATCATTCACCACTTCTTATAAAAGCAAACAATTTCAAGCCGCTCGTGTTCATGGTATTTCATCAATTTCTGTTATTCGAAACTATTTTTGGTGAAATGCTATAACATGATCACTTTGTGAGATGTTTCTGAAGCAAAGATCAGAGGCTTTTCTATGACGATGTAAATTCTAATTTCCACGGGTGTAATTGTTTTCACTTTTCAAGTTGATTGCATTTTTAGGATTTGTACCCCCTAACCACACTACAAGAAAGTTGAGATACTCCAGCGGCCAAAAGTGCTGGTAAAGGTGCCGTAAAACACTGCTATAGGCCTTAAAGGTCTATACCAGCGCTTGTATAAAGCCGTTGGCGTCTACCCATTGCTATATCCCTTTACCAGCGCTTTTCGCAACCGCTGGTGTAAACTAAGTTTTACCAGCGCTTTAGAAACGCTAGAGTAGACTCTGTTTTACCAGTGTTTTAGAAGTATATCGAAGCATGTTCCATAATCTTGTCAACATTCAAAAGTAGATCAACTATTCATTATCGTGGGGAAATACAATAATCCAAAAGTTCATAGCCTAAACTAAGCGGAACAAAGAAGTATCAAAAGTTTACGATGCCATCCTTAACCAAGATCTTCATGAAAAAGCTTTCAAAATGACGGGTTGAAATGATGCTTTTGGATAGACCGTCCTACTACCTGCAATGGAAATGACAGAGAATAAGAACCGAGGTAATTTATCTTTTTAACTCCCGTGAAAAACACGACATAGGTATGTAACAACTTGGCACGTGCATGTAGATAACTCTTTTCCTTCTGGGATACGCTATAAAAAAACCTAACTTGTATTCAGGGCTTCAAAACCAAATATTTTATGGGCGGGACAAGATCAAATACTAGCCAATAAATTTGGCTTCTTGTATGAAACAAAAAAAAAGCCCCTATCAGCTAGGTTTGAACCATGAAGACAACAAACAGCAGACTCCTACTAGTAATCTTATGTTCATGAACAATAAAAACAGAGAAGCAGATTCTTGTCCAGAGAAGTGACAAGTTTTCATATGTTAGTATAGTAGTACTTGTCCAAAGAGTAACAGCAGCAAAAGATCTTATCACATATTGGAAGGAAATCTAACTCCAACAAAGAGCATTACCATGTGGCATCATTAGGATTTCAACACAACAGTAGAGGACAAAATTCATCGTCTAATTTCAGAGAGAGAGTGCGTGATCATAATGCATCATCTAATTTCAGTTGTTATACAATGTAAGAATGTACCTCAATCAGAACATCTGATGTCATGACTTGCGTGCGATGATCTTTGATGTGTTTGTGGAGAAGCCTAATCAGGGGCCATTAAAACCATCTCAAACCTAAGATATGCAATGGAAACATGCATAAGCATCTAAATAAATAAATACAACTATAGACTCACGTGAAGAGAATTTCACAAAATCCAAAGCAGGTGTTTAGAGTAACCAAATTAGAGTATTTGTCAACAAATTGAACCTAATTTGAACAGAGTAACCATTGAATTTCTGTAGATTATGAAAAGGGCACTTGTAACTTCAGTCAAAATGACAAAAAATGCTATGTCAAATGGAACACTGTCCCAAACAACCTGTCTATTTAACATTTTAGGTAACTCATATTTGTAATGAATGAGAAAAAACAAATTTACCTAATGAACTTCGATTTTCTGTTTTACCTCAAATGGGCTTGCCTCTGAAGTCTGAACAAAAAGGTAGATCTGAGGAAAAGTTTGAAGAATGATCTCCATAGATTTCTACTCATTGTTCCTTAAACACTGAAGCATAATTGCAAGTGACAGGAGAGCTGTCGACATTGCAAGTGACAGGAGTAATGTGCAATGGGAGTTTTAGATGAAACATGTTTCAAGTTAACAAGAAGCCAACCAGAACAATTTTACCTATGTAGTCATTATTTTCGAAAGCCCCATCGATTTTCTAAGTTCTAGTAAACACAGGTGTTCAAATAGCATATCAAATGAAGTTAAGTACTTACCCCTTCATACTCACTCCAAGGAGGTTTCCCGTCCAGCATTTCAATAATTGTACAACCCAAACTCCAAATATAAAGTGCCAGAGCAAGATCAGAACTAGCATCTTTCTGCATAACGGACTGTAAAAGCTGGTGGAAGGACAATAATGTAAGTATGGAAAGACAGTAGGTGGGCTCTTAACCCTCAAAACCTGACATTGGAGCAAAAAAGTACCTCAGGAGCCATCCAGTAAGGACTACCCTTTAAGGAAAGGTTAGATGCTGGACCAGCAAGCTGCATGATAAGAAAAATTATAACGCCCATAACTGAAAAACATTAGGCAAAATAGGACAATGCCACATCTGTAACAACATAATACCCACGACAAAAAAAACAAAATAAAACGACCAGTGATATTTAGCTTTAATCAGCTCGTTTGTACTTACTGCTAATGAGGCTTTCAAACAATTTTAGCGGCTCATTCAACTATCAATGGTGTTGTAAGTACAACACATTTTAGCGCCGATGGAGTCCAGGGTTTGAATCATGTTTCCGCAAAGAGAATACTAACAATGACACTGATAATAGGGAAGACACACTGAAAGAGGTATCACTTACTACATAGTGAAATGTCGGCAACCACCTGATCGGATCACATTTGGTGCATCCAAGAGCAATAATGTCCTATAATGCATGACTCGACGGCCATCAGAGCAGTTTTTTTTCGAATCGAAACCGTCTAGGTTGTAAGTGGGAGTAATTATATCCTCCATGCAAAAAATGAAGTGATTTAACTATCGTTACGTATTTGATCGAAGGAGACAAATTGTCGTTTGATAATGAATCAACGTCCCCGATGAAAGGGCTTTCAATACCCGATGGACTTCAAATTTGGCGAGAGTGATTAAAATAGCAAGACAAACAAAGTGAATGGTGTGGATCGTCATAATTGTGTTGCGATCGTGTGGCTAGCACATAATATAATCAACATTTTATACATATTATGTAATTACAAAAATTCAATATTGACCTATCAATTCAAAAATCAAAAAATTTCATTTTTATTATTCAATAATTCATTTTTTATTTTTCCTCATTTTTTAAATAAAATTAAATTTATTTTATAAAATGTTTTTTTGACTTATTAAGTCAAAATTTCAAAAGTTATATTTTTTGTTATCAAAATTTAATTTTTCCCCCCTAATTTTTTTCATTTTTGCAATTCATAAATTCATTTTAAATTTCCCTAATTTTTTTCCTTATTATGGAATTTGACAACTCAATTTATTTAATAAAAAAAAATTTTGATTTATTATGTATTTATTTATGGGAAGTCCATTTATTTAATTAATATTTATTCATAAATTTATTTTTATTTTCCCTCATTTTTTCCTTATTATGTCAAATCCATTTATTTAATTCTAATTCTTATTCAAAAATTTATTTTTATTTTCCCTCATTATGGCAAGTCAAAATTCAATATTTTTAATTTCTCTCTCTCTCTCTCTCTCTCTCTCTCTCTCTCTCTCTCTCTCTCTCTCTCTCTCTCTCTCTCTCTCTCTCTCTCTCTCTCTCTCTGTGATATACTGATTTAGGGGGGAAGAAATGGAGGGAAACACAATATCATTGGGCGGGAAACAAATGGCATTACATGTATGTTGTATGCAAAATGGAGGGAAACAAAAAGCTAAGGTTTTATTATGTAATTACAAAAATCAATTTTCACCTATCTATTCAAAAATTAAAATTTTCATTTTTATTATTCAAAAATTCATTTTTTATTTTTCATCATTTTTGAAATAAAATTAATTTTTTTGGGTAATCGGAACCGTCTATCTTTTGCATATAGCGGAGTCCATCATTCGTATGAACAATAAAGTGTATCGCGTATCCATAGCCATTTAATCATAAGAGAAGTATTATTTAAAAAAACAAATGAGGTCTTGATCGAAGAGTTTTATAAACCCAATCGATCCAAAAATGATAGAGAAAGAGAGGGTGCACTCTGATTTGGAGATTTCAACATTTGGGGGAAAAAATGATTTCAAAATTTGGCCCATGGAGGGAATAAATTTTCAGCGCCAATTGTTACGCCAATTGTTTCCCGGGTTTAATTTATTGGGGTTGTGCCAACGCCTTATTGGACTGTTGGGAAATTGAGATCTGGCCGCTGGGAAATTGAGGTCTATGCCAGCGCCTTAAAGTGGGCTGCTGGGAAATTGAAGAATCGGTTCATAATACCCGCTGGTAATGACCCGTTTCTAGAAACATTTTTCCAAGGCGCTGCTATATACTTTCAATTCCAGCGTTTTTTGGAGGCGCTGGTAGGAAAAGCGCTGGGCATCCCAGATTCCTTGTAGTGCCAATTGGTTTCTTACAATTTGAGTGCATTACAAAGGAGCCATAAATGTGCGCGATTTCTTATAGTTTGAGTGTACATTCCAACTAGCTCAATCGCAAATCAAATTTTTAGTAGACATCAACAAGTCTTTGAGTTATGTTGAGCTACCTACGCAAAGAGTTTGGCTTAGTTAATCAGTCAAAGCTATCTCCTCAGGTGGTAATGATCTGTGTCAAATTTTTCCTTGTTGGTAAACAATGCCCATCTGGAAAATGACAGCAAGGGCCAAGTTGATTCAAAACAAAAGTGTAGCTAATTTTTCCTCCCCTTACACACTCTAGCGTCATCTTTACAGGCTCTTGTTTGTCACAATCCCAAACATTTATTGAAGTGCTGCGTTGTTTTTTTGGCAGTCTTCTCGGTCACAGGCATATTTTTTTTTCCCATTACGCATAGGATTAAAGGGTCCAAAACTCATGTAAATATAGTATCCTAATTAAGATGGATTTGATTTGACTACGTTATTGCATTTCTATTTGTGGGATTGCATTAATATTACCAATAATTAGGAATTACAAAAAGGGAGGAATTCAAAAATTCAAAATAATGCAATCGAACTTATCTCATTTCCATTATTTAGGGATGGAGATGACAAATCCAATCACATATTAAAGTGGTCAAATCTAACCAGCATTCATGGTAAAATTGAAAATCATCTAACAAGTATCTTGGCCAATTTACACATATTTCATGATAAGAATAAATAGATTATTGATTTATTTAGAATTGAATCAAAATAGCACTCATGGTAAAATCGGGGATGAGTTAAACTATGAAGCATGATATATTGAGATAGTATATTTCACAAATTGTTATGGGTCGTTCTATAATCAACTCAATGGGCTGACAATAAACAACCAATAGACACAAAAAAACACGCATTCCAATATACTTTTATATCTTCACACACTTTTTTACACATTTTAATAAATTTTTTAAACCTTAACCGTTTGTGCACCGGGCTGATTTTAGAATTTTTTCAATTATTATTTAGTGGCGGCACATAAAAGACTGCAAATTGTTACTCCCAATGTTTATCTCCACCGACGGAGAGGTGATCAAAGGGGTTTGGAAGTGTATAAAACACGTGCCAAGATTTCCAGCTGCATGCAAACAAAACTTTGACTGTTTTATTAGCTTCCAAACTCAGAGCAATTTAAAATAAGCTATCACAAGTGAACCGCGTGACTTAGCTTTTTGGATGTTTCCTACCTTTAACTGGTCCACTAGTTTATCATTTGCATTTATATTAATAAAATGGAGAAAAAGGAAACTGCCCAAAAGCACATTGGATTGTCACGGGGAGTTGGTGGACTGGAATTATTGCAATAATTAAAGGGCTTAAACTTTCTTGGAGTTAATTTCTATATATGGCATGCACGTTTAATTGATGAATTATTTTTAAAAGAATTAAAGCATTTAAAATTAATGATAGAAATAAAATAGAAATGAGGGTCACTATATAAATGATATTGTACGTACGTAGTAGGAAATTAGTTGTCTTATCTTTGGTTTTGGTGATATAAAGAATCAAATAAGGGGTGAAGAATCATTCTTTTTAATTTGATAATCGGACATCCAGACCAGCTCGCGCAAAACTTCGACTAATTCTGGTACCCTAAAGTTACGACTGAAAAGACCTCTAGGGCCTCAGTGTTTGGAATGTTTGGCCTTTGTGAGAATGAAAGCACTTATTGTTTTTTCATAACCACTTGGTCAAACCCCTTGCGATTATAAAGAATCATTTTTAATCATACAATGATGAGGAAAATATAATCCAAAAAGTCCAAATTGAGCACCACCAAGGTGGTGTTTGATAGTATTACATAGGAGATTGAGCGAAGAAATAGTCTTTTTGTAACGCAATAGTCTTGAGGTATCTGATATTAGTCTTTGATTCGCATTAGATGACCCAAACAACCAAAAGAAAAAATGCGATTTGGAATGTCAATTGCTTGTAGTGTCATATCCTTTCCAGAATTCTCCAAACAACTACTCCTACTATTTTCACAGCTGTGTCCAGCTGAAAAGTTTCAGCCACTCTGCCATGCACTTACTTTCACCCCCAATAGCTGTTTTGAAAGAGAGAACCTTCCTTTGTTCCATGCCCACTTTCAACCCCATTAGCTGTTTTGAAAGGGAGAACCTTCCTTGGAACCATGCCACCTTATCTCTCTCCCCCGGCCCTATAAATATCAAACCAGCATTCCATAGTTTCCATAAGTCTCACCAACACACAAACATTCCAACCAAACTCTTCCCAAGAAAAAACCTCCTCCCACTACAGAATTCCTATATAATAACTCTTTAGTCTTTCCTTATATTGTACTTCCAATGGCATATTCTTCTGTTACACCACTTCTTCAAATTATTTCAATTCTGATATGTTCCCTAGTAGCTACCTCTGCTGGTAATTTCTACCAAGACTTTGACATCACATGGGGCGATGGCCGCGCTAAGATGCTCAACAATGGCGACCTCCTCACTCTCTCACTTGACAAAATCTCGGGCTCTGGATTCCAATCGAAGAATCAGTATCTCTTTGGAAAGATCGATATGCAACTCAAACTTGTCCCTGGAAACTCTGCTGGCACTGTCACCGCTTATTATGTATGTATATCTCGTATTGCTTGTATAAATTTACATTAATTTTTTCTTTATGTATAAAATATAAGTTCTAATATGTGATTTTCGTATTGGGAATATTGCAGTTATCCTCACAAGGGGCAACACATGACGAGATAGACTTTGAGTTCTTGGGGAACTTGAGTGGTGATCCTTACATCCTTCATACCAATGTGTTTAGTCAAGGAAAGGGTAACAGAGAGCAACAATTCTACCTATGGTTCGACCCAACTGCCGATTTCCACACCTATTCCATACTTTGGAACCCCCAAAGCATCATGTAAGTGACCCTGACACTTGATTTGTTTGGTTGACAGTTTTCCAAACTTAATTTTTACATGGTACTGATCAAGTTTTGTATCTGCAATCCAGATTTTCGGTGGACGGCACCCCCATCCGACAATTCAAAAACTCCGAATCGATCGGTGTCCCATACCCGAAAAACCAACCAATGAGAATCTATTCAAGTCTTTGGAACGCAGATGATTGGGCAACAAGGGGAGGGCTAGTGAAAACTGACTGGACAAAAGCACCCTTCACTGCTTCCTATAGAAACTTCAACGCCAACGCCTGCCTTACATCGTCCTCTGGAGCCTCTTCGTGTACTTCGAGTTCTAAAAATGGTAATAGCAATGCGTGGTTGGAAGAACAGTTGGATTCTACAAGTCAAGAGAGGCTGAAATGGGTGCAAAAGAATTACATGATTTATAATTACTGCTCGGATTCGAAGCGATTTCCACAGGGCCTCCCTCCTGAATGTGCTGCCGTTTAATTAGAATCCTGGTTTTAGTTGGCTCGATTTGATTCTTTATTCTTTGATTGTTTGAACCTGAAATTGTGTAACCTTGCGTGACATATGTAAACATGTTCTATACGTATAAGAAATAAAGGTATTTTTTTGTTATAGTATTTAGTCGTCTATGGACAGAATCAAATTTTGATGATACTTTACATTGGGATGGCAACGAAGTGAAATAACATATTGAAGAGGAATCAAAGAATTCACCAATAAAATATGGGGATTAATAATCATGTTTGATGGAGATTAAAGAGGAATCAAAGAATTATGATTGTTTGCTTTCATAAGAAGTGGTGACTGATATAGAGTTAAAATTTAAATCCTATTTATAGCCGTTACCGAATTAATAAATGCAGGTTATCCAAACTAATTATCTGGCCATGTTGAATGGGTTACCAACAAGATAGATTCTTTTAAACATGTAATTATAGTCAATTAAACGTGTAATTAAAGTGGAGAATTCAAAAATGAAAAGAATGATCGGCAATTTGAGACGGAGGGAGTAACTAATGTGATGTTTAGAGTTTACATAATATTCCTGTGAATTCAAAAAAGAGGTATTATGCATTATGGACTACATAGTTAAAATTTTAATTTGATATGCCGCAAAATTTAGCGATGAGCAAAATACTATTCACAGAACCAAATTAAGGGAAAGGTCATGTCGCAAGCAGCACAAAAGTAAGTGTGATAATTTAATTTTCATTTACAGCAAAATCCTTTGGCCACTCTCCTCGCAAGCAAAATTTTGTGTGAAATCGGTATTATCAAGGGATCTTTGCATTGTGAGATCAGTTTCTATCGATTTTTTTTTTTTTTTGAACGGGTTTCTATCGAATTTAAAAACAAAAATCTGTCGCTCTAACAAATTGTGGAGCTTTTGAGCTGGAACCAGATACATGGCTTTTAAGTTATTGCCATTTATGTAGGTAAATGCCGAACGAGTGACATCTCCACAATCAATAGCAGACAAAGGATGCGTAATGAGAGGAACTAAATCATATGATAAATTAACGACAAAATATTATTCTTATACATTAAAATTCTAATTTTAAAGAGACTGATATTTGTAATTTTTTCCAAGCAAATCCTAAAATGTTGTAGAAATGATAGGGTGATTGGGAGATATGTAGAGATCCAGACCCACAGGCACCCGAAGACCACCCCTGCCCATAATAATATCACACGGTTACGCGGAGTGTGAGGAGCCGTCTTTTCTTTCCTTTGGACCAAATCAATACATCATCCATTAGCCGCGGCTGTACGAATGGTTGAAACATTCTTCTGAGTCGGTGAGGCAATTTAGGTTCAAACCTCTCATCTTTCTCATTCTCTCTCCTCTAGCCCTAGCCCCTAGGCTAGGCTGTAGGCTTTTTTTTTTTTTTTTTTCATTGTCTTTTTTTTTTTTTTTTTTTTTTTTGACATTCGTCAATCCTAATCTATTACATGGGGGAGGGGGGAGGGGGACTCGATCCTGTGATGCAGTGTGGGGCATTCAAGAGCTCTACCGCATGAGCTAACCACCACTTGCTTTTTTTCATTGTCAAACGTAGAAAATATAATTATGAATCATATCAAACTAAAAATAAAATCCACGGTGACTATAAGCCCAACCCAATTAAAGCCCCATTAAGAGGAGAAAATACCCAACTAACTTGAAACGAAGTTCCTAATCACTAAAAGTCCAACCCAACCTGGTAGACTCATTAGGCCCAGTTTTCCAAAAGATTTTACCACCCAGGTGCTAAAATCATGATTTTTCAAATCAAAAAATGAAGTGGTTTCGTATATCGTTTTTCGATTTTTTTTGCACCAAACTAAAGTACACGAGGAGTACTTTAATTTGGTGTGAAAAAAAATCGAAAAACGATACACGAAACCACTTCATTTTTTTATTTGAAATATCATGATGTTAGCACCTGAGTGCTAAAATCTTTTGAAAAACTGGGCCTAAGGGGACAAATAACTCAAGAAATACAAGGGAAATAACACCCACACCCAGGTGGGGAAATTTGAACTTTTAACATTCTATTGAGATGCAGAAGTCTTGACTAACTAAACTAGTTCTAATTGACTAGATGTGGAATAGTTGGGCCTATTGGTTTTGAAATTTTATGGAGAGAAATTTAATAGTCATGCGTAAAGTTTGTGCGAATGGCGTTCTTCCATGATATGAAAAAAATTACGATAAACAAGATATTTCTACCCTGAAATGAAAAAATGTAGTGTTAAAAGAAACGCGGTTCTTCATTAGTATAGCATGAATGTTATTTTGACGTAGTAGTATGCATTTAATAGAAAGAACTTTTTTTGAAACGTACAGTAGTATGCATCAATTTATTAGAAACCGCGTGGGTTGTGGGCTAAGGTTGGTCCACTTTCTCCCACTCCATTGATGATGTAGTACTGGGTTTGGTACTAGTACAGCACATACTTTCTTTCTTTTACTCTAACAAAACACTCCAAATCCGTTTCAAGTCGAATGTATGCCTTCATTTATCCAGCTGTTTTCCTTTCCAGCTATACTCTGCTCGATAAATCCCTTCCCTTCACTTTCCTATCCACCTTCACTCTTTCCAATTCACTCTTTTTCCCAAAAATCCCACCTATATAAATCCCCCCCAAACATCTCCATTTCTCTCCATCACAAAACAAACCAAAAAACTTCTCTCTCTCTCTCTTTCCATAATCAAAATGGCTTTTTCTTCAAAAGTTTCGACATCACTATTGTTAGCCGTATCACTTGTGGGTAGCTTATGCCTGGTTGTTTCAGCTGGTAATTTCTACCAAGACATGGACATCACATGGGGTGATGGCCGTGCTAAGATACTCAACAATGGCAACCTTCTCACTCTTTCACTCGACAAAACCTCTGGCTCTGGATTCCAATCCAAGAACCAGTATGTCTTTGGAAAAATCGATATGCAACTCAAACTTGTCCCCGGAAATTCTGCTGGCACTGTCACCGCTTATTATGTACGTGCCTTGTAACGCATGTATAATTTACATTAACTTTTTTTTCTTCCCCAAGATATGTTATCTCTAACACATGAATTTTTTGTTGGGAAATATTTCAGTTGTCGTCACAAGGGCCAACGCATGACGAGATAGACTTTGAGTTCTTGGGGAATTTGAGTGGTGATCCTTACATTCTCCACACCAATGTGTTTAGCCAAGGAAAAGGAAACAGAGAGCAGCAATTCTACCTGTGGTTCGACCCAACTGCGAATTTCCACACCTACTCCATCCTTTGGAACCCACAAAGCATCATGTAAGTACCTCGATCGCAAAATAAATCATGTAGAACGCAAGATATTGTGTCTAGTGTTGTGTTTTGATGTTGTATTTGGTATTGATTCAATGGTTTCTTGTGAACATTTCAGCTTCTCAGTAGACGGGACACCCATTAGAGAATTCAAGAATGCAGAATCAATTGGCGTTCCGTACCCAAAGAACCAACCCATGAGAATATACTCGAGTCTATGGAATGCCGATGATTGGGCAACAAGGGGAGGGCTAGTGAAAACTGACTGGACAAAAGCACCATTCACTGCTTCCTACAGAAACTTCAATGCCAAAGCTTGTGTTATATCGTCCTCTGGAGCCTCTTCTTGTACTTCAAGTTCTAAGAATGGTAATAGCAATGCGTGGTTGGAAGAACAGTTGGATTCTACTAGTCAAGAGAGGCTGAAATGGGTGCAAAAAAATTACATGATTTATAATTATTGCTCGGATTTTAAGCGATTTCCGCATGGCCTCCCTCCGGAATGTGCTGCTGCTTAGAATCCTGGTTTAGTTTTCTTGATTGGATTCTTTATTCTTTGATTGTTTGAACCTAAAATTGTGTAACCTTACAAGATATATGTAAATTTGTTTTATACGTATAAGAAATAAAGGTATTTTTTGTTAGTATTTAGTTGTCTATGGACACAGTCAAATTTTGATGATAGTATTAGACATTGGGATGGCAATTAAGTGAAATAACATAATGAACACAGCACTGCTTAATTCACCAATAAAATGTGGGGAGTAATAGTCATGTTTGATGGAGATTAAAGAGGATTCAAAGAATTACGATTTTTCAGCAAATTTGTATATTCTGCATCCGCCCGCTGATTTACATGCTCAAGTAATATACTTATGATTCTATCTATTTTCTCGCAATATGCATTAAGAGGAAAAGGCTATAGAGATGACCATCTCATCGGAACGGATGGATACTCAAATTGATCCGCACTGATCGGGATGGTTTGATTTTGGTTTTAAATACCGAAGTTCTTGCTAGTCTTTGCTTATAAATCTAGTTTTTTATTATGAAAAATAGTAAAAAATAGCACAGCAGGCCCAAACCAGATCTTATGCGTTATTCAAACCCCAAACCCAATATCCAACTAGATCTTATCCGTTATTCAAACCCCAAACCAGCCGAAGCCTAATCCAAAGCACAGCCCAACCAAGAAAAAAATAGCACAGCAGGCCGTAGAATAACTCTAAAATAGCTTTTGCATCAAATCACCCCAGCGGGCCTGCAGCTCAGGACACTTCCAAACACGACCTGTTTTCGCTGCCACCCAATCAGCCCTTATTAGCCCACATTTTGGCATAAACAACCGCAAAAAGGAAAAGTCCAAAGACACTAAATTATAGGTACTAATTAATGTACTAAATATGTACACTTTTAGTGGATCCTGAGTGCATTCATCAAAAAAGGGTACAAAGAGATGAGCTTTGCTACACTGATACACACCGTTTGGAAAAACGCTATTAAAACACACCACCCAATAATGTAAGGTCCCACAATCTATTTTGACAATCCGAGATTCTGAGTCGTTCGTTTTGTAACTCTCTACGTTTGAATCGTTCATGCAAAAAATCAAATTGATTGGATGTTGTAGGTGTTTGATTCAAATCAATTCAATGATAGGAAGAATTTAACGATCCATTTTTCTCAAGGAAAATCTACAATTTCAAGATTGCTACTAATGTCCAATCAATATGATTTTTGGCATGGACAATGTTCGTGCCAAGACCTACAAATTGAATGATTTAGATTATCAAAATGTATAGTGAAATTTACCTTATTTGATGGTGTGTTTGAAAATGTGTATATGAGAGATGTATAGGAAGAATTAAGAAAAAGAAAAACTTCTATCCTTTTCATTGATCTTAGATTGCTAACTTTTTAATCAATGCCAATACGTAGTAAATGAGTTGAATGAACCGAGTAATGAATTGTTTGAGTTTGATCTGAAAAATAATGGAGTTTTAAAAGTACATTGGAGAATGGTTTATTTGTTAGAACTTAGACGAACCGATTTTTGAACATAGGACTAACAACGAGATGGTTTGGATCTTTTGGCGGAACTAAGATTTCAATCTAAGGGTACCGGACGAAAATACAATGTTGGCTTATAAAAATATTTTTTGTGCTCTGATATCATACACTATGTTTAGATAATTTTGGCCCAATACATCAACAAGTATGTGAATTTATTATTTTTTTGGTCAGTAACCAAACACATACACATATTTTTCGTGTATAGTGGAGCCGGGGGCCCCTCCGACTTCACTATAGTTGAGCCCGTGTTTAGATCGGGGTATGTTTTCAAAACCCAATCTCCAAGCTCTATGCATGCTCACCTCTATATCCATATCTATACCCAATCGATTGAGAAGTCACCAAACCCATATCCAAATGAATGACAAGTCAAATAGGTTATCGGTATGTTTAATATCCAATTACACAACTAATTAAGTGATTATCAAAAACTAGAAGTTGGTGATCTACCTACTTAGTTTCATGTACTTGAATAAGCTTCATCATTTGCTTCCTTTTGTTATAAACATTATATAAATCTTATTTGGATAGGATTTAGCCTATTGCTAAGACTTAAGAGATTTGGCAAAACCTTTCTCCCTCTCCTCCTCCTCCTCTGTTCTGCATCAGTAATGCTCTGTAGCTGTATCACTCCAAGTGTCCAACTAATTTAATAGCCACCACTTCCAAAAATCTTTATTCAGAAATCAATCATTAACCGTTACTTAATTTAACTTTCAAGAACACAATCAGCACCTAATCCCTAACTGATTAGGCCTAACATAATCCGAATAATGTTTTGGTGTCTGCTAATGATTAGACAAGGAGAAAAATCACTTAACAAATTAGCAACAAGAACTTACCGAAGAAAAAAAAATGCTATGTAAGGGCTGGAGGTGCCCCTCCTATTTTGGAGTATATGTTACATAATTTTGATAGATTTGTTTTTAAATTAAAATTTTGAAA
This sequence comes from Vaccinium vitis-idaea, assembly GCA_963854785.1. Lineage (NCBI taxonomy): Eukaryota > Viridiplantae > Streptophyta > Magnoliopsida > Ericales > Ericaceae > Vaccinium > Vaccinium vitis-idaea. The sequence goes on along the minus strand of OY978217.1, from coordinate 43,349,256 downwards.
ATAATTAAAAAGTAAGAACAATTTTCACTTCGAGAACACTAAATTATTGTGAATGATACCGTGCGGTAATCATATTGCGTTCGTCGAACGATGTGACAACAATGCTCCCAATTGATTTTTCTATTTATCAAAACTGTCCCATAAAAACTCGAATCACTGGATTTTATCCAAGAAAATTTATTGAACTAAGATTTCTTTCATAGTTCACCCCCTCCAACTTTGATTCTTGGCGCCGCCACTGATACCTCATCTCCTAAAGTGGCATGCAATTGTGAATGTTATGATTTGTTGAGCTTATTTGTATAACTAATGAATTTTCATAAAGTTAATTACTGACTGTGAAATAGTTTTCAATTCATGTTAAATTTTCCGTCTTCAGCATAAGTATTTTTATTTATATGGTATTTTTGGTATTTTAAACAGTTAAAATACAATTTCATAAAATACCATTTAGACAAGATGTTATCTTCACGACGCAGACAAGAAGTCAAAAATATGAAAATACCATTTAGACAATAGAGTGAACCGGCCCTTAATTAGTTGATTTTTGTGAACTATTTCCTACTAACTGACGGGGGAAAAACACGAAGCTAAAGTAAACAATATGAACTCCACTTGAAAAAGAAACCAAACAAACATCGGTTTCATTAATCATCACAGCCCATCTATATATTTGAATTATCATACCAATAAGCATTCGATTTTACTTTTCAGTTATATAGATGGGAATTCATGTTCCACGTACTAATTTATTACCCATTGCATATACCATACGAAACCAACAATAATGTATGTTAGTTCAATTTCCGTCAATGGAGTTCAAATTAACCTAACCTTTCTCACATTATTTGCGCAATGTGACTTGCCTCGTGCAAAACAAGCAACAAGAAACTTGTTCTGGTGCCAACCATCGATCTCCAGCCTAATTCAAACAATTTCCAACTCCCAAGTGGTCTTATATGCATCTACGTACCTAAACCTCCCTCCTATACTAACCCTAAAAATAATGATTGAGTTATTCCGGTCAAGGATGGTCTTATCCACCCAACTACTCAGATAAAATTCTGATTCTGACTACATATTTCGTCTCCAGTTCTAGGGCCTTATTATTGTAGGAAGTATAAGAGAGGAGGTATTCGGATTAGCTTATCTGGACTCATTTATATCCAAGGTTTGTCGGAACCATCAAACCCGAATCTTTATCCGGGTATGATAAGAACTGTTGTAGGGATCTTAGCTCATCTCACGTGCCCTCCCTCATCATTATCTTATCCGGGTGTGGGGGTTGTTCCCCAAAACCCCTCCAAATTCCTTTTGCATCTTTATTAGTAAAACAATTTTATAAGGGCAACTAAGTAATTTCTCACATTATTTTTTTATACACTCACTCTTATTCACTAATCCCTCTTCTTACCTAATCCCCTCTTATACCTTTTTCTTTTCCCTTGGCAAAAGTCATTATTGTTATTTATAGGTAGTGAGGTTTGAATCTCTGTTAAACGCATGAGAGTATATGGTGCCTATAACTGGGCTATCACTCCACTTGTATCCCCCTTACGTCTCCATTGGAGTCATCCGGTTTCCTTATCACCCAGTCAAACGGCCGCCAAATGAGCCGTAAGGATATTGAAGCACCAAATTAAAGAGAGTGAAGGAATAATATTTGACGGAAGGATATGTTGAAGCTAAACTAAAGAGAGTGAGGGAATAGCATGGGTATGTCATATATGTCAACGCCTGAGAATTAGGGAATTGTTGTTTAATTCATAGACATAGATTGAAAACCTCTTAGGTGCTGCCAATTATTGTGAGGTCGGTCCACGTATTGGGTTTTATGTCCGCTTTAATCTAGCCTCCATTTAGTCAACGGTGAAATTAGTTCTCTATAGATTAGTTAAAGTGTGCATAAGATGACCCGGATACGCTGAGTTGATAGCCTGATACAGAAAAAAAAATAGTGGTACTTAAGAAGAAGAAAAAAAAAAGATGTTTTCAACAACCTATCATTGAGTTAGACAATATATCCCAATCATGCAGTTGACCTCCTAAATCAATTGTAATTAACGTAATCCCCAAATGGATCTGGTAACGAAGGTGGCCTGTAACAAACTGTAACAATCATAAATTATCCTAAAACATTTATTTAAGGAAATTGCAACACACTTGTTATAACAATCATAAATCATACTAAAACATTTATTTAAGGAATGAGTGTGTTTGTAGCCATTGACCTCCAAAATGAGGTGTAAGACCTCCGGTCAAGTGGGTTACCCCGTTGATTTTCTTCTCCTTTTTTTTTTGTTAAACCCCATTGATGTTCTCCTTCTCGTGTTTGTACATCTAAGTTTTTTTTATAGTTTTCTTGTAGCGTGTACTTTTGAGTATTGAGACACATTTCTCAAACCAAAACCAAATAAGCAACCCGCTACTAAAACATCATCACAAAATTGATCAATCGTAAATTTGTAGCATTTTCTTCTGCTTTTATGCACAGTACGTAGCAATGTTGTGTATTTATTTATTTATTTTTCAAAACCAAAACCGAATTAGCAACCCGCTACTACAGCATCATCATAAAATTGATCAATCGTAAATGTGTAGCATTTTCTTCTGCTTTTCGATAGTATGCACCGTACGTAGCAATGTTGTGTATTTTTTTTTCCTGGTTTATCTTGCATATTATAAAAACTTTTTGTGATAGTTACAAATTATTTTGGTTAGGTTGTGCGAATTTTGGTCAAACTTGCTAGGCTTCTCCTGGGGCCTTCATTTTTCATCTGTTGCCAACTATGGGTGGATTTCAACTCCTCTCCACACCCCTCCATGCTTCTGTTTTGAGAATGCATTTCAGGTTCACTATCTTTGATCTAAAATTTTCATATCTTAATTAAAACGTGCAAAGAAGAATATGTTTACTAAGAATCAACTTGATGGATGTTGATAAAAACTTGAATAAGGTAGATGTACGTTGTCCTATAAAATAGATGGAAAATACTATAATTAATTTTAATTGTTCGTTATTGAACGAACTGAAACCTTTTTGCTTGCCCATTGGCCATTAATATACTATTATAAGTATTGTTCTACATGCAAACATGTTTTATTATGCGATGAGAGATGAACAGTTTGGTTCTTTTTCTTTTTGCTAAAATTTTGCCCTCTAAATAAGAGTCTAGAGGGACATATATAGAGTAATAAGTATGCAGAGGAGCTAAAGGGTATTACGCCCATTAAAAAGTGAAGATAGGTTTAAACGCAACACTTCTCTCTTTTTTTTATTCGCTGAATCCAGTAACATCATGAGAAATGCTACAATACATATCACTATTTGAACGTGTACACTATGTACCTCCTTAAATATCCTTGGATCAATCTATTTTGCTAAAACTTAATAAATCAATGCTGAACTCGTAACTACACAAATATATAAAACATTGAAAGTGAATTCATGGCATTAAAATATTGAGATCATGATAACATTTGTATCTTATGTAGCGGCCGGGCTCTCAATGGTCCATTGGTCCATTAGGCTCAGCCTTGGCCTTTGGACATGTCACTACAAGAAATCAGGCATTTAGCGAGGAAATTGGTTTCCTCGCTGAAATTTTCCTCGCTAAAGGCACACTATTTGCGAGGAAATTAATGTTCCCTCGGTAATGGGACAAAGTTTTAGCGAGGAAAATAATTTCCTCGCTAAAAAATTAATTTCCTCGCTAAAGACACCTTTTTTGCGAGGAAATAATATTTCCTTGATAAAACTTGTCGCTAAAACTTTGGCGCCAACAATTTCTCCCGCCAAACAAGTATTTGCGAGGAATTGCAAAAAATCCCTCGCAAATTGTTGCAGCCAATTTGCGAGGAAAAGAAAAATTTGTCACTAAAAGGCAATAATGATTTTTGTGTTAAATTAATTGGATGCTAAAGGTCTAAACAATTTGCGAGGAATTTTCGTTGCTGCAAAAAAGTTGGTATTTGCGAGACAATATAAAATTTTGTCGCTAAAAGGCATTTTAATGTTGAAACCAATTTGCGAGGAATTTTGGTTGCTGCAAAAAAATTGGTATTTGCGAGGAAATATAAAATTTTATCGCTAAAAGGCATTTTAATGTTGAAACCAATTTGCGAGGAATTTTGGTTGCTGCAAAAAAAAAAAAAAAAAGGTTATTTGCGAGGAAATTAAAATTCATCGCTAAAAGGCAACAGTGATTTTTGTGCCATGAGTACGTGTGAGGAAATTCTGAAATTCCTCGCTAATTGTCCCCTTGACATAATAAGGAAAAAAAGTGAGGGAAAATAAAAATAAATTTATGAATAAATTTTAATTAAATATAAATTTTGAATTTTTGACTTAATAAGTCAAAAATACATTTTTATAAAATAAAATTAATTTTATTTAAAAAATGAAGAGAAATAAAAAATGAATTTTTGAAAAATAAAAATGAAAATTTTTATTTTTGTAATTGATAGGTCAACATTGAATTTTTGTAATTACATAATATGTATAAAATGTTGATGATATTATGCGTTAGCCACACGATCGCAACACAATTATGACGATCCACACCGTTCACTTTGTTTGTCTTGCTATTTTAATTACTCTTGCAAAATTTGAAATCCATCGAGTATTGAAAGCCCTTTCATCGGAGACGTTGATTAATTATCAACCGACAATTTGTTTCCTTCAATCAAGTACGTAACGATAGTTAAATCACTTCATTTTTTGCATGGAGGATATAATCACTCCCACTTACAATCTAGACGGTTCCGATTTGAAAAAAACTGCTTTGATGGCCGTCGAGTCATGCATTATAGAACATTATTGCTCTTATATGCACCGAATGTGATCCGATCAGGTGGTTGCCGATATTTAATCGCCACCGTTTTCAGGGAAAGTGATAGAATTGATAAGCTATGAAATCGTAACGGTTTAGATCGAACATTCGAAAAATTGAGTCTGCACCTGCTTTGTAATCCTATACATCGAACTTACTTGCTTCTGAACCAAACTGTTATGCTATAAGATAATGTACGCTAACCACACGATCACAACACAATTATGACGATCCAAACCGTTAACTTTGTTTGTATTTATGTTTTAATCACTCTCGCCAAATTTGAAGTCTATCGGGTATTGAGAGCCCTTTCATCGGGATGTTGATTCATTATAAACCAAAACTTTGTCTCCTTTGATCAAGTACCTAATGATAATTAAATTAATTCATTTTTTGCACGGAGTGTATAATCACTATCACGTAAAACGTAGAAGGTTTCGATAAAAAGAAAAATACTCTGACGACCCTCGAGTAGTACAGTTTTACGGCAATTTTTACCGTTGAGTGCATAGGCATATGGCGTGACTGCTGCACTAGATTAGGATTATAGTATAAATAGGCTATTAATTATTTTTGCCGCTGGAAATTCCCCCAAAAAAATTTCACTTCTCCCGCTTCAAAATTGCGCCGATACACCTTATGCCTATTTCACTTCTCCCGCTTCAAAATTTCACTTTCTCTCTCTCATGTTCATCTTCTAGGGTTCAATGGTAAGCCAAATCCCTCTCTCTTTCACGTTCTCCCTCTCTCTTTCCCCCCTCTTAACACTGGCTGTAGAAAATCCCACAGTAAATCTTCAATCCAATCAAACCCTATCTTTAAAAAAATATCCTCTCCACATCAACATCCTTCAGTCCAGGCCTCCAATTTTGATACCGACAATAAAACCCTAACTCCATGTTTTGGAGCAGAGCTCATCACAACCTTTCGTTCCATCATTTGCAACCCTGGCACGTCATCTACCCTCGTTGCTCACCAACATCAGGTAACTAATTTTGGTCTATTTACGGGAGGAGAGGGCAGATCCAAAAGGAAAAAAAGAAGGCCCCAAACGTTTTTTGATCTGTTTTGAAAAAATGTGTGTGTGTCTCTCTCTCTCTCTCTCTCTCTCTATATATATATATATATATATATATATATATATATATATAATGGTGTTGTAGTTTTCTTTGTAGTAGTATAGCTAGGTGTTATAGTGGTCTTGGAGCATGACCACTATTTCTCGTATTGCTCATGAACTGTTTGACAAAATTTCTCAATGAGAATAAAGTGTGATAAAATGGGGCTTAAGTTCACACTATAGAAACAGTTTAGCAGAGTATCGTGAACACATATTGGAGTAAGAAGATTCATGAAATGGTGAACAAAAAATCTGGAGCATTACACGCCATGTTGAGTAGATGTTGTAGAAAGCCTTTTTTTGGCCCACCAAGTGTTTGATTATTTGCTTAGACTAACCATTGTCAAGATACTCATTTGCTAGGAGGAAGAAAAATAGTATTAAGGTTTAAGATGATATCAGTTGATGCATCTAGTAGCATTAGTTACCAAGTGGTTACAATAACAAGTTCAGTTAATATTACAGATCTGGTGTTCCAATTACTATTAGAGTATTAGTGTAAGAAAAAATCTTTGTCATCAACAGGAGATGATGCTTAGCCAATTGATAAGCAATGTTATTCACTTCTTGAAGGTATTCTTCCATGGACTTGGATTTTTTGGACACATTTGACACTTGATTCTTCAACTGGTGTATTTGTGATCGAGAAAGGGAGGTAAACCTTCTGTGCAAAGGATTTCAAACTTTGAGTGCTCAGAAGCGATTTCCACTCTGAAATGAATGACCTTGAAACCTTTTGTGTTTTGATTTTCAAATTTTGTATCTGAGAAATAGTTTTCTGGAAAACTATATTTCAGATTGGCAACTAAAAAGACCTTACTAATAAGTTCCACTTCCAAATGACTCCATAATTTTTTATGGCTTATAGGGCAGCCATCGAGTATGACAAGAAGGGATATGCAGAGAACTATGAACATGACTCGGGTGATGGAGAAGCAGTTAATCTCAATGGCTAGGGAGCTGGAAAACTTCATGCATAAATGGCTATTGCAGAAAAGAGATCGCGTGCTGCTGCCGCTGTTGGAAATCACGGTATATTTTCTTTAAGTTCTATTACCTTCCACGCTTCCACATGACCGGTTTGAATTCTACAGAGTTTGTTTTTTGCCTTCTCGTGTTTGCGTTTTTGCCGTAATGGAAAGGATGTTTATTGTTTGGTCACTGAAATAGGCTAAGCTATGGAGTGTGGACTGCTACTTGGATTTTGGTCGCTGGTGACCTAGTACTTAGGCTGGCACGTGCTAGATGCTTAGATTTGGTAATGTAACATTGTTGTGACCTAGTACTTAGGCTGGCATTTGGTAGATGCTTAGATTTGGTAATGTAACATTGTCTTATGATATACATGGTCTTCTTGAAGTTTTAATAACTACTCTCATTATCTTCTTTAAGTTTTAATAACTAGCTTACTTTACAAGCACTTATTTAATTGCAAGAGATCTTCCGATGTACTAGTCCTTCCATGAACGAGACATAGTCCATAACAGAGCAAAATTGTTTGTCGTTTCATCCTTTGTTCCACTAACTTGGTTTTTTTGGATGTTTTAGTTTTGTACAAAAACTAACTTGTTCCACTAACTAGTTTTTTTGTTTTTTGGTTTTTAGTTTTGCAAAAAAACTAACTTGTTCCATTAAACTAGTTTTTTGTATGTTTAGTTTTGCAAAAGAACTAACTTGTTCCACTAACTAGTTTTTTGTATGCTTAGTTTTACAAAAAAACTAAGTGGTTTTTTGTTAGTGGAATGAGATAGTTTTTGAGTTAAAACAAAACTGTTTAATTTCAGTGGAACGGGGCCAAATGTTGAGGGGAGAAACCATGCATTTTACTTTAGCTTTCTTTTCTACTATGACAGTTGATTTAGAAGAGAGCTAATCTGAACCTGAATCAGTTTCGCATTATTTTTTGAGTCAGGGGCTTCAAATGGCAATAGCACTTCCTCAGTTTCTGCTGAACATTGATGGAGCATCTCGCGGCGTACTATTACTTGGAATTGTTGGAGTCTGTATTCTTTTGCCCTTGATTATGGCTGTTATATATTTGTCAAGGTCTTCGAAATATAGTGGAAATTATGTCATGCATCACACAGTGAAAACGTATTACTACTTCATGAAGCCTGCCTTAGCCCCGAGGTATAATTTCCTTTTGGCTAATTTTATTGGTACTTGCAAGTTCCAACATAGTTTGAAATGCGAAGCCGATTATTATGATGTCTGCCGCCTGCGAAGTAGTGATGGAGATAATCTCGGAGCGACGAAGAACCCTTGCAGAAGCTGTTTATGTTGGTCAGGAGTGAGTTGAACTTGGACCTTAAAAACATAAAGCAAGAACAAGCTATTTTTGGAAGCAACACCCTGCTCTAGTAAAGGTTATATATGCTTCCTACTTGAGTTCATCAGGCAAGATATGTTTTAGCTTATCCTTGACATTTTTTCTGTATGCTTTGTTCTGTGCAGGCGGAATTGTTGATTCAAGCCCAATTGACCCGTGAGTCAGGAGAATTATCTCCAGCTTTGCTACGTGATTTGAGGCGCATGCTTGAACTTGCACCTCGCCTTCTTGAAGAACTAATGAAGGTAATAACACTCTGCTCGGGGACGTTAAATGCTGTGCTCTTTTTGAAATTTTATCTAGCTTATATAGAGGTGCTTCTGAAAAGTTCTCATTTGGTGTTCTATTGTTGCTCAAGTTTCGTGGACATGGGTTGATGAATATGTTTAGTGAAATCTAGCAGCGTAAAATTGCTGTTTTTGTCTGGTATTCGTATGGAAGTCTGATCGATCCATCGAAAGCTAGATGAATGCAATGTTGATGTATAAAAAAACAGAAGCTTTGTCAATAAAAAGTTGTTGAATATCTGTATAAAAAAACAGATCTTGATTTTCTTGTAGTGCCATTAGATTAAAAAATTATGTATTGTTCCACTACATTGCATTAAATTGTAGTTGTATATTGTAACCATTTCATAGACCGCAAACAACACAAAAACATCGTAAATTTTAAGCTAACGGGTGGCACCAAACGTGCGAAGCACGTACTGCCCCACCTAGTTTGAATTAAATATATAGCGGGTCATTGTATGATAGGAATCAAAATGAGAACAATTGGTAGCTTTTTTGTTGCGAAAAGAGTTATTTTGCGAGGTTTCTCGCGAAAAGAAAACTGTTTTTTTTTTTTTTAATTTGCCATTTTGCGAGGAAATTCTTTGTCGCTAAACATGCACATTTGGCAAGGAAATTTGGGTTGTTCCTTTCGAGTGCACCATTTTGCGAGGAAATAATTTGTTAGTAAACATGTATATTTAGCTAGGAAATTTGAGTTGTTGCTATCTAGTCCACCATTTTGCGAGGAAAATACTGAATCGCCAAACATATGTATTTCCTCGCAAATGAATTTCCTCACAAAAGGGTTCACCATTTTGTGAGGAAAATTCTGAATCGCCAAACACATGAAATTCCTCGCAAAATGAATTTCCTAGCAAAAGGGTTCACCTTTTTGCGAGGAAAATTCCAAATCGCCAAACACATGAAATTCCTCGCAAAAGGTTCACTCATTAGCGACAAGTTAAATTTCCTTGCAAAAAAAAATCTTTTTAGCGACGAAATAGAATTTTGGACGCAAAAAACAATTGGAGACTACCCATTTGCGAGGAACGAACGACGAATGAAAATACCTCGCAAAAACCCTTTTGCGAGGAAATTATGGCATTTAGCGAGGAATTTATTTTCTCGCAAAAACCCTGATTTCTTGTAGTGTGTGAAGCCACACTAACGGGCCACCTCCCAAGAGTATCAGCAATAAATGAGGAACGAACCCATTCAATCTCGCCGAGGAATATGCCTCGGCGTTAGGAGCGACGAATATCCAGATGAAGATTTGTTATACCGCCAACCGGTTGGGTACGGTACAAGTTCCTTCGGTGTGATCCCCTTGGTAATACACCAAAGCGGCTCTTGGGCCGACGACATCGTCCCCAAGGAGTCTCACCCAAACTAATGGGTTCCGAGAGGCTTCCCACTTGGCAAACACTGCCATCCATATCACCTAGTGCAACCTATCCTGAGTCGGTGGATATCAGGTGGTTTGGCACCTACCGACCAATTTGCCATTTGTGGCTCGGCATAAGGCATGCCTGACAGACCATTAGTGGTGCCAGTCAATAGGCCAATAGACTTTACCTGCAGGACCACTTGGTTGACCAAGGAATCCTCCCAAACAAGTTGACTTATCAGGTGTCCTAAGCATGACGAGCCAAAGCATTGGGTCTGCCCAAGACATTCTGACTCGACCACATGGAATGTCAAGTATGGACGACGCGCGTGAGGTATACGAGGGACTTGGTTGGCAAGTCTGTTGGGAGTGAAGATAAACCAACCGGTAGCGCTACCATAGATTTGGTGTAGCGCTACCCAGGACCTATTTTCGGAACATAGAGTTCTGGAGCGCTACAGGATTTTCCCTGTAGCGCTACCGCGAGCCTTAAAATGCTTTTTAGGGTTTTGGCCGACGGTGTGTGCGGAATACTGTGTATCACTTTTTCAGAGCGTGAAAAAGAGAGAGAGACGAGAGAAAACCAATCTCAGAGAGATTGTGAGAAGACTTGTACTCCTTGATTCGATTTCATAGTGGACTGGTGTGGCTCCCGTGGTTTTTCCTCACGTTGAGGTTTTCCACGTATATCTTGTGTCGTGCTTTTTTTTTTCTGTTTTCATTACGCACTTATTTGCTTGCTTTTTCCTGTGATTCATTGTTCCCAAGATCCGTAGGGGCGTTTGCATTGTAGGATTGAACAGGTGTTCGGCGTTAATCCATAACAACTGGTATCAGAGCCGCGGTTGCGGTAGTTTTTTGTTCGACAGGTTAGGGTTTAATCTCGTTCGGGCAGGCTAGGGTTTCAGTGGGAGCTATGGGTTCTGAAGAAGGCAAACAGAGGATCGACAAGTTTGATGGGTCAGACTTCGCGTACTGGAAAACGCAGATAGAGGACTATCTGTATCAGAAGGATCTTTACCGGCCGTTGGAAGGTAAAGAAAAGGGGAAGAAAGCTGAAGAGAGCGACGATGATTGGAACGTTCTGGATAGGAAGGCGTTAGGGGTTATTCGCCTGTCCCTTTCAAAGTCAGTCACACACAACATACTGAAAGAGAAAACGACGGAGGAGCTTATGGAAGCGCTGAAGAAGATGTACGAGCAACCGTCTGCTGCGAATAAGGTACATGTTATGAAAAAACTTTTCAACCTGTCTATGGCAGAAGGGGTTTCCTTTATGTCACATCTCAGTGAGTTCAATATGATTGTTGATCAACTTACGTCTGTCGATATCGAGTTTGATGATGAGGTTCAAGCCTTGTTAATTCTGTCTCAGTTGCCAAAAAGCTGGCAGGGTACTGTTACTGTAGTCAGTAATTCGGCAGGGAAAGAAAAGTTGAAACTGAGTGAGGTTGCAGTTTGATTTTGACTGAGGAGGTCAAAAGGGGTTCGATAGATGGTTCAAGTAGTTCAGGTTCAGCTCTAAGTGTTGAGCAGAGGGGCAGAAGCCAGGCCAGGGGTGGTCAGAATCAGAATAGGAACAGGTCGAAATCCAAGGGTAAGGGAAATAAGGCCAAATCTCAGGTTCGGCCTATTAAAGGTGAATGTTGGAATTGTGGTCAGACAGGCCATATGTCAACGACTTGCAAAGCACCGAAGAAGAATAACAGTGAGCAAGAGGCTCATATTGTGCAAGATGCACTTATTCTTGCCATGAACAGCGACGCCAAATCGTGGGTGATTGATTCGGGTGCCTCATTCCACGCCACTGCTAACAGGGAGATTCTGCAGAACTATGTAGCAGGGGACTTTGGGAAAGTATACTTGGGGGACGACGAGCCTTGCAGTATAGTGGGAAGAGGGGATGTTTAGATTGCAACGCAGAGGTACAGATGGTGTCTGAAAGATGTCAGGCACGTTCCGAATTTGAAGAGGAATCTTGTTTCGGTTGGACAGCTTGCAGCAGCAGGTTATACTTCGACATTCACAGGGGACACGTGGAAAGTCTCCAACTGTACCATGGTGGCGGCTAAAGGCAAGAAAGTTGGTACACTTTACTTGACTTCACATGGTAGCGATACACTTGTTGTTGCAAACAGCAAGGAGAGTTCAAATCTGTGGCACAGAAGACTGGGGCATATGAGTGAGAAGGGAATGAAGGTGATGCAGTCGAATGGGAAGCTACCGGGTTTAGAGTCAGTGGATATTGACATGTGTGAGGATTGTATCTTCGGGAAACAGAAACGGGTTAGCTTTCAGAAAGGCGGCAGGCCTCCCAGGGCTCAGAAGCTAGAGCTTGTCCATACAGATGTGTGGGGTCCAGCTACAGTGTCTTCTCTTGGCGGTTCTTATTACTATGTTACCTTTGTCGACGATCACTCGAGGAAGGTATGGGTATACTTCATGAAGCACAAGTCAGAGGTCTTTGAAGTCTTCAAGAAGTGGAAGGCCAGGGTTGGGAATGAAACAGATTTGAAGGTGAAAAGGTTGAGGTCCGACAACGGCGGAGAGTATGAGTTGGGGGAGTTCAAGAGAGCCTGCGCTCTATTCGGGATTCGTTTAGAGAGGACACCTCCAGGGACTCCGCAGCATAATGGCATTGCAGAGAGGATGAACAGGACCTTGACTGAGCGTGCTAGGAGCATGCGGATACACGCAGGGTTGCCCAAGATGTTTTGGGCAGATGCAGTCGACACAGCATCATATTTGATCAATCTTGGGCCATCAGTTCCGTTGAATTTTGGCATACCAGAGGAGGTTTGGAGTGGTAAAAAGGTAAATCTCTCACACTTACGTGTTTTCGGTTGTGTTTCCTATGTGCATATTAGCGACAAGGACAGAGATAAACTTGATGCTAAGTCACAGAAGTGCACCTTTATTGGGTACGGCGGAGATGATTTTGGTTATCGTTTTTGGGATGACAAGAACCGGAACATAATCAAAAGCAGAGACGTTGTGTTTGATGAAAAGGTGATATACAAAGACAGGGACAGCAAACAGAGCAGTGGGAGTACCACTTCGGATGGAGATACGTCCGAGTACTTTGAGTTGGAGGATCTTCCAGATAACAGTGGGGTTGAACAGAGGTCTGGTAAGGCAGAGGAGAGAGCTTTAGATGAGACAGTTTCAGAGGGGACAGTTTCAGATGAGGTAGCTCCAGAGACAGGGACTAGTTCAGCGGTCAGAGTGTTGAGGAGGACAACCAGAGTACACATGCCGAATCCGAAATATATTTCTTCGCTTGATTACTTGCTTTTGACGGACAGTGGAGAACCAGAGTGCTATGATGAGGCTATGCAGGTTTCCGAGTCAGCTAAGTGGAAGACTGCGATGCAGGAAGAGATGGATTCTCTTCATTCCAACGATACTTGGCAGTTAACTCAGCTTCCCGCAGAAAAGAAAGCCTTGCAGAACAAATGGATTTTTCGACTTAAGCAGGAGAGTGATGGCAAGAAAAGGTACAAGGCAAGATTGGTTGTAAAAGGCTTCCAACAGAAGGAGGGGATCGATTATACAGAGATATTTTCGCCGGTTGTGAAGATGGCCACTATCAGAGTGGTGTTGAGTTTGGTTGCTGCTGAAAATCTCTACCTTGAGCAGTTAGACGTTAAAACTGCTTTTCTTCACGGGGACTTGGATGAAGAAATCTACATGAAGCAGCCTGTTGGCTTCATTGTGAAAGACAAGGAAGAGATGGTGTGCATGCTCAAGAAGAGTTTGTATGGTTTGAAACAGGCTCCCAGACATTGGTACAGAAAGTTTGATGGTTTCATGCAGCGCAGTGGCTACACAAGGTGCAATGGGGATCACTGTTGTTACTTCAAGAGGTTTGAGTCTAGCTACATCATTTTATTGTTCTACGTAGATGATATGCTTGTAGCAGGTTCCTGTGTTAGGGAGATCAACAGGTTGAAGCAACAGTTGGCAACAGAGTTTGCTATGAAAGATCTGGGTGCAGCTAAGCAGATACTTGGGATGAGAATCAACAGGGATAGGGCTCAGGGAACCTTGCGGTTGAGTCAGGCTGAGTATATTGAACGCGTTCTGAAGAGGTTCAATATGCAGAGTGCTAAGGCAGTTGGCACACCCTTGGGAAGTCATTTCAAACTTTCTCAGGGGCAATCACCCAAGACAGATGCAGAGAGAGAGTACATGGCCAAGGTTCCGTATACCTCGGCCGTGGGTAGCCTGATGTATGTGATGGCGAACACGAGACCAGACATTGCCCATGCAGTGGGAGTTGTGAGCAGGTTTGCTAGCAATCCAGGGAAACAGCATTGGGAAGCAGTAAAGTGGATCATGCGATATTTGAGAGGTACCACTGATTTGCCACTTTGTTTTGGGAAAGGGAAATTAACAGTGCAGGGATATGTGGATGCAGACTTTGCCGGTGATCAGGATACGCGGCGAAGTACCACGGGTTATATCTATACTATGGGTTCAACAGCGGTGAGCTGGGTCTCACGTCTGCAGAAGTTAGTGACACTATCCACGACAGAAGCTGAGTATGTGGCCGTGACTGAGGCTGCAAAGGAGATGATTTGGTTGAAGAGCTTCTTGGAGGAGTTAGGTTTGAAGCAAGAGAACTGTGTTCTTTTCAGTGACAGCCAGAGTGCTATACACCTTGCCAAAAATCCAGTGTTCCATGCCAGGACGAAGCATATTGATTTAAGGTACCATTTTATCCGTTCGCTTTTGGAGGATGGGGATTTGTTGCTAGAGAAGATTTTGGGGGATCGAAATCCGGCAGATATGTTGACCAAGTCTGTTACTGTTCAGAAACTGAAGTTGTGTTCAACTTCAGTTGGCCTTCATGCTTGAAGAGATGATGGGCCTGGAGTCACACCAAGAGGGGTCAGATGACTACGTCCACGGGTTGATTGAGATCATTTGGGTCTGCGGTTGGTTATTTGCGGATGCTTCAGGTTATCTTCAAGTGGGAGATTGTTGGGAGTGAAGATAAACCAACCGGTAGCGCTACCATAGATTTGGTGTAGCGCTACCCAGGACCTAGTTTCGGAACAGAGAGTTCTGGAGCGCTACAGGATTTTCCCTGTAGCGCTACCGCGAGCCTTAAAATGCTTTTTAGGGTTTTGGCCGACGGTGTGTGCGGAATACTGTGTATCACTTTTTCAGAGCGTGAAAAAGAGAGAGAGACGAGAGAAAACCAATCTCAGAGAGATTGTGAGAAGACTTGTACTCCTTGATTCGATTTCATAGTGGACTGGTGTGGCTCCCGTGGTTTTTCCTCACGTTGAGGTTTTCCACGTATATCTTGTGTCGTGCTTCTTTTTTTTTCTGTTTTCATTACGCACTTATTTGCTTGCTTTTTCCTGTGATTCATTGTTCCCAAGATCCGTAGGGGCGTTTGCGTTGTAGGATTGAACAGGTGTTCGGCGTTAATCCATAACAACTCACCCCTCACCTATGAAAGGGGAACTCACCAACCTCCCTCTAGATCCCTCTCCAAGCATTCAATACATTTAAAAGCTCTCTCTCTCTCTCTCTCTCTCTCTCTCTCTCTCTCTCTCTCTCTCGCACACACACAACTTTCTAGTTCACTCCATCTTTTCCGGTCACTTACTCAACCGTCATAGTGCCTTCCCAAACCACCATCGTCCAGGCTAGACACTAACGCGGGTGCTCAGTGTGCACGTTACCTTCTCAGACCAACGTTTAGGGTTCAGGCCAGGTTCAGTCATCTCACCACTTCTCCGTACCACACTAGAAGGATCAAAGAGTCAACTCCAAAGAAGCGCCTCCCATATCTTACGAGTTTTTGCCTTGATGTTTTCCATTTTTAAGCAGACACTATAAATTTTTATGCAAATGTTATAAATTTTTTGTATAAACATTATGAACTTCTACAGGGGTGGCTCCCAAAATTTCATCCGGCGATGACAAAAATTCATAGCATGTACTAAAGAAAATTTATTTTAACTTTACACGAGTAACTCAACGCTGACAATACTAAAAAACCCAGATGTCGCTTGACCTCGCTAGGTATACATCGGAGTCGCCCATGAACTTCTATACATATTCTTTCAAGTTTTAAAGCTATTCTAAAAAGGTCACATCGTCCCTACTAGTTTCCACGAGGACAAAATAGAAAATGCCTCTCACATCCCAACCACAAGGTCCACAACAAACATCAAATTTTTTCTCTCCACCTTTTTTATATCACATGGTTTCTATATCTCACCCCCTCATATCGTCCCTTTTTATCTCCAGGATATATAGTATCATCTGTTTACCATCAAATTATATATATCCACCACATCTGGATTTTTAAATAGAAAAAAAAAATTTAACTTAACGCTGCAATACTACCGAATTTCGAACTATGAATTACAAATACTCTAGAAATAATTGTTTCAGTGAACCAAGGTCTAATATCAGTATAAAATAGTAGATATGGTGGTGTGGTGTATTGAGCCAATACTCCCTGACGGAGGTACATATATTTGTTAGTTTAAAAAAAAAAAAAAGTAGCTACATATTTTTGTTACTCCTAATTTAAAATTCTTGTTTCATTCGCTTACTTTAAATGTATAATGAAGTAGTGAAGCGCAAAGAAAGTGGGGGAAACAGTATCATATATGTGCAGATTTGGGATTTAAGAATTTGTTGTTTTCTAAGTTGTAGGTTTACAAGTTTCTAGGTGTTATCAACATTTGTGAAGGCAATTTGTACAATAATTTTTTTCGCCTTTAATTGGCCTCTTGTAGTGGATGTTCGGATAATTGGTCCTATAAAAATTAGTCAATGTGAGAATAAGCTAACCTCAAGAAAATATGAGGGGATATAAACATTGAGTTAGACAATCCAAATTAATCATGCAGTTTTTTTGGTAAAATTATTTTTTTAATCATGCAGTTGACCTCATATTCAATGGGTCTGGGGGATCATGATCCGGGCCCAAATGGGAGCTGCTATGATAATGAATTGGTGGGCTGTAACAATCTACAATCTGTAAGATACATGAATCCCTCCAAAACATACTAAAAAGTGTGCTCTGACATTTCAACAACTTAGTATTATTTCAGAGAGAGGGTGAGTGTGTCTGTGTGTGTAAACCTTTCTATAGTATTCTTCTGCCTCTGTTTCTACATCTATTATTTTATAATTATATTATTTGTTGTATAAATTTCTTGTGGCGTGCACTTTTGACGTGCATTTTCAAACACAGAAAAAACAATTAAGCAATCCGCAACTAAAGCATCATTAAGAAATATTGTATCAATCGTAACTGTGGAGCATGATATTTTGCTTTCCGATAGAGCATCATTACAAAATTTACCAAGAGAGGTTGCCTTATTCACGGAGCAACCTGAAAATGGTTGTTTACGGAAGCCTTTTTTGGGGCTCCACCGACACCTCATCGTAATGATCTGAATCGGACTTTCTGAAATGATCTAGGCCCTTGTTTTTTTGCACCAAAATTTAATTTTTGACATACCTATCGATGCCGGATCAAGTTGATTTTTTGCATATACACACTATTCTGTGGACTCTACAAAATTACCGGTTCAGATAATTATGATGAGAAGTCGGTGGAGCCTCAAAGGGAGCTTCCGTAAACAACCATTCTCAGCTAGGTTGCTCCGTGAAGCAGATTTTCTCATTTAGCAATCTGCTACATTAATGAACCTGGGCCAACTGTAGGGGAGTTTTTCAATTGATAGAGTCCCGTTGAGAATATCAATATTATGACTTGATTCCACTATATTATTTTAGTATCGGATCTAGAAATTTATTAATGAGGGCATATATTTGTAAACTTAATCCGTAAGTTTATAATTTCTTGAAATATTACATTTTTTCCCGATAAAATATCAAATTAGTTACTATATATATTTAACTTTTATCTTCTAATTAACAGAAAAGGGTTTGGTTGCTTGAAAAAATTGTGTGAAAATTTAACACCTTCATAAAAGGAAATCTAGAGTATTTTCACTCGAACGCTATAATAAATTTATTGGGTAAAATTGAAATATTTTAGAGTATTTATATAATTTTCAAAATCGAGTGGGCGACCGTGCCCCACGGGACTCCAGATATACACATTCAGATACTAGCATGTTTTATAAATTCTAAACAGGTCTACACATTATATTGGTTTCACCTAATAAATGAAGAGCTGCACATTGCATTTAATCATATCTTCACCCTCTCGTGTATGGAACACCCTCAGCTCCTCCCATACTTCATTCCACTATATTATTTTAAACTCCAATTTGTGGGATTATTATAAATTGTCATATGTTGATACTTAAGTGAACAAGTTGCATTTTGTTATCTAAAATCAACGATCTAAAATACCATCCATTATACATAATAATATTTACATTGTTAAGGTGTTTACCGATATTCGAGGAACCTGATTCTTTGCAAATATACTTGTTTTTCAGGTTCTAAGAGATTAACGTTCTGAATCAACGGGGTCCGAAATGACCCAGTAAATGAGAGTATGAATGGGATATATAAACAGGAATAGTTATGCGAAGGAACCGATTGATCCCTCCCACTTTTTTCAAGATAAACGTGTTTCAATTAGGTACTGATCAGTATTCAATTTATAAAATATTTGTAGGGCAGATCTACATGTATACTGTATGCACCTCCTTGAATTGCTTTTAATTAATAAATTTTGCATAAAAAAATTATAAAATCGAATGTTGAAGACAACTTTCGCAAATAAATCTTAACATTTAGATATAAATTCACAACATAATTTGAAATTCACAGCATTAATTTGTATGTTAAGTTAGTCTGTATTGATATATGGTGGCAATTTTTAAGAAAATATTAGTATGAATTTCTAAGCAAAGGTTATGAATTCCTATATACTAATGTTATGAGTATTCATAAAACAAATTATGCATATCCTACCCCTTAAAATGAGATTTTTTATGCTCCTATTATAGCAGTTATTTAATCACAATTACAGAGAAGATCTACACTGAAAAAGAGACTGGAAAGCTGGCAAAATCACCATCAATCAATTAGTCTTTTCTATCCAAATTTCTTGCTTTTCTTATTAGTAATTGAAGCATTGGTCAAGATTGATACCGGATTAATCTATGTTTTTTTCACCTGTCCAACTAGCCAATAATATAGTCCGTTGGCTGATTAAAAAATGGGAATCTCTCTCAACGAACTGGTCCCAGACTATGACTAGGAATCATGAGGCCCATGTGACTAAAATCAATTGTATGTAGTATTAGAAAACAAACATAACGTATACCAACTTCCACCAGAGTGTATTTGTACTCCAATTGTTACTTTCTAACTAACTACTAGTTAATGCACCTAATTTATATTGAAAAATGGAACTTCATTTAATTCATTTGAAGTTGGAAAATCATTACCAAGTTGTATTGAAACTTGTTAAACAAATGAATAGTTTTAACCAAAAAAAGGAAAGAATAGTTTTAACAAACTCCTTTGAGGTGTTGTCCAATAATGACATCCACAACGGCTCTCAAAATAGTTGCTAAGTGAGGCTTTTTATATTTTCCAAACCATTTGTTCAATTATTGTCTTTAATAGGCTCCCCCGTACAAACTCCTAAGAGTGGCTCCTAAGCATGGATCTTACCACATTAGCTAAATTTAGGTAGCATTTTAGCTAGCTCCAAGTGAGACCCAAAGTCTTTAAATCTTTTATTAATATGAAATTTTCAAAAGATAAATGATTTTTAGCAAGCTCTTGCTAGCCGATTGAGTGCACATATCCTCTATAAAATTAGCAAGTTCTAAGAGTGAAAAATGGACTCCAAATAAGTTTATGTGTACACCAACTTTGGATCTATTTACATCCTAATATAATATATCACCACCCCTAAACTGAGTCCCCAAAAATAGTGAAATCAAAAAAACTTTGGATCTATTTTTAGAGAGCCATTGTGGATGCTCAGAAGAAGGTTTGGACTTCTATATAATTACAAGGCCAACTCATTTAAGAAAAGTTGTTGGATTTGTTAGTTTAATAGCTTTATTCCCAAATATTATGCACTTTGGTCCAAATTCCAGAATCCAAATATCCAATTCAATTCACTAAGAAAGTCATCACACGTCACACGTCTAAATAGTTGAAATGAAATTTAAGCATTGAGCAGGCAACTTGTCACTTTTTTTTTTTTTTTTTCTCTCTAAGCGAAAAGTTTGGAGGGGGAGATCAGAGTGACAACCCACTTAGGGAAGAGAGGCTCCTTACCGTCATAAGATGTTCAAACACTACCACATTTTAAAAGAGCCAAGCTTACTAGAGTATCCTTTTTTTCGGGGTAACCCCTATCCCATGGGAGGATAATCCATCATCATAGTCCTACCAAAGTGCAAGTTGGACAGATGATGTCCAATACACAGTATCTAGTTCACGAGGACATGCAACACCCATAAAGCGGAATTCGAACTCGCAACCGCAACATGTGTTCTGAGTAATTTTGTGTCGCACATAATTGAGAATTCGATTTTCTTATTGTTCCTGATTAAATTAGTTTGAATGTAGGTCCCCTTAATAATAATAAATGCTTATGGAGCCGAAAGTAAAGGTATGAAATGGTCAATCAATAAATACAGATTTCGAAAGCGGGAAACCTCCATCATCAAATATCAACAAGAAGCACGCTCATAGCGCCTACCCCGAAGATGAAATGCCCACAAGACACGAGCCACTTTCGGTCGGCCCTACCTTCTTTCCTATAGTTTTGGTCCCAATTTTTAAGTTCCCTACTTTGCCCCTAAACTTGTTTTGTAAATTGGAGCAATTAGTTTTATGGAGTATATATATTCGCAACTACTGAAAATTATTCGCGATATTTTATGAGCCGGATAGCACCCAAGTCAAAACCATAATTAAATTCTATCGCGAAAAAGTTGTAATAAACATGCTTAACAAATCAAGAGAAAAGTTTGATACTAATTAGGGACAGAGCCAGGATTTTTACGTAGTAGGAGCGGACTATATATGAGGAGGAGTGGTGGAGTTATATAATTTGATGATATATATATATAGGATCCCGTTCTACTAAGGACTCCCTCAAACTCGTAATTTGCGGACCTCATGGATCGGGGTCGAATCTCGACGATCCAAACCGCTCAATGTGTTTAAAACGTGATTTTAAGGGTCACCGCGAGGATTCGTCCAAAAAAATACTCGGAAGGGTTTCATTCAAGCATTTTTCGATAAATTATATATGTACGTTTATTATGAAAAACCGCTCGGATGAAGCCCTTTCGGGTATTTTTTTTGTGATTCCTCGCGTTGGCCATGGAAAACATGTTTTAAACACATTGAGCGGTTCGGATCGTCAAAATTTGGTCCGAAAACTAAAAAAAGGGGTGGTCCTCACGGAGGAGATCTTTGAGGGAGTCCTCAATAGAACATCTTCCTATATATATATATAGGAAGCCGGTCTCCTAAGGGATCTCTTAAACAAAATTTGGTGCGGACCTAGCCTTTTTTCAACTTTCCGGATTAAATTTTGACGATATGTACAGTTTTATCGAAAACTGTTTGGATCAAGCCCTTCCGGGTATTTGTTTTTGAAGATTTCCCGCGTGGACCTTGGAAAACGCATTTTAAAAACATTGAGCGGTTCGGATCGTCAAAATTTGATCTGGAAGGGTGAGGTCCGCACCAAATTTTAAAAAGGGATCCCTTAGGAGAACATTCTCCTATATATATATATACGCCAACTATCCTGTCAAGGATCCCGGATTTCCCGGATTGAAGCTTTTTTCGGTGTTTTGATGCTTTTAAAAATTGTTTTTGGGAAATCCGAGCCGTCCAATATGTTCAAAAGTTGTTTTCCAAGGTCCACGCGGGAAATCTTCAAAAAAAAAATACCGGGAAGGGCTTGATCCAAGCAGTTTTTCGCAAAAATTGTACATTTACAGTTTTGCGAAAAACTGCTTGGATCAAGCCCTTCCCGGTATTTTTTTTTGAAGATTTCCCGCGTGGACCTTGGAAAACACCTTTTGAACACATTGGACGGTTCGGATCGTGAAAATTTGATCCGGAACTACGAATCCCGGATTCGGGATCCCTGACTGGATCGACCCTCTATATATATATATATACACAAATGATCTAATAAGAGATCCCTTAAATGGGATTCCGTGCGGACCTCACCTTTCCGAGCCAAATTTTGACGATCCGAACCGCTCAATGTTTTTAAAATGCATTTTTAAGGGCCTATATAGCGTTTTTAACAAAAACTGATCCGATCAAGCCCTTCCGGGTTTTTTTTTTTGAAGATTTTCCGCGTAGGCCTTGGAAAATGCATTTTAAAAACATTGAGCGGTTCGGATCGTCAAAATTTGATCCGGAAAGTTGAAAAAGGGCCAAGTCCGCACGGAATCCCATTTAAGGGATCCCTTAAGGGATCGGGACTGTATATATATATATATATATATATATATATATATATTTATTATTATTATTTTTTTTTCAATGTAATAGAATTTTTTTTTAATTGTAGCAGAGACGACAGGTCCTATTAGCCATCCATTGGCTCCATCCTTGCTAATCATAAAGATTCATGTTTTCACTTAACAATTTCAATAATGATACTATCACAAAAATGGGAACTTACTTCTCTGTGAAAATTTAAATTGAAATTTCTTTAGTAAGATAGAAATTTGGCATGTGTGCTTTCTATTCTCACATTGATTCTTGATGATAGGATCTTATTGCATGCACAAAATTAGATGATCAAATGTTCTTGATTGATCAATTCTCTAAATATTATAATAATTATAGAAAAATATAATTCAATGATATAAGTATCCGATCCAGCTTAAGAGTCTTATCTACTACACAGTCAATCCCAAGATCGGATTATTAAAAAAAAGGCGAGTTATGCATTAGATAAGCCACATGAACCAACTTAAAAACGGTTTTATGTAGTCAACATAAATTGGTTGACATGACCTGTTCCATCTGTATGACATGACCATCCTTATGACATGACCGTGTAAAACGATTTTATTTATGTAGTCAACCTCAATTGATTAAAACTTAGGTATTTACAACTATAAGATCAATCTCATTTGTCTTTTGAAAATACTTTAATTTGTTATCACACAAAATAAATGACTCATTAAGAAGGTGACTCAAAGAACACTAGAGTAGAATTCACCCGGCTTACCAAAAAAAAGAGGGTAGAATTCTCCCTCAAAAGAACTGACTTGATAAGGACAAAATTGTCCAAAAACTTATATACTGTATACACATGGCTACAAGCTAATAATCAGCCGATAATCAATGCTTACAGAGATTAAATTCTAGAGTAGGGTAGTATAACCCCGATGATAACTCAAGTGACAATAAGAATGATCCGTAAATTTAAATTATTTTGAGTTCGAAACTTAGCGAACTCTTTGCACCAAGCCACAAGAGAGAAATCCCTTAGTCCGGGCGTGTATAACATGTCTTTGACCGGTCAGGAGAGTGAAGTGAAATAATTGATATGCGTGTAACTTGACCCGGACATCCCTCCCCGTCATAAATAAAAAAGGGTAATCACCGGGGACTTTAGGGCAGGGTAGGTCCCCCTAAAGATGAAATTTGTGTCCTAAAGTTGAATTTGAAAAAAACTTTAATAGAGAAAGTAACCCCAAGATTGATGCTAGAATTTCTCTTCCCCCCTTAAAAAGATGGAAATTGTATTTTTTGTTTTGACCATATCGCCTCTCTCATCGGAGACGTTGTTGAAGATTCTACTTACTTTACAGCTAATACTAAGGACTGTCCCGCCCGTCACTATTACGCGCCTCTTCTCTCTCCTCTCTCCTCACTCTCACAGCGTGCCTGCCCAATTGAATTGCCCATGCTATTATGTGGAGTAGGAGTATTATAGAACGCCACTTTCCAATTTGTTTACTCAATCCATCTGTTCCCAGCTAATTTAAAAAACCATTAAATTCCCCTCTATATCTGTGCCCCATCTTCATCGGTCCCTATACTTTCATTCAATCCATTGGATTTACATTTCCCCACAAAGGGAAAAAAAAACCCTAAAATGTCTTCTTCTTCTTCTTCTTCTGGTGCTGCTTCTCTCCTAATATTGGGATTGTCACTTCTGTTGGGGTCTGTATCGGCGGTGGCTTTTGACGGAAACTTCCACAGGAATTTTGACATAGTGTGGGGAGACGACCGTGCAAGGATACTTAAACACGGGAAGGTTTTAACGCTGTCGTTAGATGCGGATTCTGGATCCAGCATTCAGTCCAAGAATGAGTATTTGTTTGGGAGGTTCGATATGCAGATCAAGCTTGTTCCTGGAAATTCTGCTGGCACCGTTACCTCCTTTTATGTATGTTTCGATTGCATTTTTTTTCTTTTTTTCCTTTTTTTTGGCTGTTGATTTATGCTCTTTTGGATTTGGGGTAAAATGTTTTCTGGGTAAATTTTTTTTGGGTCAAGACTCCAACAAAAAAAATATATATATTGGGTTTAGAAATGGGCAACCTTTAGATGAGAAACATCCCTGTTTTTTGTTGTTGATTTGACGTGAACTATATTTTGAGCAATTTATTTTTTTGGTCAAAACCCAGAAAACGGTCTACCTTTAGAATAAGAAATCCCCCCTTTTTTTTTTCTTTCAGTTTTCTGGAGAATTTTTTATATCGAAACTGTTTATGAGAAGTGGAACCCAGCTGCAAACAGTTGTACTCCATGTGCTCGACTTTAGGTCTCAATCAGTTAACCAAAGTTGTTTTCGGTTTCAATCAGTTAACCAAAGTTGTTTTCGATCAAAATCCAGTAGGGTAGAGGAGTGGGCAAGGCAGGTCTCGGGTTCGAACCTCGAGGAGAGTTGATTTATGATTAAATTTCATTAATCCATTTTAGGTTTGCTATTCGTGGGCCTTAGAAAATTGAATTAGATATATGTAAGACGGAGAATTATGTGGAATATCTTGTCCCCAAGAAGTTGCCTAGGTTAAAATTGTATCATGTATGGGGAAACTTGATGTCAATCTGTTTTTTTTTAGGTTGAATCTCTCCAGTGTTAAGCTATGCAATTGTTGGGTCCAATCGCTTGTGTCGCTGGCACTCTTGTATGAAGGGATGGAGGCCAGAAATGTACTGAATTTCGAGGGTAGCTTTGTTTAGAAACACAAAAATTAAGAAAGAAACTAATTTTTTGTGCATAATCTTGGACACGGAAAGCAATTAACCATGTAAAATGTTTTACATCGAAACAAAGGGAGCTTATTTTGCATCGACGTTTCTTGTTGATATGGTGATAGCTAATACAACGGTTGTTGTTTTTGCAGTTATCATCCGTAGGGCAAAACCACGACGAAGTTGACTTTGAATTTTTGGGGAATTTGAGTGGTGACCCTTACACTCTTCACACCAATGTGTTCACCAATGGAGGCGGAGGAAGAGAGCAGCAGTTCTACCTGTGGTTCGATCCAACTGCTGATTTCCACACCTACTCCATCATTTGGACACCAAACAGCATTATGTAAGTACTGCTATTGTCCATCCTTGTGATTCACTTGTACTGTTAGAGAATTGATTCATATGACTGAAACTCACACCATAACACTGAGGTGGATGCTATTTGCCACGGTCACGATTACCATCCAGTCTAGTGAAAAATTGGCACATGTCGCAAGCTTTTTGTTGGAATTTGCTGTCATTACCTATTTCACTACTGTTGATCAGTTCAGTGTTTGGTAGATATCATGTAAACACATCGAGAGTCATATCTAACTATGCATGATGCCGGAACTATGACATACAAATTCATGTAGGATTTACGTAGCTTGGTTACAATGTTCATAATGTTCTTTACACAAATAGAACAAACCAATCTGTAGAAATATCTAGCCTTTCTAGTCCTTCAATTTCAAAATAAAATACCCTTTGATGTGGCTCAAAATCTTGACAACCAATTCACCGAAATTTTCTGTTTCTTCTCGTGAATCATTTTCTAGTGATTACTTATTCTTGATACATGGTATTGCTTTATGCTGTGGGAGTTAATAATTAGGTAATAACTGGGCAATGCTACAAGAAGGTGTTTTGTACGCAAAATCTTCATGCAAATGATGTGGCTCTCTGTACATGAATCTATAGCTTCGTGATAACACACTCATCCTTTTGATAAAAGCATTGTTGTAATAATAGTTTAATAAATATCATTGTTGTATATTGATCACGGACATCTGACAGCCGAAGCAAGTTCTCGCGGGATAAATATCCTTTATTTGTATTGGTTTTTGTTTTATGTTCTTCTCGTCTATGCGTTGTTATTATTCTGTTGTATTTTTATCCGATAGTTTGTAATAGCATTTCGTGTGAAATGAAATTCTCTCTTTCGGCTAAAAATAAAAAATAAAAAAATAATAATAATAGTTTAATAAAAGCATTGCTGTACCATTGTGCTGGAATTTCCTGTATAGAAGTTTGTGGATCATTTCCCTTGGTACTCACCTACATTCTTCTCTCTATTTCAGCTTATCCGTAGATGAAACACCCATAAGAGAATTCAAAAATCTAGAGTCACATGGTGTTCCCTACGCGAATAACCAGCCGATGAAGTTATATGCAAGTATATGGAATGCCGAGTACTGGGCCACAAGGGGTGGCCAAGTCAGAACAGACTGGACCAACGCTCCCTTCACTGCTTCCTACAGGAAATTCAAAGCCGATGCCTGTGTTTGGTCTTCCGGAAAATCTTCTTGCAACTCAAACTTAACCTCTTTTGGTTCCACCAGCGGCGATGGTGCTGGTGATTTTTTGTATACCGAGGAATCGAATTTCTTTGTTGAAGAGAGCATCAAATGGGTACAGACACACTACCTGGTATATAACTACTGCACTGATTGGAAGAAGTACCCCCGGGGCATTCCATACGAATGCGTTGTTGCCCGATCCAGGAGAAATGGTGTAGTAAACATTTGATTGTGCCCTTTTGTAATTGATTCGAGTCCATTTTTTTGTTTTTGGGGGTGCGCTGCTTGTGTCTGTAATTACTGTTATTGTTATGCCAATCAATTTTTCCCATGTGATGAAATCTGTTCTGTGGTATGCTATGTGTAAAAAAATAAAAAGGCATTACTCTATTCATGTTCACTGATCAGTTCCCTAAGTTGCAACAATAAATCCAATGACACACTTCACATATACACATGGCTAGGGCTGTAAACGAGCAGAATCGAGCCGAGCATTAGAATGTTCAAGTTTGTTCATTAAATTTTTAAACGAACTCGAGCCGAACTCTAAGTCAATGAAAATTTGACGAGCCGGGCTCGAGCTGAATTTGCCTAGGTTTGAGTCGAACTTGTTCACGAGCCTTAAAGAGGAAAAAATATTAGATATTTATGCTCTAATATAAGAAGTCTAGAACTTCAAAAAAAATCTATTTTGTACATAAATAAGTTCATACATGTATAAAATTATAAAAACATATTAGTAAAATTGAAGTTTATAATACTTTTATTGGTTTATACAAGTACAAGTTATAAAATTTTCATTATGTATATGTAAAAGTTTATACATATCTAACGTTATATAGAAAATTCTTATGAGATATACATATATTCTAAGTTCGCGAGCCTAATCGAGCCGAATATTGTCAAGTTCAGATTCGGCTCGTTTATTAAACGAGCCTAAAATTGAGGTTCAGGTTCAGTTCGTTTAATATCCAAATCGAACTCGAACGAGCCTTTACCGAGTCGAGCCTCGAATAGTTCACGAACAGCTCAGTTCATTTACAGCCCTACACATGGCCCCAACTGTTAGTGTGTTTGAAGTTCTGTGGACCTGCAAGTGTAAGTTAAGTGTGTGAAGCCGTGAAGGTGTGCGTGACTGCGTGTCATGGTCTTATTCATAACACATTGGTGCAAACACTACAACATATATAACTTTAATATGTGGTAAGTAAAGGACCTACTTCATGAATGAAGAATGTATAATCGACAGGGTATACAATCGATTATCTTTTTCCAATCAAACTAAAAAAGAAGAATATATAATCGACAGGATGAGCAACACTGTTGAACTATCAATAACACATACTCCTGCATTGGAATGAGTCAATTTCAAAGTTCCGTTATATAAGTAACATGGGCCAAACCACATGGGTCAAGAGTGAATTTTCAACAATGTGTGGTAAAAGGGGGTAAAATTGCACATGGGCCAAACCACATGGGTCAGAATGAATTTTCAACAATGTTTGGTAAAAGGGGGTAAAATTGCACATGGGCCAAACCGCATTGGTCAAAATGAATTTTAGGCAATGTTAACACCACACACATACACCAACACACTCGCGGAGCAGTTCGGCCTGCCCTCCACATCAAAAACATACACCAACACTCAATGGTGTACGAGATCCATACATACATAGCACGTTTGTACAAGTGGTTTTGTATGTGTATGCAGTTTTAGAGTTTTTGATGAATTCATCAAATTTCATATCATGTTGGACCTTTCCCGGTTTCCCCTACACAATGTTATATTAAAGGGGTCCTCTCCAAGAGTGGAAGTTCTAAAAGCTGTAGAGGGTGATAATCAATCACTCTGTGTTCTGCAGAGGCAGGAGGCAAATGTTGCTCCATGGGTACCTCCAGACGGGTCGTTTTAAAATCAACTTGATGCAGCAATGGAACAGGGCGACTCAATGGTACCAATTGCAGTGGTTGTTCATGAGTAACCATACTGATGGTTTTGCTAAGAAAATCCAACATCTTTTCGGCTATGAACCTAACTACCACATCCATTAGGCTTATGTTCTAGCTAAGTAACGAACTTATCAAGCGTCGAAATTTGAGGACAACAAGCAATCTTTCTGTTTGCACAATTCAGAGATGCTCCATAGAACGTGCTACAATTATTCATGACATTCGTGATATGGCAGCGGAATCGTCTCTCTCTCTCTCCTGGTGTTCCGAGGAAGGCGAATGAGCAGCTAAGTATGTCCTAGAGCTTCTTTTTTTTAACGATAAGTCCTAGGAGCTCAAAAGCAACTTTCTAGCCTCCACTCGAACTTCGTACCCTCCTCTGGGGCCTTTGTATTTTCTTACTGCTGACGTCCTTCCATGGGGTTGAAGCCTTTGGCATATTTACGGTGATTAAAAAAAAAAGGTCCGAGTATAATAATTTATAGAACAGAGAAATTAGATAAACATCTTCCAAATAAATACTTGGTTTCATTAGAACGTGTTCCTAGAAAGATGTCTTGAGCATAGAAAAGGTCATCAATTAAACAGCACAAACTTAGGTCCAAAAGCCCATAAATTCATACACAACCCCAGACTAAAGAGATGAATTAAAATCACTTTACGAAAGTACATAGCAAGGGTGTTAAGCTGGAAGAACTTACTGTACAGGGAGGCAACTGTTCAAGAAGAAAATCCCCTAATATCTGATACAGAACCCACCAATCATGAACAGTTCTGGAAATAAAGCATTTCCACAGTAGCTCCATTAAACTGTCATTGCAAAGAACTATTCATCATCCAGCTCTACAAGTTGCGCCCTCCTCTCAGCTGCTTTCTTCCTTATGAAAAATCCCCATCTCATCGCTGCCTTTATTTTAAGCCAACCCACAACGGCTTTGCCAGAACGGTTGCGATCCTCGTCGAATCCAAACGGCAACGGTGAAGGCATATATTGAGGGAAAGCATACCCATCTTCGGGGACACTAGCCGAGGCATGACCTCCCATACTGAAGAGTCTAAGCAAATGCTGCATGTCTTCATTCTCAAGCATCTCATGACTTCTAATGCGAATCTCCTCCTCTGACATAAAGTCATCGGTGGCGACCTTGTCACGATTATTTGACCAGTCATCAAAGGGGTTGAGATTGGACTGTTGAACGGATGAGCCTATAGTCTGGAATGGGGTTGACGATTGTGGAGGACCGAGTGCTAACCCCACCTTGTTATCATACCTGTTGCTTTGGATTTGGTGAGTAGTGCTGATTTGCTGGTCATGCATTGGGAAGATATTACTGTCAAACTGGCCACGGGAATTGGAATTGAGAAACGGTGACTGAGTTGGGTATCTAGGAGCCAGATTGTCATTGTAACCTGAAGCTGGGAAAAGGAAACGTGAAAAGATATAATTGATATCTGTATTCCATATATAACGATAAAGTAAAGAAAAAAAAGAGTCCACTTTACATGACACAACTTAAAGACTTCCGGGGTGTGAATGGTCAGGGTTTTGTGGATACATCTGTGTGCATGGCTGCGTGCAGCCGTCTCTGTGTGTGTGTGTGTGTGTGTGAGAGAGAGAGAGAGAGAGAGAGGGGTGAAAGTTCACAGAACCATTTTTTCCCCTATGCACAACTCATGGTAAGGAAAGTTTCAAATGACCAGTATCAAACTTGGTATATTCTCAAGTGTACTGCAATGATCGAGGCTAACTGATGCTAGATTCATGGGTCGGATTAAAACAGAAGCCGTTTCAGATATTTCCAGCCATGCTACTTAAGCTTCCAAAGCCATGCAATAGCTTATCCCTACTCCCCAGGCAACGTAATTTGTCTGCATACACCTATGAGTTGCATGCCAGATTGGATTTTCCGGATATGAATTCATGGATTGACCGAATCAAATTCACGAATTTATAAACAGATTTTAGTTTGACCAACGACCGATAACCACATGCAGAGCTCAACGTCAATGAGCATAGCACTCCTTCACACAAATAGCGAGCAAGAAGCGGTCACGCAGCATCATGATAGCTGCCATGGATCGAACACCAGATGGTCCAGACCCGATTGAGTTAGTAAAAAGCCAACTGCCGTGATTCTGTATTACCCGTTGCACCGAATTTTTTTTCTGTACTTATTACAAGGTACCGTGGATAGATCAAACTTCAATAGAAAGACTCATTTAGGTGTAAATAGCTCTATGTTCCCAAAATAAAAGAGTAAATAAGAAATTTCACATCTCTTATTATTATTTTTTTTTTTTAAGTAAATAATTATACTAGAAAGAAAGCATTAAGGAAAAGCATAAAGAAATTTCCCAACATCAAGCTGCTGTTGCACCAAAAAAAAAAACAGAAAGATGAACGCGATACTTGGACCAGTACCAACGGCAGAAACCAGTACCCAAGTCCAGGTAAGAAAGTTTGACACATCTGTCCAGCAGTTTGCACACAAAAAAAAAAAAAAAAGAAACTAATATTAAGTTAAACAAAAAGAGGCCATGCTTACCTCCAATTAGTACACTTGAATCCATCAAAGACTGCTCTGAAGAAATTGAACCAGGTAAACGTGGTTGAGTAAGCTGGTTATCCAAAGCATAATCAACAGGGCCCATCGGAAGTTCGTTCCGAGATGCACTCGACCTCTTAGTTTGTTTGAAGCTCAAGAGTGACTTGCCATCATACTCGATAACTTGGTTCCAGTTATCATATGCTTTCTTCACCAGAGTATCAACATATACCTGCAGCAACAAAATTTTACAGCTTTCCATAACGAAAA
The DNA here is from genome assembly GCA_963854785.1 of Vaccinium vitis-idaea. NCBI lineage: Eukaryota > Viridiplantae > Streptophyta > Magnoliopsida > Ericales > Ericaceae > Vaccinium > Vaccinium vitis-idaea. The sequence goes on along the minus strand of OY978217.1, from coordinate 43,317,814 downwards.
TGTTTCCTTGATAAAAGCTTCTCGTTTTCCACACTCCATTTCCACTTTAGCTCATAAAGTTAGTTTGAAGAAATACCCTCTATTACACCTCAGCAAATGGACTGGTTTGTGATTCATAACATTTCCATCAAACATTATATTCAAGGATGAGTATTTAATGACAATTTGGTAATATATACAATTGATAAATGTTAACCGAGTGCAAATATGAACATCCCTGGTGAACTGAACAACGGCATTATTTTGTTCAAGAAGTTTACTATTTCGTTCAAGAAGCATACGGCATCAGAAATGTAAATACGAACCTTCTGGCTGTCAGATAGGGAGTCAGCTGAGAAATACTGTTCACTGGATATAAGGCCACTAAGCTCGTAAATGTTGTTAAAAACAACACCAGTATTTCTTGAATCGTCAGGATAATACACATATAGCTTCCCACCCAAGACGCAGGTTTTTGCATGCTCAATTAGAGCATCCCACATCTTATTTGACATTCCACTGCCGAGAATCTACGAACATAAGAATAAGTCATGTATTACATGATTGTAAAGCAAGGAACACTTACGCCGAAAACAGAGCATAAACTTACATTCCGTAGCTTTTGGGAATCTCTGACAACAAGTCGAAGGAAGTCTTCAACCGTGAATATACCTGCACTATTTAGCCTCTTATGAAATGACCCATCCTTGCCAATCTTTTCCAATCTCCACACTTCATCATTAAAAGCAGGTGGGTAGTGCTTCTTGTATACTGTAAATGAAAACCCAAAGTTAACCCCAACATTTCATACAACCCAGATAATGAATTTAGACAAAACCAAAGAAAACTGAACCGCATACATTCCCCTCGGTGATCCTTTACAGTGAAAGCTTCTGTCTTGGCCTCGCGTATACGCATGCCCTCACAAAAGCCTGTGGCAACCTTAAGCCCAAGCCTGAACTTCCGGCTCCTTATCCAACTTGAGTTATCTGTAAATGTAAGCTCCCCTAGTGTTCCCACACCTTCTTTGAGCGTCACTTGGAGGTCACCAGTCAATAGTGGTCTCTTTCCTTCACGCTCTTTCACAACATGGCTTTCAAATTCATCTTGGGTCCAGCCTTCATCATCTTCATTATTGAAATCACCTTCGAGCACAACCACATCGAGCTTTACAGAGGATTCATTTCCAGATATTACAACATGACCTGTATTCACATCAACTAACACAATATGGATTGTAGCACCCTGTTCCCCTTCTACTCTTCCTCCTGTGAAGAGGGGGAGAGACAACCTAGACCTAAATTGCAGCTGCAAGTTTCTTCCATCTGGTCCCTCGATTCTTTTAGGAGAAGACCTGTGATACCAAGTGCAAGGATGGAAATTCTTACAAAGAATGAAAAAGGAAGGATGAAGAAATGAGAAATAAAGTAGAACAAGGTTCACATTAGTGCAGGAAAACCAATTCAGGAAGCAACATTACTTGGCTACGCAATTAGGTGATGATACTGAAGAACTATAGACAACATATCTTTGTCAATCCTTTAATCTGAAAATCCATTCTCAGTTATCCTACTGCGACTAACCATTTGTTAAGCAAAATGATGTAAAAGACTCAAAAGGACACGAAAAATATAGACAACATAATACACCATAAATATAAGAGGCAAATTATCTGCAGTACGCAGAATTCACCGGCATTTTGTAATATTAAAGATATCTCAGACCTTCCATTAATTCGAGCAGGTCCCAACTTTGCCAAAGCTCGTTCCACTTCCTCACTAACCTGTTTACCACCAATTGCAGTATCAGACATTGTAAGATACAAGTACATGTAAATTTCTTAGAATCAAGGTACAGTGCTAAGATCTTCACTAGGAAAAGGGGAAAAGAGGTGGGCTGGGGGAGCAATGCTAAAATAACCATGCAAGAACTACAATATATTAAGAAGAGGAAAATACTAATCCACAAATTACGGAGAAGCCCAAGTTTGTCTCCATATCTGTGTCGGGCACAACGGGTGCATTTCTTAAGTGGGACATAGGAGGACAGAGCGTCATGTCACGTCGTACTTAAAAAAACTTATTTCAAGGGTAAAAGTTATCAATAAATTTTCACTTGCTACTCATGGTTTATCATCTTAAGGGATCATTATATTTATATACAAGCAGTGTTAAGTTTCATGTTTGTTCTCATATTCTCCGCCTTAAGTGACTCCTGGCCAGCTTACAGCAATCATCTTTGCTAACCCATTTTCAGTCTATCTCCTGAAATACAGGCTTATCCACTCCTCTATACCAGCCAAACCACCCACAACTTCAAAGATGGAACTGTGCGCACATAAGTTCCTATTCAGTGTTGCTAGTTAGTTCCTTGTCTCGTAGTAGGAGGTCCTGTTGATTATTGAATGATAAGCTAGATACCTTAACTTGCTGTTTAGTAGTTTAAGGACTTCCTTAGCATGTACAACAATGATGGTTTCTGAGAAATGAGAATCATAAGATCACCTAGGTTTAGTAAGACTGTAAGATTAAATCTGAAGGGAGTATCACAACTAGAAGAAGTGCTCCATTTTTCAACTGGAGTCATTTGGTTGAAGTTCAAAATGAAAGGCATCACACACACAAAAGACAAAAAACAGCTTAACCAAACATAATAGAAACATAGCAGAAAGGTTGTCACCACCAATTCTTCAAAGATGAGCGTAGAGTTAAGTGTTAACTGGTACAACTTACAACTCTTCGAAGAATAGGTTCCAAGGATGAGCAAAGCTTCTGTAAACTATCCACCTTCAAAGCCTCCACAATCACACTGCACGAATGGATACTTTTAGAAAACTGCTCTTTCTTTTAAGCGGAAGATAACTCGGGTGGATATAGTGTAAATTTAGCATAAATAGCTAATTCCAAACATGACCTAACAATAGAACCAAACGTTGGTCCCTTTCCAAGAACAACAAAGCCTCCCTATAAATAAGTTCGAAATGAAATCGATACTCACGATATAAAAACCAGCAGACATCACCAAAAAAAACAGCATCAAAATAGCAACACGGCATTAAGAAAACAACCATGGAAGAAGTGCAAGAAACGTGAGGACTGAGGAGCAACTGAAAACCACAGAAACTGAACAGGAGGAAGAAAGACAATCCCAACAAAAAATTCTGAAGCACCCAAAATAATGCAATGGAAAAAAGGAATCATTTGAATGCACATAGCTCTTGGTATAATCCTCACATTTTATGCCAGCTCAAAACCACAATGTTGAGGTTTCTTGCGTTTCTGATAGCCTGATAAAGTTTATAAACACGACATTGCAGGTTTGAATAGACATTTTCTTTGCACATAGCATTGGAGAATGAGGGTCAAACACATCAAAAACTACAAAACATCGGGAAATGAGGCCTCCATCTCAAAATCCAAGGCCCAGTTCCACGAAAGAAACACCACAACTACAGAATACCAACTCTATTACAAAGGTACAAGTTTTAAATATAACAACAAACATAATTACAACTCACAAATCAACAAAAGTAACAGATGAAATTACATAACAAACAATACTCGATCGACACTAAATAGACTGAACAGAACGCGAATTCACCTAGCTAAAGCAGGCCGCTTCCGCTCCGGCTGCTCATCATCATCGCCTCCGCCCTCCAAACTCCGCTTCCCTCTCATCGAGTTCGTCCTCTCCATGTACCTGGTCTGCATTTTCCCCCACTGCGCAATATCCCCAAAATCTCACAGATCTGCAGCACCAAAAACTAACAAAACTTCAAGAACCCTAATTTTTACATGAATTCATCAACCAAACCCGAAGCAAGCTTTACATAGATCTACAAATCCAACATTCCAAAACCCCAAAATTTGTCTTCCCAATGGGTACAACCAATAACATAAATCACAGTATTTACAACGACTGAATCCACCATGTGTCTCCAAAAGCTTACTCAGACTCAACAACCAAAAAAACCCAATTGAGTAACCAGCCACAAATCCAACATTTAAAAACCCTAATGTTTTTTTTTTGTCCCCAATCACAAAATTAACAGCATAAATCCCAAAAATTATAACTGAATCCACCATCTGTCTCCAAAAACTTAGTAAGACACAGCAACCAAACAAAATACCTAATTGAGGAACCAGAAAATGAAAGTAAGACAAAACTGAGGCAATTTAATGAGTTCAGCTGAGGAATTTCAGATAATCGATACATAAAAGGATATTACGAAATTTAAGTATATCTGTATGCATATCCATATTCCATGCGTACCTATATATGCGTGATTTGGGTCTACTAGGTTTCTCTCTCTACGAGGTTTCTCTCTCTAACACAGAGAGGCAAGTGAATTTTGGTGTTGAGATTGGTCTACTCTGACGACCGTGTCTATATGTAGTACTCATATGAGTAGAAGCAGCTATTGGCTGTTGATGGGTGCTGCTCTGCTGTTCGTAGATCTTTCTTGGGCTTTCGCTTCTGGTCGTTGATTATCAATTGTTGGACAAAGACTCGGGATCTTGACCGTTGATTTCTGAGTTTGTGACGGCTCTGCGATGAGACTCGCCACGTCACTTTGGATTTTTATCTCAATAATGGATCTCACTGTGGTGACAGCTGGATGGATGGATTTTCCGTGCTGCTCAGCGTACAGCCTATATTTGGCAGATTTGGACTGGTGCTACGCTTCGATGCTAAAAAAAGGAGAGAAGAGCTGTGATATAGGATTAGTTATTTGGAAGAGTAATTTTGGGCAAACCCCACATGATTTGCAGATTTGCTTCACAAGAATTTACGATGGTGGAAGATGTTGGGATTCGCGTGACGGTGCTTCAAGAGCGTTAGATGGTAAGAGTATTGGTTTCAAAAGACTTCTCATTATCTAATAATGACATTGATAGCAAAATAATCGTTTTAACATTTTTCGTTACTGAATAGATAATATTTCTATTTTAAGATTAAGGTTCACGTTTTCAACAAAATGTGAGTTAAATATATTACTATTGATGTCAAACTAAAATTAATTGTGAATGGATGATTTTCCCAGTCGGCCATCCATGATACATCATTCGAATCACATGTACAACACTATATCAACATTTGGCACGGTGATATATTAGTATTTTCTTCTTTTTAGTTCCTCCGAATATATTGTAGTAGTGAAACTGTATTTATGGAGAGACCAAGGAGAGAGGGAAAACACACCCCCTCCGTCCCAAAAAATTTAGCCTATTTTCCTTTTTTGGCCGTCCCAAAATATAGGACCAATTTAAAATTTTCAACAAAAGAAAGTAGACAAATTTTATTTCTACCCTTGAGATACTTTTAACAATCAAAACAATGAGACCAAAAGAAAAATATTGGAAAAGTTTTAAGTTTAAAGTGCGTTTTAAAATTTTGAAACAGGTCTCTGATTACATTGGTGGCAAGATTTTCCACTTTACGGAAAACAATTTACATTCAAAACTTGATTAACTTTTATTTTATTAGAGTCAACTAATGAAGGGCAAACTTGAAAAGTTACCATTTTTGGATAACAATGTGTATTGTACATAAAATTTAGAAATTTGTAAGTAGGCCAAACTTTTTGGGATGGTAGGAGTATATGACAACTTAAAAAACTCATAAACAGTTTTTCTTCGTTCGCAGTATCATTTTCTCGACTTTTCATTTTCTTTTCTTTAACTCCTATATTGTACAAATCTATGTCAAGCACGTGAAGATACCCGAATTGTCCATTATCTGAAACACATTATACCATATGTCAAAACGTGCCATAATTTTTCACTGATTATTAAACCAGAAACAATACTAATTCCACAGAATTCGAGTCTGATCAGCTTTAAGCACTTCAATTCATTATCAATCAGGAAACTATTAATCGGACAGTTTGGGAATATGATAAGATTTGGCAGCAACACGTGTATGCCTTCTCAATCTTAACCCCCATGAGAAAAACCTACAACCTCCAGCTACAGCAAGAGAAAAAAGTTTGTCGAGAATCAAAAGCTGGCAGCAGCAGGAACTAAACCTGACATGATTCCAGATTTTCATTGGCTCAGCCGAATTCCTCAAGTCTTCTATAAAGTTTCTTCAATAGTTGACGGCAGGTCTGAGGAGTTGTGCATGGCCCGCACATGAGGTATACGACGTTTCCCAGAGGCCTCATGTAAATACCATCTTCACGGAGGTTTTGAAGAAGAGATCTTGCAAACAATGATGCATAACTGCACGAATCTCAATTAAAACCCAAACATTAAGAAACCGAGAATATTTTCAGAGGAAAATACTCAGAGAGCGAGGTATAGTGCAAAGTAAAAGTTGGTGCGATGCCTATTAGAATAAATTTGGTCCATATGTTTCTTTTGCTGAGTACTTTTTCTGGGTAAACTGCTAAAGGGATGCAGAAAGCATCAAAACTCAGTGTAGGCAACGGAAAAACATCTGGGTAGTGCTAGGTTTGATGCAATAAAAGAGCAAAGGACTTGAGTGTCCATTCCTTCTGAACTTCAATTGGTGAATGATGACTCTGCAATGCCTAATTCTGTCATTTTCTTGGAAGACCAACTTTGGAATTCATTCTAAGACCCAAACATTGCCTTATACAGGTATCCAAAACTTAGTAGCACGTATCCTTGTTTTTTTTTTTTTTTTTGGTAAATACGTATCCTTTGTTTTTCTATACAAGGATCATACAAAAGCTCCCATCTTTGTAAGGAGCATGCTCCCATCTCAACGGGAGCAGGCTTTCATCAAACTCCTTATTTGGGAGCACAGGAGCTTGCTGCCAAGGTTGGAGCGGCACTACTTTAGGAGGTCCTTGCTACTAAGATCCAAAACACATACAGGATGGATGCTTGGTGTCTCAACCATTCTTGCTAGTCCGATTACAACTTAAGCATATATCAACTAGACCCAACAGATTTTATTTCATGGTAATTGAAAATGTCGTATGCAAATAAAAAATGATGATCGGGAATTGTGGCATTCCATTCTCCACCAATGCAGAAGGATGGTGCCAAAAAGAATTGAATGCTGGAAGTAGAAGTTCAGAGAGAGTACCCAGCATCAGAGCCTTCTGCTCGAAGTTCTAGGGCACAAAGCGTTCCCAATGCAACCACTCTATCGACTGTTTGAAGCAACGAGATTTGTTGCACTAGATCCATGTCCCATAACTGCACAAACACAAAAGCGAATAACAGCCATCACAAAATCATGAGTGACGCAATCATAGCCATACACCAAATATTTGAAAGATGGACATCATTTTACATAAGCGAGTGATAATTGATCCCAAATAACCCAAGATAAATAATCAAGCAACCAAATAAGAAATAGGCAACCACACAGGAACACCAAATCCAATGTGATTTGGTTTCCCACATGAGTGGAAATCATGTGAAAAAGAACGATAAAATGAATAAGCAGTAGGCAGAAAATAGAAATGCACGAGGCAAACAAGGAGGGTTACCACAGAAAAATATAAGTATGAATAAGAAAAACATTTTCACATACCTCCCTAAGCAATCTTCCTTCAGAAACTAAATTGAGGTTTGTTTTAGAGTCCTTAAACCATTTTATGGATTTAGCAGCTGCTGTACATCCCAGAGCATGCGCAGTGTACGAATGTCCATGCAACAGAGCCTGAAGCTGAACCAGAGCAAAAAGATACTGTAAACAGTTTCTAGTATATCATGGCAATGCTTTTTTCAATCAAACATGCAGGACAAGCAACATAAACTTTGGTAAAATTCACTAAATTCCAGCTAAGTTGGCTGGAATCAGATGCCAAGCCTATAGAATGACTACCCATAGAATTTACCAGCTAAGCTATGAAAGAACACATAAGTGAATAACAATCGCCGATCAAAAAAAAAAAAAGAATAACAATCGCATAAACAAATAGTAAGATTCTCTGGAAATATAAGTTGAAGGACTAATCCCAAAGTTGGGAGGAATAAAGAAGGCATTGTGGAACGCATGGATAAAGTTGAATATCCTTGTCTTGTTTGAATTGGTTCTAATCGAATGAGGTCTGGCCTCTGAGTTGTTGTTGTTGTTGTTGTTATTGTTGTTGTTGAGTGTGTCAATACAAATTGGGCTTCTAACCTAAGTTCTGGTTCGTACCTTCTAGGTTGTTTGGCTATGCACTTCAGTAGTCATTACTTGGTTGGAATGGAGCTGGTCCTACTTCGATTAGGAAACTTAATTTGGTCGAGATTTGGATATCAATTTCTAGCAAGATTCTTTAAGGTATCTACATAAACAACCCAACTAAAAAACAGTGACACAAGTAGACTAGTAAAACATTATTTACAGATGTTGGTCTCCTTAGATGGTCAGATTCCATTGGCTACTTCTAGGTGAGACTCCTAGATAATCCATAGAGAGGTTTGAGGATTCTCTCTTTTTTCCCTTTGTTTTAATACCAACATTATTGTGTGTCATCAATAACCAGAACAAGCACACGAGTTCATGTCGTTCTATCCTACAATGACACAAACTTTCTGAACTTAAGTGAGACAATCAACTGTATAGCTTGTTATCAGCATCTGGTATTCCTGCCAATGGCAAACAATCATTCCCTCATGATTCATTACTTCACGACTCATTCAATCAGATGTATTTTTTTACTCCAAATAAATGGAACAGATGTTTAAAGTCAAGATAACCAACCATCATGCAATTACCTTTGAATCTCCAACAAATGCATTAAACACAGCATCTGTTGTCAACGTGGCCGCCAATGGTACAATCCCACCAGTCATCAGCTTTGCGAAACAAGCTATGTCTGGTTTACAGCAAAGTAGTTCTGCAGCAGACTGGAAAGAAAGATAAGATTAATCAGATAACACATGAATGAGGAAGAAGATGCAAGTAAGACTATATGGGCAACAAACCTCCACTCCCAAACGCCAGAAACCAGTAAAAACCTCATCAAAGATAACTGGAATCTTTCGCCTTTGGCATTCTTCAACAAGTAGACGTTGGAAAAGTGGATCAACCATCAGCATTCCACCCGAACCTTGTATAACTACAAGACCATCCAGGTACTTAAAAGTCATAAGACTCATTAAGTTCAAAATAAGATAGATATACCATCAAGTGGCACAATCTTTGTCCATTTAATGCACCTAATGAGAACATGTGTAGTGCAACCACACATACAACCAGGGTAATACACAGGCCCCGAAGCTTCAGCCAACTGGAATGAATTTTTTCCCAATGACCATAAATCTTTTCCTTGATCTAAAATTACTTTATACTCAAATTTGTTAGCAGAACTATTCTAATACTGAACCAGATCAGTAGTTAATTCTTCGCAGACTAGAGAAGTATGTTAACAAGATGAGGATGACCTCTCCTACGATATTATTAAAATATCTGTTTTGTTTTAACATTGAAAAAGTCTATGTATGCTCAACCAAATGACCACAAGGCCAATATTAAGTACTTTCTTTAGAAAACCGAGGAAGCTACTTATGATTTCTGGACACATCCAAGAATTGTCAACAATGTATCCCAAAGTGCTCAAGAGAGCCAATGTTTAAAGTGGACAGCACTTTAGGCAAGCTAGTTCCTGATCTACAAAATGCCAAAATATAACTACTTAAAAAGCCAACTATTTAGACTCAAGCATGAATTAGGCAACTGTGGGTCCAGCAAAAATGTCGTCCATCTTTTGACTTCTATGTCATTGGTCCAATATTGTTCACGTGCGACATTCCTCCTTTTTCTCCCCATCCATCCATCACTTTAAGGGTTAATCCTCCCAACAGGGCCAAAAGAATAATTGCTGAACCTCCGACATGTGTGTCACTACCATTTGAGAAATCAGTATAAATGATGAAGATGGAGCATCAACGTCAAAGGTGAGGTCTCATAATCTAACTCATTTAGTAATCGTGTGGAAATAACATGAAGTAGAATGTGCCCTAGGAAAGGAAGGTTCACCCAAAGAAAAGATTTATCAACAAACTGATAATCAATTAACAGCTATAAAGAAAACTAAGTCCAACTATTTCAAGAACTAAAAGATTCTAACAGAAGCTTAATAGTTGTGAAAGACAACATGGTGTAATCTTACCTGGTTCTATAATCAATGCTCCAATATGGCTAAACTCAATCATCCCAAAATGTTGCGATAATGCTTGTGAGATATATGATGAATAGTTAGCAGCAAGGCTTGACCCATCCCTGCTCTTGTAGAATAGTTCGTCACGCAAGCTAAAGGCTGTTGAAAGTTGAACACCTATTATTTTCCAATGAGAGGATCAGCAGGCAAGATATTGGAACAAGCTATACATACCCATATCTTCCGCGTTCATATTTTCAGGATGTACCCTTTCAGGATGTACCCATTCAGGCAGAGAAAGATTCCAAACACCATTGTCCATAAAGGCAGTTGGAGGATCCAGAAAAAGCCCTCTGCCTGTGTACCTGTAAACAATTGGAAGGTAAAATATCACAGAACCTTACTCTAAGTTGGTTTGCTCTTAATTTCCATTCATTGCTCCTTACAAGTGCCATCAAACAACCTATTCATGAAGACGCGCAAAACTACATGACATGTTCAATGCATTAGCAAAAGAACTATACTTTTTGCAAATATTATAGCTGCGAACCAAAATATGCAGTATGACAGCCAAAATGATTTATCAACTGGCCATATAAGCCAAGTTATTAGAAAACCAAATCTCCACTCAAAGAAATCAAACTACATCCACTCAAGCCAGCAATACTTAATTTAAGGCACAGAAGATGGTCCAAAGAACATTAGCCCCAGAGTTAAAGTATTAAAGGTAGACTACACCATCAATGAAAATAAGTAGTAAGAAATGCCCGTACCATGGTTGCTGGAGGAAACCTGTATAAGATGACGGAGCTTGTGCTTCCATAGCTCCCAATGTATCACCATGATAAGATCCTCGGAGAGCTAAGACCTGTTTAAGAACACAGAGAGAAGTATGACACTATGACTAACTCTAGTTGAATGTTTTACAATCCCATCAATATGAAACAAAATAGTCATAGCATCTAGGATATGGCCTAACAATTGAGCCATATAGTAACAACAAAATGCACTTCTCTGCTTGCTATGAAGCACGGATACGGATACGAGATACGGATACGATACGGATACGCGATTTTTCCAAAAAGTCGGATACGATACGTTGGGGGATACGTTGAATATAAAAATATAAAAATAAATACATTATAAATATATATAATTTTTAGTTCCTAAAATTTTATTAGACAAGTTCACCATTACAGCACAGAAAAAAAAAAACTAAAAAAACCCTAAAAAACGTATCCGAATACTCTAAAAACGTATCCGATACGTATCAGGAGCGTATCTGAATAATAAAAATTTAATTTAAATTACGGATACTCTAAAAAACGTATCCGATACGTATCAGGAGCGTATCTGAGCGTATCCGTATCCGATACGCGTACGATACGCAATACGGAGGTCAAAATAGAGTATCCGTGCTTCATAGTCTGCTTGAAACAACTTCATCCATAGCTTCACTAACGTATTGATACAGGCTATGTTACGCGGACTCTCATAATAGTAAAAAGTACCCGTGTCGGACACTCGACACTTGGATAAGGGTGTGGGATATGTGTCCGATAAGTTTAGTAAGACATTTCAATAGAAAATCTAATTGTAATTCCAGTTTATCATGGAAGTATGCATAAACCTCTCTTATTATCCATGAAATGAGCTATAGAACCTTAGAGCACCATTTGACGTAAGAAAATACACCAAAAATAGAAATAAATTTGAATATTTTACCATGTCCCCGTGTCCTTGAAATGAGAAATAGTTGAATCCGACACCTAATACATACCCACACCCGTACCCGAGTCCAAGTAACATAGGATACAGGTAATAAAAAAAATGGGTAAATGAGGCGGCAAAACCTTACCAACAGTGAGGAAGGTACTTAAGCTAGATTTTAGAAGAAACAACAGTTGGGAGACAGCACAATGTATCAGGTCAAGGTGAGTTGTAGTGATAAAAAAAAATGTCCTACATGTGCCAAAAGCACTTCAGTAGTTGATTTTAGCACAATCCTCTAGTATCTATGATAATTATAACTCTAAAATACACTTGTGAAAAGTTATCAATTTCGGAAGGATTAGGTTGTGTTTGGTTAGATAGTTTAGTTTAGTTTTGATGATGTCATCAGTGGTAATGAGTGGAGAGAGATAGAGAGAAAAATGAGGGAAATGATGATGTCATCAAAACTAAAACTAAAACTAAACTGGGAAACGAACAGGGTCTTAAGAACTTAAGACCATCTCATATGGCTGAGCTATTAAGCATAAACAATTATTCATATGACTACAATAGGTAACAAGAAAAATAACAAGTATGAAAAGCTAGAGACATAAGTTCTCACAAGTGTATTTTAGAGTTATAATTATCATAGACACTAGAGGATTGTGACTCTTAGGAACGCTAGCTAGGTCTTGATTCTCTTACTATATAATATAAGAAGGGTTCAACTCGAATTCAAAGAAGGAAGGACAGACCGGGACAGGAAGAGCACATGAGATGAAACTTTATCAGAAGGGGGTGACAGCCTTGTCAACCTTTCTAAGTAATGGGGAAGAGTACTGAAAGAGTTCACTTCATAAGTAAATGGAAGGCTAATGGAAGGGATCAGCAAAACGGTCAGAGCCCGGGAAAGACGGAAAGCGAGAACCGGAGTAGAAGCCTCCGAGAATCCCCTGATTAGTTCGGAAAGATGATGGAAGTTGGCGCCTGTGCGTCGACTATTGCGCTCTTAATCAAGAGAGTGAAAGAGAAGTTTCCAATTCCTGTAGTAGATGAGCTACTTGACGAGTTGAGTGGTGCTACCATCTTTTCTAAACTCGATCTCAAGTCAGGTTACCATCATGTTCGGGTTCATCCAGATGAGGTGCATAAGACCGCATTTCACACACATGATGGGAATGATGAGTTCTTAGTAACGCCCTTCTGACTAATGCACCTTTCAAGGGTTAATGAACGACATCTTCAGGCCCGTCAGTTTCTTCTTGTCTTTTTCGACAATCTTCTTCTTTATAGTCAAGAGATTCATGATCGTGTGAAAGACTGACGAGAAGGACCAACTTAGTGTTTGAAGGACCATTTTTTGCCAATCTTTCTAAATGCAGATTTGGTTGCCATGCTAGGCGCTCACGTTTTTTGTCCTGTTCTTGGCATTGAAGGTCCCATCCTTACCTTTTGATCCCCCTTTCACTTCAGTTTCTTAGTAGGCAACTTGCATTGGCAGAAGGAACCTCTTTATCATCAAAAGCGCCACGCCTTCGCCTTCAAGCTGCTGGGTTGGACCCCCTTCTTCACAGTCCAAAATGACCTATGGAGATGTGATGAAGCAGGGAGACTTCAACTTGAGACGACTAGCAGCAGGAAAGGAGGACTTCTTGCTGTCTCACTCAATCAGAGTACTTGTACCAGAAAGGGGAAGGGGGAGGCCTTCAAGAAAGAAAGAAGAAGCCCACTCGCTAGATAAAGCCGATACAGAAAGACGCTAGCCGTAACGTAAAGAGTGGATTCTCTGATCCTCCCTCTCCTTGTCATGGCCCATCATCTCATTGGTCGCCTATGATATCAATTTAATGCAAGATGGTAGGTCCATCTTCCGCAAATCAATCAACTGCGTCCGGACCTCGTCCCCCTCTCAGACCTCTTCTTGTGTAATTGCCTCTGGTGGTATATGGTTGTTCTGTAGGGAAGACTTGGTGGACGTGTTTGTTCTTCCTCACTCATCACAGGCGTTAAACGTTATTATTAGAAAGCAGTTAGTTCCTTATTAAACTCACTGTGAGGGAAGGAAGGCAAGCTACATCTCAAAGCAAGAAGTATAAGTCCTATCCTTACTATCCTAACTCAGTCCTTCCATGACGAGAAGGAGATACAGGACGAGAGGACAATGTAAGAAAACAAATAATATAGAAAAGGAGCAAGAAGCTTTTTCCAGAAAACATTATGACTTAAGTTCTCAGTTCTACTGAGGAATGCAACTTGTTCCTGCTGACTTGTTGATGTAATATCCAAACATGCAACGGGGTCCAAAAACAGATAGAGAGCGGAAGACAGAGGAGAACACAGAGTTAAAACTTTTATAAGCCAAAAAACCTAAAGCTTTCATAAATCTAGATTTACAACTAAAAAATAAGTTCCTTTTCGTTCTATCATGCAATTTATAGCACGCTTTTTACTTCTGAAATTGTGATCCAAATACTTTAAACCTAAGCTGAAAACATGTCAGAAATGAGCACAAAAAAACTTATATTTGCTGAGTGCAAAACATTCATTGCTACCCAGAAGTCACCTCCTAGTGTAAAACTCACTTAAGAGATGACAAAGCAATATGAAACTCATTTGCCATGGATCAAGACACCAGTATACTATGCATTTCATCACACAATGTAGGAGGAAAGAGAAGAAGACGAAGAAGAAAACATAGGAGAAGGCAATTTTAAGCCCATTAAACTTGGTATCATAAACTAAGATACTACATTGAACAAGTCTTTTAGAATAGGCAGTTCGTGGTCTCACCTTGAGTTCAATACATCTTTCACCCATCTCAGGTTTTGGAAGGTCCAAAAGGATCCCATGATCAAACAAGAATTTTCGGAATGCCATCTTCAAAGCAATTTCAATTGCAGTCGATCCATTGTCAGAAAAAAATGTTCGAGAAGCCCATCCTGCATGTCCAAAAAAGTTGGTTGAAGATTGTTATTGTGACGCCAAAGTAGAAACTGATATCAGTAAAGCCGCACTTCATTCTGCAATAGCAAGGAATTAAGACATGTTCAACATTAATGGCAAGAGGGCATGAGTGTGTGTGTGTGTGTGTCTGAGAGAGAGAGAGAGAGAGAGAGAGAGAACCGACCAAAGGTAATAACCATTCACAAACAGGGAAGAAACAACAGGAAAAGTTAGCTGAATGGAACTTAGAAGGTGAAATGACCAAGTAGCTAACCTTTACCCACGCCTCCAAGCAAAAGTTCTGCACATTCTAAAGCAGGTTCATGAACATTCTCTGGAAACATTACATGACCAAATCTAGCAGCAGCATAACCCATATCTCTGGCAAGTTCAATCTGAAACCACCTAAACACATACCTACAGTAAAGAAAACTTACATACAAGGGCGTAATGGAGACATACAGGTACTATACTGTTAAGGTGCAAGGGAAATAAAGAGAAAAGATGCATATTCCAGGGATTAAAATGTTGTTATAAGTATTTGTATTGTATGTGGTTTCCATTTTTGCTGCAGGCACTCAGTTTGTATGTATAATTTCTTTTGCCAAATACATGTAAAGTGGTGCATCGGTTGCTGCTATTGCTTCTAAGACTCTCCATGAACTTTAGGTGTTCAAGCCACACCAACATCAGTTATGCACATGTTTCATCGTGAATTGGGAGGAGTTGTTGAATACATACTGTTGAAGTCGGTATCAGGAGCAAGGAATGAACCTGTCTAATAAAGTGAACCACAACCAGTTCCAACAGTCACTGGTTCAGAAACTGGATTAGGCGGCTCTAACACACACTTAGTTCTATGAACAATCCAGCTCTTGTTGAAATACTACCCAAAACAAATTGGATGCTGTCTTTCAAAAGAGGAGCAAGAAACACAACTCATTGTAGCAGAATTAGATCCCTTGTAGGTTATGAAAAAAAGAAAAGAATGACCTGTAAACTATGATCTGGCCCCTGTGTCCACCAACTTGCACAAGCATCAAACTGTTGCGTGATGAAATTGTTATTAAGCACCTATATTGAAAACAAAATATATTAGCACAGGAGAAGATGACAAGTCGTGGAAAATTGGGATTTTGGCAATCAAGATAAGAGATTGTGCTAAAACCAAAACATAGTAAAATGTGAACCTTGTGAACCGCAAAGTTCTCGCCACAACGGGAATCTATTACTGTAACTGCTTCTTCGGGTACAAGTTTGTGCTGAGTAAATGGCCACCACAAAATATCGTGTGCCATCTTTGGCATGTTATGCAATCTCTCTGTTCTCTCAATATGAGCTGAAATCATTATTTCCTTGAGGCAACCAAATACAGTCTGAGCTTTATCAAACCATTCCATCAATGTATCTGACATATCTTGCGGAATAGGTGGAAGCACAAATACAGGGACCCTAGAGAAACAAGGACAACATGTTAAAGGTTGCAACAGTTCAGTTTCAAGCGAAGCACAATGGGGAAAAATAAAAAATACAAAAACAAAAGCACAAGATCAACACAATTGCACGCACAGAGAGGTTTACATGAGTAGAGAGTATAGAATGTTCTGTAAATGGTTACTACAGGGCCATGCACTAGTAAAAAATGAACAGGATAGACTCGAGTCAAATAGAATACATAGAGAGGAACCCTACCTATTTCTCACGTAAGACAACAATGGAACCTCATTTACAAGCCCATGATCTTCAAAAACAACAGCAACAACATCATAGCCGCGAAGTTTTAAACTTTCATAAGCTGAAATCGTTGATGAAATCCCACCAAGCCGTCCATCCCCAACAAGAATAGCAGGTAACCGGAAAGGCCTGTAAACATGATTTCAATGACCTGAATGAAACTGAGAAAACATCGTGGACATAGTAGTGGTACTGTACAATCGGAAACTATGTCACCCATCTTGTTAATGCAGGCGGCTATTTCCCATCTGCATCAGCTTGATACGAGAATTTGAGATTATTTGAGATAGTAAACAAGTTAATGTAAATTTGTATATGTCATACAAGATTTCAACTTAGATCAGCTATTCCATGGTCTACAAGAAGGGGAAATTGAGATCAACTTCAATGGTGTATAAGCTCGTGTGTATAACAGGTGTTTTTTTTAAATCTGGTTGACGTTTAGAACCAAATTCAATATTATCTATAGCGTGAATGCCCAATGGCTAATTCAAAGCTCGCAAAATCAATCCTTTTGAGACTCCTGGATGAGCTCCATAAATTTTCAGCCCAGATTATTAAACAAGTTTGAATTTTTTGCAATGTCTGACCTCATAATTTCTTAAAAGAAGATGCTAACCACAATAGAGGAGGGCACTGTTTAAGGTTTTCAAAGTGTGTTGAAATACTTAATGCAATTCTAACGTCTTTTGAATTATGTGGATCTTTACTACGCCCGAGTGAACGGTGTTAACATGACGACCCTTCACAAAATTCAAACCCATTCAATAAAATCAAAAAAATACTACTCATCCGGCCCAATTTGTTTGTCTACTTTTTGACTTTTGCTTGTCCCCAGATGTTTGTCTGAAGACAAATGGACCAAAAGCTACACAATTCTCTTTTTATTCCTTATTATTGGAGGTAAAGTAATCTTCTTTTAAAAAGCCGGAGGGTGACTATTGGAAAGTTGAGCATCAGTAGGTGTAATGAAAGTTATCTTCCCCGAATTGGACAAACGAATTGGGAAGGAGAGAGTAGAATGCAACAGACTAATCACAAACCGGTACAAATCGCACTGAAGAGAACCCGACGGCCCCGGACTAGCAACACCACCAGCAGTCTCTACCACACTCAAAACACCCACCTTTTCACCACCACCTTCAAGTCTTCCTCCTTCCAACCCAATTCCCAAACCCCTCTTCAACATCTCCAACACCACCGAATCCTCCACCACCGCCCCTTCCCTCTCTGCCGCCAAATGAGCCGAAACAGCCTCTCTCCACCCGTACATCGTCTTACAAATCAACTCCTTCACCGCCTCAGCCTCACCTGCTTCCTCTCCTTGTAACCTCCTCTCCTCATACCACCCCAAATCCCTAACCCCACTCTCCAACTCCACACCCTCTCCAGTTTCCACTCCCAATACATCTCCAGCAGCTGCAATTGACGTTCTTAGGACGTGATTAGAAGCGAGAACAGTAAAGGATGGTTTGCGATGGTGAAAGAATTGGGAGAATTTTTGGAAGACTAAGCGGGAGTCGGAGTCGGTTGGGAAGCCGGTTTGGACGGGTTTGAGGTAGATGAATTTTTTAGAGAGAGGAGAGAGAAGGAAGGAGGAGGCGAGGCCGGCGGAGACTAGGGTTTTGCCGAGGCCGGTGTTGGCGCCCCATATCATGTAGATGGGGTGTGAGAGTGTGTATTCGATGGACGGTGGGGATTGGGTTGAGAAGAGTCTGTGGTGGAGGCGGAGAGAGCTTGGGGTGGAGAGGATGCGGCGGCGGGCGGTGGTGAGGAGAGCGGAGAGTGGGAACATTGTGGAGCGAAGAAGCCTCTAGGCGATGAGAGAGGAGAGAAGGGAGGCGGGATTTTAGCGGGTTTTAGCGGGGTTCGCAGCGTACGAATTTCGAAAGAGAACCTTTTTCACGAGGATGAGCGGTAGAGGAAGAGTTTGCACCGAACAAATCCGGCCAGTGGATTTCGAGATCCAATCGGATCAATGCACTCGCACTCTCCTCATTTTAAAGCATTTTGGATTCAAACAAAAAACAAAACAAAATCCGCGCATTAATGCGAGTAAGTGAATCTCAGAATCCCCACGGCACGAATTTGTTCGGTGCAAACCCCATTTTCACAACTCATCCGTGAAAAAGTCTCTCATTTCGAATGTTTACTTGTTGCTTGAATTTTATTTTTATTTTTTGGTAAAATAGCTTAAAATAAAAAGAGACTAAACGAATATACAGCCTATAAGGGGCATATCCCAAGAGGACAAAGAAAAAAGAAAAGAAAGGAAAAAGGTGCGAAGACGCCGACACAAACCGTTGGGAGAAACAATAGGGGAGGGATGGCCGAGATGGCTACAATGGGATGAGCCTAAATGGCCAAGGAAAATGTATACTGAGGGGGCGTTCCACTAACCCAGTTTTTTTAATAAACTGGTTTTTCACGGTTTTTTATGTGATGTGTTGTGAGAGAATGACCTGTCTCGGTATTTAAAAAAAACAGTTTTTTATTAGTGGAACACCCCCTGATAATGATATTTCTTAAGAGAAGTGTTTCTGAATCATCTATGAAGATGGAAGAGAAACACTCGATGCTTCTCTTTCATAAAGTTTTCTTTTCTTTTCTTTTCTTTTTTCTTTTTTTGTTTTTTGAGCTCCGAGCTTTATTGGATTTTCTTTGATTTCCTTTCTTTTGAATGGGAACTACAAACAATAATTACTCATGTTGACACCCCAAGGATTCAGTTAATTTGAGATGAAGAGGGAAGGGATATAACTACAACGGTTTCATGTGTTGTTAGATCTTTTTGCATTTTTGCTCTTTACAAATTTTAAAAAATGCGTCAAGTAGAGCAGGTGTCTTCTCTTTTTATTCTTTTCGGATGTGTCTCACCCAGTCGAGCGTTCTTCCTGTTCAAAGCTATCAACAATGTTGTCAACGAATTTTTAATTCCCCTCACTTGTGGTGGTGATAAACACCCTACATTGACTGACCGTTGTCGAGATGTGCCTTTCAATAACATGAACGTCGATCTCTCCACGTATGTGGATCTTGATTGTTGCGATTCACTTGAAAGTTATAGCGATCATCTTTTATGTTCATACTGGCCTCATAAAGTCGTAACGTAAAACATATTTGTGATGTGTTGAAACACCGGGTCTAAGTTAGACATTGGGAGTCCGTAGTTTCTCCTAGTCATTTGTGAAGATCTCTTATTGGTTCATGCGGTATTTGTAGCTTTAAGCAGTTTTACAAATATGTATTGACCATAGAGAAAAAAAATTACAGTTTTTTTTTTTTAAAGTAAAATTTCTACGGTTGGCAGTTATCGTAGGCACATTGTTGATACTCCATTTTATTCCGTCACTACGAATAATTAAGTGAGCCGCACTTCAAAGCATGATAAAAAAAAAATGCTAGTGCAAGGACCTTTTTGCTCTTGGAATGTGGCGATCTGTAGGCTGCTCATCACTAAAGGTACAAAAAGTTGAAGAAAAGAGAGATAAATTAAAAAAAAAAAAAAAACTCATCAATATGTCACATCTATTCTCCATTTTGAAGATGGGCTAGAGATGCTGTGAGAACCCCCAAAAGATCTTTCTCGCACGGTCATCCCTCCCAAAGTTCAGTGGATACAACTTAAGGTCTTGCCCTTGAGGTTTTGTTTTTTCACATAACCCCTGTTTTTTCACATAACCCCCCCCCATCTCGCAAAACATTTTTCACCCGATAAACATTAGGAAAGAGATAGAGAGAGGGGGTATCTCGCAAAACATTATTCACCCGATAAACATCAGGAGAGACAGAGAGAGGGGGGATAAGTAGAGTCAGCCTCGTTTTGATCACAAGGGTCATAAAAGTCGTCAAGTCCAAATGTTCGTGGCACTAAAAAAAATTATTGTGGCATTATCGCCACCCTTCAAATATGATGGTAATTTTTTTTTTTGGATTCATGGCTTTTGTATTTCCCAAGATATGTAGTTGAGCCCAGCGTCGATCGAGCCATCTCTACGAGCAGGATTACCCACCTCCTTTGGATAGCGAGAAAGGGTGAGAAAGAAAGGACCGTCCTTTGTCACCCAATCTCACTTGGTGAGATTTGATGAGAAAAAGGAGCAAATCAAAATATTTCATTTTTGTACTTTTCTCTCCATTTATCACCAAAATTACTAATCGAAATGAGAGATTTGGATAAAAACCACAATCCCTCTTTTCTTTTCTCGTAAAATCACTCCATCCAAAGTGGTTGTAAATGTGCGAATCACGGCTCTCTAACTAACTTATCGGGAATCACGGCTCTCCAACTAACTAATTTATTGGAGTACGAGAAAACAACAATCAACCAAAAAACACAGAATCAACCGAGAATAATCCAAGACAAGATTACCTGAACCCATAATTTGGGTGTCATCACTCTTCAACACCCCCCGGCGTCTCTATCTATCTTCCCAAGGCATTTCAAGATGGACGCAGGGGGTTCGGATGGAGCCTCTAAAACATCCTCAACAGCTGCCAAGAAGCATTCCAAGAAACCCAAATGTACGTTTCCCTTTAACTCCATCTCTTTTTTTCTTCCCCCTCCCCAAGTTGTTGCAATCATGTCATCCTTCATGTTTTTTGCATTTCTATTATGTATTCTTACATTTTGATTACCTTTTCGTTGCGTAAAACGCCATTAACTTTTATTGGGCTATCCATTAATACAGCACTTCCTGTATAAATGCTAGAATCCATTCTCACCAATACTGGAACAATAATACTGTATCACCACTATTTCTTTTCTCTTGCAAAAATTCTTGGTGTGCCTAATTAAGGCAGTATTATCTGTAATCATTTGGATAGTAATTCAAGAATTGTTGAAATAAACATGAAGAAAATATGAATTAGATTAGTAATTAATGACTGCAATCCGACATGCATTCTCGTAAGATCTTAAAATTTGAAAAATGGCAAATGATTAGTACTTTTTGATTGGCCTAATTAGATATAGGTTTGGATTACAAATGCCATGGGACGGCATTTCCGGTGTTTTGTCGTACAATTGGATAAGGGATTGCATATCTATCGGACAATCAGCACGAACGCGAGATATACAATACATTAAGGATGTAAAATTACACATCCCCTCATTATAGTCCAACCAATTAAACATGGCTTTAGTAGAGGATTATAAAGTTCTAAAAGGTACACCAAAGAGGAAGTTGTGAAGTAATTTCCCAAACTCAAAAGGTCCTTAGTTTTTTGAAGTTCAACTTATTTATCTTAAACAAATTGGGCAAGTCAGAAAATGGAGGTATCACAAGAGATCTGAATGCCATGCAGTGATTAGGCTGGACGCTACTTTCCCCATTCTCAAATCGTTGAGTTCACAAGTCTTGTATGACGACGAGACAGTACTTTGAATTGGGTTGGCAAAACTACAGTTTAGGGATAAATAAAATAAATACTAGCATGGTACAATAGTTCTTGAAGATCCTAGGGGTAAAACGGCCCACCACTTTTCTTTTCCCCATGTCTCCTTCCTTCCGTGCATCAGATTTTCTTTACACCAAGTGCCTCGAGGCAAGTTGTCCTCAATTCTAATGAACTACATATGCCTTCAATATATTTTCTCTGTATTATGGTCGTGAATAAACTTTTTTGCGCTGGTTGATAAGCCCCCAATATTGTAGATATCCGGGGGCTTATCTAGCTCCTTTTGCTCACACACACGCATTTTCGCGCCTTATATGTTTGATATGCGTGTAGTGTTGTTTTTCTAAGTAACGGGTTAAACATGCAAATAAGCGCGTTTTGAGCGCGTTGGGAACCGTCCCAAGTTACCGAGGGCCAAGTGCCCCATGGCATGCCACCACCGGGCCTCAAGAGCCAAGAAATGAAGATTCGGCTAGGGCCTGGGAAGTCGAAAAGTCACAAAGTCAAACTGGTGGGTTGAAAAGCCGTGTCTCACGCTCACAAAGACTCCCGGTGTAATCCGGGAGTGAACAAGCATCCACACCACCAAGGATCACCTCCCCCGTAGGCCACGCGACAAATTTGAGTGTCTTGGAAGAAGTCCGGAAGCACGCAATCCAATGGGAGTGATCAAAGAAGTGAAATTCAAGCCGAAATGAAGTTGGATCGATCCAGGAGAACAAGTGGATCGATCCACTTTAGTCAATTCCTCCATCAGAGCCTTCTGGATCGATCCAGAGAAGGAGTGGATTGGTCCACTCAAGCCAAATCAGCAACGGACCAACTTGGATCGATCCAAGCTAAGTGTGGATCGATCCACTGCAGTGCAAGAAGCCAACAGACAACTCTAGATCGATCTAGTGAAGGTGTGGATCGATCCACTTTAGTGAAATAGCCCATCAAAGCATCCTAGATCGATCCAACCTTAGGGTGGATCGATCCACTCTTGTCCGGGCACCAAATTTCAATCACTTTTTGGACTTTCCTTTTATGGCAAGTTTGGCTGAAATGTGAGATTTCTGGATATTTGTTAGAGAGAGAAATATGATAAATATAGGGCTCTCTCCTCTCTCCTCTCTCCTCTCTCCTTCTCTCCCACTTTTCATCTTTCACTTTTAGTCATTTTATTCGCTCCTCCCTCTCTCCTCCATTGGAGAGAGTTTAAGGTCTCTCTCTCTAGATTTCTCATGTAAGTACTCATCTTCCGTTATTTTCACGTGTATTAAAGTTGCTACTTGTGTTTAGATCGTTCTATATATCTAGTTTGTTTGCGTTTTCATCAAGTATTTAGTGCTTGTGATTTTCCAGCTATTTCCTTAGTAAACTCTAGTTTTTAGTAGTTGTTTGTTGATTTCTCTAGTATTAATGTTGTAGGCAAACCTAGGATTAACAACAAAAATTAGTTTGTAGGTTTATTAATGATGTTTTTAGTTTTATTCAAATTCCTAGGCTTAATTTCTACTATAATTTGTGAGTAGTTTTAATAGGCTTAGTCATGTGGGGATTAACACTCCATGACTTGGATTTAATCCATCCATCTCGTTCAAAAGGCACACATCTCTTGTTTATCAAAGATTTAGGGTTTAATTTTATGTACCAAAGTTTGGGTTTGTTAACCTCTTTGATCCCTCGTAGCCAAGGGTTTCACCACTTGGCACATGGGATGCTTTGAGCGATGTCAATTCAATTGTTTGCAAAATGACCCGAAAAACCCTAATTTTTGTTAAACACATTTTCTAGCTAAATGGTTTTAAACTCTAATTCTTTCGTTCGGGGGCATTTAACGATGCCCCGAGCCGGTTATCAAGAGGGGACGGATTAACCCGAGTCATGGTCGTTAAATACTCCTAGACTTTGCCTTCGTTTAAATCAGTCGTTTTTAAACCTTCCAAGTCGTTCTCGAAGTCGAGAGAATTCCACCAAGCAAATCACAAAATTTTAGTTTGCTGCTTTAAGGCTAAAACCCTCATTCCCGAAACAATCATCACGCAAGGCGCATTCGGTCTCTGTGGATTCGACCCGGTCTTACCGGCTATCATGCTACCGCCGGCCTAACCCTACGCTTGGGGAAACATCATTTCCCAAACAATCAAAGGTCGCAAGCATCTGTATATATTTTTTGCGCTTCATTTGGTTCTAGGAATCGGATGATTGTTATTGGAGTAGAACCAACATACAAAAAATAAGCCTTACTGTTCAAGATGTTGCCTGGTATATGGGATGAATTACCTATATTACCCCTATTTTCAGCGGTTGACTTTTCATTGTCCACGTATTTGTATAGTGTGGGCCATCAAATACTAAAAATGGACGAAAATTAAGAAAAAGATGCAAGAGTTCTCAAGGTTATTTTTAGCTTTTTCGGGCTTATTGTGATGATATAAGTTTTTTTTTTTGTTTTCGGATTTCCTAATGACCATTTTGTCCCCATTTTGCTATGTCATCTTATTTTGCTTACAATCCACTAACAGTCAACCAGTTAAGCAACCCATTGGCTTAATTGTCACACATTATCATAAAGTAAGGGTATGCAATATTTCATAAAAATGGAGGAGTGTTACTAAAAACTACCCTATAGAGTTATGTTGCTTTTAGTTTAAATTTTTCTTTTTCTTTGCCCATTTTAATGTGCAGAAATTTTTTGAATGGATTAATGAAACTACACGATCATCAGTGTTGCCATGGGAACGTACAATTTGGGATTTGGTTTAGCACATCAGGCGATTTGGTTCACGTTAAATTTTTCAATTTTAGAGATGCGCCTTTGGGTAATGTTTCTAGTTATTTAATGCATTTATAAATTGCTAAAAAATGCAGATAATGTTTGGTAGAAAGGGGTAATTTACTGAATACTATTTTTTTTTTATAGATTTGGCAAATGGTATCATAGATGACCTTGATCAATTCTCTGAATTGGTGAAACATGTGATTAATCACAATCCAGTTGATAGACCTTCCGCCAATGCACAACAAACATTTCTGCACAGTAATGCTCGTTTTGAGGACCATATCGAGCATCTTCGGCAGTCAAGAGGACTGGATTTGGAGTAAGTCAGGTATGCTTATGAATATATATGGCTTTCCCACCATAATCAATTTGCTACAGTATATTTCCATTGTTTACCTCTGTAGTCTATCCAAAATTGTTGTGTAGTTACTTCCATTTACCTTCCCTAGTCCCTTCGTACCGAAACAACCTTAAAAAGGAAACCCTCTTTAATTTTCTACCAACTACCACTATTACCTATGTAGTTTGTCCAAAATTGCTGTGTAGTTACTTCCATTTACCTTCCCTAGTCCCTATGTACAGCTAGCCCAGCCTTACCCACAAAATAAAACATCACATCACACCCAATCCCTCCCTTTCACCCGTTGTCTCCACCACTATTACCTCTGTCCAAAATTATTCACCCATTGTCTTCTTCTCCATTGTTTATGTTGAAAGATTATAATTGATGTATATTCTTCTCACTAAGAGACACAATATATAGACTGTGTACAAGATAATTTAGGAAAGGAAATAATAAGGAAATTGCTATCTACCTAATTAGACTAATTACAAACTTCCTAATTGTCTAATTGCCTAATTGATTTACAACATGTGCTACAATATTCTTTCCTTTTCAACACTCCCCCTCAAGCTGGAGCGTATACATCGTATACTCCTAGCTTGCGACAAATAGAATCAATGGAAGCCTTGGGAAGAGCCTTCGTGAAAATATCAGCAAGTTGAGAGCCTGAAGGAACAAAAGGCGTGCTGATCTCCTTTGACTCCACTTTCGACCGAATGAAATGACAATCAACTTCAATGTGTTTGGTCCTTTCGTGGAATACTGGATTATTAGCAATATGGATAGCAGCCTGATTATCACAATATAACGGAGTTGGATCATGTACTGCAAACCCAAACTCATGTAGAAGTGTACGCAACCAAGTCAACTCACAAGTGGTATGAGCCATTGCTCTATACTCTGCTTCAGCACTAGAACGTGCTACAACAGACTGTTTCTTACTTTTCCAAGTCACAAGATTGCCACCTATAAAGGTGCAATAACCAGTGGTAGAACGACGATCAGCAGGAGATCCTGCCCAGTCAGAATCCGTATACCCTTCGATACGAAGATGTCCAGACGCTTTGTAGAGAAGTCCACGTCCAGGAGCATTTTTAAGATACTTCAAGATGCGAACAACAGCCTCCATATGAGAAACTCGAGGACAAGTCATAAATTGACTGACAATACTGACTGCATAGGAGATATCGGGTCGAGTGATAGTGAGATAAATAAGTTTACCCACAAGTCTCCGATACAACTCAGGATCGTCAACCAATTCACCATCGTCAGGCATAAGCTTATGATTAGTCTCCATAGGAGTAGCTACAGGTTTAGAACCAAGATAACCTGTATCTTTCAAGAGATCGAGAGTGTATTTCCGTTGTGATAAACTGATGCCTGCTTTAGAACGAGCCACTTCAATGCCAAGAAAATACCGAAGCTTGCCTAGATCCTTGGTGAGAAAACTGGAACAAAGGTGACAAATTAATACCTGAATCCCATCATTGTCACTCCCTGTAATGACAATATCATCCACATAGACTACGAGAATCACAATACCACTGGTGGTCCTTTTAAAGAAGACGGAGTGATCAGCTTGACTTCGTGTCATACCATGAGACACGACGGTACTGCTGAATTTATCGAACCAAGCCCGGGGAGATTGTTTGAGGCCATAAATAGATTTGCGAAGATGACACACAGACTCCCCCTTGGACTCAAAACCGGGTGGTTGAGCCATATAAACTGTCTCAGAGAGATCTCCATGAAGAAAAGCATTCTTGACATCAAGCTGATGGAGAGGCCAATCAAGGTTGGCTGCAAGAGAGATAATAATGCGAACAGAATTGAGTTTGGCAACTGGAGAAAAAGTCTTAGTGTAGTCAAGCCCATAGGTTTGAGTGAAACCTTTGGCCACAAGACGAGCTTTCAGACGATCAAGAGTACCATCAGGATTGTGTTTGATGACAAACACCCAACGACAACCAACAATATGTGCTCCAGATGGCTGGGGAACAAGATCCCAAGTATGATTCAGTGATAAAGCGCGCATCTCTTCTTCCATAGCAGAACGCCATCCAGGATGAGAAAGAGCCTCCTGATAAGACTTAGGAACAGTAACAGAGGACAAAGACACAGAAAAAGCGCGAAAAGAGGGAGACAAATGATCATAGGACACAAAGTGAGAGATAGGATGGGAAGTGCAGGAGCGAATACCTTTACGATGAGCAATAGGAAGATCGAGTGTCGGATCTGAAGACGCTTGAGGAGATGGTGTGGGCACAGAAGCTGTATCCGGAGGTGCAACAGGAGTAGCGGCAGCAGAAGAACGTCGAACATATACCTGTGTAATTGATGGTCGAGTAGCAGTCTCAGAAAGACCATGGTAAGCCGGTAACTGAGCAATCTCAGGAAGACAAGGTGGTGCCAACAATGGTGTCAACTGAGTACCCTCAAGAGAATAATATGGTATATTTTCAAAAAAAGTCACGTCAGCACTTACAAAGTGCTTCCGTAATGAGGGACTATAGCACTTGTATCCTTTCTGTGTCAGAGAGTAACCCAGAAAAATACATTTGTAAGAACGCGGATCAAGTTTATCACGACCTGGAGAGAGATTATGAACAAATGACACACAACCAAAAAGTTTTGGGGGAAGAATGTAAAGATCCTTGTCAGGAAACATGACCTGATAAGGAATTTTGCCATGCAAAACCCGAGAAGGGGTGCGATTTATTAGATAATTCGCGGTAAGAACAGCATATCCCCAAAAATGTTTTGGAACGTTCATGTGAAGCATAAGGGCACGAGTTACGGCTAAAACTGGCCCATTCTTCCGTTCTGCAACCCCATTTTGTTGAGGGGTAGTGACACACGCAATCTGATGAATAATACCATGAGTTTCATTAAACTGTCTAAATGGACGAGAAAGATATTCTTGGGCATTGTCAGTTCGCAAAATACGTAATTTAGCATTAAATTGGTTGACAATCTCAGCATGAAAGACTGAAAAAAACAAAAAATAATTGAGACCTATCTTTGAGGAGATACACCCATGTTAAACGAGAAAAATCATCAATAAATGTGACAAAATAGTGCGCACCACACAAACTCGTAGTGCGCGAAGGTCCCCAAATATCAGAATGAACTAATGCAAAAGGTTCTACACATGGTGACTCAGTTCGTAAAGGAAAAGAAACTCTACGATGTTTACTAAGTTCACATGTGTCACAATTAAAAGGAGAAAAACTAGGTAAACTAGGAACTAGCTTGCGAAGGTTGGCCGTGGATGGGTGCCCAAGACGACAGTGCCACTGATAAGGTGTAACATTAGAATGTAAAGCAGAAGGACTAGATAACTGCTGTTGTTGCTGCTCCTGAAGGTAATACAGACCATTCTTCTCATACCCCCCACCAATCATCCCCTTTGTCTTGAGATCCTGAAACTCACAATGAGAAGGAGAAAAGAGGATAAAACACTGGTGAGTATGAGACATTTTATGAATCGAAAGAAGATTAAATGAAAATTGTGGCAAATATAAGACAGGCTGAAAAACAAGACCAGATGAACGATATGTACCAATGCCTTGAACAAGAACCTTAGTGCCATCGGCAATAGTAACATAAGTCTTAACAGAAGGAGTAACAACATCAGTCAAAAGAGACAAATCACCTGTCATATGATCAGATGCGCCAGAATCGAGAATCCAAGGAGTGCTACGAGAAGATGAATGAAGACACGTATTACCTGAGGTGACATGAGTTGTAGTGGAAGAAGAAGAAGATGCATTGGCCCTTTGAATCATAGAATCATACTCAGTCTTGGACATAGTAATCTGAGTAGGAGCAAGAGCAGATGGCTCCCCCTCAAGTGTAGCCTGATTAGCCCGAGTGGGCTTGCCATGCAGCTTCCAACAGAATTCAACATCGTGGTTGGTCGCACCACAATGAGTGCACTTCTTGGTGCCACGACCACCACGTCCCCCACGTCCTCCACGACGACCACCCCGCTCAGAAGAACTACCACGACTGTGGGAGGTATTGCGATTCCCAAAATGTCCAGAAGATGAAGCAGGAGAGGTTGTGGGGGCAGCGAGGGCGGATGGAGCCGGATGCTCTAAATCAGAAGAACGTGGAGCAGCCCGTCGAACACGACCAAAGGCCTCACCAACGGTGGGGACTTCCCTGCTAGAAAGAATCTGTGAACTAAGAGGAGCAAGGTCTGAATTTAATCCGGACAGAAATTTGCAAGTTCTGAATTCGTCTCTGTACTTCTGCTGAACCTTTAAATCTGTAGAGAGAGGCTGGTAAACATTTAACTCGTCCCACATACCCTTTAAGATGGAAAAGTACTCATCAACGGATCTATCTCCTTGTTGAAGGGAGAAAATATTCTGATAAATCTGAAAAACTCGAGAGATATTCTGATCTGATGAATATAACTCGCGTAGAGTGTCCCAAACAGCTTTGGACGTCTCTTGGCAAGCAACATTATTAAAAATGTCAGGTTCAAGACTATTCCACAGTAAAGTCATAATATGAGCATCATGTTGGGACCAAGCAGAATCGGGATCAGTAGGTGGATCATTGGTAATATAAGAACTCTCACCACTTGCGCGTAGAGAGACAGTCACAGCCCGTGACCATGGCAAATAATTAGATCCATTTAATTTGATTGTGGTTAGAGACCGGCGATAATCCCTAACAATATCCTTAGTTTCAGAGGTTTCAGCAGTGTCTGGTTGCTTAGGTTTATCACCCATAATGGATTCAAGAGATAAAGACACAAGCCAAAAAGAGAGGAATTGTTACCCAGTTGATTTAGAGCCTGAATAACACCTGTAACAAACAAACCGAGTTCCAGAAAGATTGATCGAGGGCCAGAAAGAGATTAGGGTTACTGTTCACGACTGCTACAGTGCGCGCGAGCACTGTTCACGACTGCTACAGTGCACAGAAACACTGTTCACGGCTGGATTTTTTTTTTTTTTTTTGGATCGAGGGTTGTGTATTGGGGTTAGAGAGGTTTTGGTTGTGGTTGATTTGAGAGAGAGAGAGAGAGAGAGAGAGAGAGAGAGAGAGAGAGAGAGAGAGAGAGAGAGAGAGAGAATTTGACGAAAAAAGATAGAGGTAACGAGAAAGAAAAGTCAGGTTCCTGGAACCCGCTTTGATACCATGTTGAAAGATTATAATTGATGTATATTCTTCTCACTAAGAGACACAATATATAGACTGTGTACAAGATAATTTAGGAAAGGAAATAATAAGGAAATTGCTATCTACCTAATTAGACTAATTACAAACTTCCTAATTGTCTAATTGCCTAATTGATTTACAACATGTGCTACAATATTCTTTCCTTTTTAACAAACCCATCCCATCTTCCTCATATGGCATTCTTTCTTTCTCTCGTCTCTCTCTCATTTGCTAAACCCACAGTAAAACAT
The DNA here is from genome assembly GCA_963854785.1 of Vaccinium vitis-idaea. Classification (NCBI taxonomy): domain Eukaryota; kingdom Viridiplantae; phylum Streptophyta; class Magnoliopsida; order Ericales; family Ericaceae; genus Vaccinium; species Vaccinium vitis-idaea. The sequence goes on along the minus strand of OY978217.1, from coordinate 43,287,434 downwards.
TCAAACGAAGGACATGTGTCGTCTATTTTCCCCATACAAACGATGAACAAAGATCCATGGTGATGGCGGTTGAGTAAAGCTCAGTGATCTTCGGCAAAGATCAGTCAGTGTGGTTAGTTTTTTCCCGTATTCTCTCCCTCTCTCTCACTACATGGATCAGAACGTGTTTCATCCACAACCTATGCAACTACCATATAATATCAGTTACAATGACTACTACTGTGGTACCCAGCAAACGACATTATCCTACTGGTTAAGCAATGATCATGGAAAAATGCTTGTCGTGTTTGAGCATCAGCTGCCGTACATCTTGGACGGCGAGGCTTATTTTTCGTATGCTAGTTCTACTCCAATAACAATCATCCGATTCCTAGAACCAAATGAAGCGCAAAAATATATACATAATCAACACAGCAGAGATGTCTGCGTCAGTGAGACGGAGGCCTCTGCAATACATATATCAGCCGCATACTTCAATACATTTTTTATCTCTGGTCTCAATCTCAAGGGCACCAATTCTGTGGCCGATGGTCTCACGGGGTTGTTGTACCCAAACAACAATTTCGGTGTATTTGGACCAAATCGTGAATAAACAGTCTCAGTCGACACCCTGTTGTAGACCACATCGACAAAATACTGTGTCTAGGAAGTGAATCGATGTGTTCCCAGAAATGCAGAGGCCTCCGTCTCACTAACGCAGACATCTCTCCCAAAATTTAACGTGAACCAAATCGCCTGATGTGCTGAACCAAATCCCAAATTGTATGATCCTGTGGCAACACTGATGATCGTGTAGTTTCGTTAATCCATCCAAAAATTTTCTGCACATTAAAATGGGCAAAGAAAAAGAAAAAGTTAAACTAAAAGCAACATAAATCTATAGGTAGTTTTTAGTAACACTCCTCCATTTTTATGAAATATTGCATACACTTACTTTATGATAATGTGTGACAATTAAGCCCATGGGTTACTTGCCTGGTTGACTGTTAGTGGATTGTAAGCAAAATAAGATGACATAGCAAAGGGGGGACAAAATGGTCATTAGAAAATCCGGAAACAAAAAAAAAAACTAACATCATCACAATAAGTCCGAAAAAGCTAAAAATAACCTTGAGAACTCTTGCATCTTTTTCTTAATTTTCGTCCACTTTTAGTATTTGATGGCCCACACTATACAAATACGTGGACAATGAAAAAATGCAAAAATCTTTCAAAAGACCAAAAATGTCCCAAGCTCATTCAGCGAAGGAAAAGTCAGCCGCTAAAAATAGGGGTAATATAGGTAATTCATCCCATATACCAGGCAACAACAACGGGCTTTGAACTAATGTAAAAAAGGTAATTTACTTGAGAATAAGATACTAGTTGAAATACATACTTCAGTACATTTTTTATCTCTGGTCTCAATCCCAAGGGCACCAATTCTGTGGTCGAGGTTTTGACGGGGTTGTTGTACTCAAACAACAATTTCGGTGTATTTGGACCAAACCGTGAATAAACAGTCTCAGTTGGCAGCCTGCTGTAGACCACATCGACAAAATACTGTGTCCAGCAAGTGAATCGATGTGTTTCCAGAAATGCAGAGGCCTTCGTCTCACTAACGCATGAATCTCTGTTGTGTTGATTCTGTATATATTTTTCCGCTTCATTTAGTTATAGGAATCAGATGATTGTTATTGGAGTAGAACTAGCATACAAAAAATAGGCCTCACCGTCCAAGATGTATGGCAGCTAATGCTCAAACACGGCAAGCATTTTTCCACGATCATTGCTTAACTAGTAGGATAATGTCGTTTGCTAGGTACCCCAGTTGTAATCATTGTAACTGATATTATATGGTAGTTACATAGGTTGTGGATGAAACACGGTCTGATCCACGTAGTGAGAGAGAGGGAGAGAATACGGGAAAAACTAACCACACCGACTGATCTTTTCCAAAGATCACTGAGCTTTACTCGACTGCCATTGCCATGGATCTTTGTTCGTCATTTGTATGGGGAAAATAGATGACACGTGTCCTTCGTTTGAATGTTTTACTGTCGGTTTAACAAATGAGAGAGAGACGAGAGAGAGAAAGAAAGAATGCCAGATGAGGAAGATGGGATGGGTTACACAATGGAGAGTATTGATTCCTTCCTGGCTTCCTGCACTACACACCAAGACTGGGGATTGACATTCCCCCTACCCCGCCTTCCTCGGCAATGATGGGGAACATCATGTGGTCTCCCGAGGAAGTGTGATTTGGCCCGTCCCTCGGCGCCGAGGGGAACCCTATAAGTTCGGACACTTTTACTTCTTCTCACTTTTTGTCATGCTTATTCGCGTTATTTTCCGCCGAGCACAGATGACATCTCTTTTCTTTTCAGTTTGTAAGAAGGTCACAAAGATGAAGGTTGCTTATCCGCGTCATCTCAGGCTCTTCTTCCGTGGGCGACATGGCTGGGAGTTCGGCTTTGAGAGAGGCCCAGAAGAGGGAGAGGGCAAAGATGAAGGTTGCTGCCAGCGTGGGTTAGCCCACCGAGGTTCAATCCACTAGGTCCCCAAAGAAACCCCGGGTCATTACTTAACCAGTAGGATAATGTCGTTTGCTGGGTACCCCAGTAGTACTCATTGTAACTGATATTATATGGTAGTTACATAGGTTGTGGTTGAAACACGTTCGGATCCATGTAGTGAGATAGAGGGCGAGAATACGGGAAAAATTAACCACACCGACTGATCTTTGCCGAAGATCACTGAGCTTTACTCGACCGCCATTGCCATGGATCTTTGTTCGTCGTTTGTATGGGGAAAATAGACAGCACTTGTCCTTCGTTTGAATGTTTTACTGTGGGTTTAACAAATGAGAGAGAGACGAGAAAGAGAAAGAAAGAATGTCAGATGAGGAAGATGAGATGGGTTAAACAATGGAGAGTATTGATTCCTTCCTGGCTTCCTGCATTACACACCAAGACTGGGGATTGACGTTCCACCTACCCCGCTTTCTTCGGCAGATCTTGAATCTGTACGAGTTTGCCCCCCACCAACTAGCCACAAACGTGTATCGAATCATCAGTTCGGTGGTAAAGCTGAAGGAGGACCACAACATCCCCTTCTGCATGAATGACCTTATGGCTGTCCAAACGGTTTCGCGGAGTAGGGCCTACGGGAGGTACTACTTCACGATTCGTCCCGAGTACCCCTACCTGATCAACAACCTGTGGGACTCGGAGAGGCATGCTAGTGAGCTGGTAATAGTGAGGGGGAACTTGATGTGGTCTCCCGAGGAAATGGAGGTTTGGCCCGTCCCTTGGCGCCAAGGGAACCTTGTAAGTTCGGAAACTTTTACTTCTTCTCACTTTCTGTCATATTCGCATTAATTTTCGCCGAGCACTGATGACATCTCTTTTCGTTTCAGTTTGCAAGAAGGTCACAAAGAGGTTGGTCGAGGACCCCGACGACGACGTGATCGACAACTTGTTTGCCATCCTGAACCGCGACGCCCCCGCTGTCCTCGGTTACAAGCCGACCAACAAAGGCTGGTTGAAGCGAACAAAGGAACCGGCACCGAGGGCAAGTTCACACCGACACTGCCATTTCGATCCCGAGCTCACAACTGCGGACCTTAGCGGCCGAGAACGCCTACCGAGGGTAAGCCGACCACCTGGAGCTTTCATCTCAGGCTCTTCTTCCGTGGGCGACATGGCTGGGAGTTTGTCTTTGAGAGAGGCCCAGAAGATGGAGAGGGCAAAGATGAAGGTTGCTGCCAGCGTGGGTGAGCCCACCAAGGTTCAATCCACTAGGCCCCCAAAGAGACCCGGGTCGTCGAGCAAGCCGCGGCTACGCCGAAAACGGCACCCCCCAAATCCATAGCCAACCCACTCTCGCTCTCCAACACACAGTCTTCGTCCCTCGTAAGGACGTCGATCCGAAGGCTGCACCTGTCGATTTAGCAAACGAGAGAGAGAAAGAAAGAATGCCAGATGAGGAAGATGGGATGAGTTAGACAATGGAAAAGAAGATAGTGGGTGAATAATTTTGGACAGAGGTGACAGAGGGTTTAAGGGAGGGATTGGGTGTGGTGTGATATTTTATTTTGTGGGTAAGGCTAGCCTGCACGTAGGGAATCGAGGTAAATGGAAGTAAATGGCAACACAGCTGGATAGCTGGTAGCAATGTAGATTAAAGCGGATTTCCTTTTAAGGTTGTTTCGGTATAATTTGACAACATTAGAGTACGTACTATTTCTTTACTACCTGCACACCAATGAGAGATAAAAGAGAGAGAGTATTGATTCCTTCCTGGCTTCCTGCACTACACACCATCTCTATTGTCCTTCCAAAAGATATCGGGTAGACCAGTAAAGGATTTCCTTTAAAAGTAGGAAAAGGTTACAATACATACTCTTTATTTGGATGTGTATAAAAATTACAATTTTTTTTATTTATAAAAGTTACGAGACACACCAAGATATTACGAATCATAAAAAATGATACGAATCACATTGCTGAAAAGTTATGAAACACTAAAAAGTGTTACGATTGCCAATAAAGTGGCACAATCTGGACCACACACTAGGTGGGTATAGTACACGCCTTTAATGAGTGTGTATTGTAGCTGTTCCCTTTAAAGTTTTCAACGTATACAACTTCTTCTAATTTTTCCTTTATCAATTGATTTTGTTCCAATTTTGTTCCCTTTTACGTATAATTTTAAAATAATTTTCCGAGTGCGCCCACAAAATTTCAACTAAAAAATTGGATATGTGTAGGTGGTCGATCCAATCATCCAAAGTTCATTCGGAATGAAACTTGAATGATTCAATCAACCACCTACATATATCCAATGAGCTGAAATTTTGTGATTAAAATTAATCAACGATTCGGATCGTTCGTGTGGGACTCAAAAGTGTACCATCGGAATACTATCGGGACTCAAAAGTAAGGCGATCCAAGATCAGACGGGACCTTTGATGACTATAGAATCTGAGGTGATGTTTCGGTTTTGTTTTGTTTGATCTCCTTCTAAGGTCACGTTGAATTATTTAGGTAAATAATAATACTACTAAAATGATAATGAAAAAAAGAACTACTTGTTCACTTTGGTGTTAGTTTTTTCCATGGGGGTGCTTTGGGATTTGTAAGCTCTTTTAGGAAAGAAACTTAACTTGAATGTTCTGGTCCTAAAGTTCTAGGATTCTGGTATTGATCTCTCTTGTTTCGACACAAATATTTTAATAATAACTTGTACTCCCTCCGTCCCAAGATATTTGGCAAAAAAATACTATTCACACCTCTCAAAAAATCATCTTTATTTTGTAATTTATATTAATTTTTACGATTTGAAAAATTTTGTTTAATAAAACTAAGCAAAATCTATCAAACAAGATCCATATTGCACATATAGTTCATTATACCTTAAAAAATATAGATGATTTTTCGAGAGGTGTGAATAGTGGATGTGTGCCAAACATTTTGGGACAGAGAGAGTAGTAGTTTGGATGCTGTGTTCTAGTGTATCTCTATTTTCATCTTGAGCGAAATAACTCATAACTCTGTAGACACCAAAATTTTGGCATTACTTAATCACCATCCGATTAATTGAGATAAATAAATAATTTTGATTAATTAAAGTCAAATGTTGGTTAAGACTTTCAAATAAATATTGGGTCCATCAAATTTATGAGCTTAGTCTATTTGGGATACGGTGAAGACCAAAAATACATTAGGCTGAATTGATTAGCCAAATGGGTCAAGGAATTAAGCTAGCCCAAACGTGCAGGCCCGACCCTTTAGAAAAACCTTAAAAGATAGAGTCTAATAATAAATATTATTTCTCTTTTTGGATTAATTTAATTTCCTAAATATTATTTCTCTTTTGGTTTAATTTAATTTCCCAAAAAAAAGTCAAAATCTTCATTTGAGGAAATGAAACCAAATCTTTCTGATTGGAAGTAAAATGAAATTAAATCCTCGTGATTGGAAATCAAATCATCTTGATTGGATATCAAATCAAATATGATCAATCAAATATCTTTCTTGGGAATCTTTCCAAAATTAATACCTCTCTCCTTGAGCCTATAATAGAGGCTCATATAAACAAGAGATAAGTTTTCGTTTGGCATTCAACCAGAACTCTGAAGCATTGTTCAACATCTTGCAGAAAATCATCAAGCACCAAGAACAATGTGCCGATTTCTTCGCAAGTTCATCAAATCAAATCATCCAACAACTCAAATCATTCGAGAGACCTTCAGCCAAGGAAATTCCAGAGCACTCTCAAACATTTCTCAAGGTTTCTCTCCAAGTTCTTCTCAAATCCCTCAAGTTCTTGGGGAGAAATCAACAAGCACCCAAGTTGCGTGCCGGTTCATCCACAACAAAAATGGTCTATGCGTCAGCTAGCGAAGATCGTCCTCAAATTCACCGTTTGTTCGAGATAAAGCTGTTCAAGCCCTCGATCAAGCTTCGTTCTTAAAGCTTCTCAACTCGAAGATTTGAAAGAACTACCAAACAATTCAATCCTATGACAAGCTTCTAAGCCATTAGGTTGCACCATTAATTTCGGAGATCGAATCAGGGGATTTTGTTCTTTTTTTTGTTGAAAGAACATTTATTACAGAATTGTACCCCTCGTATTCAATTCAAATCAGTAAAAAAAAAAACCATTATTTTGTGCATCTTTTTCTTGTCTTAATTGCAGGACTCCAATTTTTTGTTACAAACTCAATAATGGATGATTGTGTGGTTAACAGAGACGGAGCCATAAATTTCACCACGCATGGGTGAGCCTTATATAAATCTTAATAAAAAAAATTATATAATACTAGTTTTTTTTTTTTCCTTGCAGGGGCAACCGCTCCTACTAGCATCCCTCGGCTCCATCCCTAATGTGGTATGTTATGATACCCTACTTGTTTGAATGGTGATTATAAGCTCTCTCTATCACTGCTAAGGGAAGGGTCGAATCTTTACAAGTCAAACCATAAATGAATGCCGGGCTTTTTATTTAACCGTTAACCCCATTTTCTTAGTTCGTATTAAATCTTCCATGATCTAGCCCGAGTTGTTCACCTGTGCGCGCTTTAATGCTGGTAAGTCCTTCCTTTACTTACCTTGTGGATTAGAGCAAACTTTCACTTCTTCGTTCTAATCTGTCTTCCTCTTTGGCTTTTTCCAACCGCTTAACTTAGAAAGGAGGACTCTTAGAACCACTAGCCAGGTCTTGATTCTCTTACTATATAATATAGAAGGGTTCAACTCGAATTCAATGAAGGAAGGACAGACGGACCAGGTCAAAAAGAGCAGATGATCAAAATTTAGTAAACATTAGAGCTTTATTTAGTTATTGAGTATTGATATAAGAGGGTTAAGTATAACTTAGATAAGTGATTAATTACCCGGGGAAAAAAAAAAAAAAAAAAGCCTTAGATGAGTGAGTTACTGCCTTTTCTACTTCCAAAAGCTTATTTACCCTCTTATACAATCCCCATCAAAGAAAACTTACCATATTATTCCATACAAAGATCTAACTAAGCCTTTTTAAAACCTAATCCCACCACGACCAATCATAGAGGTCAATATCTCAAGTTGCAGCGTTGACTAACAAAAGTCCTGTACCAGAGTTGTTTGGGGACTAGTCCCAACTGCAACATAATTCAACTTTACAACTTTTATGGTGAAAATCAATAAGATGTGATCATAAGCTTTATGTTATCAGCCACCGACTCAGTGCATAAATGATGGCACGATCCTATTCAATATCCATGTTACAATTGAACGGCGTACTTCACAAACAGTGAATCAGCGTGGTAGCTTATCCATTCTTTCCATTTTGGATGGATCTGGCTTTTATGCTGACTCACCAAACCGTGGCGTCCTTTTTTTTTTTCACACTTTTAATTTGGTATAATTTTTTAGTCCCAAATGGCAATGTACCCGGTTCCATCCCCATTCGGAATCATTGGTCCGCAAACTAACTGTTTTAGAAGTTTCAGCTGCCAAAACACAATACCAGTGACATGCAATAAAGAAAAGAAGCTTCTTCTGCTCCATATCATTCATAAACATTTTGATCATCAGTCACAGTATAAGAACAGCATGTGCATAATCATACCTCACAAAACCACTTTGATCAAATTACAGTTCCTCACAACAGAGCATAAGATTAACTTGTATTAGCTACTAATTCTATAGTAGATACCCACTATAGAAAACAATAAGTACAAAACCATTGTGAGATTTAATTAGAGTTCCTCAAAACAGAGCATAAGATTTACCACAACTGCTGAGGCAACACCTGCTGCTGATACTGCTGAGGCCACACCTGCGGAATAAACTGTAGTGGCCAAACCAGCTGATCATACTGCTGAGGCCAAACCTGCGGAGGCAAAAATTGCTGGGGTGAGTTCGATGGCAAAGTCTTCCCACAAGCACAAACCTAACGTTATTAAGAAATGAAGAAATGGTTAAAGCATGAAAAAAGAAAATGACTGTAAAGCCCACGGTCAATAAAATAATTACAGAGATCTAAACTTGATACTAATTATGTAATAAATAAACAATCTAACGAAAAAAACAAACACAATGTCAAACCCACACAACCTTTGACTGAATTGATCCATGCACACTCTCATTAAACGTTTAGGTGAGAACTCATATTTATACCCTCAACTCTTCATTATGTCACTCACAGCCATGCACTTTCTTCAACAGTTTCTTTATCTGCTTTCTCCCAGTACACGGACACACATTTAGTTTTCCTTGACAGGAGTTTCAGTTGGTCTCTTTCAGGTGAAACTCTGCAGAAATTTGCACTTTAGTCCAAAACACAAGGAAATCTGCACTTTAGTCCAAAACACAAGGAAATGAAACTCTGCAGAAATTTGAACCTATACCATTGATGCAAACTAAAATTGTGTCTGTGAGAAGTTGAATTTTGGTCTGACTTAAAAACTTTAGATAACTCCAAAAGATCAACCAAACCTAGAAGAGTTCAAAGTTCTTAAATAGTAAAGTAATAAATTGCTTGATACTCGTCAACTAAATTCTGCTTTACTACCAGTTCACAAGTTAGTACAATAGTTGACTCGACGCAAATCCACATAATGACTCGTCTTAAATTAGACCCACATCATGATATAACCAAGGTACCTGGTTCGAAGTCTCCTGCTGCATGGCGATAGGCAAAACGAGTCTGTTGAGGCAAAGCCGGGGTCAGAACTGGGTTACTTTGCGCAGCTTCAACATCATCAGCTTTGTCATGGGCCAACTGCCAATATTGTATAAACGTGAGACATAAAAAACAATTAAGGAATAAAATGAAATATGAGTGGCTTCAAAAACCCATAATTCCATAGGTATCGTCCTAGAGCGTTTCCCAGTGACCTTGTTGTAGGAGAGACTGCAAATGTTAACTCAATTGTATCAGTAATTTCAAAATCGTACACCCTCATGAATCCCATGCCATCATCCAAGTGACAAAACCATATAAATTAAAAATATTAACAAAGTGCACCTCCGATTATCGACATCCTTGAGTTCTCTCCAGTCAGTCGATGCATCAATTCTCTGTAGAAGAATAGGTACACAATAGACACAGCAATTTCAAAACAGGAATCAATTTAAATACGGGAATACCACTAACATCAAGGGTGTTCTGCTAATTCGAGTAATTACAATGTTTTGGTTATTAAGGTTCGCCATAGGTCATGTTACGGTTAACAACAGGTCAGGGTAAATTTCTCAATTTTGATTTTGGTTTTGGTTTACACGAGATCAAGGATGACAAGAAGCCAACTAAAAACAACAAAGAGCATAACTAAAACGGCATATAACATTCCAATCCCTAGAAAGAACAAATAACAAATCTTGTCCAATTAATCCCCTAAATGGGGGAATTCAACTAGTTCAATTCTCTTTTCAGGGAGATAACCCAAAGCGGCGAAAATGCTGCAATTCTAAAGACCACAAACCTCCTTGTTGGACAAAAACCTCTACAAGCAACAACGAAGCACGAAGCTAGAACTACCTGATATGATTCATCATTGATTCATAGCCACATAGCAATATAGAAATAAACGATCACACTTGGCTCTGTCCTTTTATTTTCTTACTATTCCCTTTCAATCTACATCAGTTGGGAAAGCTGATCAGCAAGTGTGGAACCAATTGCACAACAGACAAATGGCTTTGGGAAGAAAGAAGAACTAACGAGAGATATGTGCCCATTACATGGGTTATTGACGTCTAAAAAGCTATAAATACACTAAGAATGCTATTAGAAGTGGCACATCGGCAACACGAACCCTAAGTCCATTCAAAATCAACTCTGATTGAATGCATAGCCAGTATACCTTAATATAATCAACCCCTTCAATCTACAGCCATAATAGGAAGGTTTCAATGATATGACCATTTAAAGATTGTTATGATTTCAGTTGTATTTCAGTTGTAAATCTGTTACACTTGTAACTCCGTTACTCTCTGTTATAACTTCTGTTACCTTTCTGTTATATTCCGTTAAGTAGCAGTTATCTCCTTTAAATAGCAAAGGGGGTATGAGATAGAGGGACTCATTTTTTACGTGTAATTCATTTCTGGTGAGGTAGAGAGAGAGTAGCTTGTATCAAGAACTTGCTCCTTGTTCTCTGTCTATTCTTTGATTCAATAAACAGTTTCTTCTTCCAAGTCATTACATTGGTATCAGAGCCAGGGTATTCTTGGCCTGTGAAAGAAATCCAAGAAAATGGCAGATGGGACTAGGGCTCAAGACATAAAGAGGATTGATGAAGCCATTCGATCGTTGAGAGACAATGGTGACAAGCAATCACAGGACGTCAGGGAAATCAAGAATTCGATGAAGGATGTGGCAGAAATCAAGGAGATTATCGCAGCCATGGATGCCAAATATGAGCAGTTGGCAACCAAAGTGATTGGTACTCGCCAGGAATTAGAAGAAGAAGCCTCTGTGGTAAGATTTCGCAATCAGGAATCGTTTGCACCATTTCAAACTCGTTATGCTAGAATTGATTTTCCTAAATTCTCTGGAGAAGACCCCTTGGGTTGGATCTACAAATGCGAGAGGTTTTTCAACTATAACCAGACTGAGAATGGTAGCAAGGTTAACCTAGCTTCCATACATTTGGAAGGGAAAGCCCTACAATGGTTTCAGTGGTTCGAGAAATGTCAAGACCTAATTAATTGGGGTACATTTAAGGAGGGAATAACTAGCAGATTTGGCCCCAATTCTTATGAAGACGCAATGGGGGAGTTGTCTAAACTAAGGCAAACCACCACTGTACGGGAATACCAAGATCGATTTGAGGAGTTAGCTAATCAGACTCAGGGCTTACCAGAAGCCTTCTTCGTTAGCTGTTTCATTAGTGGGTTAAAGGAAGAAATCAAATCTGGGGTGTTGATGTTCAAGCCTACTTCAATTACGCAAGCTATTGGTCTGGCCAAATTACAAGAAAGTAGCACTGAGGCTATTACCAAGAAAACCAAGTTTGGGGCAAGAATTGCAGATTCACCCACACCTTCTAATTTCAACTCTACCATACGCAAGGATTTGCCCAGGGAATTGGAGGAGAAGAAGGCTAGGGGAATGTGTTTCAAATGTAATGAGAAGTACTTTAGGGGGCATATCTGCAAGAGGAAGCAATTGTATGCTTTGGAAGGGGAAGAAGACCAGGATCAAGATCAAGACGAGGAAAATGAGGAGGGAGAGGACCAGGAATTGGAGGAAGAGTTACAGATTTCACTTAATGCTCTGTCTGGATCTCTTTCTTACAGGACCATGAGGGTTAAGGGCAATGTCAAGAAAAAGTTGATTATGATCTTGATAGATTCCGGGAGCACTCACAACTTCTTGAATCCAGAAGTTATCAAGAAGATGGGAATAGAAGCCTCTGAGACAGAACCATTGCCAGTCTCAGTGGCAGATGGAACCAAAATGGTAAGCACAGCCATTTGCAGGGATTTTCAGTGGGAAATGCAAGGCACAATTTTTCAGGCTGACATGAGGCTCTTGCAGTTAAGGGGCTGTGACATGGTATTGGGTATCCAATGGCTAGCAACATTGGGACCAGTCCAATGGGATTTCAAGAATCTCAGCATGGAATTTCAGTTAAATGGGAGAAGGCATGTTTTAAGGGGAGGACATAAAATGGAATCCAAATTAGTGGGGTCAAGCACAATGCAAAAGATGGTTCAAAGGCAGAGCCAAGGAGTGGTAGCACAGGTGTATTCCCTACAAGCTCAAGACAAAGAGATAGAAGAGGAGTTGCAACCAGAATTGGAGGGATTGTTGGAAGCTTATACAGATGTATTCAAGGAACCCAAAGGCTTACCACCCACCAGGTCTCATGACCACTGCATCCCCTTGAAGTCAGGAACAGAGCCCACAAATGTGAGACCTTACAGGTATGCCTATTTCCAGAAAGCTGAAATAGAGAAACAAGTGCAAGATATGTTGACATCTGGTATTATTAAGGCAAGTGTCAGTCCTTATTCCTCTCCTGTACTCTTGGTCAAAAAGAAGGATGGTAGTTGGAGAATGTGTATTGACTATAGGGCATTAAACAAGGCCACCATTAAAGATAAATTCCCAATACCTGCCATATATGAGTTGTTAGATGAGTTATGGGGTGCTAAGTACTTCTCTAAATTAGACCTCAGATCTAGATATCACCAAATTAGAGTCTTTCCTCCAGACATTGACAAAACAGCTTTTAGAACCCACGATGGCCATTATGAATTTCTTGTTATGCCATTTGGGCTGACCAATGCTCCCTCAACATTCCAAAGTCTGATGAATGAGATCTTTAGGCCACACCTCAGGCACTTTATCCTTGTTTTTTTTGATGATATATTGGTTTATAGTACAACATGGTTGGACCACTTGCAACATTTACAAACCACTCTGCAATTATTGAGGTCAAACCACCTGTTTGCAAAGAGGTCTAAGTGTGTCTTTGGACAAAAAAGGGTGGAGTATTTGGGCCATTTGGTCTCGGAGGAAGGGGTTGCAGCTGAACCCACCAAGATTCAAGCTATGACAGGTTGGCCTAAACCCACTACATTGACAGAATTGAGGGGTTTCCTTGGACTTACAGGGTACTACAGGAGGTTTGTCCAGAACTATGGAAAAATCTGTACCCCACTTAATCAGTTGTTAAGAAAGGATTCCTTCCACTGGACACAAGAAGCTACCTTAGCTTTTGAGCAACTCAAGACTGCCATGACTACTATACCAGTTTTAGCCTTGCCAAATTATACCAAAGATTTTGTGATTGAATCAGATGCTTCAGGGAAAGGTCTGGGAGCTGTTCTAATGCAAGAAGGCCATCCAATAGCCTTTTGGAGAAAGGGGTTATCTGTGAGAGAACAAGCCTTGTCAACCTATGAAAAAGAATTGATGGCTGTAGTGTTGGCAGTTTTGAAATGGAGACCCTATCTGTTGGGCAGGAAATTTTTCATAAAGACAGACCATCAAAGCCTAAAATACTTGTTGGAACAAAGGGTGGGAACCCCTTTCCAACAAAAATGGATCACTAAGCTAATGGGATATGATTATGAGATAGCTTACAAATGTGGAAAGGAAAACAAGGTGGCTGATGCATTATCCAGAAAAGTTGTTCTTGCAAATAACTCAGATCCTGTTACCCTTCATGCCATATCTCAAGTTTCATCTCGTTGGTTGGGGGACATCAAACAAAGTTGGAATTCAGATCCAGCCCTGCAACAAAATATCACAGATCTAATCCATGATCCCAACTCTCATAGGGCTTTTCTGTGGGAACATGGCTTACTCACTTTCAAGGGAAAATTGGTGATTGGTAACATACCTACTCTAAGGCAACAACTTATTCAGGACTTCCACTGTTCTGCAGTTGGGGGACACTCTGGCATCGATAAGACTACAAGAAGGTTAAAAAGGGTATTTTATTGGAAGGGACTCAAAAAGGATGTTGCAACATTTATCTCTGAGTGTGATATCTGCCAGAGGTTTAAGAGTGAAACTGTCAAATATCCAGGGTTGTTACAGGCATTACCCATTCCAACTAGAGTTTGGTCTGACATCTCAATGGATTTCGTTGAAGGACTACCCAAGTCACAAGGTAAATCTGTTATTTTTGTGGTGGTAGATAGACTAAGTAAGTATGGGCATTTCATGGCTTTATCACACCCATACTCAGCTAAAGATGTTGCTCAAGTCTTCTTTGATCAAATTTATAAGTTGCATGGGTTGCCTTCTACTATAGTATCAGATAGGGATGCTATATTTACTAGTCATTTTTGGCATGAACTCTTCACCTTGCAAGGTTGCAAGTTATGCTTAAGCACAGCTTACCACCCACAAACTGATGGGCAGACAGAAATCTTGAATAAATGCTTGGAAAATTATCTGAGGTGCATGACAGGTGATTACCCCAAGCATTGGGCTAAGTGGCTATCCCTAGCAGAATGGTGGTACAACACCTCCTACCATTCTGCCATAAAAACCACTCCCTACTATGCTGTGTATGGCCAAGATCCACCTGACCATACCTTTTCTACCACTGTACCTTCCCCTGTAGCTGCTGTGAATGACTGGGGTTATGAGAGGGCCAGAATTATTGCCATGCTAAGGGATAATTTGCAGCAAGCTCAGAATAGGATGGCACATTATGCCAATGCTCAAAGATCAGAGAGGGAGTTTGAGCTTTTTGACTGGGTTTACCTAAGGTTACAGCCCTACAAACAAACAACCGTGGCTCTCCACAGAAATATGAAGCTTGCTCCTCGATTCTATGGCCCATTTCAAGTGATAGAAAGGATTGGTGCAGTTGCTTATAGACTACAGTTACCTGAGGCAGCCAGAATCCACCCCGTCTTCCATTTGTCCTTGTTGAAAAAGAAGCTGGGTCAA